>CM076966.1:56885127-57055127 GCA_039105355.1 Benthosema pterotum | reverse complement strand
TGTGGAAGTCTAAAGCTCTTTGCATCCTGCTGTGTTTTCTGTCTACAGGAACCGCACCATATGGAACCACATGGAATACACAAAATACACCACACAAAATATCCCTACACACTGACTGCATTGATTATTATGTTACTCCAACAAGATTTTTCCTGCACAGTGATGGCATTAATCTACAGACCCTCCATTTAATGACTACTCAATGTGCTCTACATTGTAATGGCATTAATCTACAGACCCTCCATTTAATGACTACTCAATGTGCTCTACATTGTAATGGCATTAATCTACAGACCCTCCATTTAATGACTACTCAATGTGCTCTACATTGTAATGGCATTAATCTACAGACCCTCCATTTAATGACTACTCAATGTGCTCTACATTGTAATGGCATTAATCTACAGACCCTCCATTTAATGACTACTCAATGTGCTCTACATTGGGAATGTTTTCACTGATGCTCCAAAACAGAAGTGATGATCATGACTTCTAGGCTGTATTATGGAATCAAAAACATTGTAATCCATGTACCAGTAGACAATAGAGCTGAGCGGTCACGCCCCTTTCATGACGTTGTCCACAGCCCAGAAGTAGGCCTAATTTCCTCATTCATATTCATAGACTTTTAAAAAATGATGATGATTTATATACCATTACGCCATGGACAAAGACAATCTGGTTTATGAGAAATCATGACAAGTACAATATTATCAGAGAATATCTAGTTAGTAAGATGAAACGGCAGGTTAGAATACTTTTTGTTTTGTTTTTCTTCTTGCAAATTATTTGATTGTCCCAAAACATTGTGTGTGTGTGTCATGATTTCACAACACACAACGGTTTGAAAATGAAAGGGGAATTCATTTCTGGGCCGCGGGGGGTGTCAGGAGTGGGGTGGGACTGTGCAGCTCTATAATGTGTTTTTAGCATACAGGTATTTATCATATTTTTTATGAAAAAGTAACCCATTCAATCCTATTTAGCTGAGCCTTTTCCACATAGCTGAAATAGTAATACAAATTGAAACTTAGCGTATGCATTTTTATTAAAAAAAACACATTTATTTATTCACGTATGTACAGCGTATTATTTAGAGATTTGTGGAACCATTTTTGACAACTCCATTGTGCTCTAGCATCCGATTTGAATCTCACCAAACTGCGTATTTTACATCTTGCGAATCAACTTTGAACTTTGTGCCACGCACACACACACACACACACACACACACACACACACACACACACACACACACACACACACACACACACACACACACACACACACACACACACACACACACACACTCTCCAAGTCGACTTGTTGAAAAGTAACGTTGAAGTCGAGACTCATCGTTTTATTTGATATACGCTCAAATACTGGGTTGATGCCAGTGGTCAAAAGACATCGCTACACATGTGTGACAAGGTGCTGATTATCAAAGCATAAGGATATTGCCACGCAGCGCAGCACAATGCAGCGGTTACACGTCGCCATTCCGAAGACCCGCCATTCCGATCGTTCACTTCCATTAATTGGAATGGCAGGGTTTCTCCGTGGAAAAAATTACACCGCCTTTCCGACGGCCACACATCACCATTCCGAAACACTGCTATTTCGAAGAATAAGGTTTTTAAAAAGACCACACCATTCCGAATATATTATTATTCATTGCCTTTCATTATTATCAAACGCTTGCTCGCCCTCGTCTACGCGCGACCACAATCAAATAGCGCAAAGCAGGGCCGAGCGAATATCAGTTGAAAATCGATGCTGTTTTAACAGCTATTTTGTCTGTCTGTTTGTCTACTCTGTTGGCCCATGACCGCATATTTGCACATGTCACATCACCTCACATTTCCCTCTAGTTCCAGAACTGTTTTATAGCTCATCAGGCTGCTGTGTGTGTGTGTGTGTGTGTGTGTGTGTGTGTGTGTGTGTGTGTGTGTGTGTGTGTGTGTGTGTGTGTGTGTGTGTGTGTGTGTGTGTGCGTGCGTGTGCGCGCGCGCGTACGCTCATTTGGAAATGTTATGAGCGTAAAGCGTATCCTTCTCAACCCCATGTGGATAAAAGACACTAAAAAAAAGTTTGAGAACCGCTGACTGCCAAATTATGTAGAAAATAAAGTCAATGGGAATAAATAGAAAACAATCCGGCATACAGTAGTTATTAGTCTGTATATTTCTACTGTAAGCAGCAGCAGCACCACCACCGCTTGCTCTGGTAAGCAGCGCAGCGACAGCAACGAACATAGCCCCATATGCACTGCACTCATAATCATGCATGTAGTGAGACAGACTGGGCTATGGGCATATAGCTGGAGGAACCGTTGACCACGTTAAAACTCACCCAGGGGATGCGAGCATCTTATATGATATTATAGCCGTTAGTGCGCTGTGCGCAACACTGCTGGGCGGCTCGTTATACAGATTGATTGCACCTGCATTATGGTAAAAGATTGACAGCTACTTTCATTTCATGACAAATTGTACATACCAACGTATGAAGAAGAGGAATATCCCTACATAGGCTATATAAAGGTATTTATCCCACCTGGGCCTGGGGTCTAAAGGTCTAAAGTTACACAACAGCTTTTGCCATTAATTGAATTAGGCCTAATACAACGTGCTGATAGGTAGCCGAATGCGTGCTGTCAGTGCACTGAGCAGGAGAAAACGCTCTGCTCTCCTCCGACAAATGTAATAAGAATCTGATCCTCATAAGGTGTGAATATTCTGAATGAACATTAGGCCTATTATAGCGAGCCTATAAGAGTGCCACCCCAATATTGAGAAGAAAAAACAAAACAATTCTCCAAATAATAGCCTGTAACTCTTCACGCTCTCAAGAGTTAAATGAGCCTATATTTAAACATCTGAATTTCGCCTAATTCATTTTCAAGAACAAAATGCAGTAGAATTGTCATTTTGACCAACATTTTACCAGTTATTTCCTAACCAAAACTTGAAAACCCTTAGTTTTGGGTCAGAGAGAGTGAGAGACTGAAGTCGACACCAAATGGTGGTCCGTGGCAAATGGTGGTCCGTGACAGAAAAAAATATTGGGCCCTGGTGTGAAAAGGCGTGTGTAACTGAACGTTGGCACAGCCGCGCGTGCATTTTAGATCCCGATTTTAGGTCTGTGCGTCCGTCCGTCCGCCTGCCTGCCTGTCAGCTCAGCTGCAAACACGTGGCTGTGTTGTTGTTGGACACTGTACTGAACACATTACGGACACGGGAACATTACATGTGCCCATGCCGATGCTTTATTATACATGTATTATTGGTATAGCGTGACATACAGTGAGGAGCCTATGTGCTACTTTAATAAGGCTTTAAGACTCTAAGGCTAGGCTATATCTTCAGACTTTACGAAATTAATAACACAGGCGTTCGGTCGGGGGACGATAGAGCAGCAGACGGAGAGAGGGGGCGCGCGTGTTTGGGCAGGGAGGCGAGAGAGAGAGCGTGCGCTATTGTTTGGTGGGGGGGGGGGGGGGGGCTGGGGGGGTTCGGAATGGCGATGTCTTTAGTAAAATGGGAAAACATCACCATTCCGAAAACACATTATTTCGAAATGCGGGGGCTTCGGAATGGGGATGCTTCGAAATGGAGGTGTTTCTAAGTGGCGGTGTTTCGGAATGGCGCCCCGCCCCCAATGGGGCAGCCCGCATGTCAGAACAACCAAGAAATACTACGAGGTCTAACATGACGGCACATCACCAGAATACAATCTATTTCCTTGATTTCACATTTACGGCATGTATGTAGCCTATACTTGAATTCCTACTCCTCCTGCTCGTCCTCAAAAGCTCCACACGTCTTGAAGCCGCTGCTTTTCTTTTCTGAGCCATTCAGTAAATAAATGAGAATGCGCTCTGCCTGGAGAAGTAACTGTTCTGTGCGCACAGTGCGTAATGCGAATCCAAGACATAACGGTCACTATAGCACGGCAGGTGGTGGGTCATTACGCTTGGAGATAATGTTTGTGTGATTCTGATATTTCTCTGACACTGTGCAGCTGGCTGCAGCTGCAGCCTTTCAGTTAGGAGCTCTGAGGTGACTCTTTCTGAGATCACAAAGAACAAAGGAGAGCGCAGCTGCGGTCAGATGGTTGTTAATTAAGGCTGAACTCTGATATAATTGGAAAGGAAAGAATGACTTCTGTCTGTGAAAATAACCAATATAGTTGATTTTTGTACACAGGCGTCGCACACATAGAGCAAGAATATATGGGAAAACAAGAGCTTTAAATGACAACACATCACATCAGAGTGAAACTTCAAGGTTCAGAAACAGCATCAACATGGACTCACAGTGTAAGAAGTCCTTCCTGGTCTGAGGCTCTGCTGGATGTAAAACATCAACTGTACACACTGGAGACACAAGAAAACACTAGACGTCACCATGACATCACACTGAACAATGGACTCAACTCAACACTGGAGACACAAGAAAACACTAGACGTCACCATGACATCACACTGAACAATGGACTCAACTCAACACTGGAGACACAAGAAAACACTAGACGTCACCATGACATCACACTGAACAATGGACTCAACTCAAGTGCTGACAATAGCAGGAATATGGTAGATCTACAAGCTCAATGTGTCGCAGTGCAACATATTGTGAGCTCGTAGATATGCTATTTTCAGCATGAAACAAACTATAAAATCAGCTATTATGAGATCATCAAGTCCTGCCCAAACACATGTAAGTTGACCTAATTAACTGTATATTTAGTCAACTAAAATCTTATATTTAAGATCATTACACAAAGGTGAATTACTAATGTGACTTTTCCAAGCAAATAATTATCTTTCTTTTAACTTATTGAAGTCAATGCAAGTTGTGGCAAAGGTGTGTTTTTTTGCTCTTTTTTATTTATTTATTTTTTACAGGCGAATCGCATATCCTTGTCACATTTCTGAGCCACTTTTTTGCAACACATCAGACATTTGCCAATTTGTACTTTGTATTGACCTTGACTCGACCAAAACTAGACTAATACTTTAACAGTAGAGTTGACTAAAATGTGACTAAATGTATTCAAGATTCTGACTAAAACTAAATTTGCTGTGAAAATCAACACAATTGGTTGGCTATTAAAAAACACATTCTGTTCTACTTCAAACATCTCCAGTTGCCTGGTGGCTTCATCCATCTATGCTTACTATGAACAACTAAAGAACCACAGGGAAAAGTCACCTCTCTCTGCTATCTGTGTCCAAGTTGTCTTCAGGATGTGGTCCAGTTGATCTCCCAGAGCAGACACCACATCAGTCACATCTGTGAAGGACCTCAGAGGACAGACGGACACACTGGGTGAGACTGGAGATCCAGTGGAAGTGGAGAGAGACTGGAAACTCTGGAGAGAGACAAGCAGAGAGACAACTAAACCACTTTAGACAGCCATGGAAGATCCATAGATTGTTCAACCACGACAAATACACGTGTGGTGTGTTCTTAAAATGATGGAGTGGAGTGAAACACTGTACTATGAAGGCCATCTGTCCTAAAGGAGTGTGAAGCAAAGTGTCTTTAAGCCAGACGTGGAACCTGAATGAAAGTGATGCTGTCCTCAGTGTTGGACAGATCCTCCAGCTCAACATGTCTCCTCTCCAGCTGCTCCAGGGTCTGCTCCAGCTGTCTCAGGACAGCCTCAGTCTGAGACACTACATCCTGCTGCTGATCTCTGATCAGTTGTTTGAGCTCAGAACGTCTTCTCTCAATGGAGACCATCATCTCACTGAAGATCCTGTCACTGGCCTCCACTGCTGCTTCTGCAGAGTGCTGTTTAACACACACACAACAACACAGATCTTATATGTGGATTTCTGGTATAATATAAAATAAGAACAAGAACAACAACTAGTATCAGGATATCGACTCACGTTCAGGTCCTCCAAGACCTGTCTCAGGTCTTTCAGCTCCTTCTTTTTCTCCTGGATCTTCTGCTGGACTTCCTGCTGACTTTTCACCAGTTGTTTCTGCAAGAACCAAGAAGGTTATGGACACATTAGAACAGACACTCTGTCTGGATTTTTAGAATGGGTGTGGATGGGAAATAAGCTCCATCAAAGCAGCAAAGTGAGTTTAGTTTGGGTCCACACCATCATCCCAAAATACACCTTTTACACAGTAAAGATTAATGGACATGAAATATGATTCATGGAAAGTTATCAATCCCTCTGTATGTTTTTATTTGGGTATAAAGTTAGACCTTTGAAGCTGGAAAGCATCCGTCACATTTTAGATTTCATTACATGATTTTGTGTTTTAGATTAGAACAAGCAGTTCTCAAAAACAGCAGATGTACAAGCTTTCAGATTGCTAATCTGCTATTTTTCTTTTTTCTTTTTTTTTTCAATACAGCAGGTTAATACTTTGTGTTTATTGCGCATCACTGATGTGTACTTTTAATGTTTCTGTAGGGAGAGAGACATGATCATCTTCCAGTGATGGTGGTGCTACCTGTTTCTCTGTCTTCTCTGCAGCAGCTGACACCGTGTCATGGCCCTTGTGTTCATCCATGGTGCACAGATAGCAGATACACTGTTGGTCTGTGCGACAGAACACCTCCATCAGCTTGTCATGACTGGAGCACATCTTCTCCTGCAGTTTGTTGGTGGCTGGGACCAGCTTGTGCTTCTTCAACACTGGAACACTGTAGTGAGGCTGGAGGTGAGTCTCACAGTAAGAGACCAGACATGTCAGACAAGACATGAGAGCTTTGTGACGTCTGGCTCCGGTGCAGAAATCACAGGCCACGTCTGCTGGAGTGGCGTACAGCGGAGCAGCGGAGGCAGCAGGAGACTGCTGAGCTCCTGTACTGCTCAGCTTCAACACCACCTGGAAGTAAAGAGAAGAGATGGAGACGTCTGGTCACTCACTGAGGACAAAGTGGGAGGTTTATGGTGATAAACACATTGTAACACTATCCTAAAAGTGGTTCTGCATTTTGCATTGTATAATGCTAAAACTGCCTTGAATAGGGGCCTGGCCTAACCCGCAATGATTTTGGCCTTGGGGGGGCGGGGTGCCGTGGGATCCACACGGCAGATCGAGCTGATCTGATTTGATCTCACCAACGTGTCGTCATCCCCGGCCCCTCCCGCGCCCGTCCACTGCTGTTCTACGTTGCATCATTTAGAGCGACGCCCACCCCGGAAGGTTCACTCCCCCCTCTAGGCCACCTCTCTGTCTCTCTCTCTCACTCACACACCCATACACACATGGGCAGGGTCGCTCTCTCTGTCTCTCTCTCTCACTCACACACCCATACACACACACGGGCAGGGTCGCTCTCTCTGTCTCTCTCTCTCTCACTCACACACCCATACACACACACACGGGCAGGGTCGCGCTCTCTGTCTCTCTCTCCTGCATACAAGCCTAAGGTCTTCGCCGACACCGTTGCACTAATGCTCATCGCAAAATAGAAAACGTTCACAAGTGTGCTTTCACTCCGTGAGTAGCCAGCTGCCTGCCTGTCTGTCGATCGATGGAGATGGTAACTGTCTGTCTGTCTGTCTGTCTGTCTGTCTGTCTGTCTGTCTGTCTGTCTGTCTGTCTGTCTGTCTGTCTGTCTGTCTGTCTGTCTGTCTGAACAGAGTTGGAGCTAAGAGAGGAGGGCCTACGTAGCTTGTGAAGTCAAGGTTGTGGCATTGATGGGGTCAGAATCAGTGAACAGTGAATACCGTGACACAGCCTAAAATACATTGTTTGGACTGGTCCCATGAAGTGAACGGAGTTCTCGCAACTCTGTCTATAGCCTACTCTAACGCTCTGGTCTGGAACCGCACGCATAATCGTGCAATTATACTGCCGTTAAAAGAAACGTTGACAGTAATATGTTAAAATAATTACAAATATAAGCCCATAGATTTGAAATATCTTTAAAATTTGGCATTCATCACCTTTAGTGGGTCCGTAAAAGGACAGGACAGGGACAGCCCAAGGATTTATCAGAACCGGATTAATATTCATGAGGTCCTCGTGAATATTAATTAGATTGATGACGTCACGGCCCACTGTAGTTCAGGGTGAGCTAATGGGCGCGTTTGGAAATTGCGCACTGAGTAATGCAAACTAATAGGCAAGTGCGCTCCGGTGTGGTATTTCCAAACGTGCCCAATATTTAGTGAGTGGCGCCAGAGAAAACGTTTTTACACCAAAAACGCCCCAAAAACACCCCAAAGGCAAAATGTACCATATCATTGCTCTCTAGGACAGGGAAGCAATTTATAATTATTAAAATCTAAGCAAAAGTGTTTTTGTGTTTCATGCCCCTTTAAAAAACGGACACAATACATTGTTTTGTAGGGGGGGGGGGGGGGGGGGGGGGGGGGGGGGGGGGCACTCATATAGTAGAGCTGCTGTATCAGAAGATGCAGTTTAATGTTTAATGCTTCCTCTCACCTCAGCCAGCAGGGTGTTCTTCCTCAGTACAGGTCTGGGGCTGAAGCTCTCTCTGCACTGAGGACAGCTGTAGACTCCAGTCTCCTCATGCTGGTCCCAGTAACCCTCAATGCAACGGCTACAGTGACTGTGACCACAGTGCAGAGTCACTGGTTCCTTTAGGAGGTCCAGACATATAGGACAGCAGAACTGGTCCTGGTCCAGCTCACCTCCCTGTTGTTGTTGTTGTTGTTGTTCTGCCATGTTGTGACACACAGACACCCTCACCCTGAGAGAAAACACACAGCACTCTGTTTACTGTGAAGAGAGAGACTGGAGGAGAAAACAACAGCTCTTACTTTCGTTTCATCTGAGAGAGGCAGCTCTTATCTGAGTTTCACACAAACTGGGAGAGGCAAAGAGGGAGGGATTTCCTGGATGTTTGCTAGAGGCAGTGCTTTAACTGGTCTTAAAGAGACAGTGCAGGACGTGTGGCACAAACAGGATCAGTTTGTGGTTGAACATTGTACAACTGGACTGACACACCCAGAGCAAGTTGCGTCATCACGGGGACACAGGCTACTTCCGGGACAGGAAGTAGCCCGGTCACGTGACCTCAAACAAATGGGAGAAGCAAATGTGTCCAACTGGCCTTTGGAATTTATTATTTTGAACAAATTCATGTATACATGGTAATTGTTTTAAACTATTGTTCAGTGACAACTATAATCTCTGTAATGTGTATAATGTGCTGTTATTGAAAAACAAACTAAAATAAAGGGATTTAAAGCCATTAAAGCTGGGCTGCTACCTGAGTCCAATGCTTTTCTGCCTACTTAACAATAGTACTCAGCTCGTCTCGCATTCTACACCCCCATAGCGAGAATGTCAGTTCATAACAGTATGTGGAAGAGGTGCTATTGGAGACTCTTTCAAGTCGTATATAATTATATTGTTTGCAAATCATAAAACAAACTGCAAGAAAATAACCTGTGACATGTTTTCTTTCATTTGCCTGCATTTGTCTTCAAATAGTCATTATTACACGCTGGCTGTTCACAGGTTGTCTGTGTGTTGGATGTGGTTTTCTAATTCAAAGTGTTTGACACAGTCTCCCTTCTCAGTAGTGTGAGACGCTGCCATTAGACTGGCCCTATATGAAGTGAACGGAGTTGTCAGAACTCTATCTCTAGATGGCACTGGACACACCTGACTCAACGATCACCCCCCCCCCCCCCCAACAGATGTGAGCTCTGGTCACAACATGACCTCTGTTTCTGTTTATTTGTTTTATTGTTCTCCCATGTTGTTCTCTGTCAATTGCTGTGAAGCACTGTTTTCGAATAGTGCTTCATAAATAAAGTTTATGCATGTTATTGAACTGTCAGGAGTACAGTTCAATTCCACATATAGGTACAGTGGTCAAGCATTGTGGACATGACCTTTCTATATGTTATCCTGCAAAGTATATACAGGACATACTAAAGCTCAGTTTGTTCTGCTACTGTACATTATTCTGTGACAAATGCAATGCTAAATGATTCAACTCACATCCAAGCTTTCTTTGCAGAATCAAAAAGTGTTGATTGTGTCTTGATGCTGATCAGCAGGCAGGTCTCTTCATCTGTCTCTGTTAATTATGTTTGTTTCAATCTAGTATGTTTACTCTAATCACACATGAGTATCTGATGAGACACACAATATGCACATAATATTCATAGACTGTGGACCTGTATGAACTGTAGTTTAATCATCTACAGTTTATTTTCTTTGAGTTGTATCTTTTAATATGTGCACACTAAGAAATATTAAAGGGGAATTCCACCCATTTTCAACATTCTAATATATGTCATTAATACACCTTAGATGTGCTGGGTGGACATGATTAAAAAAAAGTTCCCCTGCATTCTGTGTTCCCAAAAAATGGAGGTCTGAAGAAAACCACTAACAGGGTGAAACATCTTGATGACAACATCAAGATGTATTTTCACCATGTTAATGGATTTCTTTAGACACTTCTTTTTTTCTGAGAGCGTACAAATGGAACCAAATGAACCCGTTAAGGTTCATTTGGTTCCATTTGTACGCTCTCAGAAAAAAATGTTGAAAATGGTTGGAATTCCCCTTTAAACACAACACATGTATGTACATAAGTTACTAAACTACTGTTATCTTCTCTCATCAGTGTGTATTGATCTATCTCTATATTTAACATTGTTGGTGTGACTGAGAAGTGATTTCTTCCTGAATGAACATAGTGCAAGCTGCACATGTATGTGTAAACTTACATATATGTAAATCAGCTCACTGTCTGCTTCCTCTCCAGTCAGTGTCTCTTATTCACTGTGTTTGTGTTTATTATCCATATATTCCACATGTGGAGGGAGAGGATTTATACAGTGTGTTTATTATCCATATATTCCACATGTGGAGGGAGAGGATTTATACAGTGTGTTTATTATCCATATATTCCACATGTGGAGGGAGAGGATTTATACAGTGTGTTTATTATCCATATATTCCACATGTGGAGGGAGAGGATTTATACAGTGTGTTTATTATCCATATATTCCACATGTGGAGGGAGAGGATTTATACGTCACAGGAGAAGGAAAAAACCTCTACATGTAACAGAGAGAATGGAGTTGTACTTGCATTACCTGGATTAAAAGGATCCCTGTGAGGCAAATATGGGTAAATACTTCATACTTGCCCTCTATAACTAGAATTGGAACATTTAAAACACATTGAATAAGCTCTTTAGTTAAAAAAATAGTTAATGTTTTTATCCCAAGGGGGGCGCCATTAGACTCTGCCTGTCACATGACCTGTCACAGAAGTTTGCTCTGCAGTAGAAGTAATGGGAATGCATCAAACCACTACAGATTATGTCCACGTAATAGATCATCCTCTGTCTTACAGTCCTTTACTCTACCAGTGGGGGTCGCCATTGTCTTAACAAACAGAACAGTGTATTTACATTGATGTTTTCCGTTGCATTACTGATTAATCTAGCCAACGTTCCAGTCATTGCGACAGACAGACAACTTTTTAGGGTGTTTTTTTCTCTTGCATGTTTTTAGAGATAAATGTTTAACATGCAGTTTAAACTGCTCCACAACAACAAACACCAAACAACAAAACCATGACAAAATACATCATTACCATTTTGGAGTTTGTTGGTCTGTAAACATTTTTAAGACAGCTTTATATTCGGTCATTGAGCTCCTGTCAGTTAACAAGTGACTAGTAAACACTGAGAGTCACAGAACTGTAAGGATCTATTAGGTTACATTTATACTCATTTACAGACCTGTAAGGGTCCATTTGGTTCCATTCCATTCCCTCCCTAGCTCAGGGGCCCTCCTAGCTCAGGGGCCCTCCTAGCTCAGGGCCCTCCTAGCTCAGGGCCCTCCTAGCTCAGGGGCCCTCCTAGCTCAGGGGCCCTCCTAGCTCAGGGGCCCTCCTAGCTCAGGGCCCTCCTAGCTCAGGGGCCCTCCTAGCTCAGGGCCCTCCTAGCTCAGGGGCCCTCCTAGCTCAGGGCCCTCCTAGCTCAGGGCCCTCCTAGCTCAGGGCCCTCCTAGCTCAGGGTCCTCCTAGCTCAGGGGCCTCCTATAGCTCAGGGCCCTCCTAGCTCAGGGGCCCTCCTAGCTCAGGGGCCTCCTAGCTCAGGGTCCTCCTAGCTCAGGGCCCTCATATAGCTCAGGGCCCTCCTAGCTCAGGGCCCTCATATAGCTCAGGGCCCTCCTAGCTCAGGGCCCTCCTAGCTCAGGGCCCTCCTAGCTCAGGGCCCTCCTAGCTCAGGGGTCCTCCTAGCTCAGGGTCCTCCTAGCTCAGGGCCCTCCTAGCTCAGGGCCCTCCTAGCTCAGGGCCCTCCTAGCTCAGGGGCCCTCCTAGCTCAGGGCCCTCCTAGCTCAGGGCCCTCCTAGCTCAGGGGCCCTCCTAGCTCAGGGCCCTCCTATAGCTCAGGGCCCTCCTAGCTCAGGGGCCTCCTAGCTCAGGGGCCCTCCTAGCTCAGGGCCCTCCTAGCTCAGGGGCCTCCTAGCTCAGGGGCCTCCTAGCTCAGGGGCCCTCCTAGCTCAGGGCCCTCCTAGCTCAGGGCCCTCCTAGCTCAGGGGCCCTCCTAGCTCAGGGCCCTCCTAGCTCAGGGCCCTCCTAGCTCAGGGGCCCCCTCCTAGCTCAGGGGCCCTCCTAGCTCAGGGCCCTCCTATAGCTCAGGGCCCTCCTAGCTCAGGGCCCTCCTAGCTCAGGGCCCTCCTATAGCTCAGGGCCCTCCTAGCTCAGGGCCCTCCTAGCTCAGGGCCCTCCTAGCTCAGGGGCCCTCCTAGCTCAGGGCCCTCCTAGCTCAGGGCCCTCCTAGCTCAGGGGCCCTCCTAGCTCAGGGCCCTCCTATAGCTCAGGGCCCTCCTAGCTCAGGGGCCCTCCTAGCTCAGGGGCCCTCCTAGCTCAGGGCCCTCCTAGCTCAGGGCCCTCCTAGCTCAGGGCCCTCCTAGCTCAGGGCCCTCCTATAGCTCAGGGCCCCCCTATAGCTCAGGGCCCTCCTATAGCTCAGGGGCCCCCTATAGCTCAGGGCCCTCCTATAGCTCAGGGCCCCCTATAGCTCAGGGCCCTCCTATAGCTCAGGGCCCCCTATAGCTCAGGGCCCTCCTATAGCTCAGGGCCCTCCTAGCTCAGGGCCCTCCTAGCTCAGGGCCCTCCTAGCTCAGGGCCCCCTATAGCTCAGGGCCCTCCTAGCTCAGGGCCCCCCTATAGCTCAGGGCCCCCCTAGCTCAGGGCCCTCCTATAGCTCAGGGCCCTCCTAGCTCAGGGGCCCTCCTAGCTCAGGGGCCCTCCTAGCTCAGGGGCCCTCCTAGCTCAGGGCCCTCATATAGCTCAGGGCCCTCCTATAGCTCAGGGCCCTCATATAGCTCAGGGCCCTCCTAGCTCAGGGCCCTCCTAGCTCAGGGCCCTCCTATAGCTCAGGGGCCTCCTAGCTCAGGGCCCTCCTAGCTCAGGGCCCTCCTAGCTCAGGGCCCTCCTATAGCTCAGGGCCCTCCTAGCTCAGGGCCCTCCTAGCTCAGGGGCCTCCTATAGCTCAGGGCCCTCCTAGCTCAGGGGTCCTCCTAGCTCAGGGGCCTCCTAGCTCAGGGCCCTCCTAGCTCAGGGCCCCCCTATAGCTCAGGGCCCTCCTAGCTCAGGGCCCCCCTATAGCTCAGGGCCCCCCTAGCTCAGGGCCCTCCTATAGCTCAGGGCCCTCCTAGCTCAGGGGCCCTCCTAGCTCAGGGGCCCTCCTAGCTCAGGGGCCCTCCTAGCTCAGGGCCCTCATATAGCTCAGGGCCCTCCTAGCTCAGGGCCCTCCTATAGCTCAGGGCCCTCCTAGCTCAGGGCCCTCCTAGCTCAGGGCCCTCCTAGCTCAGGGCCCTCCTAGCTCAGGGGCCCTCCTAGCTCAGGGGCCCTCCTAGCTCAGGGCCCTCATAGCTCAGGGGCCTCCTAGCTCAGGGGCCTCCTAGCTCAGGGGCCCTCCTAGCTCAGGGGCCCTCCTAGCTCAGGGGCCCTCCTAGCTCAGGGGCCCTCCTAGCTCAGGGCCCTCATATAGCTCAGGGCCCTCCTAGCTCAGGGCCCTCCTATAGCTCAGGGCCCTCCTAGCTCAGGGCCCTCCTAGCTCAGGGGCCCTCCTAGCTCAGGGCCCTCATATAGCTCAGGGGCCCTCCTAGCTCAGGGCCCTCCTAGCTCAGGGCCCTATAGCTCAGGGCCCTCCTAGCTCAGGGCCCTCCTAGCTCAGGGCCCTCCTAGCTCAGGGGCCCTCCTAGCTCAGGGCCCTCCTAGCTCAGGGCCCTCCTAGCTCAGGGCCCTCCTATAGCTCAGGGCCCTCCTAGCTCAGGGCCCTCCTAGCTCAGGGCCCTCCTAGCTCAGGGCCCTCCTAGCTCAGGGCCCTCCTATAGCTCAGGGGCCCTCCTAGCTCAGGGCCCTCCTAGCTCAGGGGCCCTCCTAGCTCAGGGCCCTCCTAGCTCAGGGCCCTCCTAGCTCAGGGCCCTCCTAGCTCAGGGCCCTCCTATAGCTCAGGGCCCTCCTAGCTCAGGGCCCTCCTAGCTCAGGGCCCTCCTAGCTCAGGGCCCTCCTATAGCTCAGGGCCCTCCTAGCTCAGGGTCCTCCTAGCTCAGGGGCCTCCTATAGCTCAGGGCCCTCCTAGCTCACCCTTAGCCCAGATAAGTCCAATAAACGTAACATTTTTATGGAAACTGGTTGCACTGACATTTGTTTAGTTCCATAATTAAAATACTTGAGTGATGTTAACTCAACATTAGAAATTCCTAAATAGAAGCATTTAAGTTAAATGTACTTGAATACTGTGTGATGTTAACTTAGAAATACTAATTCCTAAATTGAAGAATTCAAGTTAAATAGACTTAAAACTCTTTGTTGACTTAACTTAAAATCCTTTGTTCTGTAATTAAGAATCTTACGTTAATTGCACTTAGTTTGCAAGGTTGATTTAACTTAAATTATGTATTAGATAAATGATTCCACTTCAGCATATTCACATCAAAAATAAACACACACTTCATATTACTTTCTTTGTAAATTTATTCAATGAACTTTTTTCATAATTTCCAATAATGGCTTTCTTTTTTTTCCCCTCCAACATCCAAGCCTAATCCAAAAATAAAAATAAATAGGTGTAAACAGCTGGTCTACCAGCATGGATTTGACAAGTTGTGGCCTTGTTAATAGTCCTTTTCTATACTTCTGTGACACCATTACTGACTATGGCCTAAAAACAACAGCAACAATATATTACACACTTGTAAACATTAAACACTGACTGCTCTGCAGACCAGTAACTTCTAAAGGAACAATCTCAAAGGACAACTTTTTTTTTTCCCAACCAAGGTTCATGTTTTAGGTTATTATACAAAATAAAAGATGGCTGTTATTTCCTTTTTGACATTTATTAGTGTGTGTGTGTGTGTGTGTGTGTGTGTGTGTGTGTGTCTAACCTAAAACATGAACCTTGGTTGGGGGAGAAAAAAGTTGTCCTTTAAGGCTAAAAGGCACAATGCTTAAAAGCTTAAAAGGTGCATCAAATACAAACACATTTATACACATACAGTCTGCTGCAACCTATGCTTTTTGGATAGTGTGATGCATTTTTGCTGTTGATTCCAATCAATGTGTATCCAACAGACTGATATACGAGTATATACTCTGTACTTGGTGTGTAAACAGTATGTCACTATTTATAAAGTACCGGTATAGAAACTAAAGCACACTGACATTAAAAATGCTAGACAGTGTACTACCGGTAAAGATAAAGTGCTTCATTTAGAACTATTTACAGTTAACTGAACCCTGAGAAAAGTGGCAGATATGTAGTACAAAACATCTCTCACAATAAAAATGAAATCGTTTCCAGCTCAAGTCCAACTGCATTGTACTTTTCTCACCTTTTATAATATACACATGTGCCAAGAGAACACAGCTTTTGAATCATTATAGACTAGTTAACATTAAGTGTTTCTTCCTGATTGTATTGCTGTTGTGCATAATTGGCTCTGAGTTATTTACTTCCAAGTGTATATTATGAAGGTGAGAAAAGTACAGAATACAGTGCAGTGGGACCCGTACAGTACCCTGGGCGAGATACTTTTCAGAAGTGTAAAAGAAAAACAATTCTAAACTAAAACTTCTCTAAACTAAAACTTCTTTACTTTCACATATGGTGACGAGATTTCCCTCTTTGTGTGGGACAAACCCTCATTTCCAAGACGTTTCAAGCGCCCATATTAGCTGTTCTACAATCTCAAAATGAGTCGCAGACAGTGCAGCGCATTTTGAGCTTGTAGATAAGCTATGTTTTGCTATATTTGAATTGAAATCCTGAATTATTTTTGGAATATAACAACATCAAGATGATAATTTGTTAACCACATTTTGTCCTGTTTCCCCACTTGACTTATTCCACACATGCAACACTTCTGTCCCTCAAATGAAGAGTTTGGATCTGGTCACCATACATTGACACAAAAAGGGGAGGAAATTTTAAACAATGTTTTTTTTTCTTTCGGATTGTGTGTGTGTGTGTGTGTGTGTGTGTGTGTGTGTGTGTGTGTGTGTGTGTGTGTGTGTGTGTGTGTGTGTGTGTGTGTGTGTGTGTGTGTGTGTGTGTGTGTGTGTGTGTGTGTGTGTGTGTGTGTGTGTGTGTGTGTGTGAGAGAGAGATTACAGACATGTTTTATACTTCCAGCTGATCCTTCAAACTTTGAACCTTGTGTGGTAGTGCACTTCTACCGACATTCAACATTACCTGCTGAATGAAGTGGAATGTATTTTTCATACATGCTGGGTAGTCAAGGTGGAGTGCATAGATCAGTCCAAAAAGAAGACATACGGCTTGAGGCAGGTCAGCCACCTCCATCACCACGCTCCCTTCCAGGACAATCCCCACCTTGGATGGGCTGGGCTCAGAACTTTCTACCTCCATGTCGACGATTCCCACTGGCATCTTGATGTACTGGGAACAATCATTTGCATCCTAATGCAACAGAGCAAGGACAGGACATAACCATATTTAATACTGAAATACTAAATACATTCACATTACAGAATATAAACAGCAATTATTAAAAGAACTATAATAAATGTACTTTTTCATGAAATTAAAAATATCTATCTTGTTTTAAAATAATAACTACACCTGCAACATTTACAAGAAATTAAGTTACTTACGGAGCAAGACTTGAAGAAGGCAGCCGGATGGTCCCCCAAGATGATTGGCAGTCCACGAAGACAAAGACTTCTCAGAGCTGTTGGCTCTGTGGTCTAGAAAGCAGCCAGTAGGGCAGGCAGAACATGGTAGGGCAGACAGGAGGTGGTAGGGCAGGGCAGGCAGGCAGGATGTGGTAGAGCAGGCAGGATGTGGTAGAGCAGGCAGTAGGGCAGGGCAGGCAGGCAGGATGTGGTAGAGCAGGCAGTAGGGCAGGGCAGGCAGGCAGGATGTGGTAGAGCAGGCAGTAGGGCAGGGCAGGCAGGCAGGCAGGATGTGGTAGAGCAGGCAGTAGGGCAGGGCAGGCAGGCAGGATGTGGTAGAGCAGGCAGTAGGGCAGGGCAGGCAGGCAGGATGTGGTAGGTCAGGGCAGGCGGGCAGGACGTTGTAGGGCAGGCGGGCAGGACGTGGTAAGTCACGGCAAGCAGTAGGGAAGGGCAGGCGGGCAGGACGTGGTAAGTCACGGCAGGCAGGCAGTAGTCAGAGAGACAGGAATTTCAGTTATGTCACATAAGCGAATAAAACTACATGAGCAAATCGTTGAGTAACTTGAGTTACAACAGAATTAGGCTTTTTGCCAGGTTACAAGATCAAAGGGACTAAATGCCAGACTATGGTGCCATTAATTTAAGACACAGCTCATGAATTGCAATGAGAACAATTAGAATATAAATAATTAAAAAGTATGGTACTGTAAAATTGGTAATAACAGGGCCGCCACGTGAAGGCTCAGCACCGCTAGCCCCGTGTTTTTTTTTTGGTTTGTTTGTTTTTTTTTGTTTTTTTTTTTGTTTTTGTTTTTTTGATTTTTTTTTTCTTTTTTAGATTTTTCCTCAAAGAATGAATTATTGACTTTAAAGTGACAATATGGCCATAGTTATAAAGTTACAACAATAATATAAAGAAGTGGAAATTATAAACATTAATATATGAAAGCAGAGACCCACGGAAGAAAGTAGACTGTAGACAACTCACCTTGGTCTGTAGTAAAAGCTCAGTAAGACGCTTTCCAGCGACGCCTTTCTTCATCCTGAATAGGTCAATCATTTTTGCGGACAGCTGGTCCAGTGCAGCGAAAAAGTGGTCCCTCAGATTTGTCCCTACCACCCTGTGGAACTCGCACCAAATCTGAAATAAAAAAACATGGCCAGAGAGCCAGAAACACAAAACATGGCCCATGAATTAATTAAATTCAAAATGAAGGATCACTACAATATTTATATCCGATAGAAAAAAGAAAATAATTAACAGGAATCTATTCACTCAAATGCATTTTGAAGAATTTCAAAAACACAGGGCCATGTAGTCCCATTTGGTAAATAATCAAACACCTACCTGGCTTTCCGTAAAGAGCGCTGGCCATCGTTCTAACACCTTGCTGACATCAGGTTTCTCAGTGACGATTTCTTTTCTCCTAAAAGCAAATGTGGCGTCCATCTGTTGCTTAATGAGGGATCCATTGGGGGTTTTCTTCAGCATTTCGTTTAACAGAGCTTGACGAACTTCTTCCATTTTGGGGTCATTCACCTCTTCATAGTGTGGCAAGAAATTAATCTCTCCTTTCCTTGCTTTCTTGATGCCTTTGTTGGGAGGTTCACGGTCATCTCCACCACCTCTTCCACGTTTACCGCCATTAACGCAGACTTCAAGTCGACCCATCCGTTTCATCTCTCCTCTGTAATTTCCCATCTTAAACTCCAGACTTTTCTTCCACGACATCCAGCTAAACTTTCCAAGACAAGGGTGTTTATCTAGTAAGGCTTTTGCAACAGCCTCAAGATCTTTATGGCCAGGGTATGGATCAAAAGCATAAATGGTTTGCGCCAGTTTATGCAGTATTTCATGTTTCAGCTGTTTATTCAACGTGAGGTAGGTTTCATCCTGCATGTACTTCAGGTCACCTTGATTGAGTCTATACTCAGTGTCGCAACCAAAATGGGGAGTCTGAAATACGTCTGGCCATGGTGAGCTTCTAAAAGAGGAGTCGGACAGTATATCCGTGTCTGCCAGGCTGTCTGTGTCATTAGAAATACCTTCGGCAGTGGTTGGACCGTCCATGACAGGCGCTGTACTGGTTGGAATGGTTTCCACTGTCACTACAGGGATAACATGGAGGGTAGGCTTTTCTGGGAGTTCATTGAGATCGTAGAGGTTACACAGCCCCCACTCAGGATCATCATATTGTAAGGAGAAGTCGTTGGTTAACTGGAGAATGCCTTTGAGCCAGCATGTTAAATCATCGACTGTGTCAGGTCGTGGTGTCATGGTCAGCTTCCGTATATCTATCGGTGAGAGATAGACCCTCATGGTTAATTTCTCGGGGACTGCCATCTGTAGAGAGGGGGGAGAATGTGGACAGGAATTCTCAAACTAGAGTCTGGTAGTCTAAGAAAACATTTAATGTACAAATTTGTACACCACACGTGTCCGCAGCCAATACATCCTTGACATGAAATGTCATGATTTAGCAAATAACAAATCGTTTCAGTGTAACCATAAGTTGTCCTTCCACCATGTATGCAGATAGTGGGAAAACATCATTCAACTCTGACATCCTCACCACACAGGGCATATGAGCGTTGACAAGTTGGTAAGATCTTAAATGCTCACAGTACCATGCAGTCATTTGTTTGCACACAAACATAATATTTGTGTTAGCTGCAACAATCTTTTCAATCTGGACAAAATCAGGGAGACCCGAGCGTGATCCAGTAGATACTATCATACCTGGTTCATACTTGACAGCATCTACACAGACAGAGGACACATCAAGAGCTGAAACAGGATTTGTAATGTTTTGAGCAACTAATCTCTGGACATTATCAGGGAAAGAGGCAAGCTGGAGTGGAGTAACTCTTGTCATCTCAACTGATGGTCTAAAATATGAGTTACAGTCGAGATGGTAACTGGCTGCTTTCTGGTGCTTTGTAGCAAGTGTCATGGCAACATTTTTGAAATTTTGGGAATTGCGGATTGCCCTTTTGAAAAATTTGTGTTTCCCTTCGAAGCGAAACGTCCACAACTCAGACAGGGGACCACATTTCCGGATAAGTTCAGGGTAATGTTCCAGATAGTGATGCTTTGGCTTTAATCGGAAATCAGGAAAAGTTGACTGAAGCAGCTGTCTGTGCTCTGTTATCTTACTGTCCAGGAAATCAATTGTTTCTTCAGTATGCCTTGGTGCTACAGACAACTCAACAATGTCCTTGAGAATCATGAGAATTTCCCAAGTGTCGTCACCCTCAGGGACACAGTGACCAATAAAAAATGGAAGGAGCCTCAAGAGACACCAATTTTCGTGGCCATTTCCACCAATAGTCCCTTTGGCGGAAAATCCCTTTGCAATAATCTGAGGTCGGTCCGTTTTGTCAGAAAATGTGTAATTAAAGCACCTGATTTTCTGATTCAACAACTCTAGTGTGACATACCCCTTGTGGATCAGATCTGTAAGACACAGGGATAGCTCGGCTGGAACAATGCCTTCAAAGAGGTCGTGTAAAATGTCAGGAGGGTAACCAGTGACCACATGAAAGTGCTCAAGATTCTCGGTTAATGGACAGGCTCTTTTCACACCATAATTCCCTTTCAATGTTGGGTCTTCTCTCACCTCCTGCACCTGCCTATCATGGGAGTCTCTGTCTCTGAGTTGAAAGCATCCATCACTTACCGCTTGCTGTTGAGCGTCACGACTGCTTGCCAAACAGAATCTGCAGAACTTGTCAACACCAAAGCTCTCGAAGAATCCTGCAAGGGAGTGTGCACCAAGATTATCAGCAGCAACAAATAGGACTGTGGCTTTTACACTTGCACCAAGTTTCTCCAAGTAAACACCGTCCTGCTCCAATAACTTCAGATCAAAGAGAAGAGGTTGCAGAACTTTATCATAACCACACTCTTTGACTGTGGATGTATTACACAGTAAAGCCAGCTGAATCGAGTTGAGGGTTGACCTATATTTTGCAGGTATGTTCAGAATGACCCAGTATACTGCACACATTTTATGTTTCAGCTTTGATGTCCCTAATGGATTGGCAACCTCATAATCATCAATATAAAGGCAGAGCGCAATTGTGAACTCATCTGTTGTAAGAAGAGCATTTTCCTTAAAGTACTGCCCATCTTCATATGATCTGTATTCCCCTTGCACTTGGGCTTTTTCTGACATGGCCTTGTCCAACACGTCACTTCTATTAAGCAAGTGCTGTAGCATGGGAACAATGGGAACATATGCAAGTGGCTTTTTACCCTTTTCCACAACATATTCTACCGGTTTTACCAGTGGAAACTCTCTGTGCAGATAGGCTGCCCTCTTTTTAGTAGTTCCTAGAGGTCCATCTTTGGTACACAGTGTCATCACGTTACTTTCTGACACAGCACTAGTAATCTCCCTCACAATGGTTTCATCCATGTCTGCATAATATCTCTTCAATATAGCCTTCACTTTGTTGTGCACAATCGGCTCTGACAGTTTATTGATTTCACAAAGTTGTCCTATTACTTCCTGTACAGAACTCTCTGGGATGTGGAGTATAGCTTGCATCTTTAACATTAGTGATGCTAAATTGTGCTCAAGCTGTTTTGTTAAGTCACAAAGTTCACTAGCCTCAGAGTCTGCATTCACCTCTTCAACAAACATGTCCATAACATCATCATCATCATCATCATCATCATCACCACCACCACCATCACCATCATTTGACTGTTCTTGTTCAGAACCTGCACCATTGTAACCAATTATGTCTGGATGAAACATCTTCCAGTTATCTGTTCTGTGATGTTTACTTTGGTGTGCTTTGAAGGAGCTGTAGACAATGCTTTCATAGTCACAACTTTTATAGGGGCACCTGACTTTATGGTAAACTTTTAAGTGTATATTATAAAGGTGTGAAAAGTATTCCGTTACAGAACAAGACTCAGAAAAATCACATGACAGACAAGAGAACTTAACTGGCGCATCGGCACATAATGGCTGCTTATCTGGTTTGGTGTGAACGCGGGATAAGTGTATTTTTAGTGCATTAAATGATCTAAATGTACATAAACAGTCCTCATACAAGCAAGGCAATGGTTCGGTTCTTGAAAAACTGCCATGTTTTAGTCTGTAATGATTGAAAAGTTGAGTTCTCTTCGTACAGTTAAAAGGGCAATACTTACAGGTCCAAATCTTGTCCATCTCCGACTATGGTCTGCAATGAAACACAGGGGGGTTCGAATTAATTGCATGGAATATGTGTCCTTGTATTTACATTCTAAATGTTTTGTTGAAATGGATTTGGTGAATGCATGTTAATTTCAGTGTGGGGTATAATATAAGGTTAAGCCAAATTAGGTGGTAAATATAGCACAAGAATTAGTCAGTACCGCATCGCATGCACCTCGAAACGGGTCGCGGCGTGCTGCTCGCCCACTGAACAGTGTGGTTGACTGCGGCGCGAGACCCGCTATACAGAGCCGCTAAAACAGCGTGGTTCGCGGCGTGCTGCCTCCCCGGCTATAGCGTGGTTAGCTGCGGTTCGGAACGCGGCAACGGCCCGCTGAAACAGCGTGGTTACCAGCGGCTCGCGGCGTGCTGCTTGCCCGCAAAAGTGTGATTAACTGCGGCCCGGAAAGCACTACATGCCCGCTGAAACAGTGTGGTTAACGATGGTTTAGAAGCACTTATAAACGCGCACCCCGCCGACCACCACCGCACCTCCTCCCCTCCACCGTGACTCCCTCGAGTTAACAGAAAGCTCCACAAAAATGAAAAGAAATGAAAACTCTATCGAATTGTTGCGTTATCACAATATCCCGGTTTCCAACGTCTCACCTGCACTGCATCCAAGAAGCCTAGTATAACTAACAGCGTAGTTTGAATGCTTACATGTGCGCACCACTGGCCACAACCACCTACACCAGTTAACACTATGCACGCCAAACAGAAAATATCAAAAACATTAATAATTGTTTTCGTTTTCCAGCTTTTCTTACCAATGAAGTGTGTTTTGTTAATGGCGAACTGCCAGCCAGTTGTCCCGTCTTCTCTTCTTGTCCAGCGTCTTCTCCCCACAATGCATTTCAGTCTTTGAAATGTTGAACTTGAAAATCTTTTGCTGTTTTCAATTTAAACCAAAATAAGTTAAACTAATTAAACTAAACATTTTCTACCAATCCAATTACAATACAATGCTAAGTCCAATACAATCTACTTTTTTAGTTATGGAATAAAACTTAAATTATGTATTTTTATTGTAATGTTTTTACTTTAGTTGATATGACAAAATACAATATCTGGGCTTACAGTGCTCAGGGGGCCTCCTAGCTCAGGGGCCTCCTAGCTCAGGGCCCTCCTAGCTCAGGGCCCTCCTAGCTCAGGGCCCTCCTAGCTCAGGGGTCCTCCTAGCTCAGGGCCCTCCTAGCTCAAGGCCCTCCTAGCTCAGGGGCCCTACTAGCTCAGGGCCCTCCTATAGCTCAGGGCCCCCCTATAGCTCAGGGCCCTCCTATAGCTCAGGGCCCTCCTAGCTCAGGGCCCTCCTAGCTCAGGGCCCTCCTAGCTCAGGGCCCTCCTATAGCTCAGGGCCCTCCTAGCTCAGGGCCCTCCTATAGCTCAGGGCCCCCCTAGCTCAGGGCCCTCCTAGCTCAGGGCCCTCCTAGCTCAGGGGCCCTCCTAGCTCAGGGGCCCTCCTAGCTCAGGGGCCCTCCTAGCTCAGGGCCCTCCTATAGCTCAGGGCCCTCCTAGCTCAGGGCCCTCCTATAGCTCAGGGCCCTCCTAGCTCAGGGCCCTCCTAGCTCAGGGGCCCTCCTAGCTCAGGGCCCTCATATAGCTCAGGGGCCCTCCTAGCTCAGGGCCCTCCTAGCTCAGGGGCCTCCTAGCTCAGGGCCCTCCTAGCTCAGGGGCCCTCCTAGCTCAGGGGCCCTCCTAGCTCAGGGGCCCTCCTAGCTCAGGGCCCTCCTAGCTCAGGGCCCTCCTATAGCTCAGGGCCCTCCTATAGCTCAGGGCCCTCCTAGCTCAGGGCCCTCCTAGCTCAGGGGCCCTCCTAGCTCAGGGCCCTCCTAGCTCAGGGCCCTCCTAGCTCAGGGCCCTCCTAGCTCAGGGCCCTCCTAGCTCAGGGCCCTCCTATAGCTCAGGGCCCTCCTAGCTCAGGGCCCTCCTAGCTCAGGGTCCTCCTAGCTCAGGGGCCTCCTATAGCTCAGGGCCCTCCTAGCTCAGGGGCCCTCCTAGCTCAGGGGCCCCCTAGCTCAGGGCCCTCCTAGCTCAGGGCCCTCCTAGCTCAGGGCCCTCCTAGCTCAGGGCCCTCCTAGCTCAGGGCCCTCCTAGCTCAGGGGCCCTACTAGCTCAGGGCCCTCCTAGCTCAGGGGCCCTCCTAGCTCAGGGCCCTCCTAGCTCAGGGGCCCTCCTAGCTCAGGGCCCTCCTAGCTCAGGGCCCTCCTAGCTCAGGGGCCCTCCTAGCTCAGGGGCCCTACTAGCTCAGGGCCCTCCTAGCTCAGGGCCCTCCTAGCTCAGGGCCCTCCTAGCTCAGGGCCCTCCTATAGCTCAGGGCCCTCCTAGCTCAGGGCCCTCCTATAGCTCAGGGCCCTCCTAGCTCAGGGGCCTCCTAGCTCAGGGGCCCCCTCCTAGCTCAGGGGCCCTACTAGCTCAGGGCCCTCCTAGCTCAGGGCCCTCCTAGCTCAGGGGCCCTCCTAGCTCAGGGCCCTCCTATCTCAGGGCCCTCCTATCTCAGGGGCCCTCCTAGCTCAGGGCCCTCCTATAGCTCAGGGCCCTCCTAGCTCAGGGGCCCTCCTAGCTCAGGGGCCCTCCTAGCTCAGGGCCCTCCTAGCTCAGGGCCCTCCTAGCTCAGGGCCCTCCTATAGCTCAGGGCCCCCCTATAGCTCAGGGCCCTCCTATAGCTCAGGGGCCCCCTATAGCTCAGGGCCCTCCTATAGCTCAGGGCCCCCCTATAGCTCAGGGCCCTCCTATAGCTCAGGGCCCCCCTATAGCTCAGGGCCCTCCTATAGCTCAGGGCCCTCCTAGCTCAGGGCCCTCCTAGCTCAGGGCCCTCCTAGCTCAGGGCCCCCCTATAGCTCAGGGCCCTCCTAGCTCAGGGCCCCCCTATATATAGCTCAGGGCCCCCCTAGCTCAGGGCCCTCCTATAGCTCAGGGCCCTCCTAGCTCAGGGGCCCTCCTAGCTCAGGGGCCCTCCTAGCTCAGGGCCCTCATATAGCTCAGGGCCCTCCTAGCTCAGGGCCCTCCTATAGCTCAGGGCCCTCCTAGCTCAGGGCCCTCCTAGCTCAGGGGCCCTCCTAGCTCAGGGCCCTCATATAGCTCAGGGGCCCTCCTAGCTCAGGGCCCTCCTAGCTCAGGGCCCTCCTAGCTCAGGGCCCTCCTAGCTCAGGGGCCTCCTAGCTCAGGGCCCTCCTAGCTCAGGGGCCCTCCTAGCTCAGGGGCCCTCCTAGCTCAGGGCCCTCATATAGCTCAGGGCCCTCCTAGCTCAGGGCCCTCCTAGCTCAGGGCCCTCCTAGCTCAGGGTCCTCCTAGCTCAGGGCCCTCCTATAGCTCAGGGCCCTCCTATAGCTCAGGGCCCTCCTAGCTCAGGGCCCTCCTAGCTCAGGGCCCTCCTAGCTCAGGGGCCCTCCTAGCTCAGGGCCCTCCTAGCTCAGGGCCCTCCTAGCTCAGGGCCCTCCTATAGCTCAGGGCCCTCCTAGCTCAGGGCCCTCCTAGCTCAGGGCCCCCCTCAGGGCCCTCCTAGCTCAGGGGCCTCCTAGCTCAGGGGCCCTCCTAGCTCAGGGCCCTCCTAGCTCAGGGCCCTCCTAGCTCAGGGCCCTCCTAGCTCAGAGCCCCCCTAGCTCAGGGGCCCTCCTAGCTCAGGGCCCCCCTCAGAGCCCCCCTAGCTCAGGGGCCCTCCTAGCTCAGGGGCCCTCCTAGCTCAGGGCCCTCCTAGCTCAGGGGCCTCCTAGCTCAGGGGCCCTCCTAGCTCAGGGCCCTCCTAGCTCAGGGCCCTCCTAGCTCAGGGCCCTCCTAGCTCAGGGGCCCTCCTAGCTCAGGGCCCTCCTAGCTCAGGGCCCCCCTCAGGGCCCTCCTAGCTCAGGGGCCCTCCTAGCTCAGGGCCCTCCTAGCTCAGGGCCCTCCTAGCTCAGGGCCCTCCTATAGCTCAGGGGCCCTCCTAGCTCAGGGCCTTCCTAGCTCAGGCCCCCCCCCTAGCTCAGGCCCCCCCTAGCTCAGGGGCCCTCCTAGCTCAGGGCCCTCCTAGCTCAGGGCCCTCCTAGCTCAGGGGCCCTCCTATAGCTCAGGGCCCTCCTAGCTCAGGGCCCTCCTAGCTCAGGGCCCTCCTAGCTCAGGGCCCTCCTAGCTCAGGGCCCTCCTAGCTCAGGGGCCCTCCTAGCTCAGGGGCCTCCTAGCTCAGGGCCCTCCTAGCTCAGGGGCCTCCTAGCTCAGGGCCCTCCTATAGCTCAGGGGCCCTCCTAGCTCAGGGCCCTCCTAGCTCAGGGCCCTCCTAGCTCAGGGGCCCTCCTAGCTCAGGGGCCCTCCTAGCTCAGGGCCCTCCTATAGCTCAGGGGCCCTCCTAGCTCAGGGCCCTCCTAGCTCAGGGCCCTCCTAGCTCAGGGGCCCTCCTAGCTCAGGGGCCCTCCTAGCTCAGGGCCCTCCTAGCTCAGGGCCCTCCTATAGCTCAGGGGCCCTCCTATAGCTCAGGGCCCTCCTAGCTCAGGGCCCTCCTAGCTCAGGGCCCTCCTATAGCTCAGGGGCCCTCCTATAGCTCAGGGCCCTCCTAGCTCAGGGGCCCTCCTAGCTCAGGGCCCTCCTATAGCTCAGGGGCCCTCCTATAGCTCAGGGCCCTCCTAGCTCAGGGCCCTCCTAGCTCAGGGGCCCTCCTAGCTCAGGGCCCTCCTAGCTCAGGGGCCCGGGGCCCCTCTAGCTCAGGGGCCTCTGGGGCTGTTGGATAATCCTTCCCAGGCTGCATTGCTTCTCCTCCTCCTGTGAGTCCTGTGAAGTGTGAATCTCAGAGCAGTCGTCTTCATAATAAATACACACATGTTTACACATTACACAAAGAACACAATTGATATTTTTATTATAATAACATTCTAAAAAAAATAAAAATCCTGTGGCTCTTGTTGAATCTGGCCTGAAAATGTTGGTACAGATTGGACCGGATCAGGGTGGTCCTCTATAGGCAGATAAATACAGATAATTCTGGGGGTCCTTCACATTCATGAAATAGTTTAATCATCAGTGATATATAAACAGGTTTTTAAGAAAACTCAGGATTTATGAAAAACATTTAAATATAATTTAAATAAATAAAACTATAAGAATAAAGACAAAGCAAACATTAGGATTAAAGGTAGGGTAAGTGATTTGAAATTCATCCTGTAGTTCCAGCCTGGTGCACTAGGGGCGCCAAACAGTAGCTACACTATGTGAGCCTGCTGCTCGATCCTGATTGGAGGAGAATTCGCCACCACCTGGGGAACTTTTATCAGCTCCTCTGCTAACGTGGGGGAGGGGGAAACTCCATATATGGTTTCCACACCTTATAATAGAGCATTTTAACAGAAAAAAATATTTTTTGGGTGATATCTGACAAAAGTGAAATCACTTCCCCTACCTTTAAATGAACATTTTTACATACAAATATACATTTTCCCTTTCTGTGTTTCTTGAGTCCATTTTCCTCCAAACAGAAATGTGTTTTACAACAGGGTTCTCAAATGGATCCTAAAATGATACTTTTCATTTACTAAATGCACTGAGGTGTTCAAAACAACATGCATCAAATTATCATGTGTTTAAACTTCAGTTCAAATGTCATTTTGTTTAAACATTCTGATTAAATGTGTGTGTGTGTGTGTGTGTCTCTCTCTCTCTCTCTCTCTCGCACGCGCGCGCACACACACGCACACCATTCTACATCCTACTCTATACACATTATGCTACAGTACTACATGTAGCTCCTCCTCTATCTGACTCACAGACACACTGAGGAGCCAGACCCGAAGCACCAGAACCCAACATAGAGAGGTTGAGTGAACGTGGACTGGAAGGTGTGCAGGTGTGTGAGTGTGTCAGAGGACACTGTGTAGAAGGACACAGTGCCAGCAGCATGGTCTACATACACTGATACTCTGTTGGAGGAGGAGGAGCAACTGACAGGGAGGTCAGTGTGATTCTTATTGTGACACACTCTGTAGTTTTTATTATCACCACCACAGAGCAGACCCCATGATTTATTATTGGATCCAAACAAACTGCCATTACCCTCTCTGGTGATATCTGTGTGTGTAACTGCTACCTCAGCACATCCACTACACTGTACCTCACAGTACCAGCGTCCACTCAGTGGTTCTCTACACATCACCTGAGGCTGGGTCTTAAATCTGTGTGGATGATGAGGATACTTCTGATCTTCTCCCACACGCATCACCTTCCTGTTGTTCTCAGACAGAGAGAGGTATCTGTGTGCTGTGGTTGGATCCAGTGTGAGTTCACACACATCTGATGAGAAGAACAACATACAATACACACCAGTTTATAATCACACATAATACACTATTGTGCTGAATATGTTTTTTTTTTTTTTTTTTTTCAATGGAAATATCCTAAAAATGTTTTCGTCTTATATTTGGGGACTAAATTATTTGACATTCAATGTTTATTTTTTTACACAAATGAGTCTTGAAAATGGGTGGTCTTCTTATAACCATGAGGGTAGTCTTGTATTCGGTACAATACGGTAATAACAATATTATTATAACGTTGTAAATCATGGACCGGTAGGCAATAGAGCCGAGCGGTCACGCCCCTTTCATGACGATGCCCACAGCCCAGAAGTAGACCTAATTTCCTCATTCATATTCTTCATAGACTTTTCAAAAATAATGATGATTTATATATCATTACACCATGGACAAAGACAATGTGGTTTGTGAGAAATCATGACAACTAGTACAATATTATCATACAAAATCTAGTTATCGCCATTGGCAAATATTTTTCCAACCACCTTCATACAATAATTTCCCCCAATAATTGTTTTTATAATGTGCCCTTATATGAAGGTAATCAACCCCATAATACTTCTCCCCACATGTAGCCCAGGGCATGATCTAATGATTTACCTAGGGCACCCACGCCACAGCAGCCAAATCTACCCTGTACACCCTGAACGCTTTGGGAGAATGTTTGAACCCCATGCTTAACATAATGTAAACCTCTTCTGAATTACACATTCTGTTGACATTTTTAAGTCTCGGTTAAAAACACGTTTATATCATTTGCACTTTTGCTTGTGATTCATTGTTTTTAGTTCTCTGTTGTTCCTGTTGCACTATTTTATTCTGTAGGTCTCTTTTGTTGTAATTTCTACCTTGTGTGTAATTTATTTTTATTTTTGACTTTGTACAGCACTTAGTAACTGTGTTTTGAAAAGTGCTTTATAAATACATTTTACTTACTTACTACTTACATTTTAGACAATTAGAAAACAATGTGGAGATGGTTATGTTCATGATTGGGTGGACCTCTAATTCATTTAGGCAGTTATAGATTTGTGGCTTATTATACACAAGTCTTTCAGTTCTATAAAACTCAGAGTAAACTTGGTGTCATTGGAATGTGCAGTGTTATGATTAAATCTATCTATAAACCGATGTGGCCACTATTCACCAAAATCTATTACAATATTCATGACAAGGCGTACACCTAATACTGGGGTTTTCCTCTTCAATTAACTGGAGAAGTGACTTAAGGGGTAGCATTTTAGAAAGCAGCAGCTCTCTAAAAGAAAAAAAAATGTGCTCCCAAACTAACCTGGATTAGATCTATCTGCACTACAGCCTTGAAATCATCCTGAAAAGGTCACAGGAATACGCACTTCTGGGACGCAAGAATACTTCTGAGGCCTTACTTTTTTGGCCTTTGTTGGGGAAATGGTCATAAAGGCATTTGTCTGTGCGGTCAATATCAGTTGTAGTTCTTGCAATCCACTTATTTGAGATATTAACCATCACATAGCTCAGAATTGGCCTTGGCTGTGTGAATAATTACTAGGATGTTCCTGTCATGAGATGTGCAATGCTCCTGATCTCCAGAAATCATATAGGAATACGCAATTTTGGAGGAAACACTGGATCCAACTGGCACAGTAGTTGCCCTCACCTTGGAGCCTGAGCAGATCAACTCTGATGTCAAGTGAGACATCTTTATCTTTGACTTCAGTTATCTCGACTCCCCATGCATCTAGCCAGTTGTGCTTTCCACATCAGTATCTTTCTTTAACACATCCATGTGGTTGCAGTGGCTATAATCTCTTCCTCCTGCTACTGTGTCTTGCATGGTTGTAACTCAATTAAACATTGCATGGATGCATCTAGAACATATTCTCTGTGCTGTATCCCAAGGTCATTAGGGTTTTGGGTCCTGCAGTGCAACATCATATACCTCACTCAGGTGACCCAGCCTGGGTGATCAAAGTCCCGACTTGCGTCCCAGTAGCTACCCACGATCAATCCCATTAGGGAAATACAGGACCACACAGTCCACTACTCCTGAACTACTCTGCCGGGACTGGTAGGTCTAGCACATGGAAGGACTAAGCTCTTTGGGTTGACAGTAACAGTAAATTGTCCAAGTTAGGTCAGAGTGTCTTCCTATCAGAGTCGAAGGTGCTCAAGATCAAAGCCGTGGCATAGTCATATAGTTTATGACTATGTCATGGCTTTAATTACTTAATGACATAGAGGGTATGCACATGACATCAGCATAATGTCCTATCCAGAATGTGAGAATATCTACCGAGTGGAAAAGAGAAAAACCTTACTGCCCTTGACTAAACAACATTAAAATCACTTTGCCACTCAATTTTCCACTAACTTTATGCATAGTCTAGACACTAGACTAAGGGGATGTCCCTTTGGTCTGGTTAAGATGTGGGATACCCGAGTTCGAATCCCGGGCGTTACACATGCACACTGCACACTGCACACATAGCCTAAATTGTGGTTGAATGGTGAGTGCTCTACTGTGCAACCAGGACACTCTCTCAAAAATGACAAGAATAATGAAGGAGATGACAACATACAGTATCAGAACATTAAAATACATGAATAAAATAAAATAGACACGTCTACCAGTTTGTCAATGTAGTGTCAAAAGTTAAAATACAACAAGACATTTTTATATGGCCTCCATCTTGGACATATGCAAATTAAGTGTTCAGATACACCCAATTATAAATATAAGTACCGTATTGTCCAGAATATAAGACGGCCCAGATATAAGACAACCCCCATTTTTCCAAAAATCATTTACAGAAAAAGAACATTGAATGTCAAATAGTATGGCCCCGAATATAAGACAACTGCCTATTTTATGATATTTCCATTAAGAAAAAAAAAACGTAGTCTCGCATTCAGGCCAATAGGGTATTTCAAAATGTTTCTCATGGTGAAACATCCTAAAATGGACACCACGTTTGCATTTGTAGCTTATCTTGTTCAGAAGTTATATCCAAAACAGTTCAGGTGGCAGCCCTATTGGAATTTGGCCACTATGGCGACCCTGAAGCTTGCCAGCTCAGGTGCCCTAAGTAAATCTTAACATGTCCTGGACATGAAATATCCCTGGGAGGGATATTTCGATTGGGAAATGGCCTGGAGTAAAGAGGCCAATTGTCACCATTAATGGCAATTGTCATTACTGTTATCCTTATGTTAAAGTGGTGTCTTTACAATGTAGTTAATTGAATTCCCCATATATGAAAACAAAAATGAAGACATATCAGTCTATTTTCTACCTTGTTTAGTCAAACATGAAGTGTTTTTTAATGTTACAGCATAGTGGTGGCCGCCATCTTTAAATGGTCCATTTTGAGGCCTTAGCAGCTTAGATTGGCAGATTTGGATTCAGCATGCCTTAATACCCCTAGAAAACATGTATGCCAAAGCCATACATTGACACGATTTGCCTTCGGGGTTCAGATATTTGGTAAAATAACCTAGACTACTCATTAAAGCTTTAAATGACAACACATCACATCAGAGTGAAACTTCAAGGTTCAGAAACAGCATCAACATGGACTCACAGTGTAAGAAGTCCTTCCTGGTCTGAGGCTCTGCTGGATGTAAAACATCAACTGTACACACTGGAGACACAAGAAAACACTAGACGTCACCATGACATCACACTGAACAATGGACTCAACTCAACACTGGAGACACAAGAAAACACTAGACGTCACCATGACATCACACTGAACAATGGACTCAACTCAACACTGGAGACACAAGAAAACACTAGACGTCACCATGACATCACACTGAACAATGGACTCAACTCAAGTGCTGACAATAGCAGGAATATGGCAGATCTACAAGCTCACAATGTGTCGCAGCGCAACATACAGTATTGTGAGCTCGTAGATCTGCTATTTTCAGCATTTAACAAACTATAAAATCAGCTATTATGAGATCATCAAGTCCTGCCAAAACACGTGTAAGTTGACCTAATTAACTGTATATTTAGTCAACTAAAATCTTATATTTAAGATCATTACACAAAGGTGAATTAGTAATGTGATTTTTCCAAGCAAATAATTATCTTTTTTTTTTACTTATTGAAGTCAATGCAAGTTGTGGCAAATATGTTTTTTTTTTTTTTGCTTTTTTATTTATTCATTTTTTACAGGCGAATCGCATATCCTTGTCACATTTCTGAGCCGCCTTTTTGCAACACATCAGAAATTTGCCAGTTTGTACTTTGTATTGACCTTGACTCGACCAAAACTAGACTAATACTTTAATAGTAGAGTTGACTAAAATGTGACTAAATGTATTCAAGATTCTGACTAAAACTAAATTTGCTGTGAAAATCAACACAATTGGTTGGCTATTAAAAAACACATTCTGTTCTAGTTCAAACATCTCCAGTTGCCTGATGGCTTCATCCATCCATGTTTACTATGAACAACTAAAGAACCACAGGGAAAAGTCACCTCTCTCTGCTATCTGTGGCCAAGTTGTCTTCAGGATGTGGTCCAGTTGATCTCCCAGAGCAGACACCACATCAGTCACATCTGTGAAGGACCTCAGAGGACAGACGCAGACACTGGGTGAGACTGGAGATCCAGTGGAAGTGGAGAGAGACTGGAAACTCTGGAGAGAGACAAGCAGAGAGACAACTAAACCACTGTAGACAGCCATGGAAGATCCATAGATTGTTCAACCACGACAAATACACGTGTGGTGTGTTCTTAAAATGATATGATGGAGTGGAGTGAAACACTGTACTATGAAGGCCATCTGTCCTAAAGGAGTGTGAAGCAAAGTGTCTTTAAGCCAGGCGTGGAACCTGAATGAAAGTGATGCTGTCCTCAGTGTTGGACAGATCCTCCAGCTCAGCATGTCTCCTCTCCAGCTGCTCCAGGGTCTGTTCCAGCTGTCTCAGGAGAGCCTCAGTCTGAGACACTGCATCCTGCTGCTGATCTCTGATCAGTTGTTTGAGCTCAGAACGTCTTCTCTCAATGGAGACCATCATCTCACTGAAGATCCTGTCACTGGCCTCCACTGCTGCTTCTGCAGAGTGCTGCTTAACACACACACACACACACACACACACACACACACACACACACACACACACACACACACACACACACACACACACAAAGTGGACCCAGATCACAACACAACAAGTCTTCTATGTCGCTCTCTGGAATAATATACAATAAGAACAAGAACAACAACTATCAGGATATCGACTCACGTTCAGGTCCTCCAAGACCTGTCTCATGTCTTTCAGCTCCTTCTTTTTCTCCTGGATCTTCTGCTGGACTTCCTGCTGACTTGTCACCAGTTGTTTCTACAAGTAACAAGAAGTTTATGGTACATTAGAACTGATGCTGATGTTCTGTCTGGATTTTTAGAATCAGCAAATGGAGTTTAGTTTTGATCCACTCTATCATCTTAAATGAACTGTGTAACCTCTCCAAAGTTCTGCTTTTACATAGTCAAGATTACCGTAATGGACATGAAATATGATTCATGAAAAAGCTATCAATCCCTTTTTTTTAGGTTTGCCCATTAAAACCACAAAAGCACCTGTCACATTTTAATTTTTGGTTTTGTGATTTAGATTAGAACGGTCAAAAACAGCAGATGTACAAGCTTGCAGTGATTCACGTTGTGCTATACGTTTGTCAATCTGCTATTATTATTTTTTTCGCCAATACTGCAGGTCTGATTTGTACTGTTAATGTTTCTGTAGGGAGAGAGACATGATCATCTTCCAGTGATGGTGATGCTACCTGTTTCTCTGTCTTCTCTGCAGCAGCTGACACCGTGTCATGGCCCTTGTGTTCATCCATGGTGCACAGATAGCAGATACACTGTTGGTCTGTGCGACAGAACACCTCCATCAGCTTGTCATGACTGGAGCACATCTTCTCCTGCAGTTTGTTGGTGGCTGGGACCAGCTTGTGCTTCTTCAACACAGGAGCATTGTAGTGAGGTTGGAGGTGAGTCTCACAGTAAGAGGCCAGACACGCCAGACAAGACATGAGAGCTTTGCGACGTCTGGCTCCGGTGCAGAAATCACAGGCCACGTCTGCTGGAGTGGCGTACAGCGGAGCAGCGGAGGCAGCAGGAGACTGCTGAGCTCCTGTACTGCTCAGCTTCAACACCACCTGGAAGTAAAGAGAAGAGGAGAGGAGCTCACTCACTGAGGACCGATCTCAAGCCACCCTCTTGCTGTCTCAATGATCCCTCACTGACTTAGCTGCACGTTCATGTGAAGTCTGTGAGGGCTTGAGGGTTGTCCTATTTGAAATCATTACGTCAAGTCACGGCCCGGTCATGCCCTTTAATGCACCCTTTCCATAAGTCAGCATCGATGCGGACTTTGGCACAAAAATATTACCTATAGTAATTAGCGTTGATGAGGGGATGATGAGGGGGATCCTCCAAAAGTCAATCATTTGAGAATAATAATAAAGGAAACATGAGGAGAAATGACTAATGAGCTCATAAATAAAAATAGAGACTGCAAGCGCTCCAACACTTTGAGGATGAGCCTGCCATGATATTTGCATCATTAAAAAATCCTCATTCACAGGCAGTGTTTTGTGCATACTGTATGTAAGTAACATATACAGTGAGGCTGAGGTTTTATTATGCCTGCCCATGAAGGCAGCGGTCGCAACCAACAGTTGCGGCAGTTGTCATTTGCCCAATGTTTGAGGGTTAAGTTTAGGTTTAGGCATAGGTTTTAATGAGGGTTAGTGGTTAGGGGTTAGGGTCAGGTTTAGTAGCGACCGGTGAAGAACGGTCGCGGCTGTTGGCCCAACGGGCCACGGTCCCGACTGTTTTACAGTCGGGAAATGATTTCGCTGTCTCTCCATTGAGGGATCGTTGAGTCAGCAGCACAGAGGGAGCGGATGGTGGTGAGGTTCATGGTGATAAATGCATTGTAAAATTATATTGACACTGGTTATGAACTTTGCATTGCATAAGATTACGATTGCCTTGAAGAGGGACGCTAATGATTAACCAGTCAAAGAACCAAAGTTAAAGATCAGAGTGAATTATCCTATAGTGGACAAAATTGACAGCAGACAGCAAAGAAAGTAATTTACCATCAAACCTAACCCCTTTTGGAACCCCTCCGGTTAGCAAATGCCCAGTATAGAGTTCTCAAACTCTGCCCGAACCCGACCAGGCCCGACCCGGCCCGACATTTTAGGGTCGGACTCGGGCCTAAAATGTATGCAGATCAGTAGGGCCGGGTCGGGCCTAGGGCTCTATGAAAAAAGCTATATATATTGAATTATTTAATTATGATAAAATTAATAGTTCTGTTCTGTCTGTCTGTGTATTTACCTCTTATGAAGATGGTGTTGATTGTTATTTTCACTTTTACTCAGTGTAGAGTGCTAAAATTCTACCCAAACCCGACCAGGCCCGAACTGAACCGACATTATAGGGCCGAGTTGGGCCTAAAACCTATGCTAACCCGTTGAGAACTCTAGCCCAGTATAATATCACTTGACCTTGAACTAATTGCAAAAAAAAGAAAGAAAAAAAAAAAAAAAAACTACTCAACTACTCAACTGATTTTGAATCTTTAATCGGGACCTCTCCGGTTAGCAAATGTATAGAGAGACAGAATTACCACAGTATGTTCAAGAAGTTAAAGTTCCGTCGCTGAGTTTTTATTAGATGTTTCAAAGATCCAATGTACTGTATCTTCCCAGCAGAGACTAGATATCAGAGTCAGCAATGTACAGAATGGACTCTGATAACCAGTTGGTGCTCTGAAGGTGAACAGCTTCTCAAGTTTAGTGTTTAGACGGACTTTGATGGTTTATTAACATTTTTTTTTGGTTCCTGGTTCAATTGTGTATCTAAGTATAGCATTCTCAAGAACAAACAACACCCTGGCCTATGCAATACAGTATGTATGTGCATAGTAAACTGTAAGTGCTGTATCAGAACATGCAGTTTAATTAATGCTTCCTCTCACCTCAGCCAGCAGGGTGTTCTTCCTCAGTACAGGTCTGGGGCTGAAGGTCTCTCTGCACTGAGGACAGCTGTAGACTCCAGTCTCCTCATGCTGGTCCCAGTAACCCTCAATGCAACGGCTACAGTGACTGTGACCACAGTGCAGAGTCACTGGTTCCTTTAGGAGGTCCAGACATATAGGACAGCAGAACTGGTCCTGGTCCAGCTTACCTCCCTGTTGTTCTTCTTCTGCCATGTTGACACACAGCCACCCTCACACAGAAAACACACAGGTCTCTGGTTGACTGTGAAGAGAGAGACTGGGGGAGAAAACCGGGAGAGGCAAAGAGGGAGGGATTTCCTGGATGTTTGCTAGAGGCAGTGCTTTAACTGCTGTTAAAGAGACAGTGCACGACGTGTGGCACAAACAGGATCATTTTGTAGTGGAACATTATACAACTGTACTGACATTGACGATTCAAGGTTGACCGAAGGTTACAAGATAAAACGCTGTATTGTTTTATCTTGATAGGACAGTAGGCTGAAAGGTTAACGTCTTTACAGAAGGTTGGGCGACTTACAGGAATAGCATAGCAGAGAATAGCATGTCTGCACACAGGGTAGGAAAAACCTTCATCTGAAAAGGACGCCATGCATGACTGAAGCAAATTTAAAGTAATTTGCCATCAAACCTAACCCCTTTCGGGACCCCTCCGGTTAGCAAATGTATAGGGAGACAGAATTATCACTAAAGCTAAAGTTCTAGACTAGATATCAGTCGGAAATGTACAGAATGGTCCAGTATAACTATCACTTGACCTTCTTGAACTAATTCAAAAAAAAAAAAAAAAAAAAAAACTACTCAACTACTGAACTGATTTTGAATCTTTAATTAGGACCCCTCCGGTTAGCAAATGTATAGGGAGACAGAATTACCACTGTTCATGAAGCAAACAAAGTTCCAACAGTTAGCAGTTCAGTGGATGCGCGCAGCCTCTGCACCAGTGCAGTTTTTGGCCTGTAAATGTGCACAAGTATACACAGGCTTCCTGGTACAGAACTCTGCAAACTCCAGAACTATACAAACCAAGTACCTGAGAAAGACTCACTACCTACAGTTGGAATAGGACAATTCTGGTGAGGAAGAGGTGGCCAACGTGACCAAACCCAAGACAAATATTTCTATATTTGTCTTGGGTTTGGTCACGTTTTCTCCTGTTGTCTTTAGCCTCTGCACGCTTTCATTTTCGTCCGCCTTGCGCGAAAACGGAAAGCCTGGAATAATTTGTTACCCACCGTGGCCTAGCAGTGGGAGTCAACCTTTTGGGGTGGGCGTGGCTCCAAATGATGTGGCGTATCACAGCAGTGGAGGGGCGGTAGGGGGAGGGGCCGGGGATAACGACACGTTGGTGAGATCAAATCAGATCAACTCATCTGCCGTCCAAAAACGTACCTTGCACATAAACAGAGGCGTCATGAACCTCACCAATGTGTTTTAGTCCATAACTGGAGCCTAAAGTTTTAGATACACCCCTACATTCTTAACCAAGAAGTGACGTGTGTGTGTGTGTGTGTGTGTGTGTGTGTGTGTGTGTGTGTGTGTGTGTGTGTGTGTGTGTGTGTGTGTGTGTGTGTGTGTGTGTGTGTGTGTGTGTGTGTGTGTGTGTGTGTGTAATCAGAGCTATACTACAGCCTACTAACAACCTCCCTAAGATTTGTCTATTTGTCATTTTAAATCATGGTGGGTGGTAGTATGGTGAAATAACATAATTGATAGGTGGCCTTGCTGCAGGTCTAATGTCAACATGGTGTTGACACAGTGGACGCATGTTGAACTGCTGCTATCCTCTTGCACATGTACAGTAATACCCCTGCAGTAATACCCCTACTCTGCCATAGTTGTCATAACTGTCTTAGCTGTTAGCAAAGTAGTGCTTAGTTGTAGTATATTTTAGTATGTTAGATGTATAGTTTTAGTTGTAGTATTCCATAGTTGTAGTATATTATATGTGTCTTTTAGCTGCTTAGTTGTAGTATGTTTTAGTCTTAGCCGTATAGTTTAGTTGTACCTGTCCTTTGGTTCAAGCCATGCAGCAGCTGACAATGGCTCCTCCTCTCTCCTCATTCTGCTTGACCTATCTGCTGCATTCGACACAGTAGACCATACCATCCTCCTCAACCGTCTCCACTCTACCACTGGACTCTCTGACACTGCACTAAACTGGTTCACATCATATCTCACAGACAGAACTCAGCGTGTCTCCCTTGGAGGTGTCTACTCCCGGACACACCCTGTCACCTGCGGCGTTCCCCAAGGTTCCGTAAAAGGCCCCACCCTCTTCACCCTCTATATGCTTCCCCTTGGGCATGTCATCAGCCGGCATGGTCTCTCGCACAATTGCTACGCTGATGACACCCAATTATATCTCAGGACTGCTCCCCGCCACACTAACCACCTGCCTTGAGGAGATAAAGGCGTGGATGAGTGCGAACTTTCTCCAACTCAACAGTTCCAAAACAGAGGCCATTCCCATCGGCACCCCACTCCAGGTCAAATCCCTCTCCATCACCAGCATAACCTTCTCCAACCACGACCTCCCACTTTCATCTGTAGACACCAACCTGGGTGTAAAAATGGACCCGCACCTGACATTTGACCTGCACCTGACAAATGGACCCTAGCGGGTCCATTTGGTTCCATTTGTACACTCTCAGAAAAAAGGAAACTCATTAACATGGTGAAACACTTCTTGATGATGTCATCAAGTTGTATTTCACCATGCTAATGAATTTTTTCAGACCTCCATTTCCAACTTTTTATCATGTCCACACAACATCTCTAAGGTATATTAATGACATAGTAAATGAATTGAAAACGAGTGGAATTCCCCTTTAAGACACATGCATGCACACTTGCATTTGCATGCACATTTGCGTACACCTGCACAACACACACAGACACACTATTAAAACAAGTATAGCATATTGAGAAAGATTGTTTACAATGCCTAATTGTATCCATAAAAGTAAATGACAAGACAAAAACCATAGGCCTACTTTTGCCCTAAAAATATTTTAGATGTGAGAAGTGGAGGGACGCCGTCCCCCCTGCGTCCCCCCTCCACTACACCCCTGTATATAAAATATTTTAGATGTGAGAAGTGAGGGGACACCGTCCCCCCGCGTCCCCCCTCCACTACACCCCTGTATATAAAATATTTTAGATGTGAGAAGTGGAGGGACGCCGTCCCCCCGCGTCCCCCTGACACTACACCCCTGTATATAAAATATTTTAGATGTGAGAAGTGGAGGGACGCCGTCCCCCCGCGTCCCCCTGACACTACACCCCTGCTTGGTTCCATTTGTACACTCAGAGAGTTAAATTAGCAGGGATTTTACAATACGTCCCAGGTAGAAATGATGCCATTAAATGGAGGGTCTGTAGACTGTAGAGCTGCGCAGTCCCGCCCCATCGTGACGTCGTCCCTGTTCCAAAAACGGATTCCCCATTATGTTTTGTCATATACAGTACTTTATACTGAATTATTCATATACAATGATTCTTACACGATAGAAGATTACACCGCGGACAAAGCCAACTCGGGTCGTGACAAATCATGATGACACACAATCTTTTGTGACGATCAAATAACTTCTAAGATGAAAAACGAAACAAAAAGTGTTCGATCCTGCCGTTTTCTACTTCTTGCTAATCTGAAATTAGCTGATAATATTGTGTTTGTTGTCATGATTTGTCACGGCCCGAGTTGGCTTTGTCCGCGACGCAATCATGTTTTCATTAACCATTTTCAAAAAGTCTATGAGGAAAATGAATGAGGATTCCGTTTCTGGAACACGGGTGGGCGTCATGAAAGAGGCCGGACTGAGCAGCTCTATAGAGAGGCTAAGTGTCAAACAGGAGATCCTTTTCATGGAAAGTTGTGGAAACCATTGCACTATGGGCCAACCGCAGGTGTTTTCAACCTTTTTGACTCCAGAGACCAACATTTATTCAGCATTTGAGCCACGGACCACCATTTGACTACATTTTCACAGCAAAGACCTAAAATTAAAGAATTCTTTTGATTTTGTCCACAATTCCAGGCTGTATTTTGCCAACAAAACTTCTTAATTAAGTGGTGCTAATTCCGATGGTGAATATTTTAACTCTTGAGAGTGTAAAAATGAAACCAAATGGACCCGCAAGGGTCCATTTGGTTTCATTTTTACACTCTCAAGAGTTACATCTGGTTAAACAACTTCCCATCATTTAGCCTGGGGACCACCTGGAACCTTCTCAAGGACCACTGGTGGTCCCCAGACCACCTGTTGAAAACCCCTGATGTAGAGTAGCCTATATATACACTTTGTTTTCACACGGATGGGTGCGGATTTCAGATGGGAAAAAAGCTCATCCGCTGATCTCCTATCTATCTATCTATCTATCTATCTATCTATCTATCTATCTATCTATCTATCTATCTATCTATCTATCTATCTATCTATCTATCTATCTATCTATCTATCTATCTATCTATCTATCTATCTATCTAGGCCTATATAAAGCAAAGCAAGTGCACAGAAGTAGGCCTACGTCTGGACGACTGGACCTGAGCTTTAAAATGTCTACAGAGGCTGCCTGTCGAAGGTATAGTGGGAGGTTATTCCACGCCGTTGGCCCAGAGAAGCAACCTGGATTTACAACTGACTGAACACAGACATTGGAAAATGTGCTGCATGAGAATGCTAAAGTCCCATAGAGTACATCTGTACAAAGTCCTGCAGTGACCCCTACAGGGTTAACCTTGTAACAACACTCAAATTCAAACTGGTCAAATCACACCATTCTCATTCTTTCCATTAACAATTTTATTTTGAAATCAACCTGCTGTATTCAAAATAGTGGCAGTAGTACAGTAGCGTCTTGAACACACGGCACCAGACAAAATAAAGTGCTTGAAAGCCTTCTTAAGTTTACTTTCATTCTTTGTAGAATGCTCTTTGTACAATGAAAATTAAGAAAAGTAATTAACAGGCTATATAAAGACTAGGCGAGCGTAAAAAAATGAAACCAAGTGGACCCGCAAGGGTGGCACTGTTGTCCACAAGAGTCATGGCCTGTTTTATTGGGATAGATAGAGGGGCATCTGCTCCTTTAGCTTGAAATACAGTCAGTGGAGAAGAAGCCATTATTCTTTTGTCTTGTTGTGTTTATTTTCTTCAAACCATTTTAACATTTTGACATTTGAAAACAGTATTTGGGGTTTGAGTTGACAGTTTGTGACGTTGAATTTAGTCTCTAGCACCGAACTTTAACGTTTTTTCTGCAATTAGGAAATAACAATTATTCTCCATTTTCTAATTGTAAGAGTGTGGACTCTTGAAATTACGTAATTCGGATGTTTAAATATAATTTAAAGGTAGGGTAAGTGATTTGAAATTCATGGTGTAGTACCAGCCTGGTGCACTAGGGCGCCAAGAGTAGCTACACTATGTGAACCTGCTGCTTGATCCTGATTGGAGGAGAATTCACCCTCCACCTGGGGAACTTTTATTAGCTCCTCTGCTAACGTGGGGGAGGGGGAAACTCCATATATGGTTTCCACACCTTATAATAGAGCATTTTAACAGAAAAAAAAATTGGGGTGATATCTGACAAAAGTGAAATCACTTCCCCTACCTTTAACTCTTGAGAGCGGTAAAATGAAACCAAATGGACCCGTAAGGGTCCATTTGGTTTCATTTTAACGCTCTCAAGAGTTACAGATCTATACAGTGACCGTCATGTGATCTACCTGCATGGCCTGTGCGATCTACTGGTAGATGACGATCTACCTTTTGGGCAGCCCTGGTCCAAGGTACTGTTATTGTATTAAATGGTCCTCTCCTTCCTCAGGTGGCCTCCTCATAGGCCACAGCACTGAGGAACTAGAGCCACTTGGTTTGTTTGCACTCAACTGTCTGGAGGTATGGTCATGTGCAAGGAGCTTGTAGATCAGCCATTTCTAAATCCATGCTTTAAAGGTAGGGTAAGTGATTTGAAATTCATGGTGTAGTACCAGCCTGGTGCACTCGGGGCCCCCCAAAAGTAGCTACACTATGTGAACCTGCTGCTCGATCCTGATTGGAGGAGAATTCGCCACCACCTGGGGAACTTTTATTAGCTCCTCTGCTAACGTGGGGGAGGGGGAAACTCCATAAATGAAATCACTTCCCCTACCTTTAAAGGTAGGGGAAGTGATTTCACTTTTGTCAGATATCACCCAAAAAAAAAAAAAATTCTGTTAAAATGCTCTATTATAAGGTGTGGAAACCATATATGGAGTTTCCCCCTCCCCCACGTTAGCAGAGGAGCTAATAAAAGTTCCCCAGGTGGTGGCGAATTCTCCTCCAATCAGGATCGAGCAGCATGCTCACATAGTGTAGCTACTGTTTGGCGCCCCTAGTGCACCAGGCTGGAACTACAGGATGAATTTCAAATCACTTACCCTACCTTTAACTCTTGAGAGTGTAAAAATGAAACCAAATGGACCCGCAAGGGTCCATTTGGTTTCATTTTCACACTCTCAAGAGTTACATCTGGTTAGCCAACTTTCCATCATTTAGCCTGGGGACCACCTGGAACCTTCTCAAGGACCACTGGTGGTCCCCGGACCACCTGTTGAAAACCTCTGCTTTAAAGGATAGATAAGTGAGTAATAAGGCAATTGTGAATGCATGATAAACTAGATGTGACGTAAGTTTGAAAGAATTGAAAGAAGTGTGGTTGCCACAGTCATTTATATAGGCCCCATGCACTCATTTTGGCAGCCAATATGGACGTTGAATCAATACATACTAATGATATGTGACCGTATGTTGCACACTACACAACAGTCAGGCCGGGCTACACACTGCAATTTGATCCAAATTGTCCACTTGATGTATTGTATGTTTGTGGTTATTCAATGAATAAAATGATTTTAAGCATTACATTTCTTTATGAGGTGAAGCCAGCGAAATAACAAGAAGACCTACGTACAACGTATTATTGTCATATCCATGTCTGTTCAACTTTCAGTTTTCAGTGTTGATACACAAGTAACGCGCCTTAGGTAAGGGACTGCTTTTTGCATGAATTGTGAAGCAATTCTTGACTATTTTTCCATTCAGGAACACCATTACCGTGTTCTCAATGTGTGAGTTAGTCGTTACCAGTGTTGGGCTGGGTGATAAAGGATGTCTGGTGTTGTTCAGGGGGCCGGGTACAATGTTGAGGCAGGCCGGGTTCAGCATGTGGGCTGTGGTTTGGGGACCCCTGGTTTAACCCCTTTTGTCCTGACCCTCGATTCCAGTTTCTGACACCAGATTATAGCTGCAGCAACGTTCTAGCTTTTGATGCTAGATTCTACAGTAGTTTCCGACACTAGATTCTAGTTATTGACACTAAATTATAGTTTCTGATGCTAGGATCTACTTTTTGACACTAGGATCTATAGTTTCTGGCGCTAGAATAGAGTTTTTGACACTAGATTCTATAGTTTCTGGCTCTAGACTAGATTCTAGTTTTTCTGAAAAATCTATGTTGCTGTGTCAGTGATGCCAACATATTTCAAGCCAAGGACCACCAGAATTATCCATATCTATCTAGCTGCAGACCCCCCCCATCTGAAAACATGTTGTTCTAGGGATCCCCCAGAAGCAAAAAAAAAAACGAGTTAAAAAAGTTTGCTTCCAAATGAATGTATTCAGAGATTTGCAGCACATTTTCACAATTTTTCAAAAATAGCAGAACTACAAGCTCATATCGCGCCACTCGGTGGCGCGATATGAGCTTGTAGATCTGCTATTTTTCAATAGCTAAAACACCAAAACGCGTTCAGTACACGAAGAGTTCAAGCATTTCTCCATTTTTAGGGTGCTTGACATGGCTGATATAGAGGTAACGCCACAGACAGAGAGACAGTGAGCACATTATTTGCATCCTTGCACGCTCTGGAGCACACTGGACTTGGAGTACCAATGTAAACAGGAAATGCACACACTCGAGTATAACAGTCATCTAGCGCAGGGGTTTTCAACATTTTTGACACCAGGGACCACCATTTACTCAGCATTTGAGCCACGGGCCACCATTTGAGGACATTTTAGCCCCACAGCCCCCAAAACTAAAGATTCGTTTTGCTTTTGTGCATCTTCTAGTTGTGTAGACTTGGGGCTAATTCAGATGACGAATATTTTAACTCTTGAGAGTGTAAAAATGAAACCAACTGGACCCGCAAGGGTCCATTTGGTTTCATTTTTACGTTCTCAAGAGTTACATCTGGTTAACCAACTTAGCTGGGGACCACCCGGAACCCTCTCAGGGACCACTGGTGGTCCCCGGACCACCTGTTGAAAACCCCTGATCTAGGAGAAGAGTTGTGGCATTGAGGGGGCAGAAAACAGCGGTCGAGCTACTGTTCATGCATACAAACTGGAATTTGTTGGAAATACATTGTTTTCAATGAGGTCGGAACAAATGACAGCTTTTTTATGTGTGTACTGTAACATGTCAACTGTAATGTCAGTAACAACTATAGCCTCTGTTTGGTTCATGTAGTACTATTCTTACAAAATGTTTAAAATTAGGTATAGCCTATTTAAGATCATTAAAGCTGGGCTGTTGCCTAATACACAACAGATTTCTCAGATCCAGCACCCCTTTAATTGTCACAGATGGCTGTCCCCATTCGTAACTCTGTCTACACCCAAAGCTCTGGTGTGAAAAATGTTTCAAAACGTTTCAACGTATAACTCACATGAAAACATTTGCAAACCCAAATCCCTTGGGGGTACTGCAGGTGCTACGGCACCCCCAAGGGATTTGGGTTGAAAATGTTTTTTTCTCCCTCGGCTATTAGTCAGAGAAATATGTGAAATAGGCGTGCACTTCTTTCCGGCAGAAAGCGTGAAAATTTGCACCTGGGGGTATTTTTGGGTGCTGAATTCAAACATTAACGGATCCAAGAGTTCTGACCAAAGGGTTACCCCCAAAATCTTGGATTTTGGGGGTAACCAAAGGTTTTTCATTCATAACTTGAAATTCATTGATTCTAAGTGTATTGAACATTGATATAAAGTTTGGCATTACGGACGAGTTAGTACCAAGTACATGTCTGTATCTCCTACGGTTCTCGAGATACAGCATATAGGTACTTTGACAGATTGAGGAGATCAAGACATTTGTAACATTGATTCTTAAGTCAACCAAATGGTGATACAGGTGTGAGAATTGGTACACACACTCTCCAAACCCCACTATTTCTAAAAGTACTGCGTGCCCTGCAAAATTCCAAGATGGCAGCCCCCAAAATCCAAGATGTCTGTCCAAAAATGTGTTTTTTTCATTCGAAATACGAAATACGAAGATTTTAAGTCCCATAAATGTATTGAATGTTATCATAATGTTACCATAAGGGTAACATTTTGTTACGTTTGACTCTTTTACTCAAAGATCTCTTTGTCATCATGTTGACCATTTTCAGGAAATTGACCTACATGTGTCCACTATCATAAACGACTTCAAGTTTTTTAACTGATGAAACGGGTCAGGAGTTATTAAACCGTTATTAAACCGAACGCGAATGCTGTTTCAGTGTTAAATTTGCTGCGCATAGTTTGCGAAGATAAGCCAGGCAGAAATGTCTGTCTGTGCATCACCACATTTTTGGACGGACATCTTGGATTTGAGGGCTGCCATGTTGTAATTTTGCAGGGCACGCAGTACTTTTACAAATAGTTTGAAGAGTGTGTGTACCAATTTTCACGCCTGTATCACCATTTGATTGACTTGACAATCAATGTTACAAATGTCTTGCGCTCCTCAATCTGTGAAAGTACCTACAGTATATGCTGTATCTCGAGAATGATCGGAGATACAGTCATGTACTTGGTACCAAATCGTCCGTATTAGCGTAAAAATACATTTATGGCGTGTAAAATCAATGCATTTCAAGTTATGAATGAAAAACCTTTGGTAACCCTTTGGTCAGAACTCTTGGATCCGTTAATTTAAATACCCCCAGATGCAAATGTGCCGAAAGTGCACAACTCAGCCTATTTTTGTAACATATTTCTCTGACTATATGGGTGCTTCCTCTTTCACAGTCTGTCTGAGGCCGTGAGCACATTACAACTTCCAAAAGACGCAGATGCAGTCGCCATGTTTGGAGTTTTAGCATTGCTGTGGATGGGAAAGAAAAATGGCTCTTGCAGAAAAGTGCTGCAATGGGCTGCTTCCAGAGGACGCATGGCCTTGCGGCAAATAGCAGCTGCGTCCAACGTCTCTTTGCATCCAGCGCCTGTATAAAACATGTCTCATGACATCAAGGCGCTGCGTCTTGTGTACGCAGTGCAAAGTGTTGTGTGCGCGTGCAGCTTGAGCCTCTGCGCCGTTGTGGTCATGTGGACTTCATTCCTGTCTGAGTAAAACACTGGAGCGGTGGTTGTCACTGAGGCTTATAAGAATTCAGGTAGGATTGTAATTCTTTTAACCTGCTTTCAACCAAAGTAATGTTCATTGTCAACTATTCTCGGTATTCTTTTACATTTAGCTTGTGCCGTAGATGCATTGGATACTTTAGTATTTTGGTCTTCACTGGCATTTATGATGAAACGCTGGGGAAAAACACAAGAATTTGAAAAACACAACCTAGTACGAGAGAGAGATTAAAGATCAAATAAAAAGTTACACATGATGTGCAGTGTGCACTACGTGACTTATTATATTACATAATATATTACCAAAATGCAGTAACTTGTAAAATAAATATATTATTAACAAAAAAATCTAATATATTATATTTCTGCATTACTGCACTATACTTTCTATATTACTTTCTGTCAATCTGTCTCATTGCAAGTGTTCTTGTGAAATTATCTTGACAACTACAGCAGTTGAATAATTACTTATTTTCTATAATTTGTCATCAATTTTTTTACTGGCTTCCATGAATTCAAGGCATACTTTTATCTCCTGTGTTAACTGTCCATAGCTGAGTAGGATGAGGTAGGTCTACATTTAACTCCTGTGTTAACTGTCCATAGCTGAGTAGGATGAGGTAGGTCTACATTTAACTCCTGTGTTAACTGTCCATAGCTGAGTAGGATGAGGTAGGTCTACATTTAACTCCTGTGTTAACTGTCCATAGCTGAGTAGGATGAGGTAGGTCTACATTTAACTCCTGTATTAACTGTCCATAGCTGAGTAGGATGAGGTAGGTCTACATTTAACTCCTGTGTTAACTGTCCATAGCTGAGTAGGATGAGGTAGGTCTACATTTAACTCCTGTGTTAACTGTCCATAGCTGAGTAGGATGAGGTAGGTCTACATTTAACTCCTGTGTTAACTGTCCATAGCTGAGTAGGATGAGGTAGGTCTACATTTAACTCCTGTGTTAACTGTCCATAGCTGAGTAGGATGAGGTAGGTCTACATTTAACTCCTGTGTTAACTGTCCATAGCTGAGTAGGATGAGGTAGGTCTACGCCAGTACTGTTTTCAGGAGTGACGCTTTTTCAAATGGATTTCATATGGATTTGGTCAGATAGTCAAGTGGGCTTGCTTTGTTGTAGGTATGCCACTGGCCTATGCAATATTTAATTAATAGTGATACTAAATATTTAATTATATATTCTGTAAAACGTTTTTTTTATGAATATGTAATAGTAATATTAATACTTTAAAATGGAGGTAGTGATTATTGAGTAATATACTAAAAAAACTAAGTAATACTGTATGCCCAACACTGGTGATGTGTACTATAACTGTTTTACTGTTGTTTCCTCTTCAGATCATCGATGCTGAACAGTGTCCGGTGTCCATAGCAGTTACTCCACTACTGACGTAACTGACAGACTGAAGACGGCCATGATGTTACAGACAGGAAGCTGTCGTTGTTTCTGCTTCCTATTTCTGTTGTTCACGCTTCGTCTTAGTCCCATACTGGCTTACTTCCTGAAAAACTGCACTATTCTGTACTCTGACAATGTCACTGCTGGAGTTTCAGTGAACTGTAAAGGCCGTCTCCAGATTAGCATACCAGATGACATTCCCAGAGACGTTACATCACTAACAATAAATAGTCCCATCCAAAAGATACACAGGACAGATTTTTACCATCTGCCAAATCTCACAGATTTGGATATAGGTAATAATTTAGTAACTGTAGAAGACTACACTTTTGTAGATTTGGTGCATCTTGAAAAGCTCAATATTGGCCACAACAAACTTACAACACTGACAGACAACGTGTTTCAGGGGTTGTCTAACCTCTTGATTCTGAGCTTGAGAGGCAATAATATCTCTTCCATCAACCCTGTTGCCTTCCAGTCTCTAACTAGCTTACAGGAACTATATCTAACAGCCAATCAGTTTTCGGCCATAATCACCGCCTTACAACTACCAAGCTTACAGTTGCTGGACATCAGCACCAAGTTAAAGTATTTTCAATCAAGAGATCTGCCATCAAACATGTCCTCTGATCTCAGGACATTGAGTGTTTTGTCGTCCTCGATAGAGAAGTTCAGTATCTCAACAGCTGTATTTCCACAACTCAGCACAGTCGAAATGATATACTGTTGTAACGAAGATGGATGGGAGTGGGACATACCACACAAGCATTTTCTGAATATAACTACAGCGTATTTGGCTGCTCCCACTAGGTCTTCTTATGCCACCATCAAAAAGGCTCTAGAGAATCTTGATTCACTGGAGGACTTTGAGATAGTGTTATCTGTGGATTTAGACACAGATCTCTTAAATATACTCTGCAAAATCCCTACACTGAGGAAACTGGGCCTGCACGGTGTCAGCACTGCCAACCTAACGCTGTCACCTTGTACTCAGATTACCACCCTGGACCTATCCTGGGGTCACTTGACTGAACTGCCAAAAGATTCAATAAGTCAAATGAAGCAACTCAGCGAGTTGAACCTTCTCCAGAACCAGCTTTCCAAAGTACCAGATGATATTAAAAATCTCTCCATGCTTCAGATCATTGACCTGAGAATCAATCGTATAAAAGATTTAGGCTGCTTAGACTTCTCCAATTTATCCAGACTCACACATCTTCATCTGGACGGCAACTACATCTCCCAGCTACAACCGTGTGTTTTTCAACATCTTTGTGAGTTAAGGGAGTTAACCCTGAAAGACAACTTAATTGAGACGTACGGCGACACATTCAAGATGACTGGTTTACACAAACTACGATCATTGATTTTAATTGAGAATAACAACCAGCCGCTCAGCACTGGGGAATTCATGGGTCTGAGTTCACTCAGGAACTTAGACATGGAATCCAGTAACATTGTATGGGAGCTAGACATTTTAGAAGGCCTAGGTGAACTCGAATCACTTAGTATACGTTTTAATCCTCCTTTTCCCAGCCAATACAAAACTATATCTTCACTTCCTCGTGAGTTTAAAAGTCAAAGCAACAACACCGTTCTGAGCAGCGTGAAGAATTTAACATTAGAATTTAACCAACCAACCATGCTTAGGGAAACATCTGTGTGGGACATGCTCATATATATGACACATTTGGAACACTTGATTGTCTCTGGTTATTCTCACGAAGCAAGATTTCAACGTGCAAATTTTCAAAATGCTTTTTTTGAAAAAAATCTTTTTGAACCATTATTAACAAGATCTTAACTATATTAAAACAATATTTTGCAAATATTTAATGACAATTTATTACCTTTTTTAGCATATTTTCAAAAATTTGTCCAGAAAAATTCTCATTACCGCAACAGTTTAAAAATGGCCATAACTTTAGGAAAGATGATCATTTTGATTTTTTTTTAAATGGATTATTAACAGTTATGCACAGTTAACTTAAACTGTAAAATAATATATATATTTACATTTTCTTTTTTATCAGAATTTGACACATTTATCTCATTACCGCAACAACTTTGATAATTTACAACCCAATCTTTGAGATATTTCCTTGAAATCTGAGTTGTTTTCAAAATGATATGGCAATCCTGAAAGAACATATTACATAGATTCTAGACATGTATTTAGCAACAGATCTACATTTTGCATGTGCTGAAAAATTGTTAAATAAACACCTGGTTGCGGTAATGATATGTGTGTTTCGGAAATGAGGTTGATGATTGCGGTAATGATAATTACCATATAGTAGTATAGTATAGTGTAGTTAGTATAGTAGTCTGAGGTTTTTGTAAAAACATAAAATGTGAATTTTGATTTGGCAATGTATTTATTATGAATAATAATAACATGCTAACAATGAATCAAACTGGTCACAACTCAGAACATGCACACTATTTAAACTAATAGGCTGTTAGAAAAGAACACACAACCTTAAACATTAAGTTCAAAAGAGAAGTGGCACTCTGTTTCATTGGTATTGAAAATAGCAGATATATCAGCACTTAACATATTTACAACCTCAGAATGACAAAAGACAGTAGCAATGGCTGTGACAGAGGCAAAGCAGTGGGTGTGAACTGTGGGAAAGTTTGGAGAATCCATAGAGAAGGACTTTCTAGCTAAGCTGATTGAGATTGAAGATCTTGTTTCACAAACTACTATTATTTGGAATCACTGTAACAAATCCCTGAAGAAGGCAGGCCTTTTTTTCAAGTTATTTGAAAGATGATTGGCAGCTCCTGCCCGTTGTTGCTGCGGATTGGTCAGAACTATATCCAGTCCATGTCTTTGCAGATTGTGAACTGGTGGAGTCAGGCTACATTTGGAGCAACAAAGTGTTTCTGGAAAACCATCCAACACCTCAGGAAGGGAAAGCAGTGAAACAAAGCTGTGTACAGCAAGGATTGGACATTGTCAACTTAGAATAAGGAAGTCATTGAGTAATGGAAGGAACACTTCAGGAACTCCTGAAATTCTGAAGGCTTGGATGTTGAGGGCCGGTCTTGGTTTCTTAAAGAGTAGCACTACTATTCCAGTCTGCCCAAAGCAAGAGCTGTGTCAGAGTGTTGGGCAGTAAGTCGTTTTTGTTTCGTGTGGGGGTTGGCCACTGCCTTAACTTTTCAACTATCCGGCTTATAATATTCATGGATGGACAGGATCTTGAGACAGTCATGGACAAGAGGGTATACAGTTTGGGGAGCTATGGGTTGTTTTACTGCTTTTTTCAAATGATGTGGTCCTGATGGCACCATCAGCCCTACACCTTAAGCTCTCACTGGAGTGACTTGCATTTGAGTGTGTGGACACTGGGGTGAGGATCAGCATCTCCAAATCTGAGGCCATGGTTCTCAGCAGATGTAAAGTATCCCAGGGTCTTATTTACAAGGGGAGGACGGAGTATAGATCAGCCAATCAGAGTAGCAAGAGCTGTATTGCTCACGTTGTTGTTTAATAAAGAGAGAGCAGAGTAAGTGCAAGTCCAGTTGTGGGGGATTATATCTCCACACTGGCTTAGGAACAAGCTTTAAATGTTGCTCTGGAAAGGGAAGTATGGACTCTGAAGATGGATGGAAGGTGGTTTCCTGATTAGCCAATCTAAACCTACAGCTTCAGGGATTTGTTTATGCTATAAGTCCCTACTTGGCCACAATGTTCGTTCAGTTTGTCAATAATGTTTTTACTAACGCCTACTAACACTATCATACCAATGAAGCTACAGTGTAAGATGGAGTGTATCAGATCTGCTCAGCTGGGGCCAATTATTTGGGAGCACCTGCTCAGTAGGACTTGAATAACACTGCTCTGTATTGCATTTTAAATTAAATACATACTACCAACCAACCAGAAAGCAACTGTCTACAACTATCTCATGCTGGTGTGTGCTAGTTGTGGCAGTGTAAATACAACACATTCTCTAACGTTTACCACCGACAGTCACCTGTGATTGGAAAATCATGAGTTAACAGTAACAAATATTAGAGTGGGGCCCATAGGCTCCACCCAATTATTCTGTTTGTGTCCCTTGTATGTCCATAGATGGAGTTCTTTGTGAGGAATGCCCAAACATGGAACCTATAGATGTCAGAAGAGTTCAAGTGATAGAGTAGTGATCAGGTCCAGAGCCTGGGCAAAGGCCTTTTGTGGCGTTTCTGAACAACCGTGGGTCAGACCGTCACCTAACACTGTACCCTTTGTGGTGGGGTGGAATACATGCGTCAAATTTGGGTCATGGGGTGAACGGTTCCTGAGTTATGTTCATGGTGTATGTGTATATACAGCTGTACAGAGACTTGGTGCATTTATATTTAAACTACACTATGATCCTTGCAAAAGCCACTGAGAGTCCAACAGAAAAGTATAATGTTACATCTCATTATGGCATGCATTTTGCTAAGATGTCTTTAAGAAGAATGTTTGGTGCTTCCTTTGCCATATTATAAATTGATTATATGGGGGCACGGTGGCACAGTGGTTAGTGCTGTCGCCTCACAGCTAGAAGGTCCTGGGTTTGATTCCCGCTAGGGGCGCTGCTGTGGGTGCTGGTGGCGTGTCTGCTTCTCTGCGTCATCAGTGCCCATACCCGAGGCGGGGTTGGCGAAAGGGCCTTTCTGTGTGGAGTTTGCATCTCCCCGTGTTCCCTAGGGTAGATACCCTCACAAAAACATGCAGTAATCCTGGACTCTAAACTGCCTCCCCCTGGCCAGCCGGGGCGCCTGATGGAGGGGACAGGAACTGGTTGGAATAACGTGTTCCTTCCACGCACTACATCCAACCAGGGAAACTCCCCCCGGTCAGGTGAAAAGAAGGTAGCTTGGACTCCTCATGCATTGAAGGAAGCATGAGGCCAGTCCGCTACCTCCCCAGGTTGGTGGAGGGTGTGTAGAGCCCAGGATCACATTAGGAATTGGCACTGGGTGAAAAAATGGGTTGCAAAATCGTGGGCTAAAAAATATATTAAAAATAAAAATAAATTGATTATATTAGTGCATTGTAGTGGTTTATAATGTATTATAGGCCATTGTCTTCACTAAACAAGTCAGCAGATGGATCTCCGAATTTTGACAGCCTAGTCTTTGCTCTAAAACTTTCTTTTTAAGAAAAAGGGAATGCATAAAATATCTAGAATTAATTAATAATACTAGAATTATTTTTTGATCATTATTACATATATTTATGATTAAAAATATAGTCTGACCTTATTAAATTCTCATTACCGAAACAGCCATTCTCTCTACCGCAACTACTTAAAATCATTGCGGAGTATGAGAATGGGTGTTGCGGAGGATGAGCAACTTCAGCATTTTTTGCTCATAATAGAGAAGCCATGATGGCTGAGGCATTTTTTATTCAATGTACAGCACTAGACATTAATAAAGTATATTGTCACCAAAAGAAATCTTTCTAACTATTATCTAAATGTGGAAAAGTGCCTGTTTCGGTAATGATAATCAACAATGCGTTTTCAGACTTTTTTAACAGAGATTTTAACTTTGCACTTGATAAATGTAAAGTGATCTGCTAAACTTTTAGCCATGTTGAATATACTGTCAGATGTATTAAGTTGCTCAAAATCAAAATTTATTTGCAATTCTTTGTTTGAGTTTAAACAGCCCTTCAAAAACATTGCGGAGGATGAGAAATTTGCATGTGGACATGATGTTTTTTCCCAATATATATTTAATTGAAAGATGTTTTTTTCAAATTATTTCAATTTATGATTTTAAAAAACATAATGAATAATTAGAATTTATTTTGAGCAAAATCCATAAAGGTTATCCAATAAAAAATCCAATCTAAACACCACTAAAATGACTGCGGACGCATTGCGGTAATGAGAATTTCAGCTAAAAACGCATAAAAAAACAATAATAATGAATTTTCAGATAAATATAAACCTCTGAACAAGAAAGAGAAAAAAATTATCTTTAAAATGGTAATTTCATTGTATTATAAAGTTGTGTTTTTGATGTTGAAATGTTCACGGACATGCAATTTCATGTTTCGTGAGAATGACCCGATTGTCTCTGGTAAACCACCTGCCCCAGACCGCCTTAAATATGTACCACAGCTGAAGACTCTTTCCTTAGTAGATTGTAATCTGGAGTCCCTAGATTTCCTGGCACAAGCCAATCTGACTAGACTGTCCTGGCTGGACCTGAGCCACAATAAGTTGACGGTGATCAACATCTCTGTGTTCAGTTTCCTCCCTGCGCTCAGGTTTATCAAAATGAACGACAACCCTCTAGCTTGTGAATGTTCAAACGCCGACTTTGAGCTGTGGATGCGGAACAACAACCAGACGCAGGTAGTCGACACCCACCTTTACGAGTGTCACTTCCCTTTGGATAAAACGGGTACCAAGTTTCTGGACTTTGACTATCACTCCTGTTGGACGGACATTAGCTTCGTCTGCTTCGCTTCCTCCACCTGTGTGATCGCGCTGACTCTGCTCACGTCTTTCGCCTACCACTTCCTGCGTTTGCATCTTTGCTATGCCTACTACCTCTTCCTGGCCTTCCTTTACGATGCCAAGGAAAGAAAAAGGGGCTCCGCTGAACGCTACGACGCCTTCATCTCCTACAACGTTCACGATGAGCTCTGGGTTTGCAGAGAAATGCTTCCAGTGCTGGAGGGAGAGCAGGGCTGGAGGCTCTGTCTGCACCACCGAGACTTCCCACCAGGTACAGACTTCTGTCTACTGTCTATGTGTAATACTGTACTGATGACACAGACTTCCCACCAGGTACAGACTTCTGTCTACTGTCTATGTCAGGGGTCAGCAACCTGCGGCTCAGGAGCCGCATGCGGCTCTAGAACACAGCCCTAGTGGCTCAGTGGCTGTAGCATTATTACATACACACTGGGCTCTAGAACACAGCCCTAGTGGCTCCATGGATGTAGCATTATTACATACACACTGGGCTCTAGAACACAGCCCTAGTGGCTCAGTGGCTGTAGCATTATTACATACACACTGGGCTCTAGAACACAGCCCTAGTGGCTCCATGGATGTAGCATTATTACATACACACTGGGCTCTAGAACACAGCCCTAGTGGCTCCCTGGATGTAGCATTATTACATACACACTGGGCTCTAGAACACAGCCCTAGTGGCTCAGTGGCTGCAGCATTATTACATACACACTGGGCTCTAGAACACAGCCCTAGTGGCTCAGTGGCTGCAGCATTATTACATACACACTGGGCTCTAGAACACAGCCCTAGTGGCTCAGTGGCTGCAGCATTATTACATACACACTGGGCTCTAGAACACAGCCCTAGTGGCTCAGTGGCTGCAGCATTATTACATACACACTGGGGTGATCCACACCAAAATAATATAAACATTTCAGTCACCCAAAACGTGTTGCGCTGTCTGACAGTTGCCAGTTAAAGTAGCACTTGGCCATGTAAAAAAACAAAAAAGCCCAGCAGTTATCACAGGTGGAGCTTTCAATCTGAACCACCCATTTTCAAAGGTTTACTCAGTTTACTATATCATCAACATACCTTAGAGATGTTGTGTGGACTAGAAATGGAGTTCTGTAAAACTCCTTTATTTTATTTTTTTAGAAACTCCATTTCTGAAGAAAGATTGTGTTTCACCATGTTAATGATTTTTCTTTGAGGACCTTTTTTTCTGAGTGTGCAAATGGAACCAAATGGACCCGCCAGGGTCCATTTGGTTCACATTTGCACACTCTCAGGAAAAAAAATAATAAAATGTGGCTCCAGACAGATTTTGAATTTAATTTTGGGTCGAAAATGGCTCTTTCAACATCTTGGGTTGCAGACCCCTGGTCTATGTGTAATACTGTACTGGCAAGTAGGGTCTCAGTCTGAAGAAACAGAGGAATAATACTTGTTTTTAGTGCCATTATTGTTACAGTATGCGAAACTACCCCCCAAAAAATATATATATACAGTATATGCGAACACTTGAAAGTGGCACCTTTCATATGAGAGAATAAAGTTAATGTAATTCCATAGTATTTCTTTGCAAAGTGAAAAATATATAAAACATGAAGATTTGTGATTCATAAGAATTGTATGACATTCAAAAAAGTTATAAAATCCGTAGTATTGTTTTGTAAAGTGGAACAAATAATTTTCTAATTTATAAGAATAATATATCACATGCTAAACAGATATAATTAAGATCCATAGTGTTTTTGTAGTATGAAAAGTGACACTTTCAAGAGTTAGCATATAAACTTTTTTTTCCCCCATAGGAGACAGTATATATGCCTGTCTGTCTCTCAAGCAGTGAACCAGTTTTGAATGTGGTTTGAATGTTTGCTGTTTGTTTTGTTTCCAGGTAAAGCCATCATAGAGAACATTGCAGATGCCATCTATGGCAGCAGAAAGACCATCTGTGTGATCAGCCGCCATTACCTGGAGAGTGAATGGTGCTCTAGAGAGTTCCAGATGGCCAGGTGGGGGCAGTATTACAGATGTACAGCATGTTCTTAGCACATAGTTTTCTACTGGCTCTCCTCTACATACAGAGTGTTCACTATGTATTGGAGAGCCAGTCTATCCACTCATAGAACCTGGGTTACCATGTAACCTTCCGTTACAGCATTTATAGCCCAATGGTTCATTCAATGAACCCTTGGTTCATCATCAGTGCCCTATGGTCATTTATGGAGGTATATGTTATTCTACATTTGTCCATAGAGTATGTGGCATTTGTCTCTAAACATTTACCCAACCTGCCTATTTATTAGTAGCAGTCAGTGATGGGCAAGTGGGAAAATGTAGTAACCTACACTACTTGTTACTCTCGAAAAAATGTAGCTAAGCTACACAACAAGCTATCCCTAGTAAATTGTAGCAAGATACACTACAAGCTACATGACAAAAGTAGCTTGATGTAGCTTGCTACATCAACACTACATATATAAAAATATATATCTCAACTTAATGTACAACTTTCTAAATAATAATAAAATAATATCAATAAATGTGTATTATGCATATTAGAGGGATGTATATTTTAGGTTTTCTACCCATTACAATGGGCGGAATTTGAAAATGTGTGTGGGAAAATGTAGTGAGCTACAATCCTTGTTACTCAAAATAAGTAGTGTAGCTTTACTACAAGCTACTCGTAAATGTAGTGTAGCTTCACTACAAGCTATTCCAGAACAAATGTAGTAAGCTACACTACAAGTTACGGGAAAATGTAGTTAAGCTGTGTAGCTTAGCTACTTGTAACAAGCTACTGCCCATCACTGGTAACAGTGTCTTGCTCATGGACACGTTGGGGTTCAGTGCCTTGTCACTGCTACTTTGTTGCTCATCCACTGGCCTGGTCAGGGGCGGATTGGCCATCTGGAGTACAGGGAGTTTTCCCGGTGGCCTGCGCCACCTAGTGGCCTGGACTTTTTTTTTGTTTGTTTGTTTGTTTTTTGAAAAGCCCAGGGCAGGCCAGGCCCAGGCCAGGCAAACTAGTGTTTCTATCCTTCAAAAAAGGAAAGGTGTACTATACAAGTGCCTTCAAGTAGGAGAGTTGCCATATTCCCGTTCACTCCTGTGCACCAGGGCGCTGGCGCTGCTGGAGGCAGTGTTGCCAACTGCCAAGATCCAAAATACACTAGTGGCACTTCCAAAATGCACTAGAATGTGCTAGATGCTCGCCTGGAACATACAGATCAAAATGACCATTAATCTTCTACATTCTCTAGTTGTGTAGACTAAGTTGGGCTAATTCACATGATGAATATTTTAACTCTTGAGGGTGTAAAAATGAAACCAAATTTTACGCTCTCAAAGAGTTACATCTGGTTAACCAGCTGCCTTGATATTTGTAAGTAAGAAGCTGGTGAGTCAGAGGCCCTCTCTGAACCAACATGTCCTTTAAAAAAAAAAAAAAAAAGAAAGAAAAAAAAGCTCACATCTGTTAAAAAAAAGTACATTTGAGAAAACAGCGCTTGTCTCAACACGTACTGTAGCGATACACAAAATATATATATATATATATATATATATATATATATATATATATATATATATATATATATATATATATATATATATATATATATATATATATATATATATATATATATATATATATATATATATATATATATATATATATCACTTTGTGTCAGAAAATGGCACTGTTGTCCAAAAGAGTCATGGCCTGTTTTAGAGGGATAGAGTGGAATCTGCTCCTTTAGCTTGAAATACAGTCAGTGGAGAAGAAGCCATTATTCTTTTGTCTTGTTGTGTGTTTATTTTCTTCAAACCATTTTATATAGCAGTAGCCTAATGTGTTTGAATAGTTGTACTTGTAGATGCTGAAATGCTGTTATCTGCGGGTTTTTAACCCCCCAAAAATGTCCAGCCTGCCCTCCTGGTAACTTTTGAGCACGCCACTGAGTCGCTGGGGAACCATGTTGTTGTGTTAGAGATAAATGGGCTGTCTGTTATGAGTTTCAGTTTCAGTTCCTGATATGAGTATCAGGTCAAACTTGAGTCAAAACTTGGAGGTGTAAACAGCTTTTGCCACACTTCCAAGCTTTGACTTTAAAGTCAGTGGTTTTCAACCTTTTTAATACCACTATTTATTCAGCAATTGAGCCACGGACCACCATTTGGTGACATTTTAGCCCCACAGACCCCCAAAACAAGGTTTCTTTTGCTTTAGTCCACAATTCAGGCTGGATTTTGGACATAAAACAGCTAGGCAAACATGCAGACCAAAATGACCATTAATCTTCTACATTCTCTAGACTTGGGCTAATTCAGATAATGAATATTTTAACTGTTGAGAGTGTAAACAGGAAACCAAATGGACCCTTGCGGTCCATTTGGTTTCATTTTTACGTCCTCAAAGTGTTACCTCTGGTTAATTAACTTTCCATAATTTAGCCGGGGACCACCTGGAACCCTCTCAAGGACCACTGTTGGTCTCTGGACCACTGGTTAAAAAACACTGACTTAAGTCATAAGACCTGACTTAGGAAACTTAGGATACTTAGGAAACTCCAACCCAGTCTCATGAGGTTTAGGCGAATATTCACAGAGGTGCCATTCCGTCCATACTCGCATAGCCTCGACACCCAGGCTTTCATTTTCGTCCGCCTTGCGCGAAAACGGAAAGCCTGGACTAACGCACGTTGGAAAGTGGCCTTCAAGTGGGAGTGAACCTTCCGGGGTGGGCGTGGCTCTAAATGATGTGACGTAGAACAGCAGTGGACGGGCGTGGGAGGGGCCGGGGATGACGACACGTTAGTGAGATCAAATCAGAGCGCAGCACTTCCGCCGTGTGGATCCCACGACACCCCACCCCCCAAGGCCAAAATCATTGAGGGCTAGACCAGGCTACTACTCGCATAGAATAGGCAAAAATCTGTGCATATTCACTTACAATAAATCTGTGCATATTCACTTACGATAAATCTGTGCATATTCACTTACAATAAATCCGTGCATATTATACTTGCATATACGCCACTGAAAATGACGGAGCGGCACCGTCTCTGCCGTCCATGAGCATTGTGAAGCGCCACTGAGCGAGGCGCTAGCCGTGTGAATTGCCGCGCTGAGCATTGCGGCAGTCGGCAGAGCCGACTCAGCCGCGTCCGAGTTGCGATGTGTTATAGGGACAGAATAGTAATTATTATAAAACCCAAACTGCCCCACCCCCAACTAGCCATTTCTGTGTGCGTGAAAACCACGCCAAAGTACATATTGCTTTGAATCAGAGGTTTTCAACAGGTGGTCCGGGGACCACCAGTGGTCCTTGAAAAGGTTCCAGGTGGTCCCCAGGCTAAATGATGGAAAGTTGGTTAACCAGATGTAACTCTTGAGAGTGTAAAAATGAAACCAAATGGACCCTTGCGGGTCCATTTGGTTTCATTTTTACACTCTCAAGAGTTAAAATATTCATCATCTGAATTAGTACCACTTAATTAAGAAGTTTACACTGTTTTGTTGGCAAAATACAGCCTGGAATTGTGGACAAAACCGAAATAATTCTTTAATTTTAGGTCTTTGGTGTGAAAATGTAATCAAATGGTGGTCTGTGGCTCAAATGCTGAATAAATGGTGGTCCCTGGAGTCAAAAAGGTTGAAAACCCCTGCTTTAACTAGTAGTGTATGCACACAATTCGTAGGTGGCATAGCGTACTATCTGTGAGACCGGGCTGGAAACTCATGATAAGGCCCCAACTCTCTGTCGCTTGGCTCTTGGGTCACAATTAGAACGGTCCATAGTGTAAATGCCAGTGGCGTCGATAGGTGGGGAAAAGTTAGACAATTTTAGGGGGGCCCAAAGCGAGGAGGGGGGGGGGGTGCACTAAAAGCTTGCATTAATAAGGTTTTGTTAAATTGATATTATAAAAAAATATTTGATGTCAAAGTGCACCAGATTGAAGCATTTTAAAGAGGAATTCCACCCATTTTCAGCATACTAACATGTCATTAATATATACCTTAGAAGTGCTGGGTGGACATGATAAATACGTTTCCCCATTCTGTGTTTCCTAGAAATGGAGGTCTGAAGAAAACCACTAACATGGTGAAACATCTTGATGACATCATCAAGATGTATTTCATCATGTTAATGGATTTCTTTAGACGCTTCTTTTTTTCTGAGAGCGTACAAATGGAACCAAATGAACCCGTTAGGGTTCATTTGGTTGCATTTGTACGCTCTCAAAAAAAAAAATGAAAATAGGTGAAATTCCCCTATAACACTGCTGGAAAGGGGGGCCCATGTGGAAAACCATCTGCAGGGGGCCCAGAATTGCTAGCTACGCCCCTGGTAAATGTCCTCTGGTCTCCTGTGTGCAGCTACCGTCTATTCGATGAGCAGAAGGACGTGTTGATCCTGGTGTTTCTGGAGGACATTCCAGCCCACCGCTTGTCTCCCTACTACCACATGAGGAGGCTGGTGAAGAGACACACCTACCTGAGCTGGTGCCAGGCTCAACAGCACCCCGGACTGTTCTGGCAGAACCTCCGCCAAGCTCTGAACGCGCCTCACGCTGACCCCACCTCCTGAACCACCCAGACTGTTCTGGAACCTCCACCTCACACTGACCCCACCTCCTGAACCACCCAGACTGTTCTGGCAGAACCTCCACCTCACGCTGACCCCACCTCCTGAACCACCCAGACTGTTCTGGCAGAACCTCCACCTCACGCTGACCCCACCTCCTGAACCACCCAGACTGTTCTGGAACCTCCACCTCACGCTGACCCCACCTCCTGAACCACCCAGACTGTTCTGGCAGAACCTCCACCTCACGCTGACCCCACCTCCTGAACCACCCAGACTGTTCTGGCAGAACCTCCACCTCACGCTGACCCCACCTCCTGAACCACCCAGACTGTTCTGGCAGAACCTCCACCTCACGCTGACCCCACCTCCTGAACCACCCAGACTGTTCTGGCAGAACCTCCACCTCACACTGACCCCAACTCCTGAACCACCCAGACTGTTCTGGCAGAACCTCCACCTCACGCTGACCCCACCTCCTGAACCACCCAGACTGTTCTGGCAGAACCTCCACCTCACGCTGACCCAACCTCCTGAACCACCCAGACTGTTCTGGCAGAAACTCCACCTCACGCTGACCCCACCTCCTGAACCACCCAGAGTGTTCTGGCAGAACCTCCACCTCACGCTGACCCCACCTCCTGAACCACCCCGGACTGTTCTGGCAGAACCTCCACCTCACGCTGACCCCACCTCCTGAACCACCCCGGACTGTTCTGGCAGAACCTCCACCTCACGCTGACCCCACCTCCTGAACCACCCAGACTGTTCTGGCAGAACCTCCACCTCACGCTGACCCCACCTCCTGAACCACCCAGACTGTTCTGGAACCTCCACCTCACGCTGACCCCACCTCCTGAACCACCCAGACTGTTCTGGCAGAACCTCCACCTCACGCTGACCCCACCTCCTGAACAGTGTTGGTCAATATTACTTAGGAAAGTAACTTCTTTACTTTACTCGTTACCCCTTAGACAAAGTAATATCATTACTTTACTTATTACTGGAATCGAAGAGTAATACATTACATACAAATGGACCCGCAAGGGTCCATTTGGTTTCCTTTTTACATTCTCAAAGAGTTACATATGGTTAATCAAATTTCCATCATTTAGCCTGGGACCACCTGGAACTCTCTCAAGGGCCACTGGTGGTCCCCGGACCACTGGATGAAAACCACTCATATTACCTTTCATTGCCCACCTTGCAGTTGATGCCAATTGTTCAAACTCAAGAGTGAAAATGAATGCCAATTGCCAACATATTGCACAACAACTCTTACCAACAGGGTCAACACACAAGGCATTATGTATAGGTCACACAAACCATTTTATTACTTGAAGTGTACAACACAAATTGGAAATGCAAAAACTAAGGCTGTTGAAAATAACAAGTTAATTAGTTAAATTAATTTTGTTGATTAATCTGATTAAAACTTTTAACACAATTAACTCATGTACACACTGACTCAATCCTACTGCTTTTCACTACTTGCCACTTTATAATTATAGCTGGTTGTAGCTTAGCACCTTCACCTCACTTTATAATGTTACAGTTGCACTTTACTGCTCTAGTCTGCTGCACTACGTCACTTACTGTTTCTGGTATTGTTTGTATTTGTCCTTTTTCTATTGTCTATTGTCTTATTGCACTGTGGAACAATGTAAACGTTATTTCATCCCTGTATATGCCCTGACATACACTGGAATGACAAATAAAGAAACTTGAACCCAATTTTCTCATTGGAAAAAATGGGTAGAGCACAGTTTTAAGGAGACATACAGTATAGCTGTGTGTCTCCCTGTAACCAGAGCCATAGAGTATTGTTTGAGGGATCTACAACCATTGGGGACTTGTAGATCGCCTACATTGATAAATATTTAAATAGACCTTTTTTCCCCCCAGATTATAATAAATAAATAGACTTTTAAAATAGACCTTTTCCCCCAGATTATTTTTCTTTTTAAAATGTTCCAAATCCTGTATAGGAAAACAGGCATATTTTGGACATTGTTCGAATGGTGTCATGATTAATCATGATTAAAAAAAATGAAGCTATGATTAATTGAATTGAATTAAAAAAATAATCATCCAACAGCCCTAGTAAAAACATTACAGAAGATTATGCCGTCACTTTTTTAAGTGTAAAGGCACTGATACACTAGCAATATTTTTGATCAATATCAACTAACAATGTCAACGTCAACGGGCAACATGATGAGACACATGGCAACAGGCAACATTAAAAGGGGAATTCCACCCATTTTCATTTTTTTTCCTGAGAGTGTACAAATGTGAACCAAATGGACCCTAGCGGGTCCATTTGGTTCCATTTGTACACTCTCAGAAAAAAAAAGAAGCCTTAGTTTGCATTGAATCATTTTCACCCAACTGCCACCCAACTCAAAATGTTCATTTAGCGAAATAAAAGTTACAAAATCCTTGTTTTTTTGTCCACCGCAGTGAAGCAGCAGCAGCAGACATGGTTTCAGAAAAGTTTATCTCTGGGTGTCTAGAAGAAAGGATCAGGTGACTTTAAGGAGGGCTGTGATTTGAGGATTCTGAAATGTTGACCAGTAGAGGGCGCTAAAGATCTGACTTTTCTGAACAACCAGGAGTTGATCATAGAAAAGTGAAAAGTCAACGTTGATAGTTGATGTTGCTTGTTGATATTGATTGCTAGGTGTATCAGGGCCCCAACGCTGGCTACAGGCATGGCCACAGGTTGTCCAGCAGCACTCCCGTTCCACAGGACATTGACCATCATGGTAGCAGTACTCAGCACACATGGGTGTCCTCTGGGACAGTCACAGCTAGGCCTGCAAAAAAAAAGAAATCGATTTGAGTCAAAATCGCGATTTTACTTCCGCTCGATTCAGAATCGATTCACATTTTCCCTATTTTTTTTTTTAACTTATTTTTCCCCTTCTGGGCCGCCTTAGTTTGTCTCCATCGAGTATAGAAAAAGTTACAACAACTCCGTCCACTTCATGGGGCCAGTCCAGCGGTGGCAGTTTGCCCCTAATCGTGCTGCATTAACAGCGCTCAAGCACACCGTTTCTGACCCCTTAATGTCGCAACTCTTCTACTAGATGGCTCCATAGAGTAATGATGGCTCTGACTTCCGCGATGGGCTACTGTGTTGTTGTTTTCTGCAGTATGCGCAAAATAGTTTTATTAACACTGGCAGCCTGCCTGCCTGAGCGAAGCCTGTCCAGAGGGGAAAGGAGCCGGCCGTTTGTGTGTGTGCGTTTGCGAATTGGACGGCAAATACGCTGTTTCTCTCACACACAAAGAAATCTATGTAGAAGAGCCACCATTGGACTGACCCCATGAAGTGAAGGGAGTTTGGTAATTCTGTCTACACATAGCCTCGATCTCCAGGCTCTCATCCGCGCTGGTCTACACATCTAGTAGAAGAGGTGCGACATTGAGGTTCACAGGCCTATAGTCACAGCGCACATTACTGTCACTTCACTGCAGAGAAGCAAGAGGAACAATGTTTGGTACAAGACCTCAGGATGGACTCACATTTTTTTTGCGTCAATGTCAGAAACCTTGTAGTAGGCCAGTGGTTTTCAACCTTTTTGACTCCAGGGACCACCATTTATTCAGCATTTGAGCCACGGACCACCATTTGATTACATTTTCATGACCAAGACCTAACACTAAAGAATTCTTTTGGTTTTGTCCACAATTCCAGGCTGTATTTTTGCCAACAAAACAGTGTAAACTTCTTAATTAAGTGGTGCTAATTCAGATGATGAATATTTTAACTCTTGAGAGTGTAAAAATGAAACCAAATGGACCCGCAAGGGTCCATTTGGTTTCATTTTTACATTCTCAAGAGTTACATCTGGTTAACCAATTTTCAATCATTTAGCCTGGGGACCACTGGTGGTCCCCGGACCACCTGTTGAAAACCCCTGGTGTAGGCTATACTTCCATATTTCAAAATTTTCTTTAGAGACAGTGTCACATAAAACTGATGAGATTAGCAAAAAATAACCAATCTACCTGCTCACAATATATCGTAATGAGTTGTGATCTAAAATAATCATACACCAACATGCCCAGAAATAGGGACTCCAGAAGGGTTTCTGTAAAGTGTAAATAGGATTCCAGCCTGATCACGCTCATTTGTAGAAAATTATACCCCCCCCCCCCCCCCCTTGGAACATTTAAAATCACATGATCATAATATGTTATTTAGTTTAGAAATAGTTCATATTTTATCCCATGAGATAAAAATATGAACTATTGGGACGTCCCATCTACGACATGCGCAACAACATGCCCCTGTCATAAAAAAAATATATATTATAAACTATAAAAACGATAAATAAACTGAAGAACATGTTATATGTGACATAAATGTTCAATTCTAGTTTTAGAGGGCAAGTATAATGTTTTTTAGACATAGTAGACATGCTATGCGATGAGAAACACCACCAACCAAATGACCCAATAGTCTGGAGGCTCTGGTCCTCGACTTGACTCGACTTGACTCGTATGCGAGTTTTACATCCCTGCAATAGGGCATTGCAACGTATTGTAAACATCTAATGATATGCTGCCAAGTACCACTCTCTATAATGGATTGCATTGTTATAGCGCTTTTCCAAGTGCTCAAAGCGCTTTAACAATGGTCCATTCATTCATACATTCACACACCAATGGTGGCCAACTCACACTGACCAACTCATTGGATGCTATTTGGGGTTCAGTGTCTTGCCCAAGGACACTTCGACATGTAGACAGGAAGAGCCGGGATTCGTACCGCCGACCCATGGGTCATTCGATGACCTGCTCTACCTCCTGAGCCACGGCCACAGCTTTGTAATGAAAATGGCAACCCGCGCTGGTTAAATAAAGTGCTCTAAAATGTCATCGTCCTTTTACCTGTATGTGACTTAAAGGTAGGGGAAGTGATTTCACTTTTGTCAGACATCACCCAAAAAATATTTTTTTTCTGTTAAAATGCTCTATTATAAGGTGTGGAAACCACATATGGAGTTTCCCCCTCCCCCACGTTAGCAGAGGAGCTAATAAAAGTTCCCCAGGTCACCACCAATTCTCCTCCAATCAGGAGCGAGCAGCAGGTTCACATAGTGTAGCTACTGTTGGGGGCCCCTAGTGCACCAGGCTGGAACTACACCATGAATTTCAAATCACTTCCCCTACCTTTAAATTATTTAATTCTAGTTATAGAGGGCAAGCATGGTTTTAGAGTGTTAGGAGGCTGGGATCCTTTTAACAATTAAAATTAAATACCATTTCCTGAAAAGTGGCAGCTTTTGGACATACACATGGTTTCTGACCATCGGTGAAAATGGTAATTTCTCTAGTTAACAAACAGCCGTTGCCATTTTTTTTTTAAACAAAAGCAAGTTCCAATGTGCCTTGTGGCTGCTCCTGCAGCCCATCTGAGGAGGAGTGGAGAAGGAAGGAAGGAAGGAAGGGAACAAAGGATTAGTCTTTTAAAATGTTTGGGGCGGACACTGGCCAGGTGTCTGCCCCTCTGCCAATCGCTAGCTCTGCCCTCCAATCAGCACTGCAAATAGGATTGTTAAGCAGAGCCGCACACATAGGGATCGAGTACAAGGAGAGAGGAGAGAGAGAAGTGTCCAGCTGCAGACCTAGCCTAGGAGTGGACGTGCCTCACAGTTTATGTGATGACATCATATCAACCCACAGGCCCCTGTTGTTGTAGCGCAAAACCCCTAGACCCCTCCAACCGTAACCCTGATCCTAAATGCCCGACCCTCAACCTAACCTCGTCAGGGATTTAGGCTTAGGGTTACGGAGAAACAACCAGAGAAACAGCCCTGTTCAGTCCTCACTAGCGACTTGACTTGTTCACTATTACTCAGAAAAAACAAAACGATTCTAACGAACAAAGCAGTTGTATAAGTGTGCCAAGAGCACACAACTTCATCTTTTAAACATTTACAACAGCTTTGAGAAATAAAATAAAGGGAGAAATAAAATGTTTCTGTGGGGTGTTCATTTTCTGGAGCACCGCACCGTGACGATATTTCACCGTGATTTTGTGCAAAACTAATGCTAAGAATGGATTCAGCACCATGAAAACTCTCTAGTTTGATATGTCACTTGCTACTTAAAACACAATGAAATTTAGAAAATATTTGCCTTCAATAGAATGTCAATGGTGGACATACTGTAAATGCCATTTTCAAAGCTTTCCCCTTAGACAATTCCAGGCAACTTTTTATCTGTTATTCAGGATATATTGAAGATACAAAATCAGCTGAGTTTGATTTTTTTGCAATTAGTTCTAGGTCAAATGTCATTATTACTGGACTACAGGGCCTGTCACAGTAGTTCTTAGAGACATGCAACATTTTTTGCTGCCAATTTGGCAAAAATCCAACCTTTAGCGGTGCCAGGCACTGCGGTCCACAGCCAACGTCGCAGCATTCCTCATCACCGGGACAGTCGCTGTCATCAGAGCAGTCATCATGGATCTCAGAACACACTTCCAAGAACCACAGCCCAGGCGCAGGGCTGGGGGTTCTGTGAGGACAGGCAGGCTTTGCTGGAGGAGAAAGAAATGCCAAAATCAACATGAGCGTGTGTATCCTGTGAAAATGGAGCGCACACAGGGGTGTAGTGTCAGGGGGACGCGGGGGGGGAACAAATAGTGTCTCTCATTGCAGTAGATATTACAAACATGTGACAGTTTTGCTGCCAATTTGGCTGAAATCCAACCTTCGTATGGCTCCCTGCACTGACGTCCACATCCATTGCGGCAGCATATCATGTCACCGGGGCATTCGTAGTCATCAGAGCATCCCCCACCATATTCATCAAGACAGTAATAGTGATATTCCCCCGCAAGTCTGAATGGACACCGTCCAGGCTTTCGTTGAGGGGCTGAGTTCAGAAATGCCAAACAAAATAAACATAAACATGTACATGTGGGGGAAAAAAGCACACACAACGATTCAGCCAAATAGCTTGACCGAATCATTGTGACTGTTTCTGCTGCCCTTCAAAGCACGGTGATGGTGAGTCATTGTTTGACTGGAATGTGATTCAAGGGATCACATTCAGAAGCAGAGCAGTATAATTAGATCCTAGATATGGGATCAAATGGGGATCATGTAGAACATTATTGAGCTAAGCTGCAACATGTTTTCTTTTAGTTAAGAGTTATGTTATTACCAATTACTGGGTGTGTCAAAACATGATTTTCGACATAGAATCCAATTCTGCCGTGTACATTTTTGTATTGTGCATAATTAATGCTATTAGCATAATTTACAAAGCAAATGCTTGGAAGAAATATATATATATATTAGGGCTGTTGAATGATTAAAATTTTTAATCAAATTAATCACAGCTTCAAAATTAATTTAATCATGATTAATCAACATTCGAACTATGTCCAAAATATGCATGTTTTCCTGTACAGGATTTGAAAATTTAAAAAAGAAACAGAATCTGTGAAAAAAAAAAATCACCATTTAACTTTAAAATATTTATCAAATAGGTGATCTACAAGCCCTCAATGCTTGTAGATCCTCCAGCTATACCCTATGGCTCTGGTTACTCTGAGACACAGATATATGTCTCTGTAAAACCGTGCTCTACCCATTTCTTTCAATGAGAAAATACTCAGTGGGTTGAGTTAAAAATTTTAATCAGATTAATCAACAGAATTAATTTAATCCCCTAATTTAATCCCCTAATTAACTATTTTCAACAGCCTTTATATATATATATATATATATATATATATATATATATATATATATATATATATATATATATATATATATATATATATATATATATATATATATATATATATATATATATATATATTACATACCAAAGGTGGTACAGTGCAAGGCTTCTGCAACAATGCTACTAGAGATGGTTAACCAACAACAATTTCTTTGCATAGAAACAAAGTGTCTCTCGTATCAGTAGATACAGTATTAGAGACAAGCAACATTATTGCTGCCGATTTGTCTCAAATCTAACCTATGTATGGCGTCGTGCACTGACGCCCACATCCATCGCTGCAGCATTTCTTGTCCCCAGGGCAGTCGTTGTCAGTAGAGCAGTCCTCATCCTCCTCATCACACAGCCACCCAAAGAAGTACCAGTTTGTTGGACACACTCCAGCCTTTCCTTGAGGGGAAAGAGTCCTGAAATGTCACCATGGGCAGATATAACATGTCCCATTTGGGGAGGGCAAGATAACATGTTGGAGGGGCAAGAGAAAATGGTATACCATTTTCAGTTACAGGACTTTAATTAGTCGAGTAAAGCATCAATAATAACATCAGTTGTTGTTGAAGTTGCAACAGACACGCAGCATGCATAAAGCTAAAGGTCTTTTCAATGATGAAATGCTGTTGGTGGCTGTTGGTAAACAGGTGCATGTGGAGAAAAGAGCCAACGCAAGAATTCTGACAAATAGCTCGACCGAATCATTGCAACCATTTCTGGTGTTGAGTTAAAGGGATAGTTTGAAGTTTTAACGTTAAGCTGTATGAAATACGTGCCATTAATATTGTGGTGTCAACTGTATTAGTTGATGTCCAGAGTTTCAAAAAAACTTTTGGTCATTTTATGGTCTACTCAGCCTCATGTGAACACACCAGACAGTGTATACGTTACTCCTTTCAGTATTTAGATATTTGAGCGCTTCCAGCTCCTTCCCATAGAAACCCATTATAATTTAAAACTCCATTTTCACCATGACAGATTATTCGAAACAACCAATCTTTTTTCTGGTGACTGATATTGTCCTCGGGATACGTGAGAGGACCGTGGAATTTCATTTGCAGTTTTTATTTATTTTTTAAAACCTACCCAAATGAATAAAACAATATTTTAAAAATACATCTCTCACATATTCCGAGGACAATATCAGTCACCAGAAAAAAAGATTGGTTGTTTTCGAATAATCTGTCATGGTTAAAATGGAGTTTTAGGTTATAATGGGTTTCTATGGGAAGGAGCTGGAGGCGCTAAAATGAACATCAAATATATAAATAGAATGGAGTAACTTATAAACTGTCTGGTGTGTTGACATGAGGCTGAGTAGACCATAAAATGACAAAAAGTTTTTTTTGAAAGTGGAATATCCCTTTAAGTAGTTCCAATCATTTGGGGGGGGGGGGGGGGGGGGGGGGGGTCACTGGGGTCCATGCAGTGAAGTATATGCATCCAAAAAACGAACGTCATTTTTATTGTTGACCTATTTCTAAAATAATATTTTAGAAAGATGTGCTATCTATGTGTTTGTGTCCATATCACTACGCTCAAAAAGCAGTTCCATGTGATAGGGGGGTCAATAATGAACAAAGGTCCTAATATTTTAGAAATAATTAAACAATAGAAGAGCACTCTGCTTTTCAATATGAACTCCCACCATGGGACTCTGGACATCAATTATACAGTTGACACCACTATATTAATAACAAGTATTTCATACAACTCAAGTTCCAAAAATCCAAACTATCCTTTAAGCTGCATTTTTTTTTATTACAATTGAAAATATGTAAAGTTTGAACAATCAAAATAAAACTTAACAATAGAACATAGAACAGCCATATTTTAATTTTCAAATAAATTCATCATATATTAAACATACCTGTTTGGGATGTTGGAATGGTATCAGGTCCTGCCGTGAAAGCTATAGTCGAACAACACGCTAAAGAACATGTAAAAATCAATGCACAAACCACAGAGGAATGCATCTCCATTGCAGGCTTTTGTACTTGACTTCCAAAGCATGTACTAGACTGTGTTACTTACAGGTATATATACTGCAATACAACATGCAGAGTGTGCAGTGGACAAACTACTGGGTCCCTGTGCCTGTCAAGTTGCATCCAGCTACTGTCAAGTTGCATCCAGCTCCTGTCAAGTTGCATCCAGCTCCTGTCAAGTTGCATCCAGCTCCTGTCAAGTTGCATCCAGCTACTGGTGGTTGTTGACAGAAATGGGCATGTCCCATTTGGGGGGGCAAGATAACATGTTGGAGGGGCAAGAGAATATTGTATGGTGTGCGGCTTCATCGCCCGTGGCGCAAAGCGACACGGGCGATGAAGCCGCACCCATACCATTTTCAGTTACAGGACTTTTATTAGTCAAGTAAAGCATCAATAATAACATCAGTTGTTGTTGAAGTTGCAACAGACACCGCAGCATGCATAACGCTAAAGGTCTGACTCAGAGAGTTTTCTGTTTTCAATGATGAAATGCTGTTGGTTTAGTGGTGACACAGCTGTAGTTAGTTAGTAGCAGTAGTAGTGTTTCACATCATTTTAAATATAAGCACTTTAATTTGAAATATCTAGGGTTGTTTTGCATGGCATCATGTTGGGGGGGGGCAGACTGGGTATTTAGGGGGGCATTGCCCCCCCCCCCCCATGCCCATGCCTATACCCACCCCTGCTGGCAGGTAAAAAACCTTTGGGGCAGGTAGAAGAATGATTTCAGGTTGCCAGATTAGACTAGAGTTGCCAGATTAGATTAAGTGCTCCTTTTACTGTCTTCCCCACTTTTCTTCTGTGAACCTTGAGACGGCCAGGATGTAATTAAACTGAAGCACCGGAAACCAGTGTTGTAGTGGTACTTTTAGAGGTGGGGGGACGCCTCTTACAGGGAATTCCACCCATTTTATTTTTTTTTCTGAGAGTGCAAAAATGTGAACCAAATGGACCCTAACGGGTCCATTTGGTTCCATTTGTACACTATCATAAAAAAGGAAACGCATTAACATGGTGAAATATACATCTGATGATGTCATCAAGATGTATATTTCACCATGCTAATTATTATTTGTATTTTTTTTTCAGACTCCATTTCTAGGAAACACAGAATGGGGGAACTTTTTTTTTTACCATGGGGGAACTTTAAAAAAAAAAAAAAAAACTATTCCCCTTTAAGACACGTGCATGCACACTCGCATTTGCATGCACATTTGCGTGCACTGCACAACACACACAGACACGCTATTAAAACAAGTATAGCATATTGAGAAAGATTTGTTTATGCTTAATTGTATACATAAAAGTAAATGACGAGACAAAAACAGAGTCCTACTTTTGCCCCAAAAATATCTTAGATGTCCCCCGTACACTACACCCCTGCCGGAAACTGACACCGTCTTCATTGTTGTGCCTTATGTGGGACCATTTTGTTCCACATATGGGTCAGAACTTTTGGCATAGGCCTAATAAATCTCCAACAATGAGCCGTAGTAAGTAATCCTAATCTTGATTGTCCCGAAGGATATTCCATTTCACAGGTCTGTTCCAAACAAGCCATGACACATGATAAGACCAAGACACAAAAATGAGCTCCCCACTGTGTACAGGTGCAGGGCAGTTTATTTAATGGCACAATGGCAGAGCAGACAAGCACCCCCCCCCCCCCCCCCCCCCCCCCCCCCCCCCCCATCAGGGGCGGATCTAGGCATGGGCAAGGGGGGGCAATGCCCCCCTAAATACCCAGTTTGCCCTCCCCCCAAACACGATGCCATGCAAAACAACCCAAGATATTTCAAATTAAACATATCCCCCCCCCCCCCCCCCCCCCCCCCAAATGGGACATGTTACATCCGCCCCTGCCTTGAAACCGACCTGGTAGCTCCAGCACCAAGACAAACATGTATTCAAATTAAAAGAAAGAAAGAAAGAAAGAAAGAAAGAAAGAAAGAAAGAAAGAAAGAAAGAAAGAAAGAAAGAAAGAAAGAAAGAAAGAAAGAAAGAAAGAAAAAGAAAGAAAGAAAGAGAAAGAAAGAAAGAAAGAAAGAAACCTCCACACCGAAGGTTGAACAAACTCCTCTTGAGAACATGTCAAAGTGTCCTCCTCAGTCAAGACAGAACCGCAAACTGCTCCTGATGTTGGTTACCTTGCATGGTTTCCACTGCCCACAGTGTGTGAATGTGTGTGTGTTGATGGGTGAATGTAATACACTATGGGTACATTTACATGCACAGAATCTATTCGGAATGAATACTTGTGCATCAGCTGAATAGATCCGAATAGATTCTGTGCATGTAAAAGCGGCCTAAGTAAAGTGCCTTGGACAAAGGCGCTATATAAATGCGTCATACACTGTACATTTTATACATTCTTTTGTTCTTTCTTGGAAAACTTCAATACAAGAAATACATTTTCAGAATTTTACCGCTTGGTAGACTAATAACCAGGGGCGGATTGGCATATATTTTCCCACCGGACAAGTTTGCCTTTGCCAGGCCACCATGGGGGAGGCAGCTGGTTAACCATAAAGATGAAACCAAATGGACCCTTGCGGGTCCATTTGGTTTCATTTTTACACCCTCAAGAGTTAAAATATTCATCATGTGAATTAGCCCAACTTTGTCTACACAACTATAGAGAATGTAGATTAAGATTAATGGTCATTTTGATCTGTATGTTCCAGACGAGCATCTAGCACATTCTAGTGCATTTGGAAGTGCCAGTGTGCCACTAGTGCATTTTGGATCTTGTCCAGGCCACTAGGTGGCGCAGGCCACCGGGAAAAACTCCCATACTCCAGATGGCCAATCCGCCCCTGCTAATAACCAGCATATCAACATATCAACCCATGCAAAATGAATGCTCATCGACAACAGATAAACATCAGGTACTGCCGTCGGCGAAATGTCTGTCTTATTTGCCGATAATAACAGCAAATATCAGCCAAGCCGACACACACACACACACACACACACACACACACACACACACACACACACACACACACACACTATATACCACCACTTAAAGGGGCTCCGGCATGAATTTAAAACCAAATGTATCAAATAAATGTTGTCTTTTAAATACCTTTTTATGCACTCTGTAGTAATACAGATACTGTATGTAGTATCTGTATTATTTTCCATATATTCTCAGTGTGCTATTTGGCTGCATTACCAGAAATGTCCACAAAAACAGCCCAAAGTTAAAGGTGTTACACTATTGTAATTGGGATCTGCACAACTAGAGAATGTTCACTCATGCCATTCTCTCATGCCACACTCTCAAGAGTTAAAATATTCACCATCTGAATTAGCTTACTGTAAGTCTACACAACTAGAGAATGTAGAAGATTAATGGTCATTTTTGATCTGTATGTTTGACTGGTTTGTTTCCCAAATCCAGCCTGGAATTGTTGTCCAAAACAGTGGCCTTGTGGTTAGAGTGTCCGCCCTGGAACTGGGAGGCCGGGGTTCGATTCCCGGTCGGGTCATATACCAAAGACTCTAAAAAATGGGACCCAATGCCTCCCTGCTTGGCACTCAGCATCAAAAGGGATGGTGTTGGGTCAAAAGCGGAGAACCAATTTCGCTGCGGTAATGTAGTGACAAATCATGCGACTTTGACAAAACAAATCTTAAGTTTTGGGGGTCTGTCGGGGCTGAAATGTCATCAGATGGGGGTCCTCCGTGGTCCTCAAATGCTGAATAAACAGTGGTGGGCCCTGGTATGAAAAAGGTTGAAACCCATTGGTATAGAGCAGAGGTTTTCAACAGGTGGTCCGGGGACCACATGTGGTCCTTGAGAGGGTTCTCGGGTGGTCCCCAGGCTAAATGATGGAAAGTTGGTTAACCAGATGTTACTCCCGCAATGCGGGTCCATTTGGTTCATTTTCACACTCTCAAGAGTTAAAATATTCATCTGAATTAGCACTATTTAATTAAGAAGTCTGACAGTGTTTTGTTTGCAAAATCCAGCCTGGAATTGTGAAACGAAACCAAAAGAATTCTTTAGTTTTAGGTCTTTGGGGCTAAAATGTCCTCAAATTGTGGTCCTCCGTGGCTCAAATGCTGAATAAACAGTGGGCCCTGGTATGAAAAAGGTTGAAACCTCATTGGTATAGAGTCTTTTGGCATATATTACGGTCCTAAGGGGGAGGCACCCCCGCGACCGCTGGCGTTTCTTCAGCAGCAGCAGCAGTGACGGGGACGAACTCCGCCTCGTAGAAGTCCCGCAGGATTTTCATCTTCAGCTCCGACTTCTGGGGCGCGGGGAGCCGCTTCAGCGCCGGCAGCAGGCTCTTGAGAAACAGCTCGTCCTCGTCGGCGTTCTGCGAGCCCAGCTTCTCCACCGCTTCCAGGAGACGCTTGTCGAACTGCCTCTCCAGCTGGGACAGGGACTGCGGAGCTCCTCCTGCTCCTCCTTGGCCCTGTTCAAGGTTCAAGGTTCTTTATTTGTCATTACAGTGTATGTCAGGACATATACAGGGATAAAATATCGTTTCCATAGACCTGCGCAGTGACGTCACCGCCCCTGTTCCAGAAATGGATTCCCCATTCATTTTTCTCATAGACTATTCAAAAATAATTTATATAAAGACGATTACGCCGCGGACAAAGCCAACTCGAGTCGTGACGAATCATGATGACACACACAAACTTTTGGGACAATAAAATAATTCCTAAGATGAAAAACGAAACAAAAAGTCTTGTATAATGCCGTTTTCTACTTCTTTCTAATTATATATTATAAGACGATATTGTGTTTGTTGTCATGATTTGTCACGACCCGAGTTGGCTTTGGCTGCGGCACAATTGTGTTTTTTATTAACCATTTTCGAAAGTCTATGAGGAAAATGAATGAGGAATCCACTAGTGGAACAGGCTGGTGACGTCACTGTGCAGGTCTATTGTTCCCCAGTGCAATAAGACAATAGACAGTGCAATAAGAAAAAAGGACAAATACAAACAATACAAGAAACAGTAAGTGACGTAGTGCAACAGACTAGAGCATTAAAGTGCAACTGTAACAGTATAAAGTGAGGTGAAGGTGCTAAGATACAACCAGCTATAATTATAAAGTGGCAAGTAGTGAAAGTTAAACAGACAGCTAGACAGGAACTAGACAGGACATATACAGTACATATATGCTACAACTAAACTATACGGCTAAGACTAAAACATACTACAACGAAGCAGCTAAAAGACACATAAATATCCAACTATGGAATACTACAACTAAAACTATACATCTAACATACTATAACATACTACAACTAAGCAACTAAGCACTACTATGCTAACGGCTAAGCTATGACAACTATGACAGAGTAGGGGTATTACTGTAGGGTAGGGGTTTTCAACCGGTGGTCCGGGGACCACCAGTGGTCCTTGAGGGGGTTCCAGGTGGTCCCCAGCTAAGTTGGCTAACCAGATGTAACTCTTGAGAGCGTAAAAATGAAACCAAATGGAGCCTTGCGGGTCCATTTGGTTTCATTTTTACGCTCTCAAGAGTTAAGATATTTATCATGTGAATTAGCCCCACATCTACACAACTAGAGAATGTAGAAGATTAATGGTCATTGGGTTTGGCTTCCCAAATCCAGCCTGGAATTGTGGACAAAAAGCAAAATAAATCTTTAGTTTTGGGGTCTGTGGGGCTAAAATGTCATCAAATGGTGGTCCGTGGCTCAAATTCTGAATAAATAGTGGGCCCTGGAGTCAAAAAGGTTGAAAACCCCTGCTGTAGGGGTATTACTGACTGTACACGTACATGGTCCAAGTTCCGACGGCGCCTCCGCGGCTGTGGCTGCTGCTGAGTGGAAGAGACTCCTCCCGTGAGTTCCGTCACCGCCGCGGCGGCGGAGAGGCCGGGCTTCAGCTCACCGTCTCCCCCTTCTCCTCCCTATAGGGGTGGGACCATAGATATATATCAGAAAGCTAGATGGCTCGTAGGGCTGGGAATCGATCCGAATTCCCTAGATCGATTCGATTTCGATTCACAAGGTCACGATCCGATTCGATCCACGATTCGATTCGATTTCGATCTATTTACAGACATAATGGAAATAAATACTGTCCAATAGACAAGACGGCCCCATGTGTTGGTGATTGTATCTGTGTATGTGTAAGAGGGACACAGACAGAGAAGAGTCAAGTATCAAGTATTTATTTTAGTAAAAAATACAAGTATTACGGGGCTGATTCAGCCATTTTGCCTTCTTAGGTTTCGATTTCGTTTTTCTGGCACTCGCTTTCTATAGTGCGCCTCCGTGTAAAAGAAAATAGTACCAGTCGCCTGGAGAAGATCGATCCACACATTTTTGGATCGTGTTTTTTGAGCGTGAATCGATATTGGATCGTGGATCGATTTTTTGAACACAGCCCTAATGGCTCGCACGAGCTGCTGGCCAATGGGGAGTGACGTCGTTATGTGGTGGCGGCCATCTTGCGAGAGGATAGCATAACATTGTGTCTATGAGCATATACTTTTTTTAAAAATATTTTTTATCCCACGATTTTGTACCCCATTTTTTCACCCAGTGCCAATTCCTAATGTGATCCTGGGCTCTACACACCCTCCGCCAACCTGAGGAGGAGGCAGAGGACTGGGCTCATGCTTCCTTCAATGCATGAGGAGTCCAAGCTGCCTTCTTTTCACCTGACAGGGGGAGTTTCCCTGGTTGGACGTAGCGCATCGTGGAAGGAACACGTTATCCCAACCAGTCCCAGTCTCCTCCATCAGGCGCCCCGGCCGGCCAGGGGGAGGCAGTTTAGAGTCCAGGATTACTGCATGTTTTTGTGAGGGTATCTACCTTAGGGAACACGGGGAAAACATGCAAGCATATACTTTTTAAATGATGATAACTTGCTTATTTTTCTTACTTTTCAAACGGATTGGTTTGTTGTGAAGGTCACAGACGTCCGCATAATACGAGCCCTTATATGATGCTTTTTAAGAAAAATAAAATAAAATTTAGCAAAAAATCATAGCCACTCATAATAAGGCAATCCGTTTGTAAATCCGTCAAGTTTTGAGCGGGTTCTAGCTGTTTGTACCATTTGGTTCCATTTGTACACCCTCAGAAAAAAAGGTCCTAAAAGAAAAGTTATTAAAGGTAGGGGAAGTGATTTCACTTTTGTCAGATATCACCCCCCATATTTTTTTCTGTTAAAACGCTTTCCCTCTCCCCCACGTTAGCAGAGGAGCTAATAAAAGTTCCCCAGGTGGAGGGTGAATTCTCCTCCAATCAGGATCGAGCAGCAGGTTCACATAGTGTAGCTACTCTTGGGCGCCCCTAGTGCACCAGGCTGGTACTACACCATGAATTTATAATCACTTACCCTACCTTTAACAAACTCAACACAAACACAACTTGATGGTGTCATCAAGTCGTGTTTCACCATGTTAATGATTTCTTTCAGACCTCCATTTTAGGAAACACATCAATGCAGCCTGATAACATCAGCCAGTCTTTCTGACATGAACACATTAATGAATAGGACCGACATGAATATCAAAAATATCGATGTTGAATCTGGTGATTCGATATTCGATATCACGGCATTAAGAATTGCGATATATTGCCGTGACGATGTTTTTTGCCCACCCCTCCTCCTGCGTTGGAGAGCGTCGTCCTGCCTCCACCACCACCACCCTCGATGTCGACCACATGGTCCATGAAGCTCATCAGAGTGGCGTACTTCCACCTGGCGGGGCATCCTTCGTCCACCAGGCCACACCTCTTCCTGTCACGCTCGTACTTCTTCGATCTCCGGAAGCTGTCCGCCAGCGTCTTCCACTTGCGCCGACAGTCCGCCTCTGACATAGAAGGAACAACAATTAACGACAATTATAGCGCAAATACATAACATGGATTCCTGAAATTGTTTTTTTTAATACTTAAAGGTAGGGGAAGTAAGGTGTGCACTGCAGACCATATATGGAGTCCCCCCCCCCCCCCCCCCCCCCCATGTTAGCAGAGGAGCTAATAAAAGTTCCCCAGGTGGAGGGTGAATTCTCCTCCAATCAGGATCGAGCAGCTGGTTCAAATAGTGTAGCCTCTGTGTCCGTGTCTCAGCGCATACCGTAGTGGAACACCAGAGGAGGGGGCTCCAGACCGTATCATACCGTAGTGGAACACCAGAGGAGGGGGTTCCAGACCTACGTCACTGCCCTAAAAGTGACGTAGGTGGCAGAGGAGAGCAGCAAGACACACACAGAATATACTTTCTCTGGCGCCACCGCGGCTTTTTTTGTTTTACATGTATATTTTTTTTTCACATATTTCGTTGTACAGCATTTAAAGGTAACTTTGGTTCTAAAACTGGTTGCATTTTAACCAGTTTAAATTCATGGTGGATCCCCTTTAAAACTGGAAGTTACACATGTAACTACGGTTCTATGAATCCTGAATGACAGTCAGAGGGCAGTGCTTTAAAGATGGAGTGCCGTGATTTTTTTCTACCCTAAAACATGATCATCAGGTATTAATGTTATATGAAAAGTAAGATTTTTTCCCCAAAAGTGTACAGTGTTTGTTAAACTGTCATTTTTATGATTCCACCCTACCAGTTCATTAAGTATGCCTGGTTTGCCTGGTGGGTGGTGATGGGTGGAGATCCACCTGAACTGAAGCCACGCCCACAGCTTTAGTTGTATGATAAAGGGGGAGGAGTTATGGGAGGAGCTGAGCACATGATGTCACTATACTGAAGTTTTTTTCATTGGCACGTTTGACTGGAAAGGTTCAGCCCCCAGGAAGAAACTCTAAATACAAAGGGAAGACATCATTGCACATAAAACACACCAAGGGTCTATTTACATACTGTCACCTCTTAAACATGTACAAAATTGGAAAAAATACAAAAATCACGGCACCCCCTCTTTAAGTACTCTGGCAGCCTAAGGGCCCCCGAGAGCCGACTTAAGGGCCCAATTTGGACCTGGCATAGGCATAAGCCATGCCAAAATAAATGGAACAGCCATGCCTTGTGAATTTTAGTTTATGCTGCTTTAATTTGTTACCTGGGGATTCCCGTGATTTCTTCCACTCTATTCCACGCGTCGTCTTTTTTCTCGTTTTTCCGGTACAGGTACAACTGTTTGTTCCAGATCACTGGGAACTGGCTGACGGCGAAAATAAGTTGCTCTTCCATCCCCATGTTTGCTTGTTCGTTTACAACAACAACAATGCAGATTCAGGGTGGAATTAATTGAAATGTATTAGGCCTATTCAAGGGAAAGTACAAATGCAGATTTGTATTTGTGGTTTTGTATCTTTGCATCTGGAAGTTAAGTTGAACCCGGCGGCGCTCAACAAACTTCAGTTTGTATCTTTGTATCTTTATATCTTCTGCAGCAGCGACCCAATTGTTACATTGTTACATTTTGTTAGCTTGTTTTAGCTTCAAGGCTGCACCGCCACGTCGCTGGCTGCCATTGGAAATGAACGGAACGCTGCATCTTTGCATCACGCTCGCGCGCGGCCGACGGCGACAGATCTACGAGCTCAGTGCGCGCGGCAGCGCGGCGCGGCAGTGAGCGTGTAGATCTGTAGATCTGCTGTTCTCCGCTGCTGCGCGCCGCCGCGCTGCTGTCAGCAGTGTTGCCAACTGACAAAATCCAAAATGCACTAGTGGCACTTCCAAAATGCACCAGAATGTGCTAGAGCAGTGGGTTTTCAACCTTTTTTCATACCATGGCCCACTATTTATGCTACATTTTAGCCACGGAGGACCACCGTTTGATTTGAGTTTAGTCTCTCTTGACTAATTTAGGAGAAATAACTGGCAAAATGTTGGTCAAAATGGCAATTCTTTTACATTTTCTAGATTCTTGGAAATTATAGGTAGGCCCTAATTCAGATGGTTAAATATGGTTTAACTCTTGATATCGTAAAATGAAACCAAATGGACCCTTACGGGTCCATTTGGTTTCATTTTACTATCTCAAGAGTTACAGATCTATAAGGGTCCATTTGGTTACCAATGGTCCTTTCTAGGAAGAAGGAGGACTCTATCATAGGAGGAAAAATGGTGAGAAACGAGGGTTTTATCTCTGGCGCCTGTCAACCAATTTCACTCCAACTCCACAGCAAAAAAGCACTAGATTTACCACCAGGAGTTTGTCACTAATTTTGGCACTAGGGGTGTCTGGAAAAGAGCTTAATATAGCGACAAATGCGCCAAGTTGGCAACACTGCGCCAGGCTGCTGTCAGACCCGTTTTGACGTCTCCCTCCCACTACGGGTCTCCGTGGAGGACAAACTGGTTTTGCGTTTGCGTTCTGCGGGAGGGAGCGGGCCTGTTGTCGGGGTTGCCATGTCCGACTATTATAAGCGAGCCGACTTAAGGTTGCCGTTTTTGTAGTTGGCAGTTGCTTATTTTGATTGATTCATTGAACCTTTTTATTCATTTGGGTTTGCATGCCCAAATATGGACGCTCATGTATTAGGAGGACAATATCAGTCACCAGAAATAATAATTATCGAATAATATGTCATGGTTAAAATTGAGTTTTAAGTTATAAAATGAACATCAAATATCTAAATACTGAAAGGAGTAACTTATAAACTGTCTGGTGTGTTCACATGAGACTGAGTAGACCATAAAATGACCAAAGTTTTTTTTTTTTTTTTTTTTTTTTTTTTAAGTGGAATATCACTTTAAATAGTAGCCTGGCCAGTTTGTTTTGCTGGAGTCTGGAGCCTTGTTTAATGTAGGAATCCTATACGAAAATCATAGAAATAGCAAATAGGATTTGTTCCAGAATAGGATATTTCTATCGGAATCCTATACGACGTTTTGACTGACTAATAAAAAATATTGTAATATTATGACCCATATTATGGGTGCCCAGACGGTTGCTGCTTGTTTCTGTCGCAAGACCTGGCAACCCGGCTGCTAGCTGCTGCCAGAGTCATATAGTATAGACAGAGTTACGCCAACTCCGTTCACATATTCAACATAGACTTCTATTGAGAAAGGGGACAACAAATAGGGTTATAGGGACAAGTCCTGGACCCGAAGCAGGCAGAAGCGCACTGGACTTTATTCCCTTTATTTTAAAGTATTTTGTAGTAACAGTACAACATAATCATTACGGGGACTTTAGTTGTTACTCTACAACACAGTAAAACGCTTGACATGTTAGAACAACTCTCATTTGCGCCGCCCTCGTTGAAAACACTATTTCCAACTCCAGTGTGTCCCTCTTTCGCTTGAGGGTTTCCGAACCCACAATGTCGCAACTCTTCTCCTAGATGTCTCTGGCTGCTGCTGCTGCTGCTGCACTTACCTAACCAGTCAGCTGCAGCAGCTGAGTGAGGTGTGTGTGTGGATCAGGGCTAGCTTTAGCCAGCTAGCTTTAACGAGATTACATGAAACACAATATAATAGAACAATATCACAACAACAGCTGCACACACTTTATTTTTTTTACTCTGAGTTGTGTCTGCTTTATGTGCCTCTCTGTAGGGGATAACGGGACACCACAGGGCACAGGGCTGGGACCAGGACATTTTGTCCTGCTGCTGTGACCATTACTACTGCAGAATATAGTCAACAACAACAACAAAAACAAATTCTGACCCAACCATAGAGAACATTTTGACAGGAGGAGAGACACCATGTCCTGCACGTGTAGATCAGCAGCCACCAGGCTGTTCTCAACCTCCAGGAAAGGTAAGTCTGTCTGTTCTACTTTATACTTGAATAACACCATGACCTGTATTATGTAGCTCCTTTTAAAGGGGAATTCCACCCATTTTCAACATGTTATTACAGGCTCAGGGATTAAAGTTCTCAGTACTGTCTGGGTACTGATTTCAGTCCTGAGGATTTCACAGGGGTCATTTAATTAGCTCAGTGCTTATTTGCAAAATATCATTTTCAAGATTTTTTTTTTTTTTACTTTAATCCCTGTATTACAGGGGTTTTCAACCTTTTTCATCCCAGGGACCACCATTTATTCAGCATTTAAGCCACGGACCACCACATTTTACCCCCCTCAGACCTCTTAACCAAAGATTTATTTTGCTTCTGTCCATGACCGTTAATCTTATAGTTGTGTAGATTAGGACTAATTCACACATGATGCAAATTTTAACTCTTGAGAGTGTAAAAATGAAACCAAATGGACCCTGACGGGTCCATTTGGTTTCATTTTTACACTCTCAAGAGTTACATCTGGTTAACCAACTTAGCTGGGGACCACCTGGAACCCTCTCAAGGACCACTGGCGGTCCCCGGACCACTGTTTGAAAACCCATGCGTTATTATGTCATCATTACATCCAAGGGCCATTTCCACTCCATTTTCAACCTTCTGCTATGTGGTTAAAGGGGCATACCACCCGTTTTCAGCATTTTACTACAGTATGTTATTAACAGGCTCAGTAGGTCAGTAGGCTATACGAGTAGGTCAGTAGGCTGGTTTCCACTAGGCTCAATATTAATGAAATCATTTATTGAAAATCCTCTGTTGTGAATTTCTGCAAATGAATGAGTTGATATGTTTACTTTTTTATATATATATTTTACAAAACAGCCCATATTTTCACATTTCGCATATTTTCACCTTACTTGCATTTAAAGTTATAAAATCAATCATTTATGATTTAAAGTTGTGGCGGTGGAGTTAATCTGAGCTTAATAATAATAATAAAACTAAAACAACTTTTGGAGTGACAACCAGACAATGGTTGTAAGTCGATCACTTTCAAAAGTAATTTCTTTCATAAATGGAGAATCCTTCACTCAATAGGGACTGCTCCTGTCGCAGGTTGATGATGTCATATGTCCCTGTTGTGGTCCAGCCCAATTAAATGTCTGGGAATGCACGTGTTTTTTTTTTTTTTTTTTTTTTTTTTGCCCCGCCCCCCTGTCAAAGAAAAAAGAAAGCAGCAAATGCAGAAGAAATGACGCCTCACCTATTACTTTCTCTAATAACAAAGTAAAACATGAACCTCGGTCCATGTTTGGTTAGAACATTTGTGGAGATGATAATTATAAAAAAAAAAAAATAAGATGTGTGAGTACAATGTTGAAAATGGGTGGAAATCCCCTTTAAAGGCACAATTCAACAACCAACACACCCACCTGGCAGCACACTAGTCAGGGGCGGATGTAACATTTACCAATTGGGGGGGGGGGGGTGTGCAGGAGAAAATGGTATGAAGTCGCACGCATACCATTTTCGGATATTAGCATAGCCATAAATAATAACATCAGATGTTGTTGAAGTTGCAACAGACACGCAGCATGCATAAAGCTAAAGGTCTGACTCAGAGAGTTTTCTGTTTTCAATGATGAAATGCTGTTGGTTTAGTGGTGACACAGCTGTAGTTAGTTAGTAGCAGTAGTAGTGTTTCACATCATTTTAAATATAAGCACTTTAATTTGAAATATCTTGGGTTGTTTTGCATGACATCATGTTTGGTGGGGCAGAGCATTTAGGGGGGCATTTCTTAACCACCCCAGGGGTTGACACTAAGGTCTCCGAGGCACTTGCCCATCGGGCAAGTGCAAGTCAGGTTCTACTTGCCCTCAGGTCATGGTCACTTGCCCCCCAGGTTCCAGTTGGTCCCCAGTTAAGTTGGTTAACCAGATGTAACTCTTGAGAACGTAAAAATGAAACCAAATGGACCCTTGCGGGTCCATTTGGTTTCATTTTTACACTCTCAAGAGTTAAAATTCATCATCTTAATTAGCCCAGGTCTACACAACTAGAGAATGTAGAAGATTAATGGTCATTTTGCCTGGTTAATTTTGGTTAATTTGCCTGTTTTGTTTCCCAAATCCAGCCTGGAATTGTGGATATCTAGAAAGCAGGGAAAGACACAGTGGCAGAGTGCAATGACTGCCTTCAAGACAAATTTATCTTGTGTTGTGTTATAGTGCACTAAGTTGCACACTTGCCCGATCGGGCAACCAGGTAGCAGTCTTCACTTGCCCCACCATTTTTTTTACTTGCCCCGTGCAAGCGGGCAAGTGTTAGTGTCAAGCCCTGCACCCCCCCCCCCCAATTCCATGCCTAGATCCGCCCCTGATACTAGTTGTAATAAATGACGACAAGCTAACAATACTGTGGATAGTAATGATGAATAATGCTGTCATAAGCATATTATTATAAACACCAAAGTTGTGCATTCTCATAACAAAGGAGCGTCAGTGAGGACTTACACGAACTTTGGTGGTTATACTCGTACGAAGCCTCGCACTAAAACAAATGAAGAATTTTATATAAATAATGCATAACTTTGGTTTTGGTGTGTACATTGTAATGTGCATTGTTTTTTTTTCCCCATTGTATCCAATAACGTATTCTGCACAGGGGTTGACACTAAGGTCTCCAAGGCACTTGCCCATCGGGCAAGTGCAAGTCAGGTTCTACTTGCCCTCAGGTCATGGTCACTTGCCCCCCAAAAGTATATCATAAATTGGCATTTAAGTTTTCTTCCTACATGGGTGCTTTAAACCAGGGGTTTTCAACAGGTGGTCTGGGGACCACCAGTGGTCCCTGAGAGGGTTCCAGGTGGTTGCCAGTTAAGTTGGTTAACCAGATGTAACTCTTGGGAACGTAAAAATGAAACCAAATGGACCCTTGCGGGTCCATTTGGTTTCATTTTTACACTCTCAAGAGTTACAATTCATCATCTTAATTAGCCCAGGTCTACATAACTAGAGAATGTAGAAGATTTAATGGTCATTTTGATCTGTATGTTAATTTGCCTGTTTTGTTTCCCAAATCCAGCCTGGAATTGTGGATAGCTAGAAAGCAGGGAAAGACACAGAGGCAGAGTGCAATGACTGCCTTCAAGACAAATTTATCTTGTGTTGTGTTATAGTGCACTTGCCCGATCGGGCAACCAGGTAGCAGTCTTCACTTGCCCCACCATTTTGTTTACTTGCCCCGGGCAAGCGGGCAAGTGTTAGTGTCAAGCCCTGAGACTGCAGTTATAGAGAGTAGAGGGGTCACGCAGAACACGTAATCAGTCACAGATGTGACATGAGTTGAGTTGACCTACATTGTGTAGCCGACACACAGGCAGCGGCATGAACATATGGAAAAAACACAATATGGACAATAAAGTACGACCTCTAAACTCTATGAAATAGTAATAGTAGAGGAAAAAGCTGTTACAACTAATATACAGTATATGTCTTCTGATGCACCTGTTCAGCTTCGTCCAATGACCCGTGGGTCGGCGGTTCGAATCCCGGCTCCTCCTGTCTACATGTCGAAGTGTCCTTGGGCAAGACACTGAACCCCAAATTGCCTCCAATGAGTTGGTGGGTGTGCAGCTTGTTGCCACGATTGGTGTGTGTCTGTGTGTGAAGTTTAGGATGCTGAGCGTTGACTGTTCACCACTTCACCTCCCCATGTATGAATGAATGGACCATTGTAAAGCGCTTGGACCATTGTAGAGCACTTGGAAAAGCGCTATAAAAATGCAATCCATACTATATTCATAGCCTTACATGACTTTGGCCTAAGGATTGAGGCTTGACATGTCACAGATAGATAGATAGATAGATAGATAGATAGATAGATAGATAGATAGATAGATAGATAGATAGATAGATAGATAGATAGATAGATAGATAGATAGATAGATATAGATAGATAGATACAGTAGATCAATGGTGTAGAAATAGTAGTAGTATGGATTGTTTGAGGGGCGCTAGCCCCCTCCTATGCCCAGATTTGTCTTGTCTGTGTTGAACACAAACGTCGGCTGATGATTATAGCTGATCCACCCACCTTTCGGGTCCATTTGGTTTCATGTTTACACTCTAAAGTTAAAATTAAAATATTAATCTCAATTTGCCCAAATCTACACAACTAGAAGATTAATGGTCATTTTGATCTGTGCAGTATGTTTGCCTGTTAAGTTTCCCGAATCCATATTGTGGACAATATTTTATTTTTTGCACTCTGTGGGGCTAAAATGTCCTCAAGCGGTGGTTCGTGTGGCTCAAATGCTGAATAAATAGTGGGCCCTGGAGTAAAAATGGTTGAAAACCGCTGCTATTAAGGCTGTGTACCGAAGCTCGGGATTACGAATATCAATGACCCCGACTCATTCGCAGCCCCAAAATCAGGCTAGTATACAGCACTAGCTGCTATAGAGCAGGGGTTTTCAACGTTTTTGACACCAGGGACCACCATTTATTCAGCATTTGAGCCAGAGACCACCATTTGAGGACATTTTAGCCCCAAAGACCTAAAACTAAAGAATTATATACAGATAAAAAATGACCATTAATCTTCCCATTAATCTTGTGTAGACCTGGGGCTAATTAAGATGATGAATATTTTAACTCCTGAGAGTGTAAAAGTGAAACCAAATGGACCCGCAAGGGTCCATTTGGTTTCACTTTTACGTTCTCAAGAGTTACATCTGGTTAACCAACTTAGCTGAGGACCACCTCCTGGAACCCTCTCAGGGACCACTGTTGGTCCCTGGACCACCTGTTGAAAACCCCTGCTATAGAGTAAAAAATAAAGAACAAAGAGTTCCATGTGTCTCTCCGGTCAGACATTATGAGTACAGTACAGTACAGTACAGTACAGTACAGTACAGTACAGTACAGTACAGTACAGTACAGTACAGTACAGTACAGTACGGGTTGACAGGGGCATTGGGTAATGATACATAAGACGGCTGGCTACTCGGGTTACACTGTAACCGTGTTCTATACGTTACGTAAACATGCTGGCCAGAGAAACGGCACACAGTTCCCACAGTGGATGTTAGAGTGGGTTTACGTTAAAACAACAGCCACCATGCAGTGAATTTCCTGCTGAGGCTCAGGGGTTGACACTAAGGTCTCCGAGGCACTTGTCCATCGGGCAAGTGCAAGTCAGGTTCTACTTGCCCTCAGGTCATGGTCACCTGCCCCCCAAAAATATATTGTAAATTTTGTTTAAGTTTACTTCCTACTTGGGTGCTTTAAACCAGGGGTTTTCAACAGGTGGTCCGGGGACCACCAGTGGTCCTTGAGAGGGTTCCAGGTGGTCCCCAGTTAAGTTGGTTAACCAGATGTAACTCTTGAGAGCGTAAAAATGAAACCAAATGGACCCTTGCGGGTCCATTTGTTTTCGTTTTTACACTCTCAAGAGTTAAAGTCCATCATCTTAATTAGCCCAGGTCTACACAACTAGAGAATGTAGAAGATTAATGGTCATTTTGATGTGTATATTAATTTGCCTGTTTTGTTTCCCAAATCCAGCCTGGAATTGTGGATAGCGGGCAAGTGTTAGTGTCAAGCCCTGGTATGTTATTCTACCAACGGCCTCAATGCAGTGACAATGGCAGGGTTTAGAGGGGATAACCAGTGTTGTAGTGGGACTTTTAGAAGTGGGTATGGGGGCGCCGCCCCCCTGCGTCTCCCCTCCACTACACCCCTGGGGATAACGTGTTAGAACAGCAACAACCTGCGTTGGTGCTGCTACTGTGGTCTTCATAGGAAGTGTACCAGGGCTGGTCATAACAACCAGCTCAGAGGCTGTAAAGGCCCTGCTACACCAGCAATATTTTGATCAATATCAACTAGCAGTGTCAACATCAACGAGGCAACATGATGAGACACATGGCAACAGGCAACATGATGAGACACATGGCAACAGGCAACATGATGAGACACATGGCAACAGGCAACATGATGAGACACATGGCAACAGGCAACATGATGAGACACATGGCAACAGGCAACATGATGAGACACATGGCAACATGATGAGACACATGGCAACATGATGAGACACATGGCAACAGGCAACATGATGAGACACATGGCAACAGGCAACATTAAAAGGGGAATTCCACCCAATTTCATTTTTTTTCCTGACGGGTCCATTTGGTTCACATTTGTACACTTTCAGAAAAAAAAGAAGCCTTAGTTTGCATTGAATCATTTTCACCCAACTGCCACGCAACTCAAAATGTTCATTTAGCGGAATAAAAGTAACAAAATCCTTGTTTTTGTCCACCGCAGTGAAGCAGCAGCAGCAGCAGCAGCCATGTTGGTTTCAGAAAAGTTTAAAAGTGGGAGTGAACCTTCCGGGGTGGGCGTCGCTCTAAATATTGTGACGTAGAACAGCAGTGGACGGGCGTGGGAGGGGCCGGAGATGACGACACGTTAGTGAGATCAAATCAGAGCGCAGCACTTCCGCCGTGTGGATCCCACGACACCCCCGCCCCCCAAGGCCAAAATCATTGAGGGCTAGACCAGGCTAGTCTCTACTTGACGCTACAGAAACAGGAGATGGTCTTCAGCTAGCCCCCCCCAGGGCTGGCCTCATGGCCCCCCCGACGTAGGTGGGAACTACACCCAGTGGTGCAACAACTATTACATAATCACTAGTGCCAGGCGCGGATCTAGGCATGGGCATGGGGGGGCAATGCCCCCCCCCCCCCCAATTGCACAGTCTTATCTTTTTATTTATAGCTTTATCAAGCCCTTTATTGTCTTTAATCGGTTGTTAGTGCTGTTACCAGTTGTTTTTATTGTTGTTTTTATTGTTTTTATTGCAATGTGGGTGAGAGGGAAGTCATATGTTGTTGTGACAAGAAACCCTGTTTTCTCTGATGTAAAAGTTAATAGATACCCCTTAGCCCCATTATAAGCTTATATTTTGGGTAGGGGAAACAGCCATAAAGGAGTGTTTTCACAAAATAACACCTGGACCACTTTAAAAAAAAAAAAAAGGAACTGCAAGTGAAGATTAAAAACAAAAACAAAAAACCTTTGGTGCAGAATTCTCCTTTAAAGGTAGGGGAAGTGTTTATAAATTCATGGTGTAGTATGGTGCACTAGGGGCGCCCAAGAGTAGCTACACTATGTGAACCTGCTGCTCCATCCTGATTGGAGGAGAATTCACCCTCCACCTGGGGAACTTTTATTAGCTCCTCTGCTAACGTGGGGGAGGGGGAAACTATAATAGAGCATTTTAACAGAAAAAAAGGGTGATATCTGACAAAAGTGAAATCACTTCCCCTACCTTTAAAGAAGATTCTTACAATTCTTACATTTATTTGCAGTTAATTTATTTCCAAAAAAAGTGGTCCAGTAGTTACTGAAAACTGTACTCTCCCCTATACTACCCCACCATCAGCTTAGAACGAGGCTATGAGATGTTGTTCATATTCACCTATTTGCATCGTTCCAAAATGCATTTTTTTTGCTACACAGTATATTCTCTCTCCACCATGTCAATAATGTATTGATACTCACACTTTCACTTTCGGTTCAGCAGTGGTTCACCTGTCTCAAAAGGTTGGGGTTGTGGCACATGGTTTATGGCTGAACCACCGCTGCTGAACCAAAAGTTTGAGTGTCGACACACTATTGACATGGTGGAGAGACAATATATAGCAAAAAAAAAAAAAGTAGTGAAAAAGTAGTGATGGTAAATGGTGCATTTATATAGCGCATTTATACAAGGCGCTTTACATAGCTTGTGCATCACATTCACCACATTCACACACACATTCATACACTGATGGCAGTGGAAACCATGCAAGGTACCTACTAGCACATCAGGAGCAATTAGGGATTAAGTGTCTTGCTCAGGGACATATCGACACTAACTCTGCGGGAGCCCGGGATCGAACCGGCAACCTTGTGGTTACCATCCGGTTCCTCAACCTCTGAGCCACTGCCGCCCCAGCAAATTCACCTGATAGAACCAGGTGAATTTGCTCAACATCCCATAGGCTCATTCTAAGCTTATTTTGGAGTAGGGGGATTCTCCTTTTAATGAAAAGTTATCTAATATAAATTATGTTTTTGTTGTGTGTGTGTGTGTGTGTGTGTGTGTGTGTGTGTGTGTGTGTGTGTGTGTGTGTGTGTGTGTGTGTGTGTGTGTGTGTGTGTGTGTGTGTGTGTGTGTGATTTTCTCGCCAGGTATCTCGTCTTCGCGGTTTCATCTGACCGTATTGAGCAGAGCAGGGAAAGGCGAAGTCCCACTGGCCAGGAGAGTGCCTGTGAGATCCTTCTCAGAAACGTCCGTATATTTCTCATCCAGAGACGTCAAAGATGGAGGGGACGGAGGCAAGGTACGCTCGCTTTCAGTCCAGGGCTTGACACTAACACTTGCCCACTTGTCTGGGGCAAGTAAAAAAAAATGGTGGGGCAAGTGAAGACTGCTAACTGGTTGCCCGATCGGGCAAGTGTGCAACTTAGTGCACTATAACACAACACAAGATAAATTTGTCTTGAAGGCAGTCATTGCACTCTGCCTCTGTGTCTTTCCCTGCTTTCTAGCTATCCACAATTCCAGGCTATATTTGGGAAACAAAACAGGCAAATTAACATACAGATCAAAATGACCATTAATATTCTACATTCTCTAGTCGTGTAGACCTGGGCTAATTAATATGATTAATTTTAACTCTTGAGAGTGTAAAATGAAACCTAATGGACCCACAAGGGTCCATTTGGTTCCATTAAAAACCTCATAAAAAGACATTGGGTGCAATTCCAGATCGCTTGGTGTAGCCAGGTATGGTGTAAGTCCTCTCATTGGCTGCATGGCAGCAAATCAGGTCTGGGGCCTTGGGTAGGCCCGAAAGCCTATACCACCAGGCCTGGGCCTGAGCTTACCAAATAATTACCCAGAATAATTAAAACCTGCAAGTCAAAAGGTTCAGAAATCACCTGACCCCCCCAATTAAAAATGTTACTGCACTCCCCTGCTTTGTTCATCATGATTTGAAGCTCTTGATGACTGGTTTTAATTATTCTGGATAACTATTTGGTAGGCCCAGGCCCAGGCCTGGTGGTATAGGCTTTCAGGCCTACCTCAAGGGCCCAGACCTGATTTGCTGCCATGCAACCAATGAGCACGGCCCCAAACCTGATTTGCTGCCATGCAGCCAATGAGAGGACTTACACCATACCTGGCTACACCAAGCGTTCTGGAATTGCACCCATTATGGGTTTAAAGCAGGAGTTTTCAACAGGTGGTCCGGGGTCCCCTAGTTGTCCTTGAGAGGGTTCCAGGTAGTCCCAGGCTAAATGATGGAAAGTTGGTTAACCAGATGTAACTCTTGAGAATGTGACTCTCGAGAATGTGAAACCAAATGGACCCTTGCGGGTCCATTTGGTTTCATTTTCACACTCTCAAGAGTTAAAATATTCATCATCTGAATTAGCACCACTTAATTAAGAAGTTTACACTGTTTTGTTGGCAAAATACAGCCTGGAATTGTGGACAAAACCAAAAGAAATCTTTAATTTTAGGTCTTTGGTGTGCAAATGTCCTCAAATGGTGGTCCGTGGCTCTAATGCTGAATAAATGGTGGGTCCCTGGAGTAACAAAGGTTGAAAACCCCTGGTTTAACCCTTTAGTGTACTGAACGCGTTTTGGTGTTCTAAGCATTATGTTTTAACTATTGAAAAATAGCAGATCTACAAGCTCATAGCACGCCACCGAGTGGCGCGCTATGAGCTTGTATCTCTGCTATTTTTGAAAAATTGTGAAAACGTGGTGCAAACCTTTGAATATTATGTTATAGAGAAGCTAGAAATCTAGACAGGACACAATGGTTGTGTTGCTGTGTTTTAACTATTGAAAAATAGCAGATCTACAAGCTCATAGCGCGCCACCGAGTGGCGCGCTATGAGCTTGTATCTCTGCTATTTTTGAAAAATTGTGAAAATGTGGTGCAAATCTTTGAATATTATGTTATTCAGAAGCTAGAAATCCAGACAGGACACAATGGTTTAAAGTCATCTTTGTGTTTTTTTCCTCCTGTTTGAACACCCAGAAGTCGGGCGGTGAGTCGGGGAAGCGAGGAGGGTCCGGGGGCAGCCAGCTACGCTGCCCCAAATGTGGAGACGCCTGCATACGAGTGGAGACCTTCGTGTGTGAGTGACTATTGTTTTCTGAGAAAAATCAGGTGTTTCTTTTTTTTTTTTCTATAATTTTTTTTTGTAACCCATTTTTTCACCCAGTGCCAATTCCTAATGTGATCCTGGGCTCTACACATCCTCCACCAACCTGGGGAGGAGGCAGCGGACTGGCCTCATGCTTCCTTCAATGCATGAGGAGTCCAAGCTGTCTTCTTTTCACCCGAGCAGTTTCCCTGGTTGGACGTAGCGCGTTGTGGAAGGAACACGTTATTCCAACCAGTTCCTGTCCTCTCCATCAGGCACCCCGGCTGGCCAGGGGGAGGCAGTTTAGAGTCCAGGATTACTGCATGTTTTTGCGGTCAGTTTCTAATGGTGTCCACATGTACTAAAAAACTCCCGTGAGAAACCTTGTAAAAAAAAAAGCCCAAAGTCGGGGGTACTAGTCACAAAATTAGTCATTGTGCTTCATGTTGTAAATTCACATATTTCCAACCCTAAAATATGCATTTTTTGCCAGATATTGTCTCTCCACCATGTCAATGTATGACTGTTTTTAGCCCAAGGAGTTGTTTTTGGAGAAAAACTAATGCTTGGACACTAACTAGATCAGATGCATCACCTGCTACATAAAGCATGGTGACATTTTGCATGTTTTGCCTTCTATAGCAGGGTTTTCAACAGGTGGTCCGGGGACCCCTGAGAGGGTTCCAGGTGGTCCCCAGCTAAGTTGGTTAACCAGATTTAACTCTTGAGAACGTAAAAATGAAACCAAATGGACCCTTGCGGGTCCATTTGGTTTCATTTTTACACTCTCAAGAGCCCAAAATGTACACAACTACAGATCTAGGTTTGCCTGTTATGTTTCCGAAATCCAGCCTGGAATTGTAGATAAAAAAAAAAGAAGAAATCTTTGGGTTTTGGGTCTGTGGGTCTAAAATGTCATCACATGGTGGTCCGTGGCTCAAATGCTGAATAAATGGTGGTCCCTGGTGTCAAAAAGGTTGAAAACCACTGTTCTATAGGCTGTGACTTTGACTGAGGTTTCCCACTGGAGTTGAATTTCAACATTTTATTATGTGTTATTAGACAACATTATGTCGTGGTAATAATTTAACCCATTGTGTCCTGATCAAATTCTAGTTCCTCATGCTAGATTCTAGTCCCCCACGGTAGATTCTAGTTCCTCTCAGTAGATTGTAGTTTCTGAAGTTAGATTCCAGTTTCTGACACTAGATTCTAGTCCATGACACTAAATTCTAGTTTGTGACACTAAATTCTAGTCCCTGGCGTGAGATTCTATTTTTTCTGGAAAAATCTCTTTCTGTGTCAGTGATGCATAACATATTTCATAGGAAGGACCCCCAGAAATATCTATTATTTAGCTGCAGAACCTCATCTAAAAACATGTTGTTCTAGGGGATCCCCCAGAAGCAAAGATTTGAGTTGAAAATGTTTGCTTCCGAAATAATGTATTCAAAGATTTGCACCACATTTTCACAATTTTTCAAAAATAGCAGATCTCATATCGCGCCACTGAGTGGCGCGATATGAGCTTGTAGATCTGCTATTTTTCAACAGCTAAAACACCAAAACTTGTTCAGTACACAAGGGGGTAGTAAAGACAATGGAAACGATTGAGAATTCGGTCGCGTTTCACATCGCAAGTCTCGGACAATATGGGAATGGATTTTGTAGCTGTGGGCTGTGGCAATAATCTTCAAAAGGAGAAAAAAAATGAAGAAAAATGGAATGAACTAGTTGTGAAAAGTGAACTTTCCCAACAGTGAGATTACAAGGGGAAGGTTTTATGTACAGTAGGTCAAAGATATGATGGCAGTAGAGGGACACACTGACCTGACCTACTTACTGTACACAATGACTCACCTGAGACTTAGCTCTCTCTCTATAGCCACGTTTCCATAAGCCCTATTTTTGCACAAAACCGGCTCTTGCGAAGAGAATGTTGAATGGAAACACTTCAAAAGGCGAATAAGTTTCCATTTTGCGCAAAAATACTTTCCCACTGAAAGGTGCCGTATTTTGGAGCGTGTCGAAAGAGTCTAATGCGCAAATGAGGTATGGAAACAGCTTGCGAAAATACTTTGTATTGAAAAGCACTGGACACGCATTATAGCGCGTCCTGGTCTGGTTCAGTTCTGGTCTGCCGATGAGAGCATTGTTATTTGTTGATGTAAGTTATATTTCTACAAAACCGCTCAAAATGGACGAAGGCTGTGCGCACACAGACATCCAAGCCAAGGGGACTCATGTACCTGTACATGGCCAAAACGTTCAGACTCCTATCGCGTTTGTTCATGAAAGTCGCAGGGCAGCTACAGGTCCTATATTTACAGTATCTGTATCATCATGCATGATAGCTAAGATACGCAAAGCCTAGGTAAAGCCTAAAATAACTTCAAAAATAAAAAAAATACAGTATGTTACTGGCAAAACTGTGCCACCTATTGCTTGTTTCATGAACCCATTTTGTTTTCCCCTAGACTCCCATAAGTCGCATTTCATCAGTTAATGGAAACAGCGGACAATTCGCTCTTCTTTTTTCGACTTAATTAACATACTCTTCCTATTTTTGCAAAGGTTTTATGGAAACGTGGCTTATGTCTCTCTCTGTCTCTCTCTCTCTCTCTCTCTCTCTCTCTCTCTCTTTCGCTCTCTCTGTCTCTCTGTCTCTCTCTCTGTCTCTGTCTCTCTCTCTGTCTCTGTCTCTGTCTCTGTCTCTGTCTCTCTCTCTCTCTCTCTCTCTCTCTCTCTCTGTCTCTCTCTCTCTGTCTCTCTCTCTCTCTCTCTCTCTCTCTCTCTCTCTCTCTCTCTCTCTCTCTCTCTCTCTCTCTCTCTCTCTCTCTCTCTCTCTCTCCCACCAGCTTCCACTCGTTTTGTAAAATGTGAGAAGTGTCATCATTTCTTTGTGGTTCTGTCGGAGACCGACTCCAAAAAGAGTCTGAACAAGGACCAGGAGCCAGCCAGCGAAGCCGTCAAGTTCGCCTTTCAGCAGAAACCTCCCCCACCCCCCAAAAAGGTACAAAAACACCCCCACCCCCCAAAAAGGTACAAAAACACCCCCACCTGCCAAAAAGGTACAAAAAACACCCCCACCGCCCAAAAAGGTACACAAGCATTAGTTTTGCCCAAAAAAACATTCCTTGGCCTAAAAACGGCCATAGATACTTGCCCAAATGTGCTGACCTCATCACATTTTCCATGATTTCTATGGCTGATTTTAACCCAGGGAGTGTTGGGTGGGGCAAAACTAATGCTTGGGATGGATTCAGAAGCATGAAAAAAACCCTAGTTTGACATGTCACATGTGCTTCTTAAATAATAATTATTAATTATTTTAATTATTACATTATATGGGATGTTATTGGTAAATATTTCTGGGCAAAAAAATAAATAAAATGTAAACCACTTTTTTCATGTTCCATAAGGTTCATAGAACAGAAAAAACATGGCTTACAAAAATCTTCACGAAACATTCACAGGGATTAAAGTTTTCAGTGCTGGGTACTGATTTCAGTCCTGAGGATTTCACAGGGGTCATTTAATCAGCTCAGTGCTTATTTGCAAAAGATCATTTTCTGTCTCAAGAATTTTTTCAGTTTAATCCCTGCGTTCAGTAAACTAGATTCTGCTACATAACTACATACACTATGTCACGACTTGGTTGTCTTCCAGATCTACGCCTACCTCGACAAATACATCATCGGACAGTCTTACGCCAAGAAGGTGATGGCTGTGGCCGTCTACAATCACTACAAACGCATCTACAACAACCTGCCTGCTGCCGGCTCCAAGCAGCCTGCCGAGGCAGAGAAACAGGCTTCACTGACCCCCAGAGGTAAGAAACAGGCTTCACTCACCCCCAGAGGTGAGAAACAGGCTTCACTCACCCCCAGAAACAGGCTTCACTGACCCCCAGAGGTGAGAAACAGGCTTCACTCACCCCCAGAGGTGAGAAACAGGCTTCACTCAGCCCCAGAAACAGGCTTCACTGACCCCCAGAAACAGGCTTCACTCACCCCCAGAAACAGGCTTCACTGACCCCCAGAAACAGGCTTCACTGACCCCCAGAAACAGACTTCACTGACCCCCAGAAACAGACTTCACTGACCCCCAGAAACAGGCTTCACTGACCCCTCAGAAACAGGCTTCACTGACCCCCAGAAACAGGCTTCACTGACCCCCAGAAACTGGCTTCACTGACCCCCAGAAACAGGCTTCACTGACCCCCAGAAACAGGCTTCACTGACCCCCAGAAACAGGCTTCACTGACCCACAGAAACAGGCTTCACTCACCCCCAGAGGTGAGAAACAGGCTTCACTGACCCCCAGAAACAGGCTTCACTGACCCCCAGAAACAGGCTTCACTGACCCCCAGAGGTGGGTGACGGAACTGCAACAACAACACCTGTCAGAATTAACCCATTTAGCAGGGGTTTTCAACAGCAGCAGCCATGGTTTCAGAAAAGCTTATCTGTGGGAGTCTAGGAGAAAGGATCAGGTGACACCAAGGAGGGCTGTGATTGGAGGATTCCGAAATGTTGACCAGTAGAGGGCGCTAATGATCTGACTTTTCTGAACAACCAGGAGTTGATCATTTTCTATAGAAAGGTGAAAAGTCAACGTTGATAGTTGATGTTGATCAAAACAATGCTAGGTGTATCAGGGCCCTTAGATATCCTGATTGTCAGCATGATGATTTTTGGCATTTGTACAAACTTTACAGTTTTTATTTCCCAGTCCCAGCTTTTGAAATCAGGCCCAACGTGAACCTCAATGTAAATGTAAATGGTGCATTTATACAGCGCCTTTATCCAAGGCGCTTTGCATACAGTAGCTTGTGCATCACATTCACCACATTCACACACACATTCATACACTGATGGCAGTGGAAACCATGCAAGGCACCTACTAGCACATCAGGAGCAATTAGGGGTTCAGTGTCTTGCTCCAAGGACACTTCGACACTAACTCTGCAGGAGCCCGGGATCGAACCGGCAACCTTGGGGTTACTATCCGGTGACTCTACCCCTGAGCCACTGCCAATAGACTTCAGTAGTCAATTACAACCAAAGGCACTACGTTTGGAAATAGTTTACAGGAAAAAAAAGTATGAAAATGTGTCAGGGGTAAAACTATCATGCAGTTAGTAGCGATCCATACATTTAAACCAGGGGTTTTCAACCAGTGGTCCGGGGACCACTAGTGGTCCGGGGACCACTAGTGGTCCTTGAGGAGATTCCCACGTGGTCCCCAAGCTAAATGATGACAGTCGTTTAACCAGTTGTAACTCTTTGAGAACGTAAAAATGAAACCAAATGGACCCTTCCGGGTCCATTTGATTTCATTTTTACGCTCTCAAGAGTTAAAATATTCATTACCTGAATTAGTCCACACAACTAAAGAATGTATATAAGATTAATGGTCATTTTGATCTATAGGTTTAACTGATTTTGTTTCCCAAATCCAAGCATGGTATTGTGGACAAAAGCAAAATAAATCTTTAGCATTGCGTTCTGTGGGGCTACAGTAAATGTCCTTAAATGCTGGTCCTCCTTGGCTCAAATGCTGAATAAATAGTGGGCCCTGGTGTGTATGAAAAAGGTTGAAAACCCCTTGATTTAACCCCTTGGCATTTCCGGTGTCATCCTGTTAGTGACTTCTCCGTTCTGTTGGCTCAGTATGTAACCAAACACCCAGGATGGAAGAATGGCCTTTTTATATTTATAGAAAGCACTTGGTGACAAACAAGTCAAGTCCCTGCGGTTTGTTATGTGTAGGGTTCCAAAAAAAGTAGGTCAACCTATAGCATGGGTGTCAAACCCAAATACAGAGTGGGCCAAAATAGAAAAATTGGTTCAAGTCGAGGACCGGAGATACCGGTCTGTGTGTTTATGATGACGTCCCTGTCAAACCGCAAAAAAAAGTAATTTCCCTTCAAAGATCAATTTCTCTTAATGGCAAGATAATTGCAAAGATGAAACTGCCTGCATTAAAAACTGTTTAAGTTTTAATGAAAAATAGTAGGTGTTCACGTCTCATAGCGCGCCACAGGGTGGCGCGCTATGAGACGTGAACACCTGCTATATTTCGGATAAAGTTTTCTTTTTTTTCCTATGATCCTCACCAAGTGCTGCTTTCATAGTTAATTGAGAAAGTAAATGAGACTGAGTCGAGGAAGTAAAACAATTTGTTGCATTCATTTCTTATCATGGGCCAGTTCTAATACTAATTCAATATCATACCGTGGGCCAAAGATAATTCATTCACAGGCCTGATTTGGCCCCCGGGCCTTGAGTTTGACATATGTGACCTATAGCATGAGGGACGATGTTCCCCCTTGGAGTATTATAGTACAGTCACTGGGTTAAAAAAATACTGGCTGCAGTTATGTAAGGGATAACACCCGACGAGCCGGTGATTTGTTTCCTAATAACTGACCGAGGCGCAGGCAAGGTCAGTTCAACCAGTGGTCCGAGGACCACCAGTGGTCCTTGAGAGGGTGACGGCAACGCCATGTAAACAACTAAATACGTAGCTAACCAAATGGACCCGCTAACGGCATGCTGGAACTAAATGCAGAAGCGCACCGCGGATCGATATGAACACAGCTGTTTGCACTTTGGGGACCTTGATTATGCAGCGGTCCAATATAGAGCGGAGCGGTGAATTATAGTGTAATATGTCACCACTCACATGACCAGAACGCTGGCTTCTGATTGGAGCATTCATTCAAGCCATGTAATAATGAGTAATAACCTTATACTGCCTAGGAGCGGGACATTCTGTGACTCTGTGTGAATAGGGCGGTCGCAACCGTCAAGTCTAGGGATCCAAACCATGTCCTGCATAATTAATTCAAATAGATCCAGGTTGCCAACGTGCATACTTAATAGATTTAAGTTTTTATTTGTTCCTTCATGGATCAGGCTCCTCAACAGTCAGAGATAATGGACGGCGGTATGCATGTATGTGTATCAGGGGCGTAGCTAGCAATTCTGGCCCCCCTGCAAAGCTTTTCCACATGGGCCCCCCTTTCCCGGCGGTGCTGAGATACATATTTTATGTATCTCATTTGGCCCCTTGGGAAAAATACCGGGTAATTGCCCAGCCCTGGTGTAGACACACAACGTTTTGATGAAATCCAATGATTCTTCTTCTTCCTAGAGCTGCTTCAGATCGCCGGTCTCAACCCCCACGGCAACGCGCTGGGCGCCTCCTCGCAGCAGGCCAATCAGCAGCCTCCGCAGGAGAAGAGGGGCGGAGACGTCCTGGACTCTAACCCCTCCCACATCAAACTGGAGAAGAGCAACATCGTCCTGCTGGGGCCCACCGGCTCAGGTGAGGAACTGGACACAGTCACAGTGTTGCCAACTTGGTGCATTTGTCACTATATTTAACTCTTTTCCAGACCCCCGATCCCTTCCCTGGCGCCAAAAATAGTGAAAAGCTCCTGGCGGAAAATCTAATGCTTTTTTGCTGTATGGTGACTTGGGGTGAAACTGGTTGACCGGCGCCAGAGATAAAACCCTCGTTTTTCGCCACTACACAGATCAGGTCTAAAAGTGTGATGAGTGAACGGCTAAACATTAAAATGTTGGAGAGAATGCGGAGAGGTGAATGTTTTGCCGCCTTTTTGATTTTTCTGAAAGTGTCGTCAGATAGGAAGTTTTTGGAAGGAAATGATAAAGAATCAGATGCAAAGATGTAATAATGTTGACGACGTCAACGTTTTGCAGCAGTGTTGTTTTTGTCGACTAAAGACTAAAGACTAAGTCGACTTAGGTTTTTGATATTTAGTCGACTAAGACTAGACTAACAAAAATTTATTTCAAAACACTAAATGGGACTGAAAGACTAAATGTGTGTTTCAAAAGACTAAGACGAAGACTAAATCGTAAACTAAGACTAATGGAAATAGGCATTTGTATCTTCTTTTTTTCTTTCTTTCCTTTTAAGTATGGGAACATATCTGTTGTATACATTGCATACATTTCCAGGAAGGAAATGAACTTATTACTATTCCAGAAATTTGATACAAAGAAATAAAACGAGACATGTTTCATACTAAAAACTATAAATCTCATCACATAATAAATCTATAACATACTGTATATCAGCCTACAATGTATTTGTATGTAAGACTAAACTACCAAGACTAAGACTAGACGAAATAATTTTTGGACATTTCATCGACTAAGACTAGACTAAAAACATGAATTTCAGAAGACTGAAGAATGAAGACTGGCCATTTTAACCACTGAAAAATGTTTTTGAAGTGCTGCAAAGCACTTCCCTTAGACGGTTTACAAGCTGCCGTGTGTCCGTGCCTGCCTGCCTGGATGCCTGTCTGGCTGCGTGCGTGGAGTCAGGCGGCATGTTGCCACGTCCAGAGAAACAAGCACAATGGGACGTTCAGGCGGCATGTTGCCACGTCCAGAGAAACAAGCACAATGGGACGTTCCCATTCAGACTCCATGCAGGCAGGGACAGACATAGGCACAGACACAGGCACGGCGCAGCACTTCATTTCACACGGGTGTGATTTTTTAAAATAGTTTTAAAAGGCAAAGAAGTTAAGGGATAAGGGATTTAGTGGTAACGAAAATGGAGCTAAATGTGGGGCAAAGACTAAATCAAAATACACTGTTTTGCAGGCAAAACCCTGATCGCTCAGACGCTGGCCAAATGCCTGGACGTTCCCTTTGCCATCTGTGACTGCACCACCCTGACCCAGGCTGGATACGTGGGAGAGGACATCGAGTCGGTCATCGCAAAACTCCTCCAAGACGCCAACTTCTCTGTGGAGAAAGCACAGCAAGGTACAGGACCAAGGAAAAGCCATGGGTGTGTTTGGTCTCACGCCGTGCACGTTGTCGACCCAATAACAACAGATTAACCGGGGGGGGGGGGGGGGGGGGGGGGGCCCTACCATTTTCAGTTCCAGGACTTTTATTAGGCAAGTAAAGCATCAATAATAACATCAGTTGTTGTTGAAGTTGCAACAGACACACAGCATGCATAAAGCTAAAGGTCTGACTCAGAGAGTTTTCTGTTTTCAATGATGAAATGCTGTTGGTTTAGTGGTGAGTTGGTGACACAGCTGTAGTTACTTAGTAGCAGTAGTAGTAGTGGTTCAAATACTTTTAAATATAAGCACTTTAATTAAATAACATATCTTTGGAATTTGGGTTGTTTTGCATGCCATGCCATTATGCCTAGATCCGCCCCTGTGCGTATGTGTTCGCAACTGTTTGTGTGTGTGTGTGCACGCATGTGCATGCATGCGTGCGAGAGAGAGAGACAATAGCCTATTTGAGATTGGTAGAACGTCCAACCTACGACGCCAGTAATGAATCGCTCTGTGCTCGATACATAATCCTCGCGGCCGTCCTACCCTCTCCTACGACGGCAGAACGCGGCTTTTGGCGTCGTGTTACAACGTGGACGAGAGCTACGCTGTAGAGGAGCGTCACCATGGAAACCAGAGACGCCAGTGGAAGAGGTGGATCCAGTCGGCGTCGCCTGCTTTATGAACTATGTTGGGCTTCTTTTGCAACGGCGACGGACCACGCCTACTGCTCTCGTCCTGTCCAAGGCCTAGACACGGAACCTTAAATACCCTAATAATGAATTTGGTGCTGGTTGCCCACAGGTATCGTGTTTCTGGACGAAGTGGACAAGATCGGCAGTGTTCCTGGAATCCACCAGCTGAGAGACGTGGGAGGAGAGGGAGTTCAGCAGGTCTGGAGAACGTCTTCCTCTGTTACTTTATGTACACTTTTATGTACAATGAATGAATGAGTTTATTTTTGTGTCTGGCTGCCTTTCGCAGCCCATCCCACACCAGATTATTCAGACACATTATACATCATTTCCAGTGTCATCATGCTGACATCAAAATAAAACAAATAAAGTTACTTGTCATATACAAAGTACCTATACAAGGTGCATATATTGTCATGCATTGCGTATGTACAAAGTACATATACAATACATCACACATTATCTAACATGTAGGAGAGAGAGACAAAGAGACCGAGAAGGCGGCTGTGGCTCAGGAGGTAGAGCAGGTCGTCCAATGACCCGTGGGTCGGCGGTTCGAATCCCGGCTCCTCCTGTCTACATGTCGAAGTGTCCTTGGGCAAGACACTGAACCCCAAATTGCCTCCAATGAGTTGGTCAGTGTGAGCTTGTTGCCACCATTGGTGTGTGAATGTGTGAAGTTTAGGACGCTGAGCGTCGACTGTTCGCCGCTCTACTTCCCAATGTATGAATGAATGGACCATTGTAAAGCGCTTTGAGCACTTGGAAAAGCGCTATAAAAATGCAATCCATTAAAAATGCAATCCATTAAGGAGACAGAGAAAGAGACAGAGAGAGAGAGACCAAGAGACAGAAGAGACCTAGAAGGAGATGTACATTACAAAACAATGAAATGTAAATATTTCTTTTGCAAGTGCAAAAATGTATCTGAGGAAAAGAGGACTAAAACTCAATTAATTTGTCCCGAGAAAAAGATCTTCTATGAAGTCCACCAAATAGCAGAATAATGTAGCAGAGTAGAATAGCACCCTTTCACTCAAATGTGCAACTACAAAGCAAATTAGGGTTAGGGTTAGGTTAGGGTTAGGGTTCTATTTCATCCTTCCATGACCGCCAGAGGCGGTGCTTAAAGCACTGAATAGTCCGTCGCGCATGCGCAGTCGAGTACTATACCAACAACGTCACATTGTGACCCCATGATGACCCGGAGGAGTCTATATCTTCCGGAGGTCAGCATGGGCTCAGTCTCTTTTTCGTTCTCGCTATGCGTGTATGTTGTGTTTGCATCAACCTGCTATGTATTGCTATATGCAATACAATCTGCAGTCTATGATGCCTACCTTAGAGTTGCTGGTAGTTCCGTGGCCGTTTCGGTCGGAGCAGCGGTTGTCCGCCCTCCAGGAACTGCATCTAAGGATTTATCTCCTCTATGAGTGGATTTGTTTGGGATTTACGTGGACGCCGGTCCACCTTCTTTCACCGGTTGATATGGGGGTTATCAACACCCTTCCTGGATGAAAGGTACGTTACTGTATAGTGCGGTGCTATCCGCACTGGACCAACGTTCGGATTATATCAACTTGTATCACGGAGTAACCTCTCGCTGGTAAAGGCTACGTTAGCGTAGCCTCCCTGCTCAGCCTGCAGGTTTGCCCCGCTGTGTACGGTGCTGCTGCTGATTAATAATAAGCTATTATAAGCGACCGTGTTGTCGAAGGATACGAATATGGTCACGTTGCCTTCGTTTGATAAATAGGCTGATTTACAAGCTCTGGTGATGGTAGCGTACTAGCGTTAGCGCTCCCCCACTCCAGCATAGCATGTAATTCACTAGCCTTGAAACATGCCTGCCATTATTGTGACGTGAAGTACGAGCGTCATGCGGTGCATGGCTAGTAATTCTCGTGTTATAATTTAAGTTGGTTATTGTTGACTAACGTTTCTCTGTTCGGATATGTCTTTCTGTTTAAAGCCATATGCGACTTGTACTGCACGAACGCATTGGCAGCGTTCAAGTCATGTTTGGCGTGCCTTGGTGTTGTTGCTGCCTGGCTGATAGAGTGTGGGGTTATGCTAACTCCGTTCACTTCATGAGGCCAGCCCAATGGCGGGCTAGCCCTCGTTGGAAACAATGTATGCCCGACTCCAGCTTGTCCCTGTTCAAGCTGTACGAACAGCGTTTGAGCCTGCATGGACACTAGCGCTTGAACGCTCAGTTTTCTGACCCCTCATTGTCGCAGCTTTTCTGCTTGGTATTGTGGTGATGGCGTCCTCTTGGAGAGGAGCTGTTGTTGATGTCACCGACGCGTTCATGAACAGACCAACGCTATTTGGGTGCATAGTTTGTCTGGTTATAACCCAGGCGGATTCTCAGCGTGGGGCTTTCATTTGACACTGATGCCAGTGGTTAAAGCCCGAAGCGGTTATTGCCGCGTTTTTTGTGGTAGCCTTATTGGCCCATTTCCGTAGGCTGGCGCCGCTGCCAGCGTAGCCTATGGCTGCTACAAGCTCTAAACTAAACCGTGAGCGTTGGCGAACAACTATTTATATAGGCTATAGCATATAGCATATGGCTGTATTCCAGCATTGGGTCATTAACTGATACTACCTGTAAGATAACTCGGGCGTTTTGTTAATTATATATTATATCCTTAATATATAATATTATTGAATATAATATATTATATAATTATTATATATTGTATTATTGCAGCACTTGTGTGTGGCACGCTCACTTGTTGTGATATAAGGCCGTAGAGGTGCAGCCTCTTGCCTCTTGTTGATGGTACTACTAGTACAAAGTACTAGTTGCTGGTCAAGGCATTTCTTGACAGCTATTTGACAGCTATTTGTGTATACAGTATATGGCTTGTGTTGTTTTGTTATTGGCCCCTGTGTTTTGATATAGGCTGCGTACGTGCTTCCTTCCTACAGCACATGGCCTGGCCTCTGGCCTCTTGTTGATGGTACGACTAGTACAAAGTACTAGTTTCTAGCTAAACCATTTAACAGCTGTTTGTGTATACATGGCTTGTGTTGTTTTTGTTATTGGCCCCTGCTGATATAGGCTGCGTACGCGCTTCCTTCCTACAGCACATGGCCTGGCCTCTGGCCTCTTGTTGATGGTACGACTAGTACAAAGTACTAGTTTCTAGCTAAACCATTTAACAGCTGTTTGTGTATACATGGCTTGTGTTGTTTTTGTTATTGGCCCCTGCTGATATAGGCTGCGTACGCGCTTCCTTCCTTCAGCACGTGGCCTGGCCTCTGGCCTCTCGTTGATGTTACGTCCAGTACGGAGTACTAGTTCCTAGTTAAGTAATTTCACAGCTATTGTGTACACATAGCTTGTGTTGTTTTTGTCGTTGGCCCCTGCTGATACAGGCTGCGTACGCGCTTCCTTCCTTCAGCACATGGCCCAGCCTCTGGCTTCTAGTGGATGTTACTACTACACTGTGGTACTAGTTTCTAGTTTAAGCGTTTCCTAACAGCTATTTGTGTATAGCTTGTGCTGTGTTACTGGCCCCTGCTGACACAGGCTGCGTACGCGCTCCCTTCCTTCAGCACATGGCCCCTGGCGGTGGAGATATCAGTAGCTGCCGCTTAATGCTTGTGTTATGTATCACCCCTTTAGCTGGTGTAGGTAGCATTAGTGCTCCTTCACCCCGGCATGAGTGTGTGGTGGTTTGTGCTTGGCTAGTGTATATAATGGTGCACTTGTAATCAGGATATATCTCAGAGTGCTTCATTGTACGTTTGCAGGAGAAGCATGACAACTGCTCCGTGGATGGCAGCATTTGAGCCTTGTACTAGACTACTTTATTATAAGTATACCTCTCCTGCTGGTGGCATAGGCCGCATATGCGCCCCTCCCACCACCATGACAGGTTGGACGGTCCAGCTAACAGCTGCATTCAATCTAACAGTGGCGTTCGCGCTCTGGTAGGGAACACCGGCTGGAACAGCTGCCTGGACTCTGAATACGATGCCTATGCTGGTACAGGCTGCGTGCGCGCTTCCTCCCTTCAGCGTATGGCCAATACAGACTAGCACCCAGTAGCGTCCGCGCCCTGGGCTAGTTGGGACTGGTGCGCATTGGTTGGTACTGGTGCCGGCGCAATGGAAGTTCCCACCGTGGCACCTCATGTGTGAGGCTCCCCTTCAGCAGTGAGCCACCCTCTGTCCTGCCCTGTGTCCCAGGCGGAAAGGCTCGTACTGCGGTCCACAGCATATCAGTGATCTGTGGAACTGACTCACATGTGGTCTGTTTTTTACGGACCACTCACTGCCTGGGATGACATGGATAATGCATTGCGGAGGGTACACAAGTCTCTTCCCCTACAATACCGCGGTGGTCTCGGTCGATGTGCTCTCCCTGACAGCCCAGCCGTGCACTTTTATCACTGCGTAAGATGCAGAAGGCGGTGCCCTCCCTAGTGTCGGGGCCGGCCCTGTGATCTAATTTCTGGCTGAGGTGGCTCCATGCACACCTTCATGCAGATGGACATGGAACATGGGTGCTAGCTATACTGCAGCAGGCACAACCAGCTCCGCTACAGGCCCTGTCGGTTGCATACTACACCCCGACTTCCTGGCTGTTCCTGTTTCTCATGCCTGTACCTGAGGTAGCTACAGGCCTGCTGGGCGGATGATTATGTTATACATTTGGTGGTGTGGTGTAAGCACTTCGTGATGTGACAATTTGTGGATGTCTTCTGCAGCACCAGAGGCTGCATAAGTGGCATGGCACCACTGTACCACCACTTACTTCACATGGGTGTGACTTCCTCGCCCATGTCTCACTGTTGGTCGGACCTGGGCACCCATGCTCTACCTGGGAAGTGTCTTGGGGCAACTTCTTGCAGTTTGACGCTTGAATGGATGTGAAGATGTTGGGCTTGCGAAGCCATGCAGGCTGACCAGTTGCATGCCAGCCATCAAGCCTGTTGTTACATGCTATGTTACCCAACGAGGCTCTGAGGCGAGTTGCCAAGTGACCTCGGTCCTGGTGTTGGAGCACTATTTGCTCTTCGCATTTTGTGGCATGGGGGACCGTTCTGGCGTGGCCCATAGCTCCTTGTCACACCTTATGCTTGCCCCCTCAATTTACTCGAGGCAATGCTTAATCAATCACCAAACGCGAATGCTGACTCAATCTCCTTTGGTGTGTCACTGGCCTTGTGTCCTCCGGGCTCAGATGGCGGATGTGCATTGTTCCTGGCCCATCGCTGAGGCTGGCTTTCAGTCCTGCTTGACTGTGACATGTTGGGGAGCTCTCTGTAGTCTCCTTGTGGAGCCGGCGGCAGTGTGTTGTCCAGTTGTGCATTACTCACTTGGACAAATCATTTGACTGGGGCGGACGTGCCTTCAGCTTGGAAGTTTATGGCACACTGCATGTCCTCTAGGCCAGCTGTGCTTCAACAGCTAGAGGGGACCTTTTGCCTGTCCCCTGGACCACGTACTACGGCCGACACGCGCCGTTGATAGCGTGTTCCTTGGCATCCCACGTTGACACCGTTGTCTGGTGGTGTATGCGGCGCTTTTGTCGTGGCACATATCTGACCTGGCGGCACATTATTGCTTGGTCATGCAAAACGTCGACGTGTGTTCTGTACACCGTTGGGTGAAACCGTGTCTGCCGGGCACCTGCGGGTGTCTTGTTGACCCCCTGACTTGACTAGGCCCCGCCTGCTCGGCTTATGGTCAAGTTCTCTACGGGGAGTGCAGGTTACATGGCAGGCTCTCCCCTACGCGGGTCTTCGGCAGGGCCGAGGGTGACCTCTTCGCCTTGGTCGCTGTCTCACTGGCCTCTGGTTCTCCCTATTGGACAACCAGCCCTGCGGACCAGGATGAAGTGGTCCGGTGGTTTCTCCCTGCCTGGGTAACCACAATTGGCTGTTGGCGCACCAGCCTTTGTGCTGCATAGCCGATGTGAATGGAGTACTTTGCATCGTGCCTGCTGCACGTTGTCGTGAGTTGGCCACCGCCCACGGGGTTTTTTCCTTTTGAATGTGCACTGGCCAGGGGCACTGCATGTGCCTTTGTACTACTACTCTGATGTACATGTTGCTTCAGGGCGTCCATTCGGAGCATCACACGATATTGTTGTGGCCTCCACTGGGTGGGGCGCACTTGTTCTTTTCCCTGCTGCACGGAGTGAGTCGCAGGATGTTGCAGAGAGCCCAACCCATGTCACCCTGGCTACAGGGTACCATGTTGCCCATTGGTCTTTGCTGAAATGGCTGATGCACTCTAATTCCAGCCTGTCTATGTCAGTGTCTGGGTAGAGGCCTGGTGCACTGCTTTATGGCAGTTTTTTGGGTCTTCCGTGGTCCCTCGGGGGCGGGGGATGACCTCCTGCTCTGAAAGCATGAGTGGTGGCATTATCGTGTCGATCATTGCTCACACGGTCATGGTGGGGAACCGCTTCCGTGTCCCCCTTACTGCTGGGGGCTCTGGGGTTGCGTCCTCCAAGGCCCGGTACCTCCCCTCCAGTTCGTTCCTGGTGCGGGATCGTCTTTGTGGTCCTCCCTTCAAGGCCTTGGCACAGGTTGTGTTTGGACTGTCATGGCAAAGGTGTTGCTCCTGGCTGCTGATTTAGCAGAGTGTGGATGAGCTACACGCCCTCCTCCAATCCTGAGGAAGGGTTTTGGTCCTGGGGGTCGTTTGACGTTATCCGTTCAAGTGACCGGACGATAGTTTCAGCCTTGAGGTTCTTTGTCGATCCTCGCGTCTGTGGCAGAGCTCTGGCGGCTTGAGTGTTTCTTTGGTCAAGCAGTGTCCTGAAGGTGCTCTTACGCCTCACCTGGCCTGTGAGGCTAGGAGAGGGTTTGGCGAGCAGGTACCGGCGGGCCCAGTGCAGGCCCTGAGACCCTCTTGTTAGACATGCCGCATGCCTTCGGCAGTCGGGATGGTTGTTTCATGGCAATGATGGCCCTTGCCGTTGTGCTCCCTCCGGACGGCGCCTGGCCCACAACCTTGTTAATGGGGCAAGTGGTTGTACCCTGCCATCTGGTGTAGGGTGCCCCTCTTACCGGACACATCCCCACGTCATGGGATGCCTTGTTGTGTGTACCTCCGGACTACGTCTGTGCCGACTATGTCTTCGGGTTTCACTGGCCTGGATTAGCCACTCCCCATCCGTTTGTGGCTTTCTTGTCTGAATCCTCTGATTCTCCCTAGTGTTTGTAATCAGGATTCCTCGTGACTTTGCTGGTATAAGTCATTCAGTGCTTTAAGCACCGCCTCTGGCGGTCATGGAAGGATGAAATAGAACGAAAGTTACGTATGTAACTACGGTTCTATGAATCCTGGAATGACCGCCAGAGCGCTCGGTCACTCAGAATCCTCGTGGTTTCGCGAGAACGTTCTGTAGAGACTGAGCCCATGCTGACCTCCGGAAGATATAGACTCCTCCGGGTCATCATGGGGTCACAATGTGACGTTGTTGGTATAGTACTCGACTGCGCATGCGCGACGGACTATTCAGTGCTTTAAGCACCGCCTCTGGCGGTCATTCCAGGATTCATAGAACCGTAGTTACATACGTAACTTTCGTTTTACCTGCCATAGTGTTCACTCCTTAGCCCTGTGTCAGAGCGTTAAAATGAAACCAAATGGACCCGCAAGGGTCCATTTGGTTTCATTTTTACGTTCTCAAGAGTTACATCTGGTTAACCAACTTAGCTGAGGACCACCTGGAACCCTCTCAGGGACCACTGGTGGTCCCCGGACCACCTGTTGAAAACCCCTGCCTTACATCCTTATTATTTTTCCGTCACATTGTATCTTAGGGTCTCTTGAAGCTGCTTGAAGGCACGGTGGTCAGCGTTCCTGAGAAGAACTCCAGGAAGCTCCGAGGAGAGATGGTCCAGGTGGACACCACCAACATCCTGTTTGTGGCGTCAGGAGCCTTCAACGGCCTGGACAGGATCATCAGCAGGAGGAAAAACGAAAAGGTGACATAGTAATACAGACAGTGGCCTTGTGGTTAGAGTGTCCGCCCTGAAACTGGGAGGACGGGGTTCGATTCCTGGTCGGGTCATACCAAAGACTGTAAAAATGCCTCCCTGCTTGGCACTCAGCATCAAAGGGATGGATTGGGGGTCAAATCAACTAATGATTCCCGAGCGCGGCGCACGCTGCAGCTCACCGCTCCAAGAGATGGGTCAAAAGCGGAGAACTAATTTCACTGCGGTAACGTGAGTGACTGATCTGACGACTTTGACTTTAATATGCAGTGTTGGGACATGTGCACTACGTAACTTAATATGTTACATAATATATTACCAAGGCGCAGTAACTTGTAATATAAATGTATTACCTAACTAAAACAATCTAATATAGTATACTTTTCTTTCTGCATTACTTTCAATATTACTTTCTGTCAATCTTAAAAGTTAAATAATTACTTATTTTCTATCATTTTTCATCAAATTATTTATTCAGGAGTGACGTTTTTTCAAGTTATTTTCATATGGATTTGGCCAGATAGCCAAGTGTGCTTGCTTTATTGTAGGTACGCCACTGGTCTACGCAATATTTGATTAATAGTGATACTAAATATTTAATTATATGTTTTGTAAAAAGTTTTTTATATTTTTTTAAGTAATATGTAATACTAATATTAATATATTACACATGCTCAGACAGTGATATTGTAATATAATATATTGCTTTAAAATGAAGGTAATAATTAATAAGTAATATATTAACAAGGTAAAGTAATATTCCCAACACTGTTAATATGCAGTATGTTGGAACTAAAAAAAACAACCTTAGTACTAAAATGTTTTCCTGAATCTAAAATTCTGTCACTGGAATTAAAATTTTGTGATTCTGTCCGTGGAACTAAAATGTTGTCCTTAGGACTAAAATGTTGTCTGTAGAACTAAAATGTTGTCCTTAGGACTAAAATGTTGTCTGTGGAACTAAAATGTTGTCTGGAACTAAAATGTTGTCCATGGAACTAAAATGTTGTCCTTAGGACTAAAATGTTGTCTGTGGAACTAAAATGTTGTCATTAGGACTAAAATGTTGTCTGTGGAACTAAAATGTTGTCATTAGGACTAAAATGTTGTCTGTGGAACTAAAATGTTGTTCATGGAACTAAAATGTTGATCATGGAACTAAAATGTTGATCATGGAACTAAAATGTTGTCGCTGGAAGTAAAAATGTTATCCCTAAAATTTGGATTCCTGTAAAATGTTTCATGATATTTAAAAAAATTATCAGGTTTAATAATTAATTTACTAATTTACCCCTCTCCTCTCCCCCCAGTACCTGGGTTTCGGCGCCCCCCCGGACATGGCTCAGGGCCGCAGGGCGGCGGCCGACCTGGGCGCGGCCAGCGGCGGCGGGGAGCTGGACGCCACGCAGGAGATGCAGGAGAAGGACCGTCTGCTGCGACACGTGGAGGCCCGCGACCTCATCGACTTCGGCATGATCCCAGAGTTCGTGGGCCGCCTGCCGGTGGTGGTGCCGCTGCACAGTCTGGATCAGGACTCTCTGGTCCGCATCCTGACGGAACCGCGCAACGCCCTGGTGCCCCAGTACCAGGCCCTGTTCAGCATGGACAAGGTACAACGCCGTCCCCCTTTTAGACCTCTGGTAGTACCAGTAATGCCAGGCCTTTTAGACCTCTGGTAACCCAAACAAAAACAGCAAAACTTGACGGATTTACAAACGGATTGCATTATTATGAACGTTATCGATGTGGCTATGATTTTTACTTTTTTTTCCTAAAAACATCATATAATCCGAAAATAGGTTGAAAAATAAGCGAGTTATATGCTCATAGACACAACGTTTTGCTACACTCTCACAAGATGGCCGCCACGCAACAACATCACCCCCCAATGGCCAGCAGCGCAGGCAAGCCATCTAGCTTTCTTATATATGGACGCTACACAGCGTCCATATATATACCAATTCCTAGAGCAGCCATATTCATGTCCTGTTTTACTACATGTACAAGTGGAAAACCACTGGACAGTTTTTAAAGGAGTGCTTCGCCGGTGCAGAATGCCTTTAAATGCTGTACAACGGCCTCGAAATATGTGAGAAAAAATATATATATATTATACTGTATGTAAAAAAAAAAAAAAAAAAAAAAGCCACACGGTGGTGCCAGAGAAAGTATATTCTGTGCGTGCCTTGCTGCTCTCCTCTGCCTCCTTTAGTGTTCAGTGGCCGGCCCTACAATGTCGGGTTGGGTTTGGGTAGAATTTGAGCATGATACACTGAGTAAAAGTGAAAATACCAATCAGCATCATCTTCATAAGAGGTAAATACACAGATGGACAGAACAGAATTATTATTTTTATCATAATAAAATAATTCGGTATGGTATATAGTTTTTTTCATGGAGCCCTAGGCCCGACCCGGACTTACTGATCTGCATACATTTTAGGCCCGAGCCCGACCGTCTGGTCGGGTTCGGGCAAAGTTTGAGAACTTTAGTAAACAGTCTGGAACCCCTTCCTCTGGTGTTCCACTAGAGTATGCGCTGAGACACGGACACAGAGGCACGGATGCACGATAGTATTACCATACAGACGAGGTTTAATTTCGGCAGTGTTTCCCCCAGAAAATTGGTTAGTCAAGGTGGTGAAGCTTCGAGTCTGTGCTTGTGCGCATGCACGTCCGTGCATTTGCGCGTGCCGTGCATGTGATGTAATTACAATACCGTAGGCTACGCTTTGGGGTGAAAAACAGCAACACAGCCCCTCACTCATGTGTTTACACCACTCACCTCTATAACAGCTACTTTTCACCACTATCATCATCTGACTCCAGGCCCTGACCTTTTATTCTAAGGAACCAGATAGGCCATTACGTTTTATGATTAATTTCTTTCCTTTTCAGGTATAGGGTGTCATGACATGTCTTTTTCATGACATGTCCTATTTTAACAGGCTTAAAAGCACATCCAGCATGAAAAGAGACATTGAGAGAACTTTACAACAGAATGCCAACTGTATGGGACTATTAGGACAATTGGCAACTGTAGTCTCTCAGTCACAATGTGGGACAGGGTCTCAATTTGTGGGATGACTGAAAAGTTTTTGAAATGACTGTCCCATGCAAAGAGGGACACCTGGTCACCCTGGGACTGTCCCAGATCTGGTCACCCTTCTAACAACACCCGAAACACACACACACACACACACACACACACACACACACATACACTCAAGCGCGGTTTGTCGGTAGTCCCTGGCTAGTTAGCCTGTCCGCAGCACTAACAGAAAAGACACAAGTTACCAGCGCGAGCGGAGCGGTGATCGGAGCGCGTGGATTTTTAAGTGAGCGCTGAGAGCGTTTTCAAATGGGTCGGAGCGCCCTCTGGAGCAAGAATTATCCTCCGCTCCAGGCCGCTCCAAGCCGTTCAGTCCAGACAACGGCACACGTGTTCTGTTCAGTGCAGAGCACAGCATAAACGTGTGGTATAGGCCTACAGTGCCAGCAACACGATCAAGGCATTTAAAATCCTCTCCGATGGTGCGGGAGGAAGGAGGAGATGATGATCATGATGGAAATTGGAAAAAAAGAAAAAGTAAGCTGACTGTCTTGCTGTCTATCTTGCTTTAGATGCGTCACCTCGCTATTTATTTTAAAGCACTGCACATCATAACGGCAACGTATTTGAGCGCAGCGACCCCCCCCCCCCCCCCCTCCCAATTATGTCCAATTCCCCCACAGTGTAACATCATCAATAACCTATTATCCCGTATAGCATTTTGGAAACAAAATAGCGTGGCATAGATTAATTAGTTATTCGCTGCACCTGTCTGGGTTAATATAGACAGCAGTAACTGCACATATAACTCCTGTCTTAAATGTTTATGCTGTGAGGGGGGCAATAACCACGATGTGTTTCGACAAAGAAAAAGCAGCAGCCTTTTTTTCCAGCCGTCAAATTTTGCTCCTGAGCGGGCGGGGCTGAGCGGAGCGAGGAGCGCGGAGCGGCCCAAATGAATATGAGCGCGGAGCGGGAGCGGTCTGGGAGGGGGTCCACGTGAGCGGATTGCGAGCGGGACCAAATACGTCGAGAGCGATGAGCGGGATTCTCGGCCGCTCCGCTCCGCTCACATACTCTGCTCAGGAGTAGTGTTAGCGAGCCGAGGCAGCGTCGCATGCGAAATATAACTGATCTACAGGTTCATCATGCGGCATAACTTTAACTCTGGTTTCTTGTTTTTTTGGGGGGGAACGTAGCCAAGGCGGGGGCGGGGTTTGGTGAAGGCGGCCGCCTTGATGATAAAGCGCTGGGGGAAACACTGTTCGGCATTAAAGTATCCCTTTAAATAGGAGTCTATGATAGTACGTATCACGTATGGAGCGTCCATACGGCACAAAACCAGTTTCCCTGTGACACTCATGTCTTCATTCAGTAAATATATTATTATCACTGTGTTGTCTCTTAGTGTGAGCTGATCGTCACGCCTGAAGCTTTGAGGTCCATCGCCAAGATGGCTCTGGAGAGGAAGACGGGCGCCCGCGGCCTGAGGTCCATCATGGTGAGGAAGACGTTCCATTTGTCCTGTTGAAAAATAGCATAAACGCGAACTGTTGGAACTATTAAATGATCACTGTTCAACAAAAGTTGTAGATCATACCTGGGCATTATGCGGCCCTTTGGCTGACTCTGACCGTCCTGTGAAAGGGTACTGTGGTTCTAAACCAGTAACCAGTGGTCCAGGGACCACCAGTGGTCATTGAAACTCTTGAGAGCGTAAAAATTCATCATGTGAATTAGCCCAAGTCTACACAACTAGAGAATGTAGAAGATTAATGGTCATTTTGATCTGTATGTTTGACTGTTTTGTTCCCCAAATCCAGCCTGGAATTGTGGACAAAAGCAAAAGAAATCTTTAGTTTTGGGCTCTGTGGGGCTAAAATGTCATCAAATAGTGGTCCTCTGTGGCTCAAATACTGAATGAAATGAAACCAAATGGACCCGCAAGGGTCCATTTGGTTTCATTTTTACGTTCTCAGAGTTACAGCTGTATAACGACTGCCATCATTTCGCCTGGGGACCAACTGGAACTCTCTCAAGGACCACTAGTGGTTCCCGGGGGACCACCGGTTGAAAACCCCTGAGCCAGTAGGTCTATTGAAAGCTATTGCGTTCACTAGCTAACGCTAGCTGTTTCCGTTGAACAGGAGAAGCTGCTGTTGGATCCTATGTTTGATGTGCCACACTCAGACATCATGGCCGTGGAGCTGAACGAAGACGCCATCGAAGGGAAATCGTCGCCCACATACGTCAGGTAAAGTACACCTGATGTCTTTGAATTGACAGCCATTTAAAGGTAGGGTAAGTGATTTGAAATTCATGGTGTAGTACCAGCCTGGTGCACTAGGTGTGCCCAAGAGTAACTACACTATGTGAACCTGCTGCTCGATCCTGATTGAAAGAGAATTCACCCTCCGCCTGGGAAACTTTTATTAGCTCCTCTGCTAACGTGGGGGAGGGGGAAACTCCATATATGGTCTGCACGCCTTATAATAGAGCATTTTAACAGAATAACATTTTTTTGGGTAATATCTGACAAAAGTGAAATCACTTCCCCTACCTTTAAACATCATTCGAGTTATCGCTTCACTCTTTCAGTTTGACCTGGACGCCATGATCAATTTATATCAATTTATTGCGACCGCGCGGTATAGTTAGTGCGTAAAGCAGAAGTAAGCTTGTCATGCTGTGCCACGCTGTTGTAAACACACACACACACACACACACACACACACACACACACACACACACACACACACACACACACACACACACACTCACACACTCGCACTAGTACTTCATTTTTCTTCATAAACACGTTGTTTATCCACCCACCACACAACGTTGATAGTGTAACGTTTCATGATCCGAAATCTGACGTTTAACTCCTGGCCCGCCGATCCCGCGCTCGTCATGCGCGGTCCCGTCCGCCGGTAGCGACGAAGGCGCAGAACACAACGAAATGTAGATTTCATTCTTTAATCCAACTATTAGTCCCAGCGCATCGTCTGATAAAGATCCCGTTGCTGACTTTCATTTGGAACAGAATTGTCGCGACAACTTTTTTTGTCCCATTGGCACCCATTCAATCCAATGCATTCAAACGCCTCTCCTGAGATTCTGCCCCTGAATGTCGTGTGCGCATGGGTAAATCAACTAGGGCTAGACGTCACTTCCTGACTTTTGACCCGGACATTTTTGCTCAGATCGTCAGAGGACAGGTTAGTCAAGACACCAGAAACAGCATGACGTCATCGCACATCCTGTTTAGGAGATCTGGCGCTTCAAAATAAGGGTTTTTACCGAATCCACTGGCTTGAGCCGTGGCATAGGGCAGAAAAGGACGCACACGCGATCGTGGTCTATGTGTTCAGTATCACTAAATGCCCCATTGGGACAAGAATTCTTTCTTACGCATATTTGTAGTTGTTACAGTCCAACCAAAGAGGTATTATTTTGTGCAAAAGCCCATTATAGGCTGTTTACTCCACCATGAACTACCAATGGCCTCAGTTGAATTGAGTTGATTAGGGTCAGTGGAGTGTTTTGTTAAAGGGCAACTCCACCAATTTTCAACATTTTAATGTCATTAATACACCTTAGAGATGTTGTGTGGACATGATAAAAAAAAAGTCCCCCCAATTCTGTATTTCCTAAATAATGGAGGTCTGACAAAAAAATGACACATAGGAGCTTTAAAACTATTTTTTGTTTGTTTGTTTTTTTCCTCCAGAGCCCCAGTGAAAGAACCTCTAGAAGAAGAGTACGACTCCGGCGTGGAAGAGGACAGTTGGCCCAGGCAGGCGGATGTAGCCAAAAACTGATGATATCTCCCCCTCTGACCCCTAGAATTTGTACTGAATAAGCTACTGACGTTTTATTTGAGGGAAAAAACAGACAAAAACAAAAACAAATCATTATGTATGGACCCATTTTCCAAAAAAAGGAGAAAAAAAAATAATAAGACTTTGAATTCAGAGGCCAGACCCGATAGCAGTAAAAGGAGCATTTATTATGTTTGTTAATTATTAAAAGGAACCCTGGCTAACGAGACAAATATGGATAAATACATTAAACTTGCCCTCTATGACTAGAATTGAACATTTAAAACACACAGAATAAGCTCTTTAGTTTAAAAATAGTTCATATTTTCATCCCAAGGGGGGCGCCTGTCACATGACCTGTCATAGTGATGATGTCACAGGAGATCGCTCCGCAGTAGAAGTAATGGAATACATCAAACAACTACATATTTTCTCCAGGTCTATTTCATCGCGTTTGTTTTATAGTCCCTTATTTCACCAGTGGGGGTCGCCATTGTCATTACAAACAGAACGTTTGTAATGTAACAGTAAAATGGCGCCCCCCAATGGACAAAAAAATGAAATATTTTTAAACGAAAGAGCTTATTCTATGTTTTAAATGTCCAATTCTAGTTATAGAGGACAAGTATAATGTACTTATCCATATTCGTCTCACTATTCGTCTCCTTTTAAGACTTCTTTTTTCACGTGATTGTAGAATCGAGTCTCTCTCTCGCGCGACGCAGCGGAATGTCGTTGATGTTTGTATGGATGCCTTTTATGCTGTCTGTCGGAGGAACCATTCCTTTATGTCACCCGTTTATTAATAATAATAATAACAAACATTAACAAAGAACTTTTTTTTGTACTTTCTAAACATTTTTGCTGCTTCAGGGTGGATTTTAACGATTCTTGACAGGAAAATACAGTAGTCTACCAGTGACACAGACACACAAGGAGCGGTTTAGCATAAAACATGTTGTTTCCATATACAGTACACACATATATATATATATATATATATATATATATATATATATATATATATATATATATATATATATATATATATATATATATATATATATATATATATATATATAAAAGAAAGCTAGATGTCGTGAGGCGGAGCCTCTGACGTCGTTCACGGCGGCCATCTTGTGAGAGGACTCAATACACTATGCTCTATGGCAGCCCAAACAAAAACTGCTAGAACTCGCTCAAAACTTGACGGATTTACAAACGGATTGCATTATTATGAACGTTATCAACGTGGCTATGTTTTTGCTGAATTTTATTTGATTTTTTTTCTGAAAAATATCATTTAACAGCTCTATGTAAGCGGGCGTCTCTGACATTTACAACAAACCAATCCGTTAAAATAAGCGAGTTATTGTCATTTAAAAATTATATGCTCATAGGCACAACGTTATGCTCTCCTCTCACAAGATGGCCGCCAGGTAACAACGTCACTCCCTATTGGCCAGCAGCGCGGGCGAGCCTTCTAACTTTCTGATATACAGTATATCTATGGTTGTTTCTACTTTCCGTCTCGGATACCATGCAATATGGTATCGTTTTTCCTTTTCTTCCGTTACGTTACAGTCGACACAAACGGCTTTGATTCGTCCTCACCTCTGTTGTCACCAGACAATCTAAATACTCCACTCTTTTTGGTCAACCTTCATGTCACAATGGGAAGGTTATTATGTGGCAGATGACACGGAAGATCTTTTTGACCCCATCCTGTTGGTATGGGGTGTTTTAAGTTGTATTAAAAAATAGCAGGCGTTCACGGCTCATAGTGCGCCACTCTGGCGCGCTATGAGTCGTGAACACCTGATATTTTGGGGGAAATCGTGAAAAATCTTTGAGGTCTTCAATTGTGGACAAGATGACGAAACACCTGTTGAATCGTGTCTTTTGAATCAGTTCAGTTTTTAAAGACGGACAGTGCATTTGAGTTTATTATTATTATACCTGTTTCTAATACAAAATGCCGTGAGAAGAACTTTGAATCTCAAGGTGTCTTTCTTCAGAATTTAGTGATATATTACTGGACACGACTAGAATCAATTTCGCCTTTTCAAGCATAAGCATAAATTGGTGCAGCGATTGTTTTCACTTATTCATTTGTACTGTGGTTAACCCTTTGTGTCCTGAACGCGTTTTGGTGTTTTATCTGTTGAAAAATAGCAGATCAACAAGCTCATGTCGCGCCACTCGGTGGCGCGACATGAGCTTGTTGATCTGCTATTTTTTTTAAATTGTGAAAAATGATGCGCAAATCTAAGAATATATTCTATTTGACACCTGATTGTACTTTCTGACAGTAAATTCTAGTTTGTGACTAGTTTCTAGTTTCTGATGCTAGATTCTGACAGATTCTAGTTTCTCTGAAAAATCTATGTTCCTGTGTCAGTGATGCTTAACATGTTTCATGCCAAGGACCCCCAGAATTGTCCATATTTGGCTGCAGACCCCCCACCTGAAAACATGTTGTTCTAGGAATCCCCCAGAAGCAAAACTTGCGTTAAAAATGTTTGCTTCCAAAATAACGTATTCAGAGATTTGCAGCACATTTTCACAATTTTTCAAAAATAGCAGAACTACAAGCTCATATCGCGCCACTCGGTCGCGCGTGCGTGCGTGTGTACATGTGTGCGTGCGTGCGTGCGTGCGTGTGTTTTCACTATTCCATATTATTGTGCGGAGCGCTGTTTGGTGACATTTGACATTTAGGCTGTCAGATCCAAAACGTAGAATATTTTGTTATCGTTGGATTAAATTTTTGGTCACATTTCCACTCAAAATGTGTCAATATATCATGATTGTCTCAAGGACGACTGGTGGTCCCCGGACCACTGATGTAAGCCATGTAATAAGCTGGATAACACCCTTCCAACCGGTGATTTGTTTCCTAATAACTGACCAAGGCACAGCCGAGGTCAGTTAGTTTCAGTTTCAGTTAGGTTCTTCGGGTGTTATCGCTTACATAACACATTTGAAATAAGGGAAATCACTTACTATACTTTTAATAATGTTTATATTAATGACATCAAGATATATATTCACAGCATATTAGATTAACAGCATTATTTTTCTTAATCCAAAATGCACAACACCAATCCATTAATATTGTTCTCAAGGCACAATAGTAAATTCTACAATAGGTTGTTTTGAGGGGGTAGTCTGATTGGTTGAAACAGATCACTTTCAGCTGGTGGCTAAAGACTAGGTGGCTAAAGGCCTATTCAGAGTTTGATTTTTGGTGCCCACCGCGACCACCGTTTCCTACAATATGACGTCATACCACGTGGGGAAAAGGGGGACAATTGTCCCAAAGTCAGGGGGGGGGGGGGGGGGGGGGGGCACTAAAAGCTTGCATTAATAAGGTTTTATTTGTATTGATTATATTATGAAAAATGAAAATGAAAAATATTTGATCCCAAAGTGCACCAGATTGAAGCATTTTAAAGGGGAATTCCACCCATTTTTAACATTCTAATATGTCATTTCGTTTCCCCCATTCTGTGTTTCCTGGAATTGGAGGTCTGAAGAAAAAGAAAAAAAAAAACATGATGAAACACATCATCAAGATGTATGTCATCATGTTAATGGATTTCTATAGACACTTCTTTTTTTCTGAGAAAGGGGGGGGCATGTGGAAAAGCTTTGCAGGGGGCCCAGAATTGCTAGCTACGCCCCTGATACCACCACAACCACCGCTCATTCCAGCCCTCCTCTCGGATTTTACTAACCACCGCACCGCACCGCAGCCGTGCTCACTGGCAACGCCCACCAAACACAGCTAAACCAATCACATTGGCCGGGGGCCGCCGGGCCAACGTCAAACCGACCCTAGATCTGCGTCAGTGTAAGATAGACGAGTCACAGGTTACCCTCGTTGGTGATCTCTGTCCTGTTTAGACCAGTGGTTCTCAACCTTTTTGATCCCAGGGACCACTATTTATTCAGCGTTTGAGCCCCAGAGGACCACCATTTGACTACATTTTACTCCTACAGACCCAAAACTAAAGATATGGGGCTCCATTTTCCCCTTATCCCTTAACTTCTTTGCCTTTTTAAACTATTAAAAAAAAAAATCGATAGTTTAAATGGTCAGTCCATTGAACTATTCCAAAAAGCTTTTTTTTTTTTTTTTTTAAATAGTAAGGCAAAAATGATAAGGGGTTTAGGATAAGGGGTTTAGATGGTAACGAAAATGGAGCCCTTATTATTTTATTTTGTTTTTTGTCCACAATTTCAAACGGATCAAAATGGCCATACATTCTCTAGTGGCGTAGACTGTAGGCTAATTGAAATCAAATGGACCTGCAAGGGTCCATTTGATTTCCAACACCGGCCAACCCCGTCTCCAGCGTACGCGCTACTACGGTCAGCTACGAGGCTACGACTTATTTCTACTACCACTGAAATCTACACGTCTGGATATTCATTGCGCGCGGCGGCCATGGCATCCACTTCTCTCCAAACTTTTACATGCCCAAAAATAGCCAGTCCAGAAGCTCACATCATCGGTTGCTAAACCAGCCAGAGCTAAAAAAAAATCCACATTGTGCACACAATCTGCCCTATAGGCTTTCATCTGTGCGACTCACAAAATATATTTGGAAGTAGCCTACCAGGCTGTGTGACTGAGCATACGCTACTTAATATGTATAGGTATGTAGGCCTATAGGTCCATAACATTACTTTTGTGCCCAAGTTCAACCCAACTTTCCAAGATCAACAATTCCCTCCCAATCAATGTGATCTAGACATCATTTCCAGATCATATATTTCACAACGGGTATAGGACTAGTTATTGAAAATTGCAAGAAAAAAAATGCTTTCAAAAAGAAAAACAGCATTTCTTCACCCCCTGGAGGTAGCCATTAAAGTAGTTCTTTAAACAATGGCTTCCAGCCTAGCATTCTGGATGTGCGTTGTCTGTCATTATCCTCTCATTCCCACATACACACGCACATTCCTGAGTTAAACCGTAAGGTTTGTTAGTTTTTTTCCGGATGTGCATCTTCAATGTTGGCATCAGGTTTTAAGCAGGGCCCACCATATTTAGATTTGCGTTACTTACTGACATGTTAGATTCCTGTATGCCTCATTACCTGACCTGTTATGTAGTACTGTAGGCTTGTTAGTACTTTGTCACTAAGCATGTCCACCAGAGGTCACTGTGGCTCAATTTGGCAAACTAGCCTTGTTTTGTTATAAATGGTGCATTTATATAGCACCTTTATCCAAGGCGCTTTACATAGCTTGTGCATCAAATTCACCACATTCATACACACATTCATACACTGAGTGGAAGTGGAAACCATATATGGTACCTACTAGGTAGATGTGCCTACTAGCACATCAGGAGCAATTAGGGGTTCAGTGTCTTGCTCAAGGACACTTAGGCACGTCCAACTCTGCGGGAGCCCGGGATCGAACCGGCAACCTTGTGGTTACCATTCAGTGACTCTACCCCTGAGCCACTGCCGCCCACAAGATCTATGCTCCAGGTGGTTGTAAAATACTGCAGGGGTTTTCAACCAGTGGTCCGGGGACCACCAGTGGTCCTTGAGAGGGTTCCAGGTGGTCCCCAGGCTAAATGGTGGAAAGTTGGTTAACCAGATGTACCTCTTGAGAGTGTGAAAATTCATTTTCACACTCGGTAACTAACCTTTAGTTTCAAGGCCCTCAAAATCCACAAGATTAAATGAATGCATGAAAAGCCAAATAAATGTAAAATGTTTTGCAGTAATGTAGTGTGTCCTAACTTTTGAGGTCATTTTAGTGACACAAAATGGATACAGTATATCCATTGTAAATAACATAGTGGCAAGGGCCATGTGCGTCACTGTTACCCCTTTTTGGGGCCCTGAGCTCGAGACACTCAAGCTCAGCTCATGAAATGCTGTTGGTTTAGGGGTGACACAGCTGTAGGCCTAGTTAGTAGCAGTAGAGTGTTTCAAATCATTTTTAAATATAAGCGGTTTAATTTGAAAAACCTTGGGTTGTTACTTGTTTTGCATGCCATCATGTTTGTTGGGGAAGACTGGGCATTTAAGGGGGGCATTGCCCTCCCATGCCCCTGCCTATATCCGCCCCCGCGCGTATTGAAACAATCCGGAGGCTCCGGCCCTCAACCTGTAGCATTTACAGTATTTCCAGTGTTGGGACATGTGCACTACGTAACTCAATATATTACATAATACATTACCAAAATGCATGCAGTAACTTGTAATATAAATATATTACTTAACAAAAACAATCTAATATATTATACTTTTCTTTCTGCATTACTGCATTACTTTCAATATTACTTTCTGTCAATCTGTCTCGTTGAAAATGTTCTTGTGAAATTATATTGACAACTGCAGAAGTTAAATAATTACTTATTTTCTATCATTTGTCATCAAATTATTTATTCAGGAGTGACGTTTTTTCAAGTTGATTTCATATGGATTTCCCAGATAGCCAAGTGTGCTTTCTTTATTGTAGGTATGCCACTGGCCTACACAATATTTGATTAATAGTGACACTAAATATTTAATTATATATTTTGCACAACATTTTTCTTTTAAGTAATATGTAGTAATATTAATATATTACACTTGCTCAGACAGCAATATTGTAATACAATATATTGCTTTAAAATGTTAAGGTAATAAGTAATAAGTAATACATTAACAAGGTATAGTAATATTCCCAACACTATTTATTTCCTATGTGCATTTGCGTTTTACATCCCTGAAAATGGTATGGGGGCGGCTTCATCGCATCCATACCATTTTCAGCAACAGGACTTTTATTAGCCAAGTAAAGCATCAATAATGACATCAGTTGTTGTTGAAGTTGCAACAGACACGTAGCATGCATAAAGCTAAAGGTCTGACTCAGAGAGTTTTCTGTTTTCAATGATGAAATGCTGTTGGTTTAGTGGTGACACAGCTGTAGTTATAGTTAGTGGCAGTAGCAGTAGTGTTTCAAATCATTTGCATTATAAGCAATTTGAATTATCTTGGGTTGTTTTGCATGCCGTCATGTTTGGTGGGGCAACCCCCCCCCCCCCCCCATGTCTAGATCCGCCCCGGCATACAGGGCAGACAGGCTACCTGACCTGGCTGCCTCCTCCTCCTCCCCTTCCTCCCCCTCATAGGAACCTGTAGGGCGGCTGTCTGGTCGCCCTGGTCACCGTTCGGTTTGGTGGTGTCGGTGCCTGGGAGGAGTGGACGGATTACAACTGTCGTCGTGACAAAATAAAACGTCAGAAGAAGGTGGAACGCAACGCAGATGTCGACATTTTTATTTGCAGCGAGCTATTATTTGGGAATACTTTTTTCGGGGGAAAGGGGGAAACGTGGGCATATAGCCTACTCAGGAATGTGCAGTTTCGGGGCGGAGACTAGACCGCTTTGCATCGAGTAGGGAAAAAAAACCGTTGCGTCTGTGTCTGTACTGTAGCCTGGAAGTTCCACCACCATCACACCACCTCCCTTCACTTCTCTGTCTGTACTGTAGCCTGGAAGTTCCACCACCATCACACCACCTCCCTTCACTTCTCTGTCGGGTTTAATAGTTCTGTGGAAGACGTGAAGCCTGCACGGGGTTGCTGCTTCTGGTTCTGGTTGCATTGAGGAGAGCGAGTGGACTGTGGAGCTCAACAACAACAACAGACTGGCTTTTTGGTTTGGGTTTTGGTTTTTTTCGGTGCCGAGCGAGACAGAATGTTTCCCCACATGAAGTGACACCGAAGCACGAACAAGTGACCCGCCTTGGGAGAGTGCTAGTAGTAACATTGTTTCAGACAATACGCTGTAACATTGTTTCAGACAATACGCTGTAACATTGTTTCAGAAAATACTCTTAACATTGTTCCAAGTGTATGTTGTAACATTGTTTCCAGAAAGGTTGTAACATTGTTTCCAGCTCGTGTCGCAGACAGTGATGGTTGTTACTCTGCGAACAATGTTGAAAACAACCTAACATCCTCCGCCTCGCCGTAAAGGACGCAGAACTGGACCAGAACTGGACCGACTCGTTTGTTTTCGTCGCTCCACTCCGGAGGTTCTTGTATTTTTATGGAACAAAGTGTGCTGCTGCTGCTGCTGCTTCTTTCTCTTTCTGCGCACAGCTTTACGCCTGTATGACTGGCTCTCCTCGCGTTAATGTATTACTATTGAAGCCATTTTATTTTATTTTTTTCACCTCCTCAACTCGAGTCTCAAGTTTGAAGCGCAGAACAAACCAACCCGACCCGACATCATCATGAGGAGCAGCGGCGCCGGAGAGGAGGACGGCGAGGCCTCCAACACCTCCATGATCTCCGGGGCGGGCAGCCCCTACCAGCCCACCACGGAGCCCGTCCACCGGGGGAACGTCCTGGGAGGGATCCGCTGCGACCTGGACTACGTCAGGTCGCACTTTGGGATCCTGAAGGTGGTGGAAGTGGTAGGTGTTCTCCATCATGTTCATGTCTGTCCCTCCCTAGCTCTGGTCCAGAGCTCCACTGCTGTCTGACCTGCATTGGAGCTCTGCTCGTCTCCGTGAAATCTGCCATTACTGCACCCGACCAGCCTCTCTTCTCTAGTGGATATATAAAGAACGTTTTACCTACTCACCAAAATAAACACGTCTTGTGTCATTAGAAAGCCTACTTACCTTAGTGGTCACACTCTTAGCCCCCCACCACACGGATAAAATGGACTTTTTGGCCAGAACGCGGTCGTTTTTCACTGAAGGAAAAATATTTCCTATGGAACTTTTCTATTGGCAATATCGGTAGAGGGCGCAAATCCTGGTTGTTTTTCCGGTGAAAAACGATCGCGTTCTGGCCAAAAAGTCCCTTTTATCCGTGTGGTGGGGGGCTCAGAGTGCGACCACTAAGGTAAATAGGCTTTCTAATGACACAAGACATGTTGAAAACCCCTGGTTTAAAGCACCCAAGTAGGACTTAAATGCAGAGTGGTATTTTATCATGTACATTAGTGAGGACCTGTTATATGAATAGAAAAGTGGTGAAGTGGTCCTTTATCATGGTGCAAATACATCTTGATGATGTCATGATGTTTCACCATGAATGAATGAATGAATGAATGAATGAATGAATGAATGAATGAATGAATGAATGAATGGATTTTTTATTGACAGAGATGAGAGTTACAGTACAAGTCAAGTACACACTGCTACAAAACTGATAACAGCTTGGAGAATTACAGTAGGCCTACAATTCAAGTACGACTACATCAAATCTGACAGAGCTGATTGGACACACTAGTTAAGCATACACTTGTTTACAATAGTGGCCAACTTGTTCATTTCATTTAGGCATTCATGGAGGTAAAATCATAGTGGAGGTAAAAAGGGAAAAGAGAAATGTACAATGAGGACAGGCAGGGTGGGTGGGGGGATTTTATATGCAATTCTGTTTTACAGAGGCCAGTTTCGAATTGCAGCCATCTGTAGGTGCCCTTTGAGAGCGGTTTTGAAGGAGTCAAGGGATTCACAAGCCTTAATGACTGTTGGTAGGGCGTTCCACATTTTGGTCGCATATGAGCGGAAGGAATTAAGTCCCTTGTTTGTGCCAAATCTGGGTTGTACATGGTTAGTGGCACCCCCTCTGGTGTTGTGGGAGTGAACCTCATTGACATTTAGGAAGTATTTGGAGAGGTACAAGGGTATTTTGGTAGAGTGTCGAATCTTGTGGACCAGACCCATTGCGAAATGTTGAACTCTGTTAGTGGTTTACTTCAGACCTCCGTTTCTTGGAAACATGTCCACCCAGCACCTCTAGGATATACTAATAACATATTAGAATGTTGAAAATGGGTGGTATTCCCCTTTAAACCATGCCCAGTGTGTACTACTGTGTAATAGTTCCTACTAGTTTGTACGGCGGTGCTGATCACCGAATATAGACGATCTACAAGCGCACAACTTGACGTCGTCACAGTCACAAGGCTTCGTGAGCTTGTTGATCTGCTATTGGATCAGCAAAAAATAGTTGTATTATGTTTCGTTGGTTGGCCATGGCAATGATGGTGGCATGATGGAGCCTTAGGAGCGGGTGTGTGTGTGTTGTGTGTGTGTGTGTGTGTGTGTCAGAAGCGGATCTAGGCATGGGCATGGGGGGGGCAATGCCCCCCTAAATACCCAGTCTGCCCCCCCAAACACAATGCCATGCAAAACAACCCAAGATATTTCAAATTAAAGTGCTTATATTTAAAATGATTTGAAACACTACTTACTGCTACTAACTAACTACAATTTTGGCACCACTAAACCAACAGCATTTCATCATTGAAAACCGAAAACTCTCTGAGTCAGACCTTTAGCTTTATGCACGCTGCGTGTCTGTTGCAACTTCAACAACTGATGTTATTTGTGATGCTTTACTTGACTAATAAAAGTCCTGTAACCGAAAATGGTATGGGTGCGTGCAGCTTCATCGCCCGTGGCGCGAAGCGTCATTTCGCGTCACGGGCGATGAAACTGCACCCATTTTAGCTGCACTCATTTTAGACGGTAGAAATTTTCTATCGTCTATATGAGATATATCGTTTTATCGCCCAGCCTTACACTGTATTTTATTATCCATTCATATAGTCTTATTAAATCCATAAACCCATATAGCCTTTAGTGTCCTCATGCCAAACTTTAGGTGTTTTATCACAAAACCTTTTCATGTGAACTGTGAAGCGATATTATGTTAGAAAGGTTAGTGATTTCACTTTTTTATACTGTAGACCATACCTGGGCATCATGCGGCCCGGGGGCCAAATGCAGCCCTTTGGCTGACTCTGACTGGCCTGTGAAAGGGTATTGTGGTTTTCAACCAGTGGTCCGAGGGACCACCAGTGGTTCTTGAGAGAGTTCCAGTTAAATATGGAAAGTTGGTTAACCAGATGTAACTCTTTGAGAGTGTAAACATGAAACCAAATGGACCCTTGCGGGTCCATTTGGTTTCATGTTTACACTCTCAAGAGTTAAAATATTCATCATCTGAATTACCTAAAATCTACACAATCAGATAATGTAAAAGAATGGTCATTTTTTTTATATATGTTTGCCTGTTTTGTTTCCCAAATCCTGCCTTGTATTGTGGACAAAAACAAAATCTTTAGTTTTGGGGTCTGTGGGGCTAAAATGTCATCAAATGGTGGTCATCTGTGGATCAAATACTGAATAAATAGTGGGCCCTGGTGTCTTACTCTTACTTTTATCTTTTAATTTAATTAAATTAATATCAGGCAGGGCAGGCTTTAGTTCAGCCTTTAGTCTTGGCTTCTCCACAATATCTTATGTATCTCATTAGGCCCCTTGGGGAAAAATAATTGCCCACACCTGATATAACGAGTTCAGTTTGGGGCTTTGGTACGTGCTGTTGTCCTGTTGACCTCCACCCACTGTAGAGTCTGTGCACGTGCACATCTTGTTATTGGGGGAATGCTACTTTAAACAATGCACTCTATCAAGCAACAGTGTCCACAGCAACCAAACAATATATAAGCTATTTTGAAAAAGTAACACGCACACGCACACACACACACACACGCACACACACACACACACACACACACGCACACACACACGCACACACACACACACACACACACACACACACACACACGCACACACACACACACACACACACACACACACACACACACACACACACACCTCTCTATCGATTATCCATAGACCTTGAATAGGTTTCATTTGTGGGAAGGAAGGGAACATGTTTCTTATAATCTCTGGAATGCTAGTTCTAACACAGGGGTTTTCAACAGGTGGTTCCGGGGACCACCAGTGGTCATGAGAGGGTTCCAGGTGGTCCCCAGCTAAGTTGGCTTAACCAGATGTAACTCTTGAGAGTGTAAAAATGAAACCAATGGACCCGCAAGGGTCCATTTGGTTTCATTTTTACGTATATTACGGTAATCATCTGAATTACCTGCAAGTCTACACAACAAGGTTCAAGGTTTTTTTTATTTGTCACTCCAGTGTATGTCAGGACATATACAGGGATGAAATAGCGTTTTCATCATTTTCCACAGTGCAATAAGACAATAGACAGTGCAATAAGACAATAGACAGTGCAATAAGACAATAGACCGTTGCAATAAGACAAAGTTGAGACAATATATAAACGAGACAAACAATAGTGCAGCAGACCAGTAAGGTGCGAACAGTACACCTAACTTGAGGTGAAGTGCTAAGCTAACCAGGTGTGATAAAGTGGCAGTAGTGTGAAGCTAACAGACAGCTAGACAGGACATATATACAACACTAAAAACTACAATATACTACAGCTAGACTACAACTATAAATCTAAGCCATATACGAGGCTATAAAGCTAGAAGATGGACAAAATGCTGAATGCTGAATAAATGGTGGGCCCTGGTATCAAAAGGGGTTGAAAAACACTTTATAACAGCATGATAGCATGTGCAGTGAACTGAGCCTGTTCGCCAGTGTTGCCAACTTTGTGCATTTGTCGCTATATTCAGCGCTTTTTCAGACCCCCCCCCTAGCGCTAAAATTAGTGGAAAAACTCCTGGCGGAAAATCTGGTGCTTTTTTTGCTGGTGCGTTGGAGCGAAATTGGTTGACAGGCGCCAGAGATAAAACCCTCATTTTTCACCATTTTTCCTCCTATGATAGTGGTTTTCAACCAGTGGTCCCCAGGCTAAATGATGGACAGTTGGTTAACCAGATGTAACTCTTTGAGAGCGTAAAAATGAAACCAATGGACCCTTGCTGGTCCATTTGGTTTCATTTTTACGCTCTCATGTTTACACAAAATATTCATGTGAATTAGCCAAACTCAGTCTACACAAGTAGAGAATGTAGAAGATTAATGGTCATTTTGATCTGTATGTTCCAGGCGAGCATCTGGCGCATTCTAGTGCATTTTGGAAGTGCCACTTGTGCATTTTGGATTTTGGCAGTTGGCAACACTGCTGTTTGCACACACCTGTGATGTTTACCTACACTGATATGGGAAGAAAGGCTGCCTGGCCATCTGGCAGCAGGAAGGGAAATATTCCCCTCCAAAAAATCCCCAAACTGTCTATCGACCTGCGCAGTGACGTCACCACCCCTGTTCCAGAAATGGATTCCCCATTCATTTTTCTCATAGACTTTTCGAAAATAATTCATATAAAGACGATTATGCCGCGGACAAAGCCAACTCGAGTCGTGACGAATCATGATGGCACACACAAACTTTTGGGACAATCAAATCATTTCTAAGATAAAAAAAACGAAACAAAGTCTTGTATCATGCCGTTTTCTACTTCTTCCTAATTATATATTCTATTGACGATATTGTGTTTGTTGTCATGATTTGTCACGACCCGAGTTGGCTTTGGCCGCGGTGCAATCGTGTTTTTATTAACCATTTTTGAAAAGTCTATGAGGAAAATGAATGCGGAATCCACTAGTGGAACAGGGCTGGTGACGTCACTGCACAGGTCTATACCTTGGCTTGGATAAGAGAAACATTCCCCTGATGTGGCTCCTTTGTGAAAACAGAAACAAACCATTCAGAACCCTTGTTTTCAACCAGTGGGTCTGGTTTCAACCAGGATTCCAGGTGGTCCCCGAGCTAAATGATGAACAGTTGGCAATAGTCTTGGGCAATATACAGGTATTACCGTTTATCGTGATACTGAAAATCAATACCGAGTAATATCGTTGGGTCTATAAAAAATATTGAATACCGAATATCGTCAAATACCGACATTATACTGTATTCTATTAAAATATAAGCAACGAGACTTTTATGGTAATTGTAACTATATATACAAACAATTTTCATGTTAGACACATGCCTAAAATAGCCCTTATTTCGCCTAGGCTTTTTGGAAACAATGTATTTCCAACTCCAGTTTTTCCCTATTTAGGCGGCTTGAACAGCAGAGCGCTCAGTTTCTGACCCCTCAATGTTGCAATTCTGAGAACTAGGTGACTGGTAGAACGTGTCCGACTCTGATTGAACGCCATTGCCATCTAGTGGTCAATACCGGTATTATCGAATATCGAGCTAACTAACACGTTATCAATACCGATATTAAAAAATCAATACCGCCCAAGACTAGTTGGCAACCAGTGTGACCCTTGAGGGTCAATTTGCTTTCATTTTACATCCCCCTTGAGAGTATATTTAAACATCTGAATTAATTCATTTTCAATAATCTACACAATTAGAAAATGTAGAAGAATTGTTATTTTGACCATCGTTTTGATAGTTTCTCTCTCCTAAATTGTGGACAGAAAAACTTGAAAACCCTAACACCCTAAAACCTAAACCTAATCCAGCAAAAGCAGTTGTTTGACATAAAATTTAAGAAATGAGAATGAAACCTAAAAGCACTGTGTCTGTGCCAAGGAATACGTGATAGCATAATCACGGCTTGACACTAACACTTGCCTGCTTGCCCGGGGCAAGTAAAAAAAAATGGTCGGGCAAGTGAAGACTGCTACATGGTTGCCCGATTGGGCAAGTGTGTGACTTATTTTGCTACAACACAACACACGATATATTTGTCTTGAAGGCAGTCATTGCCACCCTCATTGCACTCTGCCTCTGCGTTTTTCCCGGGTTTCTAGCCATCTCTCCTATCTCTCTCCCAGGTCCATTTGGTTCCAAACTATCATTTTGCTGGGGTATGGGAAACAGTGATTTATCCCAAGTTGAATATTTACCGTAGCTGATTGTGACTTAAACAAAACAGTCTTTGACTGCGAAAGGAAATGTTTAAAGCACCCAATTAGAAAGTAAACTTTAAATGCAAAATTTATGATATAATTTGTGGGGCAAGTGACCATGACCTGAGGGCAAGTAGAACCTGACTTGTACTTGCCCGATGGGTAAGTGCCCCGGAGACCTTAGTGTCAACTCCTGATAATGGAGGAAAAAACATAACACAACAGCAGTGAATTAATGTTTAACATCTACTTCCTTGCTTTGTAGACGTTTGTAGTTTGACCTAGTCATGTGTTTGTTGAGCACTGAGAAGGGCAGGGCATTCCAATGTCACCCACGCCAAAGAGATTCGATATAAGGAGACCACATTTGGATTTCATTTTTACACTCTCAAGAGTTAAAATATTCATCATCTGAACTAGGTTTGCCTGTTATGTTTCCGAAATCCAGTCTGGACTTGTAGATAGCAAAATAATTAATCTTTGGGTTTTGGGTCTGTGGGGCTAACATGTCATCAAACGGTGGTTCACCGTGGCTCAAATTCGGAATAAATAGTGGGCCCTGGTGTGAAAAAGGTTGAAAACCCCTGGATCTTTAGGGACTCTTTTGGGACTCAAGGGTTGGTTTATTTTCCACCCTTCAACAATCATTCACTGGTTCTGAGGGTGAAATATTTATTTTAAACTAAATGTGATGGTAAATCATCTATGCTTTGCAGTGAGTTTACATTTAGGGCTCCATTTCCGTTACCATCTAAACACCTTATCCTAAAATCCTTATCATTTTTTTTTTATTTTTACTATTTTGAAAAACCTTTTGGAATAGTTCAACGTGTCAATCTATTGACACATTGTGAGCTTGTAGACTGACCATTTAAACTATTGAAAAATGGTCTTTTTTAATAGTTTAAAAAGGCAAAGAAGTTTTTGCCGCTAAACCCCTTATCACTTAACTTCTTTGCCTTTTTAAACTATTTAAAATAGACATTTTTCAGTAGTTCAAATGGCCGGTCTACAAGCTCACAACGTGTTAATAGATTGACATGCTGAAATATTCCAAAAAGTTTTTCAAAATAGTAAAAACGAAATAAGGGATTTGGGATAAGGGGTTTAGCAGGTAACAGAAATGGAGGCCAAAGTGTTTAGTGGTGACGAAAATGGATTCTATATCGTGCTGTTGCTTACTGGCATGCAGCAGGGGTTTTCAACCATTTTCATACCAGGGCCCACTATTACGGTAATTCAGGATTTGAGCCACCGAGGACCACCACCTGAGGACATTTTAGCCCCACGGGCCCCAAAACTAAAGATTTATTTTTGCTTTTGTCCACAACACCAGTCTGGTTTTCGGAAACTCTTGTGTTGTGTAGACTTGGTCTAATTCAGCTGATGAATATTTTAACTCTTGAGGGTGTAAACATTTTGGTTTTACGCTCTCAAAGAGTTACATTTGGTTGACTTTGGACCACCTGGAATCCTCTCAGGGACCACTGGTGGTGCCCGGACCGCTGGTTGAAGACAGGTGACCTGACATATAGAATACCGCGCTTGCTATGAGTACGTAGGAAGTTATGAACGAATATTTAGTTTTGTGTCACAGTTAATCTTGTCTTGTCTAACAAGAGGCCGCGTAACACTGTTGAATGTACGTGGGGGGGGGGGGGGGGGGGGGGGCGGCGTTGGGGGCGGGGCGCCATTCCGAAACACCGCCACTTAGAAACACCCCCATTTCGAAGCATCCCCATTCCGAAGCACCACCATTTCGAAATAATGTGATTTCGGAATGGTGATGTTTTGACATTTTACTAAAGACATCGCCATTCCGAACCCCCGCCCCCCCCCCCCCCCCCCCCCCCCCGAGATAGCGCACGCTCTCTCGCCCCCCCCCCCCCCCCCTGCCCAAACAAGCCCGCGCGCCCCGACCGCCCCCCCCCCCCCCCCCCCTCCGTTTATTTATTCATTTCGTCTACAGATATAGCCTAGCCTTAGAGTCTTAGAGCCTTATTAAAGTTGCACATAGGCTCCTCACTGCATGTCACGCTATACCAATAATATATGTACAACATAAAGCATCGACATGGGCAGTTTTGGGCACATGCAATGTCCCCGACATGAAGCTGTGTTCGTAATGTGTTCAGTACAGTGTCCAACAACAACACAGCCACGTGTTGCTGTTTACAGCTGAGCTGACAGACAGGCAGACAGGCGGACGGACGGACGGACGCACAGACCTAAAATCGGGATCTAAAATGCACGCGCGGCTGTGCCAAAGCTCAGTTACACACGCCTTTTCACACCAGGGCCCAATATTTTTTCTGTTTTTCTATTTTCTCCAAGCCATATACGAGACTATAAAGCTAGAAGATGGACAAAATGCTGAATGCTGAATAAATGGTTGGCCCTGGTATCAAAAGGGGTTGAAAAACACTTTTATAACAGCATGATAGCATGTGCAGTGAACTGAGCCTGTTTGCCAGTGTTGCCAACTTTGCGCATTTGTCGCTATATTCAGCGCTTTTTCAGACCCCCCCTAGCGCCCAAATTACAGCTGAGCTGACAGACAGGCAGACAGGCGGACGGACGGACGGACGCACAGACCTAAAATCGGGATCTAAAATGCACGCGCGGCTGTGCTAAAGCTCAGTTACACACGCCTTTTCACACCAGGGCCCAATATTTTTTCTGTCACGGACCACCATTTGCCACGGACCACCATTTGGTGTCGACTTCAGTCTCTCATTCTCTCTGACCCAAAACTAAGGATTTTCAAGTTTTGGTCCACAATTTAAGAAATAACTGGTAAAACGTTGGTCAAAATGACAATTCTACTGCATTTCGTTTTGAAAATTAATTTGGCCTAATTCAGATGTTTAAATAGCCTATAATTTCACTCTTGAGAGCGTGAAGAGTTACAGATCTATAAGTGTCCATTTGGCAACTGTCCATCATTTAGCTGGGGACCACCTGGAATCCTCTCAGGAACCACTGGTGGTCCCCGGACAACGTTGAAAACCACCGCACTAACGGATCGCATTTCGTTAAGGCTGTAGCGCGCGTCTCTCTCTCTCTCTCTCTCTCTCTCTCTCTCCCCCTCTCTCTATAAAATAGAACTAGGCTACTATGTAGAATGAATGTCTGTGAGTCTATAATATTTCAGAAATATTAGACTCACAAATAAATAGAACTACTATGTCATTCAACATAGTAGTTCTATTTTATCACTGTGCTGTGAGAGGATAAATATAAGGTCCCTGGTGGCTCAAATAGTAGGCATTATTTGGAGGCCTATTTGGCTATTATTTGGAGATTTTATTTCTTCTCAATATTGGGGTGGCACTCATAGGCTCGCTATAATAATGATCAATCAGATTATTCACACCTTATGAGGATCAGATTGTTACATTTGTCCGAGGAGAGCAGAGCGTTTTCTCCTGCTCAGTGCACTGACAGCACGCATTCGGCTACCTATCAGCATGTTGTATTAGGCCTAATTCAATTATTGGCAAAAGCCGTTGTGTAACTTTACATTGAGACCCCAGGCCCAGGTGGGATAAATAGCCTACCTTTATATATCCTATGTAGGGATATTCCTCTTCTTCATACCGGTGCAATTTGTCATGAAATGAAAGTAGCTGTCGATCTTTTTCCATAGTGCAGGTGCAATCAATCTGTATAACGAGCCGTCCAGCAGTGTTGGGCACTAACGGCTATAATATCATATAAGATGCTCGCATCATGGGTGAGTTTTAACGTGGTCAACGGTTCTTCCAGCTATGCCCATTTGTGAGCCCAGTCTGTCTCAGACAGACTCCTACACCTACATGCATGATTATGAGTGCATTCAGGGACTGAAGTTGCATATAGCTATGTTCGTTGCTGTCGCTGCGCTGCTTATTACCAGAGCAAGTGGCGGTGGTGCTGCTGCTGCTGCTTACAGTAGAAATATACAGACTGGCCGGATTGTTTTCTATTTATCCCCATTTACTTTATTTTCTAGGTAATTTGGCAGGCCGCGGTTCTCAAACTTTTTTAGTGTCTTTTATCCACATGTGGGAGAAGGATGCGCTTTGCGCTCAAGACATTTCCAAAATGAGCGCGCACGCACGCACAGCTAGAGGAAAATGTGACATGTGCAAATATGTGGTCATGGGCCAACAGAGTGGACAAACAGACAGACAAAATAGCTGTTAAAACAGCATCGATTTTCCACTGATATTCTTCTTCACTCGGCCCTGCTTTGCGCTATTTGATTGTGGCGCGCGTAGACGAGTGTGAGAGAGAGAGAGAGAGAGAGAGAGAGAGAGAGAGAGAGAGAGAGAGAGAGAGAGAGAGAGCTGAGAGCCACGCGCTACAGCCTTAACGAAATGCGATCCGTTAGTGTGGTGGTTTTCAACGAGTTGTTCGGGGACCACCAGTGGTCCCTGAGAGGATTCCAGGTGGTCCACAGCTAAATGATGGACAGTTGCCAAATGGACACTTATAGATCTGAGCTGGGCAAGCGACTGGCGAGACAGAGTAATGATAAAAAGGCAATGAATAATAATATATTCGGAATGGCGTGGTCTTTGAAAAAAAGAAAAAACATCGCCATTTCGAAGTGGTATTCTTCGAAATAGCAGTGATTCGGAATGGTGATGTGTGGCCTTCGGAAAGGCAGTGTCTTTTTTTCCACGGAGAAACCCCGCCATTCCGATTAATGGAAGTGAACGATCGGAATGGCGGGGCTTCGGAATGGCGACGTGTAACCGACGGCGTTCCCCACTTCTCATATCTAAAATATTTTTGGGACCAGAGAGAGTCAGATTTAGGTCAGACTGACTTCAAAGCAATCATAACTACCGTCATTTCCGGACTATAAGCCGCACCTGAATATAAGCCGCTCCAGCTAAATTTGGGGAAAAATACAGATTTTTCCTTGTATAAGCTGCACCTGACTATAAGCCGCACCAGACAACAAGCTTGATGTTAGAGCAGTGGTTTTCAGCCTTATTGATACCAGGGCCCACTATTTATTCAGCATTTGAGCCAGCTAGAGACCACGATTTACAGTAACAACCTCTTCACCCCACAGACTTATTAATTAATTGTTGCTAATTTAGATGGTGAATATCATAACTCTTGAGAGTGTAAACATGAAACCAAATGGACCCGCAAGGGTCCATTTGGTTTCATTTTTACGCTCTCAAAGAGTTACATCGACTTTCCATCATTTAGTCTGGGGGGACCACCTGGAACCCTCTCAGGGACCACTGGTGGTTCCCAGACCACCTGTAAAAATCCATAGACTGGCCGCACCGCTGTATAAGCCGCAGGGTAAAAAGCATGTGAAAAAAGTAGCGGCTTATAATCCGGAAAGTACGGTAGGCGGAATAAGCTTTATTATTTAAACAAGCCCTGTGCCCCAAAGGGACACAGGGCTTGTTTAAGTTAGTCTGACCTCAATCTGACTCTCTGATTCATGCAGGGACGTCCGTTTGTGGTGAACAGGATTCGTGTTGGTTGAAATCTTGTCTTGTATTGCCTTGCTCTGGGACACAACCAGGCAGTGTTGCCAACTTGGTGCATTTGTCGCTATATTTAGCGCTTTTTCAGACCCCCCTAGCGCCAAAATTAGTGAAAAACTCCTGGCGGAAAATCTAGTGCTTTTTGGCTGGTGAGTTGGGGTGAAATTGATTGACAGGCGCCAGAGATAAAACCCTCATTTTTCACCATTTCTCCTCCTATGACAGTGGTTTTCAACCAGTGGTCCCCATGCAGGCTAAATGATGGATATTTGGATAACCAGATGTAACTCTTGAGAACGTAAAAATGAAACCAAATGGACCCGTAAGGGTCCATTTGGTTTCATTTTTACGCTCTCAAGAGTTCAAATATTCATCATGTGAATTAGCCCAAGTCTACCCAACTAGAGAATGTAGAAGATTAATGGTCATTTAATGGTCATATTCCCTTCCAGGCAAGCATCTAGCGCATTCTAGTGCATTTTGGAAGTGCCACTAGTGCATTTTGGATTTTGGCAGTTGGCAACACTGCAAGCAGGTCGCCACTAATCCATCCGGGGTAATGACCGTGTTTTGCTGCGCTTTGTTTGCTAATTCCTATTCCGCTGTGTCAAGAGTGCATTTGTTTGATTCCCATCACACCCTGGGGCCTTGTGAATTGGTATATTATATTATTTACACAACCAGCCTGACGGTCACAGACCCCCACGGTGTTTACATTGCACCCAAATTCTCTTCTCCTTTCTTTTCTACTGCTGATAGTGCAGGGTTTTCCATGCCTGATAGTGTGTTTACCAGGGGCGGATTGGCACATATTTTCCCACCGGGACAATTTTGCCTTTGCCAGGCCACCCTGGGGGGGGGGCAGCTGGTTAACCAGATGTAACTCTTTGAGAGCGTAAAAATGAAACCAAATGGACCCTTGCGGGTCCATTTGGTTTCATTTTTACACCCTCAAGAGTTAAAATATTCATCATGTGAATTAGCCCAACTTAAGGCCTATTCAGAGATGGATTTTCGGTGCCCACCGCGACCACCGTTTCCTACAATATGACGTCATACCACCGCAACCACCGCACTTTCCAGCCCTCCTCTCGGATTTTTCCTAACCACCGCACCGCAGCGGTTGCTTGTTTTTAACGGCTGGTTTAAAAAAAAAGAAAACACACAACACACCACAGCGCAAGGGGGGAGGGGGGTGCTGGCAGTGGACTTTGGAATAGCGGTGGTCGCGGTGCTCTGAGCGGTGCTCGCGGTGGCCACCGAAATTCTGAACTCTGAAAGAGCCTTTAGTCTACACAACTAGAGAATGTAGAAGATTAATGGTCATTTTTATCTGTATGTTCCAGGCGAGCATCTAGCACATTCTAGTGCATTTTGGAAGTGCCACTAGTGCATTTTGGATCTTGTCCAGGCCACTAGGTGGCGCAGGCCACCGGGAAAACTCCCTGTACTCCAGATGGCCAATCCGCCCCTGCCTGATAGTGTGTTTACTATACTAATGTTAGATAAAAGTAGAGGCTACTGTATGTACAGTTTGCCCTCAGTGTAAGGCAGAGCAGTAAAACTGCAAAACCATGTCCAATTGTCAGTGCCAATGTGTCCCTGAGCAAGACACTGAACCCCTAATTGCTCCTGATGTGCTAGTAGGTACCTTGCATGGTTTCCACTGCCATCAGTGTGTGAATGGGTGAATGTGATGCACAAGCTGTTGGTGTTTTCTCTCCAAAGGGGGCGCTACAGTGTGTGTGTGTGTGTGTGTGTGTGTGTGTGTGTGTGTGTGTGCGTGTGTGTGCGTGTGTGTGCGTGTGTGTGTGTGTATGTGTGCTCTTTTTTTCTACTCAATATTAGATTAATAATAAAATACTGCTGTAGTCTTGACCATGATCCACTGCATTAGAAACGACAACAAAAGTTGGTTTAATACCTTAGCATTACCATTAGCCTAAGTGACTAATGCAGTTAGCCTGCTCTTTTAAAATTACCTTATAATAAGCCATGGATATCCAGATCAGTAGGCTCTGTCCTCTTTAGATCCCGAGTCTGCTCTGTTTTTCTCTAGTGATTTGACTGAGTTGTCTTTTTCCATCATGAAGTTACAATATTAAGCTACTGTGTTTTGTTCTACCTCGTGGTGCAGTTCGCTGTGACTGTCTAATCTACAGTATATTCTGTCTGTGTTGTGAGTGTAAACATGCAGAGCGCTGCCCCCGAATGGTCTGTTGTAGTAACTGCAGTTTTGAGCGCAGCAAAACAGCGCACGCAGGCCGTCTAAATGCCTGTGCATTGAGTGGTAAGCAGTGGAGCACGGCGCGGCAATCGACATGTATAACATGCGAGTGAATACTAGGCTACAGAGAGAAGCGCCCCAACATGTGACATGCACTAACCAATCAGGAACGTTACACATCGTAGAACATTTTTAATCAAAATGTGATATTTCTTGGCTTTATATTAGCCATTACAATTGTTACTCTGTAGTTAGTGGTACTATTACGTCATATTTACATTGGTGGCTTGCTCATTTTAGATAAATTATAGTTTGTGAGGACAGACTTCATTTATCATTTTTATTCAGCCATTGGACGGTGGTGCGGCGCACCTGCGCCCTCTATGGACGGGCCGCCACTGTGCACAAGCTATGTAAAGCGCCTTGGATAAAGGTGCTATATAAATGCACCATTTACCATTTTGCCTTTCCTGGAAAAGACCTGTCATTCGGTACGATGCAGGACTCCCCCGGACTTCCCTGGTGACGAAACCTGAGCAGGGTGTGTCCTCTCTCATTACAGGAGACACCGCCTTTAATCACAAGAGCTTAACCGATACTAGCCTCAGGTTTTAACCCCCGTCAATGATAGTGCAAGACAGGGGCGGATCTAGGGTTTGGTGGGGGGCCCAGTCTGCCCCACCAAACATGGTGGCATGAAAACAACCCAAGATATTTCAAATTAAAGTGCTTATATTTGATAATGATGTGAAACACTACTACTGCTACTAACTAACTACAGCTGTGTCACCACTAAACCGACATTTCATCATTGAAAACAGAAAACTCTCTGAGTCAGACCTTTAGCTTTATGCATGCTGCGTGTCTGTTGCAACTTCAGCAACAACTGATGTTACTATGGATGCTTTACTTGACTAATAAAAGTCCTGTAGCCGGAAATGGTATGGGTGCGACTTCATCGCACCCATGAAGCGATGAAGCCGCCCCCATGCCATTTTCTCCTACCCCCCAATTTGGGAAATTGTTACATCCGCCCCTGGTGCCAGAGTTGATGACCGAAACCTGATACTCCCCCTTGTTGTGCCTAGGGGTGGGCTGTCAAGACATACAGAATTATAGGATAATGTTGTTTTTTTTTTCCCTCATATATTATTGATCGATTACAAAATGTATCACTTTATGCGTTGCATGCAAGGCAGGCAAGCCAAATTGGGCTTTTGTAGCCTGGCTCAGCCCTGAATCAGCACCTTAAAAATACTAGCTTATTTTTTCTTTGTGATTCAAGGACTGGCTTCCTTGCCTTTGGGGCCGTTTTTGTCGGTTGGAAATCCATGCCCAGCACCTGATTGGCCAACAGCCCTGTCACTCACTTCGTTTCACTTTATTATTCTTTAAAGAAGCGTCAGGCTTTAGGTTTTATAAACATCATCATCCGACATATTTTACTGCTTTTGTTCGCATGCTAGTAACGCTCGTCGGCTGTGTTTGTTTAGTTAGCAACATCATTATTATGCTAATGCATTAGCATAATAATGACAACAACGTTGTCTGCTTTCCCAATATTGATATGGGTTGGTATGAACCAATCACCGTGAAGACTGCTGCTTTGATCACGCCCATCCCAGAAACTGCTGTAGTAGAGAGGGACTTCAGTCTGAATAATGAAGTGAAACATCCTATAAACTGCTGTAGTAGAGAGGGACTTCAGTCTGAATAATGAAGTGAAACATCCTAGAAACTGCTGTGGTAGAGAGGGACTTCAGTCTGAATAATGAAGTGAAACATCCTAGAAACTGCTGTGGTAGAGAGGGACTTCAGTCTGAATAATGAAGTGAAACATCCTAGAAACTGCTGTAGTAGAGAGGGACTTCAGTCTGAATAATGAAGTGAAACATCCTAGAAACTGCTGTGGTAGAGAGGGACTTCAGTCTGAATAATGAAGTGAAACATCCTAGAAACTGCTGTGGTAGAGAGGGACTTCAGTCTGAATAATGAAGTGAAACATCCTAGAAACTGCTGTGGTAGAGAGGGACTTCAGTCTGAATAATGAAGTGAAACATCCTAGAAACGGCTGTGGTAGAGAGGGACTTCAGTCTGAATAATGAAGTGAAACGGAATGACAATTCAGACTGAAGCTTGATAGAGAGAGAGAGAGCTACCAGAGTTCAGCATTTTCAGGCCTCATTTCTAAGAACAACGTTGTGGATGAATGACATAATTCAGTGTAATCTAATCCAATGACTCGAATCCTCGCGCAGTCGCGATCGTTTCTCAATCACCTTTCCCGATTGTGTCACGTTTGAGTCTGCCAGAACAACGACTCGAAAATGTTCTAAAAATCAACCCAAAAATCTGCGAATGATAAAATGTGTTTCAAACAAATGGAACCAAATGGACCCTAACAGGTCCATTTGGCTCCATGTTTACGCTCTCAGAAAACAAAGGTTAAAAGAAAATTCATTAACATTTTAATGATTACTGATTTATTTTCAGACCCCCTTTTCTAGGAAACACAGAATGGGGGGGGGGGGGGGCATGATTGATTTTTATCAATCATGTCCATACACGTTCTCTAAGGTATATTGACCCCCGCTATATACAGTAATATATAGCGGGCACAGTAAAATGTCAGTAAAATGTTGAAAATGGGTGGAATTCCCCTTTAAATATTACTGTATATAGCGGGGGTCAATCAGCCTGAAGTTATTCATGTCAGAAGCCTGAACACTCAGTTGCGTCAGTGAACCATGTCATGTTGCTTTCCTGCTGTGGTCTTTTTTTAACAGGGAAAAAATGAACCCTTCTGAAAACTAAAGGCATTCTGCAGCGGCCGTGGATGTAAAATGTAATGAAGTTACCAGATGCTGTGTCAACCAGCACTTCCTGCAGTGAAAGATTGCTCTGTTCGACTCTGGGTTGTTCTGAACGTTCTGAATGTTCCAGGGGCGGATTGGCACATATTTTCCCACCGGGACAATTTTGCCTTTGCCAGGCCACCCTGGGGGGGGGCAGCTGGTTAACCAGATGTAACTCTTTGAGAGCGTAAAAATGAAACCAAATGGACCCTTGCGGGTCCATTTGGTTTCATTTTTACACCCTCAAGAGTTAAAATATTCATCATGTGAATTAGCCCAACTTAGTCTACACAACTAGAGAATGTAGAAGATTAATGGTCATTTTGATCTGTATGTTCCAGGCGAGCATCTAGTGCATTCTAGTGCATTTTGGAAGTGCCACTAGTGCATTTTGGATCTTGTCCAGCAGGCCACTAGGTGGCGCAGGCCACCGGGAAAACTCCCTGTACTGCAGATGGCCAATCTGCCGCTGGTGTCAACCAGCACTTCCTGCAGTGAAAGATTGTTCTGTTCGACTCTGGATTGTTCTGAAGGTTCTGAACGTTCTCGCTGTGTGTCGGTAGTGGAAAAAAATGGGTGCAATTCCCAACCGCTATGGTGTAGCCGGGTATGGTGTAAGTCTTCTCATTGGCTGCATGGCAGCAAATCAGGTCTGGGGCCTTGGGGTAGGCCGAAAGCCTATACCACCAGCCCTGGGCCTGAGCTTACCAAATATTTACCCAGAATAATTAAAACCTGCAAGTCAAAAGGTCCAGAAATCACCTGACGCCCCAATTAAAAATGTTACTGTACTCCCCTGCTTTGTTCATCATGACTTGAAGCTCTTGATGACTGGTTTTAATTATTATGGATAATTATTTGGTAGGCCCAGGCCCAGGCCTGGTGGTGTAGGCTTGCGGGCCTACCTCAAGGCCCCAGACCTGATTCGCTGCCATGCAGCCAATGAGCACGGCACCAAACCACACACAGATCTAGGCCAGATCTAGAGCGGGGCATGAAACCAAATGGACCCTTGCAGGTCCATTTGGTTTCATGTTTATGCTCTCAAAAAGTTAAAATATTCATCATGTGAATTATCCCAAGTCTACACAACTAGAGAATGTAGAAGATTAATGGTCATTTTGATCTGTATGTTGGACTGTTTGGTTTCCCAAATCCATCCTGGAATTGTGGACAAAATCAAAAATAAATCTTAGTAGTGTTTGGGGTCTGTGGGGCTAAAACGTCATCAAATGGTGGTCCTCCGTGGCTCAAATGCTGAATAAATAGTGGGCCCTGGTGTCAAAAAGGATGAAAACCACTGCTTCATATGAAAAGCAAGCCGATCATGTTGTGCGCGCAAGGGCAAATGGGAAAGTGGAGTTCACCACCTCATGGGGACGGGCAAGGGTCCATTTGGTTTCATTTTTACAGCTCTCAAAGAGTTACATCTGAAAACGACTGATATAATATTTTACAATAATTGAAACCCCTTTTCCACCCAGAACGGGTTAAATTTCAGGCTTGAGAAGTGAGATCTCAGAGTGCTTTTTATTATTATGAAACCAAATGGACCCTTGCGGGTCCATTTGGTTTCATTTTGACACCCTCAAGAGTTAAAATATTCATCACCTGAATTAGCACCACTTAATTAAGAAGTTTACACTGTTTTGTACAGCCTGGAATTGTGGACAAAACCAAAAGAATTCTTTAATTTTAGGTCTTTGGTGTGAAAATGTAATCAAATGCTGCGGTCCGTGGCTCAAATGCTCAATAAATGGTGGTCCCTGGAGTCAAAAAGGTTGAAAACCACTGGTCTACCAGAGTGCTTTTCGAGGTAAAAGCTCCAGCGCTGCTTGGAGAGCAGGAGAAAATACCGTTCCAGTGTTTCTTTGGACTGAGCAGTCAGCCGTATTTTGTCATCCAGGAGCGGATTGGCCATCTGGAGTACAGGGAGTTTTCCCGTGGCCTGCAGCGCCACCTAGTGGCCTGGACAAGATCCAAAATGCACTAGTAGTGGCACTTCCAAAATGCACTAGAATGTGCTAGATGCTCGCCTGGAACATACAGATCAAAATGACCATTAATCTTCTACATTCTCTAGTTGTGTAGACTAAAGGCTCTTTCAGAGTCTGGAATTTCGGTGGCCACCGCGAGCACCGCTCAGAGCACCGCGACCACCGCTATTTCAAAGTCCACTGTCAGCACCGCACCGCGCTGTGTTGTGTGTTTTCTTTTTTTTAACCAGCCGTTAAAAACAAGCAACCACCACGGTGCGGTGGTTAGTAAAATCCGAGAGGAGGGCTGGGAGGTGCGGTTGTAGGAAACGGTGGTCGCGGTGGTCGCGGTGGGCACCGAAAATCCATCTCTGAATAGGCCTTAAGTTGGGCTAATTCACATGATGTATATATTAACTCTTGAGGGTGTAAAAATGAAACATTTGGTTTCATTTTTACGCTCTCAAAGAGTTACATCTGGTTAACCAGCTGCCCCCCCCCCCCCCCCCCCCCCCCCCCCCCCCCCCCCCCCCCCCACAGGGTGGCCTGGCAAAGGCCAAATTGTCCCGGTGGGAAAATAATCCCAATCCGCCCCTGTTGTCATCCATTATTTAACGTTTCTGTGGCTCAACAGATGGTCAACGTCTGCTGTGAAAGAAGGATCTGATACCGATCCATTAAGCTGGCCTTGTAACTGACTGCACACAATAGTAGACACAATCAGGGGTTGACACTAAGGTCTCCGAGGTACTTGCCCATCGGGCAAGTGCAAGTCAGGTTCTACTTGCCCTCAGGTCATGGTCACTTGCCCCCCAAAAATATATTGTAAATTTTGCATTTAAGTTTACTTCCTACTTGGGTGCTTGGGTTCCAGGTAGTCCCCAGTTAAGTTGGTTAACCAGATGTAACTCTTGAGAACGTAAAAATGAAACCAAATGGACCCTTGCGGGTCCATTTGGTTTCATTTTTACACTCTCAAGAGTTGAAATTAATCATCTTAATTAGCCCAGGTCTACACAACTAGAGAATGTAGAAGATTAATGGTCATTTTGATGTGTATGTTAATTTGCCTGTTTTGTTTCCCAAATCCAGCCTGGAATTGTGGATATCTAGAAAGCAGGGAAAGACACAGAGGCAGAGTGCAATGACTGCCTTCAAGACAAATTTATCTTGTGTTGTGTTATAGTGCACCAAGTTGCACACTTGCCCGATCGGGCAACCAGTTAGCAGTCTTCACTTGCCCCACCATTTTTTTTTACTTGCCCCGGGCAAGCGGGCAAGTGTTAGTGTCAACCCCTGACAGTCATGTCTTTTTGCTGCTCGACTGTGTTTAAATGAACACGTTTATATATGCAGAGGAGGTTGAATAGAGGTGAAGGTTGATGTAAAATCATTACTTAGACACAGGGGAGGATTATCCAATGGGCACGTTGGGCCCGGCCCCAGGGGGTCCCTGAGCTAAAAAAAAAAAAAAAGGGTTAACAGCAGGGCCAGATCTAGAGGGGGGTGGGCAGAGCCCAACCAAAGGTGCATCCTGCCCACCCAGTATTTTTCCCCAATATAAAACTAAAGTATCACAGAATATCTGTTCTATTTATCTTTTCTGATTGGTAATCACCACTATTATATAATAGGCATAATATACAGTGTTATAGTTATAATTTGGGGATACTTCATATGAAAAAACATTCTTCCAGCCCACCCTAGTAGGGCTGGCTAAATCCGGCCCTGGGTAACAGTGAATAACAGTGGTACGGTAAAATGAAACCAAATGGACCCTTATGGGTCCATTTGGTTTAATTTTACCGCTCTCAAGAGTGTAGAATTTACACTCTCAAGAGTGTATATTTAAACATCTGAATTACTTAAAGGGGAACTGCACCCATTTTCAACATTTTAATATGTCATTAGTATACCCTTGAGGTGTTGGGTGGACATGATAAAAAAAAAAGTTCCCCCATTCTGTTCCTAAGAAATGGAGGTCTGAAGAAAACCACTAACATGGTGAAACATCTTGATGACATCATCAAGATGTATTTTCACCATGTTAATGGATTTCTTTAGACGCTTCTTTTTTCTGAGAGCGTACAAATGGAACCAAATGAACCCGTTAGGGTTCATTTGGTTGCATTTGTACGCTCTCAGAAAAAAAATGAAAATGGGTGGAATTTCCCTTTAACTTGAGAAACTACACAATTAGAATATGACATGTAGAAGAATTTTGACAAACGTCTGGCCAGTTTTTCTCTCCTAAATTGTGAACATACTGTAAACTTGAGAATCCTTAGATTTGGGTCAGAGAGACTAAACTCAACATCAAATGGTGGTCCGTGGCTAAAATGCAGAATAAATCGTTATGAAAAAGGTTGAAAACGACTTTGGCCTGGGAGCATAATATGTGGTCCCAACCTTCACGATTTGGACCTGATAACTGAAAACTGACCTGAAAAAAAAAAAATGCTCTTTACGCTCTCAAAGAGTTACATCTGGTTAACCAACTTTCCATCATTTAGTCTGGAGGGCCCAAGCTGGAACCCTCTAAGGGACCACTGGTGGTCCCCGGACCACCTGTTGAAAACCCCTGCTAACAAAAACACCTGTAAAAATCCATAGATTGGCCTCACCGTTGTATAAGCCGGAGGGGCAACAGCATGTGAAAAAAGTAGTGGCTTATAGTTCGTAAATTACGGGTAATTTACAAAGTTTACTAGTTACAGACTCTGTCCGTATAAGACACTACATGTTTTTGCGTCTATTCTCCAGCGTGTTGTCCTGATTAATTCAGGGGCGGATGTAACATTTCCCAATTGGAGGGCAGGAGAAAATGGCATGGGGGCGGATTCATCCGGTGCCCATACCATTTTTGGTTGCAGGACTGAATATTAACATCATAGTTGTTGTTGAAGTTGCAACAGACATAAAGCTAAAGGTCTGACTCGGAGAGTTTTCTGTTTTCAATGATGAAATGCTGTTGGTTTAGTGGTGACACAGCTGTAGTTAGTCAGTAGCAGTAGTAGTGCTTCAGATCATTTATATAAGCACTTTAATTTGAAATATCTTGGGTTGTTTTGGTGGGGCCGACTGGGCATTTAGGGGGGCATTGCCCCCTCATGCCCATGCCTAGATCCGTCCCTGACTCAGTTACTTTCGGATGCTTGGATCAACAGGGTATCTACTGTAGGATGTACAGTACAGTACAGTAGGAGGCAAAAGAACACAGGGAAGAACAAGCTGCAGCAAATACAATCTGGATTTAAATATATCAAACACCACCAGGTTTTGCAAAGACTTACTTACTTACTTACTTAGGCCTTTGTATTCCTTACGGAACATAGGCCATTGATGAATCACTTTTTTTCCTTTTTATTCTGATTTCTGAAGAGTGCCTAAAGAGTGAGGAATATATTTGTTTTCACTTTAGAAAGAACCTAAGACACCGAAGGCCAAGCACATTCTTCAACACATCCGTTGAATGTGACAGCCTTGTCAGCGTGTCCTCGGCTTTCCTTATTCGTTTGTATGCCTTAATGCTCTTAAAGGGGGATACCAAATTTCAACATTTTACTATGGCATTAATATACCTTAGAGATGTTGTTGTATGGACATAATAAAAAAAATGCTCCCCACATTGTGTGTTTCCTAGAAATGCACATCTGAAAAAAATCCTTAACATGGTGAAACACAACTTAATTATGTCATCAAGGTGTGTTTGATGATGTCATCAAGTTGTGTTTCAACACACACGCATGCGTGCGTGTGTGCGTGTGTGTGTGTGTTGCACTACTATGGCACACACAGCCGATCCACAAGCTCAATCCGTTGCGCAATGTGCTTGTGTTTTCAGAGAATCGAGACCACAAAATGTAAGGACCCATAAGGGGTCCGTCCGCTTCCTAGGTACCTTTTATTATAGCGATCATAATCCGTAGGGAGGGGGAGACTAGCCAGCAGCAGCCCAGCTAACAACGTGGGAGAACTGTGAAGTGTGAACTGTGTGAGCCGTAGCAAATCCCCCCCGACTCTCGATATAAATCTCATAGCTGGGAATAAGCCCCATAGCTGGGAAGGACTAGTACCAGATCTATGCCTAGTACTGTGTCTGTACGGGTATCCTAGCAACGACAGTAATGAACGAGTCTGGATCGGTCTCTGCAGGTGGGGGAGCGCAGTGACAGCTCACGGACGCAGCCGGAACGCACGTGGCCCATGGGGGAACGCATTTGGCCCAAGCCGGCTTGTTGCGGCACAAATTAAGCCCTGAAAACGGGGAATATTTTGGACATGGTGTGAATCGTGATTAATCATTTAATTCTGAAGCTGTGCTTAATCAGATTAAATATTTAATCATTCAACAGCCCTAGTTATTACTGTTAATTCCTTCCTAGACGTACACTAAGAGGTAACATTTTTTTGCAAAGAATCTGGATGGTATTTGGATGTTCCTCTCTCCAGTCATAGCTCTGTTATTTCCTGTGGATCCTCAAATCTGCTGCTCTTTTTCCCAAGTCAGTGTTAGTGTGTGTGTGTGTGTGTGTGTGTGTGTGCGTGTGTGTGTGTGTGTGTGTGTGTGTGCGTGTGCGTGTGCGTGTGCGTGTGCGTGCGCGTGCGCGTGCGCGTGCGCGTGTGTGCGTGTGTGCGTGTGTGCGTGTGTGTGTGCACTGCAAAAAATTCTTCTTGTTTCAGGGGCGGATTGGCACATATTTTCCCACCGGGACAATTTTGCCTTTGCCAGGCCACCCTGGGGGGAGGGGGGGGGGCAGCTGGTTAACCAGATGTAACTCTTTGAGAGCGTAAAAATGATGCTTGGGATGGATTCAGAAGCATGAAAAAAAAAAAAAACTAGTTTGACATGTCACATGTGCTTCTTAAAGAATTGTTATATTTTTAAAGAGGGGGTGCCGTGATTTTTGTATTATTATTATTATTATTTTTTTAAAATTTTGTACATGTTTAAGAGGTGACAGTATGTAAATAGACCCCTTGGTGTGTTTTTTTTTTCCCCTTGTATTTAGGGTTTCTTCCTGCGGGCTGAACCTTTCCAGTCAAACATGCCAATGAAAAAACTTCAATATAGTGACATCACGTGTTCAGCCCCTCCCCTAACTCCTCCCCCTTTAGCATGCAACTAAAGCTGTGGGTGTGGCTTCAGTTTAGCTGGATCTCCACCCATCACCACCCACCAGGCAAACCAGGCATACTTAATGAACTGGCTGGGTGGAATCATAAAAATGACAGTTTAACAAACACTGTACACTTTTTGGGAAAACATTCTTACTTTTCATATAACATTAATAGCTGGTGATCATGTTTTAGGGTAGAATAAAATCATGGCACTCCATCTCTAATTATTACATTATATGGGATGCTGTGGGTAAATATTTTCTGGGCAAAAAAAAAAAATGTAAACCACTTTTTTCATGTCCCATAGGGTTCATAGAACAGAAAAAAACGTAGTTTACAAAAATCTTCACGAAACTTTCACTTAAATACACAATGACATGCACTATAATGTGTGTGTGGTTTCTGTGGGAGGCTAGATGGCAGAGGACTCCTGAATAGCAGGATTCTTCCCATACTGTGGTCTGGTGATGGATGCCAGGGCCGGATTCAGACAGCCCCACTAGGGTGGGCTGGAAGAACGGCAGGGTGGGCACCTCACCTGCTGGACAGGACAGGACACCAGGGCCCGCTATTTATTCGGCATCTGAGCCACGGAGGAGGACCACCATTTGATGACGTTTTAGCCCCACAGACCCCCAAAAAACTAAAGATTTATTTTTTTGCTTTTGTCCACAATTCCAGGCTGGATTTGGGGAAACCAAACAGTCCAACATACAGATCAAAATGACCATTAATCTTCTACATTCTCTAGTTGTGTAGACTAAAGCTAATTCACATAATGAATATTATAACTCTTGAGAGTGCAAAAATGAAACCAAATGGACCTGCAAGGGTCCATTTGGTTTGTAGATACTTGAAAATTAGGTAATTCAGATGTTTAAATATAATTTAACTCTCGGGAGCCTCAAACGAGTCCATTTGGTTTCATTTTACGATCCCAAGAGTTACAGATCTATAAAAGATGGTGGAAAATGGTGAAAAACATTTTTTTTTTTATCTCTGGCGCCTGTCAACCAATTTCGCCCCAACTCACCAGCAAAAAAAGCACTAGATTTTCCGCCAGGAGTTTTCTCACTAATCTTAACGCTAGTGGAGTCTGAAAAAAAGCATACAGATCAAAATGACCATTAATCTTCTACATTCTCTAGTTGTGTAGACTTGGGATAATTCACATGATGAATATTTTAACTCTTGAGAGTGCAAAAATGAAACCAAATGGACCCGCAAGGGTCCATTTGGTTTCATTTTTACACTCTCAAAGAGTTACATCTGGTTAACTTAAAGGGGTACTCCACTTTAAAAAAAAAAAAATTGGTCATTTTATGGTCTACTCAGCCTCATGTGAACACACCAGACAGTTTATAAGTTACTCCTTTCAGTATTTAGATATTTGATGTTCATTAGTCTGCCGGAACGTCCTTCCCATAGAAACCCATTATAACTTAAAACTCCATTTTGACCATTACAGATTATTTGAAAACAAAAAAGATGGGTTGTTTTCGAATAATCTGTCATGGTTAAAATGGAGTTTTAAGTTATAATGGGTTTGTATAGGAAGGACGTTCCGGCAAATTAATGAACATCAAATATCTAAATACTGAAAGGAGTAACTTATAAACTGTCTGGTGTGTTCACATGAGGCTGAGTAGACCATAAAATGACCAAAAGTTTTTTTTTGAAAGTGGAGTACCCCTTTAACTTTCCACCATTTAGCTGGGTGACCACCACTCTCAAGGGCCACTGGTGGTCCCCGGACCGCTGGTTGAAAACCACTGATTTTACCTTTCATTGGGTGGGCAATATACAGGGTGCACGTTTTGGGTGGGCCCTGCCCACCCCTGCCCCTCCTCTACATCCGGCCCTGATGGAGACTGGCGTTATGAGTTAACTCCATCGTCTGGGAGCAGGAAACACATTTTTCTTCTACAAAATCACACCAGAAAATGTCGAAACTCGACATTTTTAGCATCATGTCTCTTCCTGCATGGTGATGGTGATTGTTATTGCGATACACTCTGAATCAAACGGAACTCTTCCATATTTTAGATTAAAACAGTGATTTTCAAGGTTCAAGGTTTTTATTTGTCACTCCAGTGTATGTCAGGACATATACAGGGATGAAATAATGTTTCCACTTTCCACAGTGCAATAAGACAATAGACAGTGCAATAAGCTCTCTCTCTCTCTCTCTGTGTGTCTCTCTGTCTCTCTCTGTCTGTCTCTCTCTCTCTCTCTGTGTGTCTCTCTGTCTCTCTCTGTCTGTCTCTCTCTCTCTCTCTCTCTGTCTCTCTCTGTCTCTCTCTTTCTCTGTCTCTCTCTGTGTCTCTCTCTCTCTCTCTCTCTCTCTCTCTGTGTCTCTCTCTCTTTCTCTCTCTCTGTCTCTCTCTGTCTCTCTCTCTCTCTCTCTGTCTCTCTCTCTCTCTGTGTCTCTCTGTGTCTCTCTCTCTCTCTGTGTCTCTCTCTCTCTCTGTCTCTCTCTCTCTGTCTCTCTGTCTCTCACTCCCCCCCCCATCTGTCTCCCCCCCCTCTCTCTCTCTGTCTCTCTCTCTGTCTCTCTCTCTCTCTCTCTCTCTCTCTCTCTCTCTCTCTCTCTCTCTCTCTCTCTCTCTCTCTCTCTCTGTCTCTCTGTCTCTCTCTCTCTCTCTCTCTCTGTCTCTCTCTCTCTGCCTCCCTCTACGTCTCTCTCTCTCTCTCTCTCTCTCTCTCTCTCTCTCTCTCTCTCTCTCGGTCTCTCTGTCTCTCTGTCTCTCTCTCTCTCTCTCTCTCCCCAGGTTTTATCTCTCATTGGGTTCATCTGCATAGAGACCATCATGCTGTGCTCGCCCTGTGGAGGCGTCTACTTCTTTGAGTTCGTGAGCTGCAGTGCCTTTGTGGTGACAGGAGTTCTCCTGCTCATCTTCAGCGTCAACTTTCACACCAAGGTGCCGCACATCAACTGGAGCCTCACGGTACGCAAAAACACAAAAACATCAGGGCAGGGGTTGACTAAGGTCTCCGAGGCACTTGCCCATCGGGAAAGTGCAAGTCAGTTTCTACTTAACCCCCAAAATATATCGTAAATTTTGCATTTAAGTTTACTTTCTACTTGGGTGATTTAAACATTCCCTTTCGCAGTCAAAGACTGTTTTGTTTAAGTCACAAATCTCACAATCAGCTACAATAAATATTCAACATGTAAATCAGTGTAAATCAGTGGTTCCCACAGTGGTCACAGACCCAGCAAAATGATAGTTTGGAACCAAATGGACCTGGGAGAGAGATAGGAGAGATACTGTAGCTAGAAAGCAGGGAAAGACACAGAGGCATTCTCTGTGTCTTTCCCTGCTAGATCCCGCTTCTCTACGATGCGGGATCTAGCAAAATGTAAGTGTCGGGATTTTGGTGGAAACGGTCCACCAAATCCCCGACACTTACATTTTGCTCGATGCGGGATCATAGAGAAGACCTACCCACATATTCTATACAGCATCTGAGAGAGGAGGCTTTTCCCGTCACGCTGCACTTTGAAATGTAAAAAATGGTCCAGAATTGGCCGAGAAATCAATGATCAAAAAAGGTCTTTTCTGCCGCGAATTCCAGAGTTTTTTTTTGCAATTTACAGCATTGCGTCACAAGTTAATTAATGTATTTAATTATATTATATACTGTACATTACCTAAACACAAGGAAGTGACCGACAGCAGGCAATCTGCAGCTGTTTATAGCACAATCCATAAATAAGGAGATGAATTGAACTGGCGCCTTTCCACGTGGAGTCGTGGACATCTCCAAAGGCGCACAGACGCACGCACTGTGCACATGTGGCACGTATCGCGTATCGGTTAACGGGTGGTCTGAGCTGGCCTTATCTAGTTCCCAAATCTATTTGACGAAATTAGCAACTTAAAGGGCCTCTGACACGCCCCCTGGGGAGCTAACAAATGGTAATTCAGATGCTAATTTTTGTCGTGACGTCACGCAGGAGGTGTAACTTCCCCCATAGTCAGCACTAGCATAGCAACAGGCTAGTCGTTTTGACGTTACATATGGCTTTATACTGGGTCAAATATCCACTTGAAAATTATTATTTTCACTCGAACATCGTAGTTACAATGACATTGGGTTGAGGTGTTGTTGTTTACACTAACTGTTGCATAATCGCAATTTCGAACGTTCGTCCCATGGTACCGGACAATACTACTATCAGCTATCGGCTGTATCTGCAAGTTGAGTGGCGGTGGAGTGAAGAATCGAGCCGCCACTTGTCTGCTGCTCTCCTCTCCTCCTCCACACTTCTTTGGCGAATGACAGTTGTCGTCGTCGTCCCCCGCCAATGAAGTTACTAACAACGCGATCGCAACAAAAACTAGAAACAAAATTTCTAAGAAATTTTACTGTGTGCCTGCCACTCGCCAAGTGTGTGTGACCTTTTGCGGCAGTTAGCATGCTAACAGGCTATGCTAACATAGCATGCTAATATGCTAATGCTATGCTAACACAACCTCATGCTAACATCGTATGCTAACATGCTTGCCAGGTAGATAAGCATTACATATTTCGCTGTATTGATTGTGAAAGGGGGTTTTCATATGGGAGTCCTCTGCAGTGTAAAGGCCAACCAATAGGAAGACAGAGGGGGTGGGGCTTAAGCAGTTCAACTTGTTCCTATTGGCTCAGTACGTCCATCTATTAAATATCGAGGCGGTAGCATGCTTCAAACCCAAGTTATAGCTGTGTAAAGGCCAGCCAATAGGAATATAGAGGGGGCGGGCTTAAGCAGTACAACTCCTTCCTATTGGTCCAAGACGTCCATTAACCAAATATTGTGGCGGTAGCATGCTCCAAACCCAATTTATAGCTGTGTAAAGACCAGCCAATAGGAAGACAGAGGGGGTGGGGTTTATGCTATTGATGCCAAATGGACCCCTAAGGGTCCATTTGGTTACATATGAAACCTATAACCTAGGGTACATTTGGTTTGTTGTTGTGTATAAAGCCTATTTGTAGATTTTGCAGATCTACAAGCTCACAAGGTCTTACAGACCAACTCATTGAGGTCTTATAACTCTTGTGGCAGCCAGCTAATTAGGGCTTAATCTGTTACACCTGTTGTACCTGCGTCAGTGCAGGCACTTTGGCTCCTTCGTTAAAAAGGGAGTGAATGGGCGGGACTTGCCGCAAACAAATGCCTCTCACGCGAAAACGAAAACTTGTAAGCGATTACTTTTTTCGATGTGGGCATCCCGACTCGATTAGGTATCTTGTGTGCGATTGTGGTATTGGTACGATTAAAGACGTGGTCGTGAGAGCGATTTAAGAATTTGCATTTGAAAAGAAACGTCAAACGCCAAAATGCAGCACATTACAATGTAATTAATATGGAGACGGGAGGTTACATCATCTCGCTCTGAGGCCCGTAGCACCGGTTCTGTACCTGACTGGGCTTTGGTGGTCACATTGGGTGAAAGGCGAGAAGTTTGTCTACAAAATGTCCGAAAACCATGCATGTAAAGCGAATATTGTGGCCGTGAGTACGATTTGTTCGGTCATGACCCGAACCTCGAGACACTGCATTTCGCACTCTGTTTCACTCGCTCACTGGTCGTGCGAGCCTCTAGGCTCCGCTAAATTCTCGAACCATGCACACTTTGAACTGCGATAGCGGACAAACCGTGCAACATATTCGAATACCGTCTGAACCGTGACGAAGTCGACAGCCGCGTCTGCTGTTTAAAGTTAAAATCGTGTTTCTACGCCACAATGTGCCAGAGTAATGTGGCTCCAAATAAGCGCTTCTTTTTCTGATTTTTTCGGTGTGCCCCCATTCATTTCGAATGGGGATTTTTTGCGTCGTTTATTGCGAATTACGTTGGCACGGTAACGCGTATCGGAAAGAAAAGCACAAGCACATCTTTCCCGGCCGAGACGCACGTTTTGATATATATATTGCGGGGATTGTGCAAACCGTGCGGCCGGCCATAGCGGTCAAAATTTCGGATAGATAGATGAGTGTGTGATTATGGATTAAGTTGACGAATCACAACCTGTGTGCTTCTGCCATACTGGCAGGCACACAGAATAATGCCAAAGTAGAATAGTAGCCTACTATCTAGTGATGGAGGAGGAGAAGAGAGACAGACGGCGCCGAGGAGGAAAACTACTTATACGCTATCAGACAGAGGGAAGGAGAGATCACATCATATAGGCACGGGCCTGGGGAGGGGCAATCCCCCCTAAATGCCATGACTGCCCCACCAAACACCACTAAATCAACTGCAATTTTCGGCTGCCCCCCCAATTCGGAAATGTTACACCCGGGCATGATACTTTTTCAGCTGAGGGGAGGGACTTTGCGACACACACACACACACACACACACACACACACTCTCTCTCTCTCTCTCTCTCTCTCTCAGTCTCTGTGTGTATATCGACGCTGCAACAGACGTTGTTAGACTGAGTTGAATGCGAGCGTTGGACTCGTGTGTGATATATTTGATACAGCAATAGAAATCTCACGCCAACGTCATTTGCATTCTAACTGAAATATTCGACCAAAACATCTTTTTGTTCAATGAGGTTTGCTAGGAATATGAAGCCATAAAAACGTTGAAACCACTATAGCAACAGACATGCAGTAGTAGTGGTAGTCTGGTAGGCAGGTAGGACGCCTCACTCAGTTGCCAGCTGATTGGACCGTCGGGGCAGTCGCTCACGCTACAAAACGTTTTTGATTTGACCACGTGATGTGCTCTAAAATCGTGAGGATGTCAGAGGCCCTTTAAGGGACTGCGCAACAAACACGCCCATGACCACACCTCCAGCCACAAATAATGGTGTCGGCATAAAGAATAGTGGCTAAGGGAAGAGAAAAGGTGACCAAAATAGCAATAAGGGAATTCGCTGCGGGTATCGCATAACGTTAGGGACAAGGGGTGGAAGGAGAATCGCGCCCATTATCTCCCATGTTGTGTTATAGCGCACACAAGTCGCGCTAACACACCTGGTTGCCCATTCGGGCAACTAGGTAGCAGTCTTCACTTGCCCGACCATTTTTTTTACTTGCCCCGGGCAAGCGGGCAAGTGTTAGTGTCAAGCCCTATAAGGGCCCTGACAGTGGCGTCACTAGTGAGGGAAAGAGTTAGACAATTTTAGACAAAAGTAGCACTAGTGAGGACTGAACAGGGTTGTTTCCCTGGGGACTGTAAATACAGTAACACTAGTGAGGACTGAACAGGGTCGTTTCTCTGGGGACTGTAAATACAGTAACACTAGTGAGGACTGAACAGGGTTGTTTCTCTGGGGACTGTAAATACAGTAACACTAGTGAGGACTGAACAGGGTTGTTTCTCTGGGGACTGTAAATACAGTAACACTAGTGAGGACTGAACAGGGTTGTTTCTCTGGGGACTGTAAATACAGTAACACTAGTGAGGACTGAACAGGGTTGTTTCTCTGGGGACTGTAAATACAGTAACACTAGTGAGGACTGAACAGGGTTGTTTCCCTGGGGACTGTAAATACAGTAACACTAGTGAGGACTGAACAGGGTCGTTTCTCTGGGGACTGTAAATACAGTAACACTAGTGAGGACTGAACAGGGTTGTTTCCCTGGGGACTGTAAATACAGTAACACTATAGTGTTACTGTATTTACAGTCCCCAGGGAAACAATAGTGTTACTGTATTTACAGTCCCCAGGGAAACAACCCTGTTCAGTCCTAATGAGGACTGAACAGGGTTGTTTCACTGGGGACTGTAAATACAGTAACACTAGTGAGGACTGAACAGGGTTGTTTCTCTGGGGACTGTAAATACAGTAACACTAGTGAGGACTGAACAGGGTTGTTTCTCTGGGGACTGTAAATACAGTAACACTAGTGAGGACTGAACAGGGTTGTTTCACTGGGGACTGTAAATACAGTAACACTAGTGAGGGCTGAACAGGGTTGTTTCTCTGGGGACTGTAAATACAGTAACACTAGTGAGGACTGAACAGGGTTGTTTCTCTGGGGACTGTAAATACAGTAACACTAGTGAGGACTGAACAGGGTTGTTTCTCTGGGGACTGTAAATACAGTAACACTAGTGAGGACTGAACAGGGTTGTTTCACTGGGGACTGTAAATACAGTAACACTAGTGAGGGCTGAACAGGGTTGTTTCTCTGGGGACTGTAAATACAGTAACACTAGTGAGGACTGAACAGGGTTGTTTCTCTGGGACTTTAAATACAGTAACACTAGTGAGGACTGAATAGGGTTGTTTCTCTGGGGACTGTAAATACAGTAACACTAGTGAGGACTGAACAGGGTTGTTTCTCTGGGGACTTTAAATACAGTAACACTAGTGAGGACTGAACAGGGTTGTTTCTCTGGGGACTGTAAATACAGTAACACTAGTGAGGACTGAACAGGGTTGTATCTCTGGGACTGTAAATACAGTAACACTAGTGAGGACTGAACGTGTTGTTTCTCTGGGGACTGTAAATACAGTAACACTAGTGAGGACTGAACAGGGTTGTTTCTCTGGGGACTGTAAATACAGTAACACTAGTGAGGACTGAACAGGGTTGTTTCTCTGGGGACTGTAAATACAGTAACACTAGTGAGGACTGAACAGGGTTGTTTCTCTGGGGACTGTAAATACAGTAACTTCCACCAACGACCGTTGATAGCCTCTAAAGCGTGGTTAGCACCCAGGGCGCTCTTCACCAGGCCAATAAACTTTCCTGATTACAGTTACTGTTATACTGCAGGGGCGGATGTAACATGAAAATGGTATGGGTGCGGTGCGCAGCATCACGGGCGATGAAGTCACATCCATACCATTTTCTGTTACTGGACTTATATTAGTCAAGTAAAGCATCAATAATCTAGCCTGGCTCAGCCCTGAATCAGCACCGTAAAAATACTACCTTATTTTTTCTTTGTGATTCAAGGACTGGCTTCGTTGCCTTTGGGGCCGTTTGTCGGTTGGAAATCCATGCCCAGCACCTGATTGGCCAACAGCCCTGTCACTCACTTCGTTTCACTTTATTATTCTTTAAAGAAGAATCAGGCTTTAGGTTTTATAAACATCATCATCCGACATATTTTACTGCTAGTAACGCTCGTCGGCTGTGTTTGTTTAGTTAGCGACGTCATTATTATGCTAATGCTAACGCATTAGCATAATAATGACAACAACGTCGTCTGCTTTCCCAATATTGATATGGGTTGGAATGAACCAATCACCGTGAAGACTGCTGCTTTGATCACGCCCATCCCAGAAACTGCTGTGGTAGAGAGCAACTTCAGTCTAAATACTGAAGTGAAACGAGCACTTCATTTCACTTCAGTATTTAGACTGAAGTCAGGCTATCAATAATCAATAATAACATCAATTGTTGTTGAAGTTGCAACAGACACGCAGCATGCATAAAGCTAAAGGTCTGACTCAGAGAGTTTTCTGTTTTCAATGATGAAATGCTGTTGGTTTAGTGGTGACACAGCTGTAGTTAGTTAGTAGCAGTAGTAGTGTTTCAAATCATTTTGAAATATCTTGGGTTGTTTTGCATGCCATCCTGTCTGGTGGGGCAGACTGGGCATTTAGTCTGCCCCCCCTGCATACCCATGCCTAGATCCGCCCTGTTATACTGCATGTTATACTGTATGTGGATTTCTTTTGCAGATACACAGTATCTGAGTAAAAAGAAAAAAAAAAAACTCACAAATTGACTGTAGTGAGTGACTGGGGGTGATATGTTGGACAGCAGTTGCGGGTCCATTTGGTTTCATTTTTACGCTCTCAAAGAGTTACACCTGGTTAACCAACTTTCCACCATTTAGCCTGGGGACCACCTGGAACTCTCTCAAGGACCACTGGTGGTACCCGGACCACAGGTTGAAAACCACTGATATTACATTTCATTGGGTGGGCAGAATGCACGTTTGGGTGGGCTCTGCCCACCCCTTCCCCCCCTCTAGATCCGGCCCTGGTCTGTGTGTTAGTTGTGGATGTGCAACGTCAGCTGTAAGCAAATGAGTTGGCTGAGGAGATCCTCCAGCAAAGCTATTGGTTGCCTTTTGAATATTTGCCTACATACACACATTGGTGCGTTCTGGGCTGCTACCGAGGATAGTTTAGACTTTAGAGAGAGGGAGAGGGGGAGAGAGAGAGAGAGAGGGAGAGAGGGAGAGAGAGACAGAGGGAGAGAGAGACAGAGGGAGAGAGAGACAGAGGGAGAGAGACAGAGAGGGAGAGAGACAGAGAGGGAGAGAGACAGAGAGGGAGAGAGACAGAGAGGGGGAGAGGGAGAGAGAGGGAGAGGGAGAGAGAGAGAGAGGGAGAGAGAGAGAGAGAGAGAGAGAGAGAGAGAGAGAGAGAGAGAGAGAGAGAGAGAGAGAGAGAGAGAGAGAGAGAGAGAGAGAGAGAGAGAGAGGGGGGGGGGGAGAGGGGGGGGGGGGGGGGGGGGGAGACAGAGAGGGAGAGGGGGGGAGAGAGGGAGAGAGAGAGAGAGAGAGGGGGGGGGGGGGGCGAGAGAGGGAGAGGGGGAGAGAGACAGAGAGGGTGATGGAGAGAGACAGAGAGGGAGAGGGAGAGAGACATAGAGGGAGAGGGAGAGAGACATAGAGGAGAGGGGGGGAGAGAGACAGAGAGGCAGAGGGAGAGAGGGAGGGGGGGGTGGAAAAAACGCTCTGTATTGCTTACAGGGGCGGATCTAGGCATGGGCATGGGGGAGGGCAATGCCCCCCTAAATACCCAGTCTGCCCCCCCAACATGATGGCGTGCAAAACAACCCAAGATATTTCAAAATAAAGTGCTTATATTTAAAAATGATGTGAACCACTACTACTGCTACTAACTAACTACAGCTGTGTCACCACTAAACCAACAGCATTTCATAATTGAAAACAGAAAACTCTCTGAGTCAGACCTTTAGCTTTATGCATGCTGCGTGTCTGTTGCAACTTCAACAACAACCATGCCATTTTGTTATAACTAGGCATTGTTATATTTTAGCTATTGAAAAATAGCAGATTGTGTGGTGCTATTTTTGAAAAATCTGTGAAAATGTGGTGCAAATCTTTGAATATACAGCATTATTTCAGGGGCAATCATTTTTAACTCAAACCTTTAGTTCTGGGGGCCAAATACAGATAATTCTGGTGGTCCTTGGCATGAAATATGTTGAGCATTGCAGACACAGAAACATACATTTTTCAGAAAAAAAAAACCTATAATTTAGTGTCAGAAACTAGAATGTAGCGTCAAAAACGAGAATCTAGGGTCAGAAACTAGAATATCATGTCAGAAACTCGAAAAAAGAAAACTAGTGTCAGAAACTAAAATCTCATGTCATAAACTAGAATCTATTGTTGGAAACTAGAATCTAGTGTCAGAAACTAGAATCTAGCATCAGAAACTAGAATCTAGCGTCAGAAACTAGAATCTAGTGTCAGAAACTAGAATCTAGCGTCAGAAACTAGAATCTAGCGTCAGAAACTAGAATCTAGTGTCAGAAACTAGAATCTAGTGTCAGAAACTAGAATCTAGCGTCAGAAACTAGAATCTAGCGTCAGAAACTAGAATCTAGTGTCAGAAACTAGAATCTAGCGTCAGAAACTAGAATCTAGTGTCAGAAACTAGAATCTAGTGTCAGAAACTAGAATGTAGTGTCAGAAACTAGAATCTAGTGTCAGAAACTAGAATCTAGTGTCAGAAACTAGAATCTAGCGTCAGAAACTAGAATCTAGCGTCAGAAACTAGAATCTAGTGTCAGAAACTAGAATCTAGCGTCAGAAACTAGAATCTAGCGTCAGAAACTAGAATCTAGTGTCAGAAACTAGAATCTAGCGTCAGAAACTAAAATCTCATGTTAGAAACTACAAAGTAGAGTCTAGTGTCAGAAATGAGTATCTCGTGTCAGAAACTAGAATCTTGTGCCACGACAGAATATGTTCTGAGTGTAGTGAAGTAACGAGTCCAGCATGCAGGGGCGGATTGGCCATCTGGAGTACACGGAGTTTTCTCCGGTGGCCTGTGCCACCTAGTGGCCTGGACATTTTTTTTTTTTTTTTTTGAAAAGTCCAGGGCAGGCCAGGGCACCAGGCCCAGGCCAGGCAAACTAGTGTTTCTATCCTTCAAAAAAGAAAAGGTGTCCTACACCAGAGCCTTCAAGTAGGAGAGTTGCCATATTCCCGTTCACTCCTCTGCGCCAAGGCGCTCCGCTCGCGCGCTGCTGGAGGCAGTGTTGCCAACTGCCAAGATCCAAAATGCACTAGTGGCACTTCCAAAATGCACTAGAATGTGCTAGATGCTCGCCTGGAACATACAGATCAAAATGACCGTTAATCTTCTACATTCTCTAGTTGTGTAGACTAAGTTGGGCTAATTCACATGATGAATATTATAACTCTTGAGGGTGTAAAAATGAAACCAAATGGACCCGCAAGGGTCCATTTGGTTTCATTTTTACGCTCTCAAAGAGTTACATCAGGTTAACCAGCTGCCACCCCCCCAGGGTGCCTGGCAAAGGCAAAATTATCCCGGTGGGAAAATATGTGCCAATCCGCCCCTGCCAGCATGCGGCCGTTGCTCTCCCCTCAACATGCTGTACCTCATGCTGTTATATCTATCAGGTTCAAAGCTACCACATGCACTTTGGGCCTCGGGGGAGTTTTTATTTTTTACCACGAAAAGAAAAGCATGTTGTGTTCTACTCTGCTTCTCTGAATTCCTATCCATGTTGCTGACGCTGTCTTCCCTCAGCCCACGGTAGAGCTGAGTGCTTTCCTTCTTAACTTTTTATCCCCTGCGGTTTTGTGACCCATTTTTTATCACTCAGTGCCAATTACCCTAATGTGATCCTGGTCTCTACACATCCTCCGCCAAGCTAGGGAGGCAGCGGACTGGCCTCATGCCTCCTTCAATGCGTGAGGAGTCCAAGCAGCCTTCTTTTCTAAAAGGCTCCAGCTGCAGACCTAGCCCAGGAGTGGACCCTGGTGCCTCACAGTTGATGTGATGACGTCACACATCAACCCACAGGCCCCTGTTGTTGCCATGTGCCACCCGCTTCTACCGTTATCAAGACATAATTCCCAGTAGGCTGCTTATCAGCACCATCTTAGCTTGCGGTTGGGTTTAGGGGTAGGTTTAGAGATGGGTGTAGCAATGTTTGTAGCAAATCCCTAGACCCCTCCTCAACCTAATGTAACGGGTTGTGTCTTTCTGTGGAGACACTCGGTGGCACTCGGCCACTCGGTGGCGCGATATGAGCTTGTAGATCTGCTATTTTTCACCAGCTAAAACACCAAAACGAACAAACTCTAGAGAGTGTAAAAATGACACCAAATGGATTCATTTTCATTTTTACACTCATTTTTACACTCTCAAGAGTTACATCTGGTTAACCAACTTTCCATCATTTAGCCTGGGGACCACCTGGAACCCTCTTAAGGACCACAGGTGGTCCCCGGACCACCTGATGAAAACCCCTGCTCTACGAGACTACAGGGACACAGACATTGGACTACCACTGCACTGTCCACCACACGCGCACACACACACACACACACACACACACACACACACACACACACACACACACACACACACACAGCACACACAGCACAGCACATGACATACCCGTGATAGCAGTTCTTACTGTGTTCAGTCATTAAAGGGGAATTCCACACATTTTCCAAAAATGTGGTTCCATTTGTACACTCTCAGAAAAAATGTTGAAAATGGGTGGAATTCCCCTTTAACGTTAATGAAGCCTACTGTTACGATCTTAGTCCATCGGTGCGTGCGTGCGTGCGTGCGTGCGTGCGTGTGTGTGTGTGTGTGTGTGTGCGCGTGTGCGCGTGTGTGTGTGTGTCTACAATACAAGCTCACAGTGTGTCACGTGGCAACACGCTGTGGAATTATAGATTGCCACTTTCATAATAAAACATTTAATTGTCATTGAGGCAAAGGTTTAAAATGTGTTTGTGGTGTTGACTTGAGTACGCGTGGCCCCAGCAGGGGCGGATCTAGGCATGGGCGTGGGGGGGGGGGGGGGGGGGGCATCACCAAACATGATGGCATGCAAACGACCCAAATTTCAAATGTATTTCAAATTAAACTGCTTATAATTAAAATGATTTGAAACACTACTACTGTTATTACTGTAACTACCATTTTGGCACCGCTAAACCAACAGCATTTCATCATTGAAAACAGAAAACTCTCTGAGTCAGACCTTTAGCTTTATGCATGCTGCGTGTCTGTTGCAACTTCAACAACAACTGATGTTATTATTGATGCTTTTACTTGACTAATAAAAGTCCTGTAACTGAAAATGTTATGGGTGCGGCTTCATTGCCTGTGGCGTGATGAAGCCGCGCCATACCATTTTCTCTTGCCCCTCCAACATGTTCTCTCGCCCCCCCCCCCCCCCCCCCCCCCCCCAAATGGGACATGCTACATCCGCCCCTGGGCCCCAGCCTTTCCTCCTTGCCCGCTGCTTGCCATGGACTTACGCCATGTTTAAACTTTAAATCAGCATGAACTTCTCTGCAGAGACAAAGTCTTCTCAGGAAGGAAGGCTTCTACAGCTGGACTCCCATTTGTATTCCCAGCACATAAACACAGCCTAGATACACAAACCCTCGGATGTAAACATGCAGCACATAGTACCTCATCGCAACACGTTGTTATACACTTTATTTAATTAATTACTACTGGTTATTACATGGCTTGAATGAATGCTCCAATCAGAAGCCAGCGTTCTGGTCATGTGAGCGGTGACATATTACACTATAATTCACCGCTCCGCTCTATATTGGACCGCTGCATAATCAAGGTCCCCAAAGTGCAAACAGCTGTGTTCATATCAATCCGCGGTGCGCTTCCGCTTTTAGTTCCAGCACGCCGTTAGCGGGTCCATTTGGTTAGCTACGTATTTGGTTGTTTACATGCCGTTAGCGGGTCCATTTGGTTAGCTACGTATTTGGTTGTTTACATGCCGTTAGCGGGTCCAATTGGTTAGCTACGTATTTGGTTGTTTACATGCCGTTAGCGGTCCATTTGGTTAGCTACGTATTTGGTTGTTTACATGCCGTTAGCGGGTCCATTTGGTTAGCTACATATTTGGTTGTTTACATGCCGTTAGCGGGTCCATTTGGTTAGCTACGTATTTGGTTGTTTACATGCCGTTGCCGTCACCCTCTCAAGGACCACTGGTGGTCCTCGGACCACTGGTTGAAAACCACTGACGTAAGCCATGTAATAAGCGGGATAACACCCTTCGAACCGGTGATTTGTTTCCTAATAACAGTTATTAGGAAACAAATCACCGGCTCGTCGGGTGTTATCCCTTACATAGTGGTTTTCAACCTTTTTCATACCAGGGCCCACTCTTTATTCAGCGTTTGAGCCATGGACCACCATTTGATGACATTTCATTCCCAACAGACCCCAAAACTAAAGATTTCTTTTGCTTTTGTCCACAATTCCACGCTGGATTTGGGAAACAAAACGGTCAAACGTACAGATCCAGATGACCATTAATCTTCTACATTCTTTAATTGTGTAGACTTGGGCTAATTAACTCTTTAGAGTGTAAAAATGAAACCAAATGGACCCACAAGGGTCCATTTTTATATTCAATATCAAACCGTGGGCCGAAGATAATTCATTCACGGGTCTGATTTGGCCCCCGGGCCTTGAGTTTGACATATGTCAGACCTTTAGCTTTATGCATGCTGTGTGTCTGTTGCAACTTCAACAACAACTGAGTTTATTATTGATGCTTTACTTGACTAATAAAAGTCCTGTAACTGAAAATGGTAAGGGTGCGGCTTCGATGAAGCCGGACCCATGCCATTTTCTCTTGCCCCCACCAACATGTTATCCCCCCCCCCCCCAAATGGGACATGTTACATCCGCCCCTGGTTCTGAATCCTCCCTACATGACAGCAACTGACATGCATGTACCCTGTATACCAGGGTGGGCAATTATTTTTCCCAAGGGGCCACATGAGATACATAAAATATGGCGGAGGGCCAAGACTAAAGGCTGAACTAAAGTATGCGTAATATTCAATTAATTTCAAGATAAAAGTAAGAGTAAGACCAAACTTTTGATACCCGGGGCCTCTATTTATTCAGTATTTGAGCCACAGAGAACCACCATTTGATGACATTTTAGCCCCACAGACGCCAAAACTAAAGATTTCTTTTGTTTTTGTTCACAATACCAGGCTTGATTTGGGAAACAAAACGGGCAAACATGGATCAAAAATGACCATTCTTTTACATTATCTGATTGTGTAGATTTTAGGTAATTCAGATGATGAATATTTTAAGATGTAACTCCTTGAGAGCGTAAAAATGAAACCAAATGGACCCTTGCGGGTCCATTTGGTTTCATTTTTACGCTCTCAGAGTTACATCTGGTTAACCAACTCTCCTTATTTAACTGGAACTCTCTCAAGGACCACTGGTGGTCCCCGGGCCGGTCAGAGTCAGCCAAAGGGCCGCATTTGGCCCCCGGGCCGCATTATGCCCAGGTATGCTGTATACTGTTTACTGGTTCCTGAAAAACAGTCCTACCAGAAAAGCCTGTGTGTGTGTGTGTGTGTGTGTGTGTGTGTGTGTGTGTGTGTGTGTGCACGTGCACGTGCACGTGCGTGTGCGTGTGCACGTGTGTGTGTACTGTATGTGGTATTACTGATCTTGTCAGGGTCAAACATCAAATGTGCACAAGGCTTTGCAACAAGACTAGTTCTTGTTTTAACCCAAGACTAGTTCTGGGTTTAAGGCACTAGTCGATGAAGCCGCACCCTTACCGTTTTTGGTTACAGGACTTTTATTAGTCAAGCAAAGCATCAATAATAACATCAGTTGTTGTTGAAGTTGCAACAGACACGCAGCATGCATAAAGCTAAAGGTCTGACTCAGAGAGTTTTCTGTTTTCAATGATGAAATGCTGTTGGTTTAGTGGTGACACAGCTGTAGTTAGTAGCAGTAGTAGTGTTTCACATCATTTTAAATATAAGCACTTTAATGTGAAATATCTTTGAAATGTGCTTGCCTGCCATCATGTTTGGTGGGGCAGTCAGAGCATTTAGGGGGGCATTGCCCCCCCATGCCCATGCCTAGATCCGCCCCTGGTAGAGATGCAGAATAACAAATGAATAATAAATAATAAATGAAGATGGGGTTGAAAACAGGGGCGGATTGGCCATCTGGAGTACAGGGAGTTTTCCCGGTGGCCTGCGCCACCTAGTGGCCTGCTGGACAAGATCCAAAATGCACTAGTGGCACTTCCAAAATGCACTAGAATGTGCTAGATGCTCGCCTGGAACATACAGATCAAAATGACCATTAATCTTCTACATTCTCTAGTTGTGTAGACTAAGTTGGGCTAATTCACATGATGAACATTTTTAACTCTTGAGGGTGTAAAAATGAAACCAAATGGACCCGCAAGGGTCCATTTGGTTCCATTTTTACACCCTCAAAGAGTTACATCTGGTTAACCAGGTGCAATTCCCCTTTAAGACACGTTAAACAGATGGAACTCTTTGAGAGCGTAAAAATGAAACCAAATGGACCCGCAAGGGTCCATTTGGTTTCATTTTTACAACCCTCAAGAGTTAAAATATTCATCATGTGAATTATCCCAACTTAGTCTACACAACTAGAGAATGTAGAAGATTAATGGTCATTTGATCTGTATGTTCCAGGCGAGCATCTAGCACATTCTAGTGCATTTTGGAAGTGCCACTAGTGCATTTTGGAGGATAGAAACACTAGTTTGCCTGGCCTGGGCCTGGTGCCCTGGCCTGCCCTGGACTTAAAAAAAAAAAAAAAATGTCCAGGCCACTAGGCCACCGGGAAAACTCTGTCCTCCAGATGGCCAATCCGCCCCTGGTGGGCACCGCGCTGTTTACAGTTTCCTCCTGGCTACGCCCACAGAGTAACAGAGTCAACAGACCTGCTCTGTTGAGTGTCATGTGTGTGTCTGTGGCCTGCGAAACCACGCAGTGTTGCCAACTGCCCAAATCCAAAATGCACTAGACTAGAGGCGCTTCCAAAATGCACTAGAATGTGCTAGATGCTCGCCTGGAACACACAGATCAAAATGACTATTAACAGTTTTCGCGCCGTTGAAATGGATCTACTTCTCCCGTTATCATTATGATTTACAATAACGACGGCTTTTGGTCGTTACTTACCGGTCGTTACTTACCGCCGCCGTTTGAATACGATCCCCATGCTAACAGCAGCGTGCAGCGACCGCATCCACCATTGATAGACCATAATAAGGGACGGACCAAACCGGAAACCGGAAGTGTGTGTCGCCAACTAACTTGTCCGTGGGGAAACATGGACCGAAATATGAAATATGACTTTTTGATGAAAAACGCTGGCACTGGCTACCTCAAAAAATATGAAAAAGGGCTGGCACTGAGAGAGTTAATCTTCTACATTCTCTAGTTGTGTAGACTTGGGCTAATTCATATGATGAATATTTTAAACTCTTGGAGTGTAAAAATAATCATTTTTACGCTCTCAAAGAGTTACATCTGGTTAACCAGCTGTCCATCATTTAGCCTGGGGACCACTGCTCGAAAACCACTATCATAGGAGGAAAAATGGTGAAAAACGAGGGCGCCTGTCAACCAATTTCGCTCCAACTCACCAGCAAAAAAGCACTAGATTTTCCGCCAGGAGTTTTTTACTAATTTTAGGGAGGTCTGGAAAAGAGCTAAATATAGCGACAAATGTGCCAAGTTGGCAACACTGTGCAAAACCACGTGTGCCATCATGTGAGACAATGTCAGGCATCATTACCATCACACACCTAATCATGAGGCTTCCTCCCTGCACGGCCCAGTCAGTCACGCTGTTCTCTGCTCCGTAGCTCCACTGCTTCCTAGGATCCAACTAGCTCTGGTGCGTAGCTCCACTGCTTCCTAGGATCCAACTAGCTCTGGTCCATAGCTCCACTGCTTCCTAGGATCCAACTAGATCTGGTCCATAGCTCCACTGCTTCCTAGGATCCAACTAGCTCTGGTCCATAGCTCCACTGCTTCCTAGGATCCAACTAGCTCTGGTCCATAGCTCCACTGCTTCCTAGGATCCAACTAGCTCTGGTCCCAAAGCCCACAGCTGCCTAGGATCCAACTAGCTCTGCTCTGTAGCTCCACTGCTTCCTAGATCCAACTAGCTCTGGTCCATAGCTCCACTGCTGCCTAGGATTCAACTAGCTCTGCCTCCATAGCTCCACGCTTCCTAGATTCAACTAGCTCTGGTCCATAGCTCCACTGCTTCCTAGGATTAAACTACGTTGTAGCTCTGGTCCATAGCTCCACTACTTCTAGGATCCAACAAGCTCTGGTGCATAGCTCCACTGCTTCCTAGGATCCAACTAGCTCTGGTCCATAGCTCCACTGCTTCCTAGGATCCAACTAGCTCTGGTCCCATAGCTCCACTGCTTCCTAGGATCCAACTAGCTCTGGTCCATAGCTCCACTGCTTCCTATGAGATTCAACTAGCTCTGGTCCGAAGCTCTGGTCCATAGGTCCACTGCTTCCTAGATCCAACTAGCTCTGCTCCATAGCAGAGCTTATGTATGTATGTTATGTATGTTATGTATGTTATGTATGTTATGTATGTATGCTCCAATCAGAAGCCAGCGTTCTGGTCACGTGTTACATCAAAATATCTAAATAGTGAAAGGAGTAACTTATAAACTGTCTGGTGTGTTCACATGAGCCTTAGACCATAAAATGACCAAAAGGTTTTGAACATGAACTATACCTTTAAGTCATAAGTTGTGTGTGTGCGTGCGTGTGTGTGTGTGTGTTGCGTGCGTGCGTGCGTGCGTGCGTGCGTGCGTGCGTGCGTGTGTGTGTGTGTGTGTGTGTGTGTGTGTGTGTGTGTGTGTGTGTGTGTGTGTGTGTGTGTGTGTGTGTGTGTGATCTACAGGATCTGGTGAACACTGCAGCCAGTACAGTGTTGTTCTTCTTGTCCTCTCTGGTGTTGGCCTGCATCAAACCACGACACTGGAGCAGAAGTAGCAGCAGTGGTGAGTAGTACTGAGTA
>CM076966.1:56876689-56884627 GCA_039105355.1 Benthosema pterotum | reverse complement strand
CCCATACCATTTTCTCTTTGCCCCTCCAACATTTTCTCCCCCCCCCCCCCCCCCCCCCCCCAAATGTTAGTTAAGAAAAACAACAATAAAACAAAACAGCAACAGCAACACAGAACACAGGACAACAGTGACAAATACAGTACAGACACATTCAACCAGACATGCATTCAGTGCATTAATGGCATTAGGAATAAAAGAGTTCTTAAAAATGTTTACGGTTAGCTCTTGGTTCTTTGTACCGTCACCGAGGGGAGCAGTTCAAACTCGCCTGCAAAGTGGACGGAATAAGGATCATTTGCAATTTTGACGGCTTTTCTCCGAATTAATTCCTCATAGAATACCACTTAATTGTTTTTGTCTCTTACCAATTATTTTTTAGGCTAGGTTTACTATTCGCTGTAACTTTATTTTTCTTTTACATTAGATTGCCATACCACATTGCCATATTAAAAGTCAAGATATCAGGTTCTTATAGACTGTTTCCATAATAATTTTGCATGAACCAGGGCGGATGTTACATCTCCCTGGTTCTGAACCCTCCCTGCATGACAGCAGCTGACATGCATCTACCCTGTATACTGTTTACTGTTCCTGAAAAACCATCCTACCAGAAAAGCCTGTGTGTGTGTGTGTGTGCGTGTGCGCGTGTGTGCGTGCACGTGTATTACTGCACTTGTCAGGGTCAAACATCAACAAAACGTGTTTTAACCCAAGACTAGTTCTGGGTTTAAAGGCACTAGTCGATGAAGCCGCACCCTTACCGTTTTTGGTTACAGGACTTTTATTAGTCAAGTAAAGCATCAATAATAACATCAGTTGTTGTTGAAGTTGCAACAGACACGCAGCATGCATAAAGCTAAAGGTCTGACTCAGAGAGTTTTCTGTTTTCAATGATGAAATGCTGTTGGTTTAGTGGTGCCACAGCTGTAGTTAGTTAGTAGCAGCAGTAGTAGTGTTTATTCAAATCATTTTAAATATAAGCGCTTTAATGTGAAATATCTTTGAAATGTGCTTGCCTGCCATCATGTTTGGTGGGGCAGTCAGAGCATTTAGGGGGGCATTGCCCCCCGTGCCCATGTCTAGATCCGCCCCTGGTGGATGTGCAGAATAACAAATTAATAATAAATAATAAATGAAGATGGGTTGAAAACAGGGGCGGATTGGCCATCTGGAGTACAGGAGTTTTCCCGTGGCCTGCACCACCTAGTGGCCTGGACAAGATCCAAAATGCACTAGTGGCACTTCCAAAATGCACTAGAATGTGCTAGGTGCTGGCCTGGAACATACAGATCAAAATGACCCATTAATCTTCTACATTCTCTAGTTGGCTAATTCACATGATGAACATTTTTTAACTCTTGAGGGTGTAAAATAACCAAATGGACCCGCAAGGGTCCATTTGTTCCTTTTTTCACCCTCAAGAGTTACATCTGGTTAACCAGTGCAATTCCCCTTTAAGACTCGTGCATGCACACTTGCATTTGCACCTGCTCAACACACACAAGACACGCTATTAAAAACAAGTATAGCATATTGAGAAAGATTGTTTACAATGACTAAATGTATCCATGAAAGTAAATGACAAGACAAATCAAGTCGTACTTTTGCCCCAAAAATATTCTAGACGTGAAAGTGAGGGGAACACCCCCCCACCCCACCCCTGCGTCCCCCCTACACTACACCCCTGCTCTCAAGTCAAAAAAGTGTGCACCAGGGCGGATTGGCACAATTCCGCCTTTGCCAGGCCACCCTGGGGGGGGGGGGGGGGGGGGGCTGGTTAACGATGGAACTCTTTGAGAGCGTAAAAATGAAACCAAATGGACCCTCCATTTGTTTCATTTTTACAACCCTCAAGAGTTAAAATATTCATCATGTGAATTAGCCCAACTTAGTCTACACAACTAGAGAATGTAGAAGATTAATGGTCATTTTGATCTGTATGTTCCAGACGAGCGTCTAGCGCATTCTAGTGCATTTGGAAGTGCCACTAGTGCATTTTGGAGGATAGAAACACTAATGTGCCTGCCTGGGCCTGGTGCCCTGGCCTGCCCTGGACTTAAAAAAAAAAAAAAATGTCCAGGCCACTAGGCCACCGGGAAAACTCTGTCCTCCAGATGGCCAATCCGCCCCTGGTGGGCACCGCTGTTTTACAGTTTCCTGGCTACGCACACAGAGTAACAGAGTCAACAGACCTGCTCTGTTGAGTGTCATGTGTGTGTCTGTGGCCTGCGAAACCACGCAGTGTTGCCAACTGCCCAAATCCAAAATGTACTAGACTAGAGGCACTTCCAAAATGCACTAGAATGCGCTAGATGCTCGCCTGGAACATACAGATCAAAATGACTATTAACAGTTTTCGCGCCGTTGAAATGGATCTACTTCTCCCGTTATCATTATGATTTACAATAACGACGGCTTTTGGTCGTTACTTACCGGTCGTTACTTACCGGCGCCGGTTTGATACGATCCCCATGCTAACAGCAGCGTGCAGCGACCGCATCCACCATTGATAGACCATAATAAGGGACGGACCAAACCGGAAACCGGAAGTGTGTGTCCGCCAACTAACTTGTCCGTGGGGAAACATGGACCGAAATATGAAATATGACTTTTTGATGAAAAACGCTGGCACTGGCTACCTCAAAAAATATGAAAAAGGGCTGGCACTGAGAGAGTTAATCTTCTACATTCTCTAGTTGTGTAGACTAAGTTGGGCTAATTCACATGATGAATATTTTAACTCTTGAGGGTGTAAAAATAATCATTTTACGCTCTCAAAGAGTTACATCTGGTTAACCAGCTGTCCATCATTTAGCCTGGAGACCACTGGTCGAAAACCACTGTCATAGGAGGAAAAATGGTGAAAAATGAGGGTTTTATCTCTGGCGCCTGTCAACCAATTTCGCTCCAACTCACCAGCAAAAAAGCACTAGATTTTCCGCCAGGAGTTTTTCTACTAATTTTGGCGCTAGGGAGGTCTGGAAAAGAGCTGAATATAGCGACAAATGTGCCAAGTTGGCAACACTGTGCAAAACCACGTGTGCCATCATGTGAGACAATGTCAGGCATCATTACCATCACACATCTAATCATGAGGCTTCCTCCCTGCACGGCCCAGTCAGTCACGCTGTTCTCTGCTCCGTAGCTCCACTGTCTCCCTGCACGGCCCAGTCAGTCACGCTGTTCTCTGCTACGTAGCTCCACTGCTTCCTAGGATCCAACTAGCTCTGGTCCATAGCTCCACTGCTTCCTAGGATCCAACTAGCTCTGGTCCATAGCTCCACTGCTTCCTAGGATCCAACTAGCTCTGGTCCATAGCTCCACTGCTTCCTAGGATTAAACTAGCTCTGGTCCATAGCTCCACTGCTTCCTAGGATTAAACTAGCTCTGGTCCATAGCTCCACTGCTTCCTAGGATCCAACTAGCTCTGGTCCATAGCTCCACTGCTTCCTAGGATCCAACTAGCTCTGCTCCATAGCTCCACTGCTTCCTAGGATCCAACTAGCTCTGGTCCATAGCTCCACTGCTTCCTAGGATCCAACTAGCTCTGCTCCATAGCTCCACTGCTTCCTAGGATTAAACTACGTTGTAGCTCTGGTCCATAGCTCCACTACTTCCTAGGATCCAACTAGCTCTGGTCCATAGCTCCACTGCTTCCTAGGATCCAACTAGCTCTGGTCCATAGCTCCACTGCTTCCTAGGATCCAACTAGCTCTGGTCCATAGCTCCACTGCTTCCTAGGATCCAACTAGCTCTGGTCCATAGCTCCACTGCTTCCTAGGATTATACTAGCTCTGGTCCATAGCTCCACTGCTTCCTAGGATTATACTAGCTCTGGTCCATAGCTCCACTGCTTCCTAGGATCCAACTAGCTCTGGTCCATAGCTCCACTGCTTCCTAGGATCCAACTAGCTCTGGTCCGAAGCTCTGGTCCATAGGTCCACTGCTTCCTAGGATCCAACTAGCTCTGCTCCATAGCAGAGCTTATGTATGTATGTTATGTATGTTATGTATGTATGCTCCAATCAGAAGCCAGCGTTCTGGTCACGTGTTACATCAAAATATCTAAATAGTGAAAGGAGTAACTTATAAACTGTCTGGTGTGTTCACATGAGCCTTAGACCATAAAATGACCAAAAGGTTTTGAACATGAACTATACCTTTAAGTCATAAGTGTGTGTGTGCGTGCGTGTGTGTGTGTGTGTGTGTGTGTGTGTGTGTGTGTGTGTGTGTGTGTGTGTGTGTGTGTGTGTGTGTGTGTGTGTGTGTGTGTGTGTGTGTGTGTGTGTTGTGTGTGTGTGTGTGTGTGTGTGTGTGTGTGTGTGTGATCTACAGGACCTGGTGAACACTGCAGCCAGTACAGTGTTGTTCTTCTTGTCCTCTCTGGTGTTGGCCTGCATCAACCACGACACTGGAGCAGAAGTAGCAGCAGTGGTGAGTAGTACTGAGTACCAGGGGCGGATGTAACATGTCCCATTTTGGGGGGGGGGCAAGAGAACATGTTGAAGGGGCAAGAGAAAATGGTATGGGGGCGGCTTCATCGCCCGTATCGCGGCACGGGCGATGAAGTCGCACCCATACCATTTTCGGTTACAAGACTTTTATTAGTCAAGTAAAGCATCAATAATAACATCAGTTGTTGTTGAATTTGCAACAGACACGCAGCATGCATAAAGCTAAAGGTCTGACTCAGAGAGTTTTCTGTTTTCAGTGATGAAATGCTGTTGGTTTAGTGGTGACACAGCTGTAGTTAGTTAGTAGCAGTGGTAGTGTTTCAAGTCATTTTAATTATAAGCACTTTAATGTGAAATGTATTTGAAATTTGGGTTTGTTTGCATGCCGTCATGTTTGGTGGGGCAGTCAGGGCATTAAGGCGGGTATTGCCCCCCCATGCCCATGCCTAGATCCACCCCTGCATGCTAACTAATATAGAGTTCCCATAGAACTAATGTGACTATTGTTACTTAATGCTTGAGGTGGACAAGGGACTCCAAAAAGCTGGTTGTAGCCGGTTATAATCTGTTTTTAATGGAATCCATCCATCAGTTAACACTTATTAGCTGACAAAGGTCTGGCAGTGATCGTTTAATAACATCTCTCTCATTTGTCCATGTCTATAGACCTGCGCAGCGACGTCACCGCCCCGGTTCCAGAAGTGTTTTCGAAAAATAATTTATATTAAGACGATTACAACCCGGACAAAGCCAAATCGGGTCGTGACAAATCATGACGACACACACAATGATCAGGGGTGTTGTGTCAGGGGGACGCGGGGGGACAGCGTCCCTCCACTTCTCACATCTAAAATATTTTATATACAGGGGTGTAGTGTCAGGGGGACGCGGGGGGACAGCGTCCCTCCACTTCTCACATCTAAAATATTTTATATACAGGGGTGTAGTGGAGGGGGGACGCGGGGGGACGGCGTCCCTCCACTTCTCACATCTAAAATATTTTATATACAGGGGTGTAGTGTCAGGGGGACGCGGGGGGACGGTGTCCCTCCACTTCTCGCATCTAAAATATTTTATTTTTTATTTTATTTTTTTAATTTTTTTATCCCACGATTTTGTAACCCATTTTTTCACCCAGTGCCAATTCCTAATGTGATCCTGGGCTCTACACACCCTCCACCAACCTGGGGAGGATTCCTAATGTGATCCTGGCTCGACACACCCTCCACCAACCTGGGGAGGATTCCTAATGTGATCCTGGGCTCTACACACCCTCCATCAACCTGGGGAGGCAGCGGACTGGCCTCATGCTTCCTTCAATGCATGAGGAGTCCAAGCTGCCTTCTTTTCACCTGACAGAGGGGAGTTTCCCTGGTTGGACGTAGCGCATCGTGGAAGGAACACGTTATTCCAACCAGTTCCAGTCCCCTCCATCAGGCGCCCTGGTTGGCCAGGGGGAGGCAGTTTAGAGTCCAGGATTACTGCATGTTTTTGTGGGGGTATCTACCCTAAAATATTTTATATACAGGGGTGTAGTGTCAGGGGGACGCGGGGGACGGCGTCCCTCCACTTCTCACATCTAAAATATTTTATATAATATGATATGCCTTTTTATGATCAGGTCCAGTATTTAGTTCAGTATCCATGGAGTGAAGGAATGGATCATAAGTTGTGTTCACGTTCATTCTACCATTGGAAATGAATAGACTCCAACATACTTCCCGTCTCCTAATATTGTACCCGCCCCCTCCTTCTAGAGTCAGGAAGCAACCTAAGTATGACCCTCTTGCCACTGTGCCAGAGTCATTATTTCTGGTCCATTGAGCGATGCTGCCCTCTAGTGGTCAGTTATCTCAGCCTCATCACCATCATATCACATGGTGCCTTTGAAGAGCCAGAACACAGTTTTTGACACTGGGGTAGTCATAAGATGTGACAACAAAGCTCGATTCTGATTTTGGTTTTCAGGGTTATAATAGTTCACTAAAACTAACTAAAAAAGTAAAACTAAAATTCAAAAAACATTTGAGTTAACTGAAACTAAAAAAAACTAAAAATTAATGCAAAAAACTAAACTAAAACTGTAATGTGGGTTCAGAAAACTAACTGAAGTTATACACAAAATACCCTTAGTTTTAGTTTTTATAAAGCTTTTAAATCCAAAATGTGTTGGTGACCAGCATGAGGAGGAGATGCTTCTAGATCTTCTATCCACTACTGAGTTCCATAAACACTGGGGGGAAAAATTATGTTCTTGTGGGAGAGTGCAATCATCCAATATACTAGGAAACTCAAAGCAAGGGTTGAATACCAACCGTTTCCTACTTTGGCACAGAGAAAAATAAAATAACTAAAACTATAACTAAAATAAAACTAAATATGTTCACCAAAATAAAAACCAAATAAAAACTAGCAAAGCCCGCTCTAAAAACTAACTAAAACTAACTGAATTACAAAGCAAAGTGTCAAAACTAACTAAATCTAAACCAAAATGAAAAATCCATGACTCTAATAACCCTGGTTCTGATGGTTCTGCAGGTGTTCGGGTTCCTGGTGACGTGTGTGTACGGAGCCAACACCTTCCTGGCCGTGCGGCGGTGGCGGCGCGGGGACGCAGCGCAGGGCGCGGCCCAGAGCAGCGAGTACATGCGGGCGCGGACCGCGTCCCGTGGGGAGGTGGAGGCGCGGCCCGAACTGGCATGAAGGAAGGACGGAAGGAGGGAAGGACCCAAGCGGCCCGGCCGCCGCCGTCCGTCCGGCCGCCAGCCGTTCAACAACTGGAGAAGGAGGAGGAGACCGTTATCAGTAGATAAGATCGCAGTTATCACGTTGTCATCAGCACGACTTTTTCGTCTCAGAATGGCCATGCTCTGCAGTCCGAGACGCAAAACCCCTAGACCCCTCCAACCGTAACCCTAATCCTAAATGCCCGACCCTCAACCTAAGCGTCGGGGATTTAGGCTTAGGGTTACGGTTGGAGGGGTCTAGGGGTTTTGCTACAAACATTGCTACACCCTTCTCTAAACCTACCCCTAAACCTAACCGCAAGCAGATTTGACTGTTATCAGTGGATAAGATCGCAGTTGTCATCTTATCAGTGGAGTAGGCTCCCAGACAACATGCTGTCATCGATAAAATGGTGCTGATAAGCAGCCTGCTGGGAATTATCGCTTGATAACGGTAGAAGCGGGTGCAGCGGAGGAGCGAGAGTGAGTGTCTGTCTGTCTGTCCAACGGTCCGCAGGCAGCCTGACGGACGGACGGACGGAACGCCTGCCTGTCTGCGTTACAGAGCCGCTGACCGCAGTGACCACCGTAGACGCAGGGCGGTTTGGGGGCTTTGAGAGGCGGTGGCACGGTGGCTCAAAGCCAACGCGCAATATTGTTTTATTAGATAAATGAATGAATTAAAAAAAAGATGATGACAGACAACTTTTTATGGCAGTATAGTCTAGGAATGGGACACTAATTGTTTTGTTTGCCTA
>CM076966.1:56829189-56871689 GCA_039105355.1 Benthosema pterotum | reverse complement strand
CGCTTTAAAATTGTGTTAACAAATATGTATTTAGGGCCGTGTTCGAATGCCCCTGCCCTGCGCACAACAGCTAAAATCCCTAAAACAAAAAAAGCAGCAAATTAAAACAAATTAACATGAATCTTTCTCTAATATTTCTCTAATAACAAAACATGAACCTTGGTTGAAAAAAAAAACAAAAAGGCAAAAAACAACAAAGTTGTCCTTTAACGTGTGTGTGTGTGTGTGTGTGTGTGTGTGTGTGTGTGTGTGTGTGCGCGCGCGTCCGCGTGCGTGCGTGCATGCGTTTTTTGATCAGTCTAATATATTTGTTTGTATATCTACACCAGTGTCGTTCAATATGTGTGTTCTATGCGTTGTTTGAGATTCTCTGTATGTATATGTGGCTCATGGTAATGTTTGTACAGTTAAGGGAGTGGAGCTGTACTCAGAATGTACTGAAACAGCGCCACCTCCTGGCCATTATGGTAATGTTTGTACAGTTAAGGGAGTGGTGCTGTACTCAGAATGTACTGAAACAGCGCCACCTCCTGGCCATTATGGTAATGTTTGTACAGTTAAGGGAGCGGTGCTGTACTCAGAATGTACTGAAACAGCACCACCTCCTGGTCAGTGTCTAAATTATATTTGACAACAATGGACCAATCAAGGACCTTAATGTCGTTGCCTTTGAATTGTGTTTGACTTAACTTCAGTAACTGATGTCAAACAATATGTCAGAAATATGTTTGAATGTAACTTAAAGTTATGTCCAGTATCCATTTTACACCAACTCATCAATACAGTATAGGCACATTGACAGCTACAAATGCCTCACATTTCTTCTTGTGTGATTTAAAGCTCCTATGTGTAATTTTATGATGAAAATAATAATTACATTGTTTGTTTGTTTTTATTGCTTTTATGTTTTTCATGAAGTCTTCCTTTAATTAAATCATTTTAGACACCTAGGGGCTCCAGGAGAAGTCCAAAGAAGTCCTTATAAGCTTTGTTATTGGTTAACAAATAGTCCCGGCGGGACTATTTGTTAGCCAATCAGGAAGAGCCACACTGAGCTGCCCCTGATTAAGAAAACAGGGAGGACTGGTGGAGTCACATGTGGTGGTGGTGGTGGAGGACTATGATTTTGAATTCAAGGGCCACTGCGGTTCCTACGGTTGTCACAGATACTAGATATGTTCAGAAAGTGACCTAATAATGGAACAGTCTAAGATAAAGAAGAAAAATGACATTAAAATTTTGAGATTTGTTGCTTATATATTTTTTTAAAGTTCAGTCCCCAGGTGCTGCAGCATTACTTGGAATAGACAATCAAATTCATTTATATTGGTTCATCGTTACATCAAAATACTTTTCTGTTTTCAGTTGTACCGCCACCTCTGTGTTCGGTATCTAATCACAAACCTTAAAGATGGAGTGGCATGATTTTTGTTTTTTCCCAATGTTGTACTAGCCTGACTTCAGTCTGAATTGTCATTCCGTTTCACTTCATTATTCAGACTGAAGTCCCTCTCTACTACAGATAAATAAATAATAAAACAGAATCGTCTAGCTCAACTCTACCAACTAACAAAGGTAATATTATCCAGGTTTGAAAACCTGTAACATTATGATGAATCGCCTGTAATGTTGGCAAAGTTATAATGTGGCATGTGGTTTTAAAGTGACATACATGCTTTTTGTCTTTACTTTTAGCAATGGTCTGTCAATGATAATGTTTTTCTTGTACATCACAATGCCGTACTTAACTGTATTTTTGTATTTGAAACATACATTCAGCATCAGTATAGTTTATAGCGACAATTTAAATAAAAAATGATTTGGGCACAACAGACACAAGGTGTCTATTTTTTTTTTTTTTTTTTTTTTTTTAATTTAAAACATTTATCAACAAAAGGGTGAGCAATCCTGTCTGGGAATTTGGATCCATCATAATCTGTCATTGTTGATCAACTTATTTTGTGACTTTCTGTATCTCTCTGTCTCTGTCTCTGTCTCTGTCTCTCTCTCTCTCTCTCTCTCTCTCTCTCTCTCTCTCTCTCTCTCTCTCTCTCTCTCTCTCTCTCTCTCTCTCTCTCTCTCTCTCTCTCTCTCTCTCTCTCTCTCTCTCTCTGTCTCTTTCTGTCTCTCTCTCTCTCTCTCTCTCTGTCTCTCTCTGTCTCTCTCTCTGTGTCTCTCTGTCTCTCTCTCTGTGTCTCTTTCTGTCTCTCTCTCTCTGTCTCTCTGTCTCTCTCTCTATCTCTCTCTGTGTATGCTCCTAAATTGGAATATTGCAAAAAAAATGCACAAGACTACAAATGAATGGACTGAAAGTCAGAATTATTGCAGCACACCACCACCTTCACATCCATCAAATACTGTATATAAAATGAAATACAAAATGGCATACAAATGCAATATTATAAAATATGCTTGTTGGCTATGCAAATAGGCTCTGTAAAAATGTATTGCATTAAAATGTATTTAAGGCAGTGCAAGACAGTTTTGCAGACATAAAAGAACATCTACCAGTCTCACAATTGCTTTTCTTACAATTACAGTGAATTACAGTGGGCTACCTGCAACACAGTGTCATGGGCAGGATTTCTTTTTTTTTTTTTTATATATATTTTTTTTCCCACGATTTTGTAGCCCATTTTTTCCACCCAGTGCCAATTCCTAATGTGATCCTGGGCTCTACACACCCTCCACCAACCTGGGGAGGCAGCGGACTGGCCTCATGCTTCCTTCAATGCATGAGGAGTCCAAGCTGCCTTCTTTTCACCTGACAGGGGGCAGTTTCCCTGGTTGGACGTAGCGAGTGGAAGGAACACGTTATTCCAACCAGTTCCTGTCCCCTCCATCAGGCGCCCCGGCTGGCCAGGGGGAGGCAGTTTAGAGTCCAGGACCACTGCATGTTTTTGTGAGGGTATCTACCCTAGGGGACACGGGGAGCAGGATTTCTAGTCATCCATGTAACTGTTAACCCCCCATCCTCCATGTCCCATCCATTGCCAATCACCCGCTTCGACCTCTATCCATGGATTGAATAGAGCATACTCACGAGTAATCACACGATCGAATACAACGAGTAGACGCAGATAACAGATACCCGCCGGGCAATTAGATATTTTGTATTCATTGCATCGGTGGATCACGGCTACTACTAGTAGGGCGGGGCGAAGGAAGTTTTACTGAAGTTATGGTTAGGGTTAGGTTAGGTTTAGGCATAAGTTTACTGAGGTCAAGTTTAGGGTTGGGGTTAGGTGTAGGCATAGCCTAGTTTTACTGAGGTTATGTTTAGGGTTTAGGATTAGGCTAGGGTTAGGGTTAGACGGTGCTTTATGCGGTTACTAACCCTAAACATAACTTCAGTAAAACTATGCTTCGCCCCGCCCTACTAGTAGTAGCCGTGATCCACCGATGCAATGAATACAAAATATCTACTTGCCCGGCGGGTATCTGTTATCTGCGTCTACTCGTTGTATTCGATTGTGTGATTACTCGTGATTATGCTCTATTCAATCCATGGATAGAGGTCGAAGCGGCTGTGCCAATAGGTGAAGGAGTGCACACATACCATTCAGTGAATGTCTCATTACTTCTGCTTGGTAGTTTGCCCCTTTTGCAGTGTTGGTGCCAGTGTTGTTTTTGTCGACTAAGACTAAAGACTAAGTCGACTAAGGTTTTTGATATTTAGTCGACTAAGACTAGACTAACAAAAATTAATTTCAAAAGACTAATTGGGACTAAAAGATGTGCATTTTCAAAAGACTAAGACTAAGACGAAGACTAAATCATAACCTAAGACTAATGGAAATAGGAAAAATTTAAAACTTCTTTTTTCGTTCTTTTTAAGTATGTGAACATATCTGCAGTATAGATTGCATACGTTTTCAGGAAAGGGACTTATTACTAATGCAGTAATTTTATACAAAGAAATAAAACGAGACATCTTTCATACTAAAAACTATAAATCTGTATAACATATATAAACCTACAATGCATGTGTATGTAAGACTAAACTACTAAGACTAAGACTGAAAGACTAAGACTAAAAAAGACTAAGACTAAATAAAGACTAAGACTGAGACTAAGACTAAATCAATGTTGATATTTCGTCGACTAGACTAAGACTAAAAAAATGAATTTCAGAAGACTAAATGGGACTAAAAGACTAAATGTGTGTTACTCAAAAGACTAAGACTAAGACTAAGTCAAAATATTCTCAAACAAACAACACTGGTTGGTGCAGGGCATCACTGGCTGGGGGAATGGACAGTTCGAGCAAAGCTTTTTTTTGTTTTCTTCTCTCACTGTGTCTTTGAGAATCACAAGCTATTCTAGTTAATGCCTGAACATACACATGCATACAGTGAATAGACAAAGTGACTTGGACATCTGGATTTGACCTTTAGATAAGATACCCAGGGTGAGATTTTCGTTACATGCTAAACCCCTTATGCCATATCCCTTATTTCATTTTCACTATTTTGAAAAACCTTTTTGGACTATTTCAACATGTCAATCTATTAACACGTTGTGAGCTAGTAGACTGGCCATTTGAACTACTGAGAAATGTTTTTTTTTAATAGTTTAAAAAGGCAAAGAAGTTAAGGGATAAGGGGTATAGCGGTAACGAAAATGGAGCCCCCAATGTCTTGACAAACAACATATTTCACTTCGGGCACATTTACATCCTCTCCTGTGGGGGGGCACGGGCATGTCATACTAGGAGATTACCCTAACAGTTGTCTTTAATATCAATCATCAGTGTACACTGTAAGACTGTAGTGTCCCTAGTTATGTGCTCTGTATGCTTGCTGTCCAGGTGTACTATCTGTGGGTTCATTGTCACTTTCTACTTCTCTTACATTGGTTGAGTCAGTTTTTGTTGTATTAGATGGATGAGGTAGACTGTCTAGAAGTTTTATCTGCTGTTAATGTTCCAACACAAACATTTTAAAGATGATGTGCTTTGAGGGGCAGTGCAACACCAGTTGGCCTGCCTGTAAAATAGAATGATAGGGAAAGATTAGCACAAGTGTAATAAAGTATTTTTTGTCCCTTCTTTTATTTCAGAAAGAAACATCCATCCATCCATCCATCCATCCATCCATTATGCATAGTCACGTCATGGTTAACAATGAGAACCAATTCGGTTTAAACTCATAGCATTTCTTGCGACAGGATGAATGAATGAAAGAAAATCGTATTAACAGAGATGAGAGTTACAGTACAAGTCAACTACAAACTGCTACAGAACTGATAACAGCTTGTAGAATTACAGTACAATTCAAGTACAACTACAGCAAACCTGAAAAAACTGATTAACTAATTAATACACTTGTTTACAATAGTAGCCAACTTGTTCATTTCATTAAGACATTCAAATACATACTAAACAACTACTTCAGTAAAGTCAGAAGCAGCAAATCATGGAGGTAAAATAATAGTGGAGGTAAAAAGGGAAAAGAAAAATGTACAATGAGGAGAGGGGGGTTTGGGGGGGATTACATATACATTTTTTGTTTTACAGAGGCCAGTTTCGAATTGCAGCCATCTGTAGGTGCCCCAGGGTAAATCTGATGTTTTCGTTTGTACGATAATGGTCAAAGACACACCACAGTTACCTGTAGTCTGAAGCAACAGCATCCGCAGTCTTCCTCTTCTTCTGTGTCTATAAAAGTCGTTGTAGCTGACAGCAAAAGGTTGTTTCTAAAAAACATGTACACATAGACACACATGTTGTTGGTCAATGCCTTACTTTTGAAATGTGCACTCTAATAACTCACATACTATATAATAACTCACTCTTGGTCTGTGTTGCAGTGCGTGTTTCGGTAGCGTTGAACATGAGGCAGCTCTTGTGTTCTGTCTATAACAGGACGGATGGTATGGCACCTCCAGGGCCACAAAGTAAAAGACATCAGCATGTCCTTCATCTCAGCATCCTTCAGCAACAGGCCTTTAAACAAACAAAATAACAATGACAATCTGCTGTATTGTCAAATCACAGATGTGTGTGTGTGTGTGTGTGTGTGTGTGTGTGTGTGTGTGTGTGTGTGTGTGTGTGTGTGTGTGTGTGTGTGTGTGTGTGTGTGTGTGTGTGTGTGTGTGTGTGTGTGTGTGTGTGGAGAGAGAGCATTAAACATGGTAAATCACAGTGGTCAAAACAAAAGGCCTTGCTGTGACCTGCCCCATCATAACCTCCCTGCATTCCATTCCAATTCCATTTATTTTATCCCCTCAACTGTTAATATAGTAATATATCAATTAGCTGTAATATAAATTCACTTCATCACCAAAGGCTTTACTGCTTCCCAAAAATACATGAATATGGAAATTAACATATTTTACTGTTGAAATTGACAAAGGAACTGACATTTTTGTCTTTCTAATTCCCCAAAGCCTGAGAATCAAATGCAGATCATCAAACACTTCTGATGTAATGGAAAAATTATACAGTATAGTGCTTAAGGCACATTTGGCACCAAGGATCACTGGTTTAAGTGCAAGCCGACGCACAATTCAACATTAATAAAACTCTGAACTCTGACTGCATGCGGACTGGGGAGAGTCATTATTGCTCACAATATAATATAATGTATAATATACACTAATCAAACAATAATGTGAGAAAACATTTTTATTTAAAAGGAAGCGATGTGTGTTACATTAGTGTACAATGAACATAATTATGTTGGAATTAATGCTGACATTGAAATTGCACTATAGCTGCCTATTTAGAAAATACAAACATTGGCACATTGTTTCCAAATGGGTGCAGAGCCCTGATATGCAGTATTAGGCTACAGTAATAGCACCATGATCAGTCATACAATAACAAATCAATACCGGACAGTCAAAACCTGGAATGCCAGTTATCTTTAAAATCTCTCAAAAAACTGTTTTAGTTCTAGTAAATACTGCAGGATGGCACATGGAGAACTTTTTATTTGGGCTTTCTACATATATCTCTCTTGTATGAAGCCAAAATGATGTAGTGCCACGCGTGTGGGAGCGAAAGTGAACGAAAATCAGCCTCGGGGTATGGCCTAATATAGCTCTGGTCCAGAGCTCCACTGCTTCTGAGTCTGACTTGCATTGGAGCTCTGTTGGTCTCCGTGCATTCGGCCATTACTGCACCCGACCAGCCTCTCTTCTCTAGTGGATATATAAAGAACGTTTTACCTACTCACCAAAATAAACACGTCTTGTGTCATTAGAAAGCCTACTTACCTTAGTGGTCGCACTCTTAGCCCCCCACCACACGGATAAAATGGACTTTTTGGCCAGAACGCGATCGTTTTTCACTGAAGGAAAAATATTTCCTATGGAACTTTTCTATTGGCAATATCGGTAGAGGGCGCAAATCCTGGTTGTTTTTCCGGTGAAAAACGATCGCGTTCTGGCCAAAAAGTCCATTTTATCCGTGTGGTGGGGGGCTAGGAGTGTTTCCACTAAGGTAAAGTCCATTTTATCCGTGTGGTGGGGGGCTCAGAGTGCGACCACTAAGGTAAGTAGGCTTTCTAATGACACAAGACGTGTTTATTTTGGTGAGTAGGTAAAACGTTCTTTATATATCCACTAGAGAAGAGAGGCTGGTCGGGTGCAGTAATGGCCGAATGCACGGAGACCAACAGAGCTCCAATGCAGGTCAGACTCAGAAGCAGTGGAGCTCTGGACCAGAGCTAGGCCTAATATAATAACATAGTGATTAGACTCCCTTTTGTATCCACTCGTTGCTTGTTTCTCCCACAGAGCATGGCAACACTGCAAACAAACATGAACAGGAAGAAGAAGAAGGAGTATTTCCGGTTTCCTCTCCATAGTCAGTGTTGCCAACTTGGTGCATTTGTCACTATATTTAGCTTTTTTTCCAGACCCCCCTAGCGCCGAAATTAGTGAAAAACTCCTGGCGGAAAATCTAGTGCTTTTTTTGCTGGTGAGTTGGGGAGAAATTGGTTGACAGGCGCCAGAGATAAACCCTCGTTTTTTGTGTTTTGTTTTTTTAAATTATTATTTTTTAACCATTTTCCTCCTATGATACAGTCTGTAACCAAATGGATTAATTTTACGCTCTCAAGAGTTAAATTACATTTAAACATCTGATTTAATTAATCTTCAAGAATCTACACATTTAGAAAATGTCGAAGAATTGTTATTTTGACCAACATTTTGCCAGTTATTTCTCCTAAATTAGTCCGAGAGACTAAACTCAACATCAAATAGTGGTCCCCCGTGGCTAAAATGCAGAATAAATAGTGGGGCCTGGTGTGAAAAATGGTTGAAAACCCACTGCTCTAGCGCAGGGGTTTTCAACAGGTGGTCCGGGGACCACCAGTGATCCTTGAGAGGGTTCCAGGTGGTCCCCAGCCAAGTTGGTTAACCAGATGTAACTCTTGAGAACGTAAAAATGAAACCAAATGGACCCTTGCGGGTCCATTTGGTTTCATTTTTACACTCTCAAGAGTTAAAATATCCAGCATGCGAATTAGTCCTAATCTACACAACTAGAAGATTAATGGTCATGGACAGAAGCAAAAGAAATCTTTAGTTTTGGGGTCTGTCGGTCTAACAATATCCTCAATTGGTGGTCCGTGGCTCAAATGCAGAATAAATAGTGGGGCCTGGTGTGAAAAAGGTTGAAAACCCACTGCTCTAGCGCATTCTAGTGTATTTTGTTTTTTGTCAGTTGGCAACACTGCTCCCCAGTCCCCACAGTGCTGAACTACACGGTGTGTCTGTGAAGAGGAAACATTTCAGGTACATATTTATAAAAGTCTTCATTCTACTGTGTGTTGTCATGTATCCACTCACACTCTGATACATTGTAACGTAGCTGTGCTTACATACTGTTACATTATGTCACATTGTGTTACATTGTGTTACATTATAAACTACTGCATGTGGAACTACTGGAGGAAAGTTGTAGCAAGGATTAGCATCCGTGGCTAACCTTTAGCTCTGCTCTCATGGCTGGTTGTTTGCTAACAGTTAAAAACAAACGCACACAAGAAACCGATGTCTAAAACGGTCGTCTTTTTTAATTGCAAGCCCTTTTTGGATCCAAGGGTGCATTAGGCTCATTGTGTATTGGTTCAGTATTTGGGCCACGGACCACCATGTGATGACATCCAGACCAGTCAGACCCACAACCACGAGAAGGTTTAGTTTTTCGTGGGTGCTAGTTGGGTAAACTTATTGTAAATTCAAGGTATATTTAAAGGGGGATTCCACCCATTTTCAACATTTGACTGTGTCATAACTATACCTTAGAGATGTTGTGTGGACATGATTGAAATAAGTTCCTACAAATGGAGGTCACCACCATGTTAATGATTTTTTTAGGAGCTGTCTTTGTACAAATGGAACCAAACAAATGTGTACAAATGGAACCAAATGGACCCGTTAGGGTCCATTTGGTTCCATTCTTGGAAATGGGTGGAATTCTTTTTTTATTATTATTATTTAAATAGTTCCTGGAGTCATTAAACCCTAGTTTCAGTTTCGGGGGCTTTGGAAAGCGAAAAGCCTTCACCCAATCACGATCGAGTGGTGCCTTGGTGTATGTGCTAATTGCCTCCTGTAGAGTGTGTGCATGTGCACATCTTGTTGAGAGGGTTTTTCTTTTTTTTCAAATCGCCCTCATCGCTGAATGCTCCTCTGAGTAATGCAGAGGTTTGTTTTAACACTGATCTAAACCATTTAGGGCTGTAAAATGAATCCAAATCTTTTGGTTTCATTCAGGGCTTGACACTAACACTTGCCCGCTTGCCCGGGGCAAGTAAAAAAAAAATGGTGGGGCAAGTGAAGACTGCTACCTGGTTGCCCGATCGGGCAAGTGTGCAACTTAGTGCACTATAACACAACACAAGATAAATGTGTCTTGAAGGCAGTCATTGCACTCTGCCTCTGTGTCTTTCCCTGCTTTCTAGCTATCTCTACCTATCTCTCTCCCAGGTCCATTTGGTTCCAAACTATCATTTTGCTGGGGTCAGGGACCACTGGGTCTGTGACCACTATGGGCTAATTAAGATGATGAATTTTAACTCTTGAGAGTGTAAAAATGGTTTCATTTTTACGTTCTCAAGAGTTACATCTGGTTAGCCAACATAGCTGGGGACCACCTGGAGCCCTCTCAGGGACCACTGGTGGTCCCCGGGCTGCCTGTTAAAAACCCCTGGTTTAAAGCACCCAAGTAGGAACTATACTTGAATGCAAAATTTACAATATATTTTTCGGGGGGCAAGTGACCATGACCTGAGAGCAAGTAGAAACTGACTTGCACTTGCCCGATGGGCAAGTGCCTCGGAGACCTTAGTGTCGACCCCTGTCATTTGACAAGAGTTAATTAAACATCTAATCTAATGTGGGTCCAATTGGTTACCAATCCTCCAGGGTCAAAGTTCACAGAGTACAACATTATCCGAGGCGTTTTACTGTCTACAACTCTACATTAACTAACTTAATTTCTTTCTCTGATATAAAATCTCTATCCAGACACTTTTATCTGTTTGCATGGTTGGTTGGGGGGAGGGGAATGGGGGATGAAGAGGCCATGGTTAGGAGGACCATGTCGTCACGAAATAACCGCAAGTTGTCCTAGGAAAAAATATCACGGTCTTTCCGCGGGAGGTTTGCACATGCTCTGTGTAAACAGGAAGTGCCATGATGGAGTGACTTGTGATCAGCAGTTACCCTTCCTTTGTTTTCATGTTTTATATCAGGGGTTTTCGACCTTTTTCATCTCAGGGACCATCATTTATTCAGGATTTGAGCCACGGAGGACCACCATTTGAGGATATTTTAGCCCCACAGACCCCAAATCTAAAGATTTATTTTGCTTTTGTCCACAATTCCACGCTGGATTTGGGAAACAAAACAAGCAAAACATACACTCCAAAATGGCTAATTCAGATGATGAATATTTTAACTCTTGAGAGTGTAAAAATGAAACCAAATGGACCCGCCAGGGTCCATTTGGTTTCATTTTTACGTTCTCAAGAGTTACATCTGGTTAACCAACTTAGCTGAGGACCACCTGGAACCCTCTCAAGGACCACTGGTGGTCCCCGGACCACTGGTTGAAAACCTCTGTTTTATATAATCACATACTATACCAGGGGTGGGCAATTATTTTTCCCAAGGGGCCAAATGAGATACATCAAATATTGTGGGGATAAGGGGTTTAGCCCAAGAGGTGAAATAAAAATCCTTACCCAATGCCACTATGTAGTTATGCATCGTAATTATGTCTACGGAGGGCTTTCCTCTTTACTCTGTCTCCTACTGTATGTGACAAAATGAATCATGGAAAAAAAAAACTCCTTTCTTTCATGAATGGTGCCATCATCTATCCAGGGACAGTGTTGGTCAATATTACTTAGGAAAGTAACTTCTTTACTTTACTCGTTACCCCTTAGACAAAGTAATATCATTACTTTACTTATTACTGGAATCAAAGAGTAATATAATATGTTACTACTAGGGGTGTAAATCACACCCATCATGGCGATTCGATTCAGTATCGATTTCCTGACCCAACGATTCGATTTTTTTTCGATACTCGATACTCGCCACGTCTGTTTTGCCTACCTCTTTTTCCTCTGCTATGTCAGCCATGACTGTTTCGCCTACTGTTTGAGTGTGTGTGTGTGCATGCGGAAAGAGGGTAAAGGAAGCGAGGTAGGAGGACAAAATAGGTTTAGCGCCACCCGCAGCACGGGAGTCTGAATTACGTCCAGGAGCAAATGGATAAAATAGACCAGATATTTTTATTCATTTATTTTAAACATGAATCGATACTCTTGCGGACGTGTCGATGCATCGTATTGTCGGCTGTTGGATCGATGCAAAATAGTTTATTTTTTACATGTCTAGTTATTACTTTCCCAAGTTCTCAACTTCTACATTTGAAAAAATAGAGATGTACAACATAATCTGTTTAGCGAGCTCTTTTTAGAACTGAATCCAATTTATTGGAATAATAATAGTCTCTTTGCGCCTCTTTGACTTTTTAAACTTTCACAATTGTTTTCAAAGACAGTTGAGGTCTTGTATTTAAAAATAAAATACAAAATAAAGCAGCAAGCGATTTGTAGTGTACATAACTGTGTGCAGGATGCAGCGTGTGGACTGGATCTAGAATCTACTGCACATCTCTGTTGTTACAGTACCTGTCGATAGCTTGTAAATCTGTTCTGTTTTTGCATGCAACAACAAGCTCATTTTAAACAAGTAACTTGGCGTTACTTGCAAAGTAATGCATTACTTATTACCCTTTTTTTTTGAGTAATCTCGTTACTTTACTTTTTGGAGCAAAAGTAATAACATTACAGTAATATTATGACTTCTAAAATTAGTTCCTGCCCAACACTGTCCAGGGCCCACCAGTACCAGAACCCATGGAGGACCCGGCGGTGTGTGAGATAGACGTGGCGACCAGAAGAATCGTCGGAGGCAGCGACTCTCCTCCTGATCTGGACAGCCCTGGCCAGGTAAGAGCCGGTAAAGGGGAACTCCACCCATTTTCAACATTTTTAATATGTCATTATTATACCTTAGAGATGTTGTGTGGTCATGATGAAAAAAAGTTCCCCCAATTCTATATTTCCTAAAAATGGAGGTGTCTCTATGCAGCAGCATGTGGATGACATCATATATCTACTGCTGTGTGTGTCTCTATGTAGGACTTAATGTAGTGGCTCAGAGGTAGAGTAACTGGATGGTAACCACAAGGTTGCCGGTTCGATCCCGGGCTCCACAGAGTTAGTATCGATGTGTCCTTGAGCAAGACACTTAACCCCTAATTGCTCCTGATGTGCTAGTAGGTACCTTGCATGGTTTCCACTGCCATCAGTGTATGAATGTGTGTGTGAGTGGGTGAATGTGCATCACAATCTATGTAAAGCGCCTTGGATAAAGGCGCTTTATAAATGCACCATTTATCATTTTACTATTTATCATATATCTACTTCTGTGTGTCTATGCAGGAGGATGTAAGTGCTGTCAGATCGAATTTCATTTAATGAATTCCGTTCGAATATTAAAAAAATATATAGTATTCGAAAGAATAAATTGCCATTCGAATTTAGCCTTAATAATTAATTAATTCTATATCATATTTTTATTTGGTTTCATACGTTATTTCCCCCGTTAAATATAACAAATCTTCCGGTGCCTGCAAGTTTGCAACCATCGCTGCATGCGAATAAATGTGTGCGTCCACTCACTTTAGCATGACAGAGCCTACCTAGAGAGGGGGGAGGCGTAGCAGCGAGAGAGAGGTGTAGAGACTAGAGAGCGAGAGAACTCACAGAAGCACGCTGCTTACCGTTGCGTCCCCTCAGACCAAAATAATCCTTATAGAGCAAAAAATAAGTCCAGTGCATTATAGTAGCCTGTATTGCTAGCAGAGTACAGATAAGTTAATAAAAGTCGCGTTCAGTATAAAACCACCGCAGCCAGTCATAAACAACATTAGTTACAGCTGTGTGATGACCGAGTTACATGGAAACTGTGGTCATTATGTTCTGCCATTTATGGTAATAGCGTGATCATTCGAAGGTGCTGGTTTCTATAGGTCACCGCTTTTGATGTGGCAAACCTATGGTGCTTCATGTAATGCACACAATGGCCCACATTTGCATGTGAAGGGGGGCCTCTAGTGGACAGAGTATGCAGTGATTGCAGTCAATGAATGCATAGAATACAGGTATGCAGTATTTTATGGGCTATAATCTAGGCTATATTATATTAAATAATGAGCTAAAATAACGTAAATATTCGAATATAATATTCGATTATTAAAAATATTAAAGAAATGAATTTCGAATGGTATTTTAGAGGGAAAATGACAGCCCTATGCAGGAGGATGTAGGTGACATCATATATCTTCTGTGTCTCTATGCAGGAGGATGCGGGTGACTTCAGCCTGGGTCTGTGCTGCTCTGAGGAGGTGAGAGGAGAGACCCCCGGCAGGGAGGACAGTCCCAGTGAGCTGCTGGGAGAGGTGGGAGAGCTGGATCCTGGAGGAGACTGCAAAACTGGAGACCACAAGGCCTTCGGTATGAACGATGCTGGTGGTCTCTTCTCCATGGAGCCTACACTGGCTTCTCTCTCTTGCACCACATTTAAGCCCAACAACCCTTGGTGAGGCCGTTAGGAGAGCCATTATGATTCACTGCTCCTGAATGAAATGCCGGTGCTGGGAGTCTGGTGCAACGCACAGGTCCTGTGCCAACCTGGTGAGAGCAGGAGCAGACCTGGTGAGACGTAGGAGGGGTCTGGACAGGAGTCAACCCACAGAGCCTAGTCCTTCCATGTGCCAGAGTATGGTGTCTCCCAGTACCGGCAGAGTAGTTCTGGAGCAGTGGATTGTGTGGCCTTGGGTCTTTCCCTAGTGGACTGACCGAGAGTAGCTACTGGGACGTAAGTCGGGACTTGATCAACCCCGGCTGGGTCGCCTGAGTGAGGGGTATGATGTTGCGAGACCTGAAACCCCGATGACCTTGGGATACATCACTGAGGATACGTCCCAGTTGCATCCATGCGATGTATCTTTAAGCTTTAGAGACACTAGCGTTCAAAAGTTTGGGGTCGCTTAGAAACCAGCAATGGACCCGCAAGGGTCCATTTGGTTTCATTTTGACACTCTCAAAAGTTACATCTGGGTTACCCAAACTTCCATCATTTAGCCTGGGGACCACCTGGAACCATCTCAAGGACCACTGGTGGTCCCCGGACCACCTGTTAAAAACCCCTGGTATATAATATAGTAGTGTTCATGGAATGCTGTCCAACTCCAAAGGTTTTGGATGTGGGATGCCTGCCTCCTAAATGCAGGCGTTTCTAAGTGACTTTTGAACGCCAGTGTACATTCTAAATTCCGACATATAAATATAAAATATGTATTGTTGCTATACGAGTGGTCCTCAATCCATCTTTTTCATGCCCAAGAAAGACCGCAGGTTTCCTATAGAACTGGCTTAGATTTTTTTAAAGCCTTTTCAAAGTAAGCCTTGGTCAAAATGGGTAAAATTTAGAGATGTACCAATAATCGGCCACTGATCAGCCATACTGACTAATTTTCACTCTGATCGGTTATCGGCATCTTTAAGTGGCATAAATGTCAAACAGATATTATAGCATATTATTACAGGGCTTGAATGAATGCTCCAATCAGAAGCCAGCGTTTTGGTCACATGAGCAGTTAGATATGTCACAACCGACCTCCTTGCGCAGACAAGATGAACAAAAACAGTGTTTTTATGTACTCTTTCTGTCAATCATGTTCCAGGTGGTCCCCAGCTAAAAAAAGAAGAAATCCATTAACATAAACATAAGCATAAACATTAAACCAAATGGACCCTTGAAGGTCCATTTGGTTTCATGTTTACACCCCCAAGACTTAAAATATTCCTCATGTGAATTATCCCAAGTCTACACAACTATAGAATTAATTTTGATTGATTAATGATTTTTGATTGATTAATTAATACTCTGTATGTTTGACTGTTTTATTTCCCCAATCCAGCCTGGAATTGTGGACAAAAGCAAAAGAAATCTTTAGTTTTGAGGTCTGTGTGGGGAGCTAAAATGTCATCAAATGGTGGTCCTCCTCCGTGGCTCAAATGCTGGTGTCAAAAAGGTTGAAAACCACTGCTCTAAAGGTAGACCTAATGTCCCTTAATCATTTTGCAGATTAATTTACACAATGTACCGTTTGTGTCCCGACAGGCAAAGAGGTGGTCCTTCTGATGCAAGCTCTGAACACCCTCTCCACGCCGGAGGAGAAGCTAGCCGCGCTCTGCAAGAAGTACGCAGACCTGGTAAGAACTGTCTCTGCATGTGCCTGTATACTGGCGTTCAAAAGTTTGGGGTCACCTAGAAACGCCTGCATTTAGGAGGCAGGCATCCCACATCCAAAACCTTTGGAGTTGGACCGCATTCCATGAACACTACTATATTATATACCAGGGGTTTTCAACAGGTGGTCCGGGGACCCAAATGAAACCAAAATGGACCCTTGCGGGTCCATTTGGTTTCATTTTGACACTCTCGAGAGTTAAAATATTCATCATCTGAATTAGCACCACTTAATTAAGAAGTTTACACTGTTTTGTTGGCAAAATACAGCCTGGATTTGTGGACAAAATCAAAGGAATTCTTTAATTTTAGGTCTTTGGTGTGAAAATGTAATCAAATGGTGGATAAATGGTCCCTGGAGTCAAAAAGGTTGAAAACCCCTGCCATACAGTATGCTAGGGGTTTTCAACCTTTTTGACACCAAAGACCTAAACAATATTACTCTGGGTCTATCCCAGAGATTAACGTTGTGTTTCACAGAACTCCACTGCAAGGCAGAACCATAGAAGCAGTGGAGCTATGGACCAGAGCTAGGGTTAATTCTATATAATGGGTCAGTCCCGCCCTCCTCGTGACGTTGCCCCAGTTCCACAAAAGGCTTCCCCCATTCAAGACTTTTTGAAAGTAATTCATATAAAGACGATTACACCGCGGACAAAGCCAACTCGGGTCGTGACAAATCATGACGACACACACCATCTTTTGGGACAATCAAATAATTTCTAAGAAGAAAAACGAAACAGAGTGTTGTATTGTATCCTGACGTTTTTTTCTTGTCTCCTTGCTAATTATACTGTATATTGTATGGTAATATTGTGTGTGTTGTCAACTCTATAGACCTGCGCATTGACATCACCGCCCCGGTTCCGGAAGTGTTTTCCTCACTCATTTTTCTCATAGGCTTTTCGAAAATAATTTGTATAAAGACGATTACAACGCGGACAAAGCCAACTCGAGTCGTGACAAATCATGACGACACACACGATATTATCATATATCTAATTAGCAAGAAGTAGAAAACGGTAGGATAAAACACTTTTTGTTTCGTTTTTCACCTTAGAAATTGTTTGATCGTCCCAAAAGATTGTGTGTGTCATCATGATTTGTCACGACCCGAGTTGGCTTTGTCCGCGACGTAATCGTCTTTATCTAAATTATTTTCGAAAAGTCTATGAGAAAAATGAATGAATGAATGAATGAATGAATGGGGGAAAACACTTCTGGAACCGGGGTGGTGACGTCACTGTGCAGGTCTATTGCTTGTTGGTAATAATAATAATAATAATGGCGTCTTTCTAATTTCATTGCTGTCCGTCTGTCTCTCTGTGTTCTTCAGCTGGAGGAGAGCCGCTGCATGCAGAAACAGGTGAAGGTTCTGCAGAAGAAGCAGTCTCAGATCGTCAAGGAGAAGATCCACCTGCAGGGCGAACACAGCAAGGCTATCCTCGCACGCAGCAGGCTGGAGAGTCTGTGTAGAGAGCTGCAGAGGCACAACAAGACCCTGAAGGTACATTTTCCCGCATAATTTGCATTTTCCCGCATACTTCACATTTGTTCCGCAACTTTTGCAAATTCCCGCATTTTCACCGCATAATTGCACCTAAAACCCCCGCATATTCCATCGCATAATCAAGGATTTTTGCCCGCAACAATCACGATTTTAGCCCGCATAATCAAGGATATTTCCCCGCGTTTTTCTGGAGGGTCTAGTTCTGACTCTATGGTCTAGTAACTAGACCATAGAGTCAGAGCAAGACCCTGAAGGTACTAGACCAGGGGTGGCCAACCTGTGGCTCGCGAGCCACATGCGGCTCTTCAGCTGGTTACATGCGGCTCTTAAGAGCTTCCACATGAAGCAATCAAAAACGCTCGGCCTGGCGCATTCCATATACCAGTGGTTTTCAACCTTTTTTATACCAGGGCCCACCATTTATTCCGAATTTGATTTGAGCCACAGACCACCATTTGATGACATTTTAGCTCCACAGACCCCAAAGCTAAAGATTCCGTTTACTTTTGTCAACAAATCCAGGCTGGATTTCAGAGAAAACAAAACAGTCAAACATACAGATCAAAATGACCATTAATCTTTCACAACTGTACATTCTCTAGTTGTGTAGACTTGGGCTAATTCACATGATGCATATTTTAACTCTTGAGAGCATAGAAGAGTTACATCTGGCTAACCAACTTTACATCATTTAGCCTGGGGACCACCTGGAATCCTCTCAGGGATCATTGGTGATCCCTATATAGTGGTGCCCAACCACTCAACCAAGGACTGATTCCTAGTCGACCGCGGAGGTGTAGGTGTATGTTTTTTGACTTGTCATATACTTTTTTGGATTGTAAGCCCTGTTTCTAAATACATGTCTATATGTTTTAATAGTGTGTCTTTGCATTGCGCACCTGCACACAAATGCACGTGTCTTATGGCAGGAGAGGGGAAATCTATTTGCGACCGTGGCGGCCGTTGCGGCCGTTTCCTAACCATTGTGACTGTTTGATGTGGCTCTTTGCAGTAACACAGTGAAAAACGTGGCTCTTAGTCTGTGACTGGTTGGCCACCCCTGTACTAGACCATAGAGTCACAACAAGACCCTGAAGGTACTAACTAGACCATAGAGTCACAAGACTCTGAAGGTACTAGACCATAGAGTCACAACAAGACCCTGAAGGTACTAACTAGACCATAGAGTCACAAGACTCTGAAGGTACTAGACCATAGAGTCACAACAAGACCCTGAAGGTACTAACTAGACCATAGAGTCACAAGACTCTGAAGGTACTAGACCATAGAGTCACAACAAGACCCTGAAGGTACTAACTAGACCATAGAGTCAGAACAAGACCCTGAAGGTACTAACTAGACCATAGCGTCACAACAAGACCCTGAAGGTACTAACTAGACCAAGGTTCAAGGTTTTTTATTTGTCACTCCAGTGTATGTCAGGACATATACAGGGATGAAATAGCGTTTCCATTTTCCACAGTGCAATAGACAAGACAGTGTAGTACAGGCCTGGCCAACCTGTGGCTCTTGAGCCACATGCGGCTCTTTGGCTGGTTTCATGCGGCTCTTAAGGGCCTTTCACATGACAAGTGTCAAAATTGCTGAGCTTGGCACAGCCATTCATTCCCTATATTATGATTATAAAATTGATTTTGTGCGTGTGAGCTCACATTGTTATATTTTTGTTTGTGGAACTGGTTCAACTGAGAGTTTGTGTGTGAGACAGTGCACACAATGTTAATTACTGAAAATAACTGGCCTACATAATCCATCCATTTTAAACCGGTTATCCGAAGTCGGGTCGTGGGGGCTAGGAGTCATTATCATGTTGGTGTGTGTCTGGCTGAGCAGAGGTCTGTGTGTGTGAGAGAGAGGAAGGGATGGGGTGATGTTCATGTGTGTCCATCTGTATGATGTGGCTCTTTGCAGCAACACGGTAAAAAAGTGGCTCTTAGTCTCTGAATGGTTGGCCACCCCTGGTGTAGTAAGACAAAAGTCAAGACAATAGACAGTGCAATAAGACAAAGTTGAGACAAATAGTGCAATAAGACAAGGTCGAGACAATATATGGACGAGACAACAGTAGTGCAGCAGACCAGTAAAGTGCAAACTGTACACCTAACTTGAGGTGAAGGTGCTTAGCTAACCAGGTGATAAAGTGGCGGTAGTGTGAAGCTAAAACAGACAGGACGTATATACAACTACTAGAAACTACTACTAGAGACTACAGTATACTACAGCTAGAAAACTACAACTAAAAAAAAAAAAAAAAAAAAAAAGCTATATACGAGGTTACATAGCTACAACTAGAACAACTAAACAAACAACACATAGCTTACTATGAGGTGAGGTATACATGTGCAAGATAGGATAGGATAGGATAGCAGCAGTTCGATCCAGTCCTTCGGTTGTATGTGTGAGTTGACCATGTGTGAGTGACCATGTGTGAGTGCGTGTGAGTGACCACACGCACATGTGTGAGTGACCATGTGTGAGTGCGTGCATGTGCGTGGGTGTGTGTGCCTGTGTAAGGGGTGGTGGGTAGTTGAAGTCCAGCGTCCGTGTGCATGTGTGTGTAGGGAGTTCAGCGTGTGCGTGTGTGCGCGTGCACCCCCACCGTGGGAGGGGGAGGAGTGGCAGCATGGGGGGGTACCGAGTGGGAGGGTGCTCAGTGGCGTGCGAGGGAGTGGGAGGGAGTTCAGCAACCTGACGGCTTGGTGAACGAAGCTATCATTCAACCTGCTGGTCCTTGCCCGGAGGCTCCTCAATCTCTTCCCCGATGGGAGGAGGTTGAAGAAGCCGTGCGTAGGGTGGGTGGTGTCGCCTGCGATCTGTAGCGCCCTGCGGGTCACCCGTGTGTTGTAGATGTCTTGCAGGGACAGAAGGGGGACACCCACGATCTTCTCGGCTGCTCTCACTGTGCGCTGCAAGGACTTTCTGCAGGAAGCTGTGCACCCACCATACCACACAGTTATGCAGCTGGTCAGGATGCTCTCGATCGTGCCGCGGTAGAAGGAGCACATGATGGGGGCTGGGGCTCTGGCTCTTCTCAGTCTACGGAGGAAGTAGAGGCGCTGCTGAGCCTTCTTGACCAGTGCTGTGGTGTTAGTGTTCCAGGAGAGGTCCTCTGTGATGTGTACACCAAGGAATTTGGTGCTCTTCACTCTCTCCACTGCAGCTCCGTTGATGCTCAGTGGGGAGTGCTGGGTGTGCGCTCTCCGAAAGTCAACAATGATCTCCTTCGTCTTCTCCACGTTGAGAAGGAGGTTGTTGTTTGCACACCACGTGGTCAGCTGGCTCACCTCATCTCTGTAGTTGGACTCATCGTTGTTGTGGATGAGGCCGATCACAGTTGTGTCGTCCGCAAACTTGACGAAGATGTTGTTGCTGTGCGTTGGAGTGCAGTCGTGGGTCAGCAGGGTGAAGAGGAGGGGCTGAGCACACATCCCTGGGGGGCCCCCGTGTTCAGGGTGATGGTGCTGGATGTGTTCCCGCTGACTCGGACTGCCTGCGGTCTCCCAGTCAGGAAGTCCAGCAGCCAGTTGCACAGTGACGTGTTCACTCCCAGCTGGTCCAGCTTGTGTATGAGCTGCTGGGGGATGATGGTGTTGAATGCTGAGCTGAAGTCGATGAACAGCATTCGTACGTGTGCGTCCTTGGTGTCCAGGTGACACAACAAGACCCTGAAGGTACTAACTAGACCATAGAGACACAACAAGACCCTGAAGGTACTAACTAGACCATAGAGTCTGTGCAGAGAGCTGCAGAGTCACAACAAGACCCTGAAGGTACTAGACCATAGACACAACAAGACCCTGAAGGTACTAGACCATAGAACTTTCACATTTCGTGGACAGAAATGTGAAAGTTCTTGGTTTTGGATGCAAGAAACTAACCTCAACATCACCAACTGTCAACTCATTCATCCATCCATCTTCATCCGCTTATCCGAGTTCGGGTCGCGGGGGCAACAGCTCTACCAGAGAGCTCCATCCATGTGAAAGTTGTGGCAAAAAACGCCTTTTCAGTGAAATATCGTGACTTTTCCGGTAGTCGGACGTCGCCCAATTCCCCCAATTCTTTATTTCCTAAAAATGGAGGTCTGAAAAAAATCCTTAACATGGTGAAATACATCTGACATCATCAAGACATATTTCACCATGTTAATGATTTTTCTTTCAGACCCCTTTTTCCTGAGAGGGTACAAATGTGATCCATTTGGTTCCCCGAAAAAAACTTTGAAAATTGGCGGAATTCCCCTTTAATGACTAATAATAAACTGGTGTCCACTCTCTCTCTCTCTCTCTGTCTCTCTCTCTCTGTCTCTCTCTGTCTCTCTCTCCCTCTCTCCCCCTCTCTCTCCCTCCCTCGTCCAGGATGAAAACGGCCAGCGGTCCCGTGAGTACGAGGAGCAGCGCAAGGAGGCCATGCTCCACTTCCAGATGACTCTGGGAGACATCGAGGTGCAGATGGAACAGCACAGCTCCCACAACACCAAGCTGAGGCAGGAGAACATGGAGCTGGCCGAGAAGCTCAAGAAGCTCATCGAGCAGTACGAGCTCCGAGAGGAGGTACAGAGCGCTGCGCTCACAGTCACACTGCTGCTTTTTGTTACCATTTTGTCCTGACTAGATTCTAGTTTCTGATGCTGGAGTCTAGTTTCTGACGCTAGAGTCTAGTTTCTGACGCTAGAGTCTAGTTTCTGACGCTAGAGTCTAGTTTCTGACGCTAGATTCTAGTTTCTGACGCTAGAGTCTAGTTTCTGACGCTAGGATCTAGCTTCTGACACTAGGTTCTAGCTTCTGACACTAGGTTCTAGCTTCTGACACTAGGTTCTAGCTTCTGACACTACAATCTAGTTTATTACACTGCAGTCTAGTTTCTGACGCTAGAGTCTAGTTTCTGCCACTGGATTCTAGTTTCTGCCACTGGATTCTAGTTTGTGACACTAGATTCTAGTTTCTGATGGTAGATTCTGTCCTCTCTTCAGCACATAGACCAGGTATTGACCTGTCCTCTGTCCTCTAAAGCACATAGACCAGGTGTTGACCTGTCCTCTGTCCTCTCCTCAGCACATAGACGAGGTGTTGACCTGTCCTCTGTCCTCTAAAGCACATAGACCAGGTGTTGACCTGTCCTCTGTCCTCTAAAGCACATAGACCAGGTGTTGACCTGTCCTCTGTCCTCTCCTCAGCACATAGACCAGGTGTTGACCTGTCCTCTGTCCTCTAAAGCACACAGACCAGGTGTTGACCTGTCCTCTGTCCTCTCCTGTCCAGCACATAGACCAGGTGTTGACCTGTCCTCTGTCCTCTAAAGCACATAGACCAGGTGTTGACCTGTCCTCTGTCCTCTAAAGCACATAGACCAGGTGTTGACCTGTCCTCTGTCCTCTAAAGCACATAGACCAGGTGTTGACCTGTCCTCTGTCCTCTAAAGCACATAGACCAGGCGTTGACCTGTCCTCTGTCCTCTAAAGCACATAGACCAGGTGTTGACCTGTCCTCTGTCCTCTCCTGTCCAGCACATAGACCAGGTGTTGACCTGTCCTCTGTCCTCTCCTGTCCAGCACATAGACCAGGTGTTGACCTGTCCTCTGTCCTCTACAGCATATAGACCAGGTGTTGACCTGTCCTCTCCTGTCCAGCACATAGACCAGGTGTTGACCTGTCCTCTGTCCTCTAAAGCACATAGACCAGGTGTTGACCTGTCCTCTGTCCTCTAAAGCACATAGACCAGGTGTTGACCTGTCCTCTGTCCTCTAAAGCACACAGACCAGGTGTTGACCTGTCCTCTGTCCTCTCCTCAGCATATAGACCAGGTGTTGACCTGTCCTCTGTCCTCTCCTCAGCATATAGACCAGGTGTTGACCTGTCCTCTGTCCTCTCCTCAGCATATAGACCAGGTGTTGACCTGTCCTCTGTCCTCTCCTGTCCAGCACATAGACCAGGTGTTGACCTGTCCTCTGTCCTCTCCTGTCCAGCACATAGACCAGGTGTTTAAGCACAAGGAGCTCCAGCAGCAGCTGATGGACGCCAAGCTGCAGAGAATCGCTGAGATGATGAGGGAGGTGGAGGAGAAGCAGCAGAGAGAGAGAGACTTTGTGAGTACAAACCTTTTTGTTCACCCTGACTAATCTAAAAATCAAATGCAGTAGATGCAGAGTTGTTCCGATACTGATACTGGTATTGGGCCGATAATATCTTCAAGTACTGGTAAATTGCAAAGTATAAATGACAACTAACACGTGTAGATCGGAGTACTTGTACTAGTATTGCGTACAAGTACTCCAAATAAATGGTAAATGGTTCATTTATATAGTGCCTTTGTCCAAAGCGCTTTACATAGATTGTACATCACATTCAACACATTCACACACACATTCATGGCAGTGGAAACCATGCAATGTATCTACTAGCACATCAGGAGCAATTAGGGCTTCCGTGTCTTGCTCAAGGACACTTCCACACTAACTCTGGGGGGAGCCCGGGATCGAACCGGCAACCTTGTGTTTACCATCCGGTGACTCTACCACTGAGACACTGCCACCCCTCCAATCTACACAAAAATGGTATTGGGACAACTCTAAAATGCAGTACAGGGCTTGACACTAACACTTGCCCGCTTGCCCGGGGCAAGTAAAAAAAAATGGTAGGGCAAGTGAAGACTGCTACCTGGTTGCCTGATCGGGCAAGTGTGCAACTTAGTGCACTATAACACAACACAAGATATATTTGTCTTGAAGGCAGTCATTGCACTCTGCCTCTGTGTCTTTCCCTGCTTTCTAGCTATCTCTACCTATCTCTCTCCCAGGTCCATTTGGTTCCAAACTATCATTTTGCTGGGGTCAGGGACCACTGGGTCTGTGACCACTATGGGCTAAAATGATGATGAATTTTAACTCTTGAGAGCGTAAAAATGAAACCAAATGGACCCGCAAGGGTCCATTTGGTTTCATTTTTACGCTCTCAAGAGTTACATCTGGTTAACCAACTTAGCTGGGGACCACCTGGAACCTTCTCAGGGACCACTGGTGGTCCCCGGACCACCTGTTGAAAGCACCCAAGTAGGAAGTAAACTTAAAAGCAAAATTTACAATATATTTTTGGGGGGCAAGTGACCATGACCTGAGGGCAAGTAGAACCTGATGGCAAGTGCCTCGGAGACCTTAGTGTCAACCCCTGCAGTACAATGTAAAAAGTACAATGTGTTGTGTTACAGCTGCTGAAAGACGCCACAGATTCCAGGCACAAGTGTGAGCTGATGAAGGAACAGGAGACTCAGCTCAAACAACAGGTACGCTCACCTCCTATTGGCTGGTCAGGAGAATTAGTGAAGAGCAACGCTCACCTCCTATTGGCTGGTCAGGAGAATTAGTGAAGAGCAACGCTCACCTCCTATTGGCTGGTCAGAGGAATTAGTGAAGAGCAACGCTCACCTCCTATTGGCTGGTCAGAGGAATTAGTGGAGAGCAACGCTCACCTCCTATTGGCTGGTCAGAAGAATTAGTGAAGAGCAACGCTCACCTCCTATTGGCTGGTCAGGGGAATTAGTGAAGAGCAACGCTCGCCTCCTATTGGCTGGTCAGAGGAATTAGTGAAGAGCAACGCTCGCCTCCTATTGGGTGGTCAGAGGAATTAGTGAAGAGCAACGCTCGCCTCCTATTGGCTGGTCAGAGGAATTAGTGAAGAGCAACGCTCTCTTCCTATTGGCTGTTCAGAGGAATTAGTGATGAGCAACGCTCTCTTCCTATTGGCTGTTCAGGGGAATTAGTGAAGAGCAACGCTCACCTCCTATTGGCTGTACAGGGGAATTAGTGAAGAGCAATGCTCACCTCCTATTGGTTGTTCAGGGGAATTAGTGAAGAGCAACGCTCTCTTCCTATTGGCTGGTCAGAGGAATTAGTGATGAGCAACGCTCTCTTCCTATTGGTTGTTCAGGGGAATTAGTGAAGAGCAATGCTCACATCCTATTGGTTGTTCAGGGGAATTAGTGAAGAGCAACGCTCGCTTCCTATTGGTTGTTCAGGGGAATTGGTGAAGAGCAACGCTCACTTCCTATTGGTTCCAATAGGAAGCGAGCGTTGCTCTTCACTGAAGTATGAACTGCTATGAATTGTGTGTTGATTGTATGTGTTTATTAGTGTGTTCTTCTCCGCTATGCAATGTTAAATAGAAATGTCATTGGTTGCGTTAACAACACAGCACAGCACACACTCACAGGCAAACATTTGAAAGGTTATCGATGTGTATAGAAAGACCTTGACGGAGTTGTACGGTTTGGTATTTCAGTTGTCTCTGTACATGGACAAGTTTGAGGAGTTCCAGAGCACCCTGGCCAAAAGCAACGAGGTCTTCACCACCTTCAGACAGGAGATGGAGAAGGTATTTAATCCATTCTGATATTAACTCTCTTATTGGCCATTCCACTGTTCCTCATAATGCCAGCAATTTTCCCTATAGTTTCATATTTTTTATTTATCAAATTAATGCCCTTCAAATAAAGCACATAATTCCAAATACTCGTCATTGATCATATACTATACGGGAACATCCACTAGGTGGCAGTAATGCGGACGATGGCCGGAGATGAAGCGCATTTCTGGTCATAGAGTAAGAGTACTTCCTGTTTGTCCGTTTCACTGCTGCTATGTAAACAGTGTGGTGGTGTGATCATCATCTAGTCCTCGATCGGAGCGATCGTGTTTTCTATCATATATATATATATAAGTCAAATCAAGCTGTAATGACGCGCCGATGGTTGGATTATGATCAGTGATGGACATACAGACTGTGCAAGCGTGCACCCAACGATTTTTTTGGCCATCTCTAAGTGAGTAGTACCTGCCATTAGCCGATCATGCTAAAAACAATGCTGATCGCCTGAAATTAATGTTACAATCATTGGGGATTTAACAAAGCTTCAAAAATGTGTCAAGGGCATTAATTATTTAAAGCAGGGGTTTTCAACCTTTTTCATCTCAGCGACCACCATTTATTCAGGATTTGAGCCACCATTTGAGGATATTTTAGCCCCAAAGATTTATTTTGCTTTTGTCCACAATTCCAGGTACATTCCAAAATGGCTAATGATGATGAATGTTTTAATTCTTGAGTGTAAAAATGAAAACCCCTGATTTAAAGCGTCAAATTCGTCAAGGGCAGTAAGAGGGTTAAACGACAGCCAGAACCAAGCTACCACGTTCTGCCAGTAGCGTAACCGTTCCTCTAAGCGTTCCTCTAACCGCTCCTCTAACCGCTCCTCTAACCGCTCCTCTAACCGCTCCTCTAACCGCTCCTCTAAGTGTTCCTCTAACCGCTCCTCTAAGTGTTCCTCTAACCGCTCCTCTAACCGCTCCTCTAAGTGTTCCTCTAACCGCTCCTCTAAGTGTTCCTCTAACCGCTCCTCTAACCGTTCCTCTCCATCAGATGACCAAGAAGATCAAGAAGCTGGAGAAGGAGACGACTCAGTGGAGGACCAAATGGGAGAGCAACAACCAGGCTCTGCTGCAGATGGCTGAGGAGGTATTAATTAATATTAACTTAAAGGGATATTTCACTTTCAAAAAAACCTTCGGCCATATTATGGTCTACTCTGTGAACACCCTAGACCAGGGGTTTTCAACCTTTTTGATCCCAGGGCCCACTATTTAGTCAGCATTTGAACCACGGACCACCATTTTGGGACATTTTAGCCCCACAGGCAGACTCCAAAACTAAAGATTTTGGTCGTTTTTCTCCACAATTCCAGGCTGGATTTCGGAAACAAAACAGTCAAACATACAGATCAAAATGACCATTAATCAAGGCATTTGGGCAAATTGGGGCAAAATTGGGGCAAAGTAAACACTATTTTTCCCCTCTTTTGTTGGTCTCTGTATTCTCAAACAATAATAACGTAACTAGTGTACAAGTATTTATTGTTACAGTTGTACAGTGTGTCCGACACAGGACGATCTTGTGTATGTAGGGATCATTGTAAGCAGAGCAATGCAAAACGTATGACTTTGATGCTTTTAAAGGCAAAAAAACAACCAAGTGTTGTCAACATTGTAGAAGATGCACTCCCATCAGTCACAATGAACTCCTACATAACATCCATAATGTTTACTATCCTACCAGAACTCCTACATAACATCCATAATGTTTACTATCCTACCAGAACTCATACATAACATCCATAATGTTTCCCATCCTCCAGAACTCATCTATAACATCCATAATGTTTCCTATCCTCCAGAACTCCTACATAACATCCATAATGTTTACTATCCTACCAGAACTCATACATAACATACATAATGTTTACTATCCTCCAGAACTCATCCATAACATCCATAATGTTTACTATCCTACCAGAACTCATACATAACATCCATAATGTTTACTATCCTACCAGAACTCATCCATAACATCCATAATGTTTACTATCCTCCAGAACTCCTACATAACATCCATAATGTTTACTATCCTACCAGAACTCATCCATAACATCCATAATGTTTACTATCCTACCAGAACTCCTACATAACATCCATAATGTTTACTATCCTCCAGAACTCATCTATAACATCCATAATGTTTCCTGTCCTCCAGAACTCATCCATAACATCCATAATGTTTACTATCCTACCAGAACTCCTACATAACATCCATAATGTTTACTATCCTCCAGAACTCATCTATAACATCCATAATGTTTCCTGTCCTCCAGAACTCATCCATAACATCCATAATGTTTCCTGTCCTCCAGAACTCCTACATAACATCCATAATGTTTACTATCCTACCAGAACTCATCCATAACATCCATAATGTTTCCTGTCCTCCAGAAAACGCTGCGTGACGGACACTTCAAGGCTCTACAGGGGAAACTAGAGCTCCTGGAGAGGCTGTGCAGAGCTCTACAGAAGGAGAGGAACGACCTGAACACCCGCCTCAGCCTTCTGGACCTCCACCAGGGTAGGACTTTGGTTTTATGACTTTATTTCATTGACACACTTCGGCTCAGAATAAGATTGGCCATAGACCATTTATTGCAAAGCTTTTGCATGTTTGAATGGAAAATTTGAACACTGGCAACAAGACAGAGACAGCTAGAAGGAAGACTGAAGAAAGACTGCTTATAAAGAGCACATGATTGAATGTGGGTGTGACTGACTTAGCTGACAGCCAATGAGTGAGGGGAGTTGACATGGAGAGACTGCAGATTTAAAGGGACAGAATGAATTACTGATTGGGAATTAGGGGAATTAATTAATTTTAATTAAATAATTTCCTGGTTTAGCCCCTAGGTCCCTCTAGTCCGAAATTAGCTTATAATGGGAGCCTACCCAAGTCCCGCTATGACCCCAGAATGATTCATAATCCGCACTGCACACAGATACTGCACACATCCCCACTGTACACAGATACTGAGTAATAACCATTGAACATCCTGGTGAAATAGAACATAATGGACATATACCCACTTTTGTTGCTTTTGTAATCTGTGTATTGATGCATAACTGATTCCAGCCAGCTCAGACGCTATAGCTACTTTTGTTTCAACTCCTGGGGTATAAAAAGCCAAAGTGGTAACCCGGATGCCTTCTGTAATTCAATTTTCAGTCATGTAATAAATGTACCTATAAAACAAAGGCTTCAGTTATACCACATTTATATCTGATAGCTGTATGTGTTATAAACATGAGCATGATAAACGCTCAAATAGTAGATGCTCAAATAAATACAATTCTGTATAGATTTTTTAAATGATGTATAGTTGTGTGTGTGTGTGTGTGGGGGGGAATAAACAGTAACAATTACAGTATTTATAATGATAAATGCATTCTTATTTCTCTCAAAGAATGTGGCGGCAGTGGACTGTGAGGTTGAGTGTCCCTAATAAAACAGAAGAAACAATGAATAAAAACGAATAAAATAGACTATAAACTACTTAGTTGGACAGAATAAAAGGTATTGAAATGGTCTGAAAAAGTATAGAAACAGGAGAACACGGAGTGCAGGTTGGATTGCATAAAAGAAATGGAATGGAGACGTTTTTGGGGCTCAGAAATAACAACATAGCTTATTTCTCTCACAAGATGTGGCAACCCTATCCTTCACGGTCGAGCGTCCACAATACAACAGGGGAAACACTACGGCAGCTCAGAATGGACACAAAACAGCGTGGACTATCATAATACAACATAAACACTTGCCAGGAAAAAAATTGGACACTTGCGTGCTGTTTTTATAGCCGTAATAGCGGGACTTGGGTAGGCTCCCAAGTTAGTTGGCGCTAGTGGTGGGACAATTAAACCCGATAATCCCGATGATATCATGGGCATGATTACACAGCGATGTACAGCTGTTAAAAATTCGCTTTCAGCTACCAAAACAAAGTCGCCACCAGCGCCGATGGAAAGATAAAAAAGATGCCAGAAATGGAACGTTTTGGGTTGAACAAGGTTGATTGGGTACAGGAACTCGAGAAAACTCACAGCGTCGACCATCTGGGAACTCTGGCCGAGACGGGACGCTGTAGTTCAGCTCTAAAGTGCGGAACACGGCCTGGACTCCGTACGACCCACCGTACAACCCACCACCCAATTTGGATGTTAATGCTTTAAAGATAAAAGTGCCGACGGACACTGTTGTGTTTGTTAATGATTTTTCTTTTAGGACCTTTTTTCTGAGGGCGTACAAATGGACCCATCGGGGTCCATTTGGTTCCATTTGTACGCTCTCAGAAAAAAATCTTGAAAATGGGTGAAATCCAAGTCGCTTGTGGGAGGAAAAAGAATGTTATCTATATATCAAATTGAATCGCAGCATAATTTAGAATCGCAGTATAAATCGATTCAGAGCCCTAAATATCGATATTGTATCGTATGGTGATGTAAGTGACTTGTCCCCCCACCCCCCCTAGACCCTACCACTGCTCTGGGACCCTCCCAGTCCCGGCTGATGCTGATGCCGTCCACAGAAACCTCCTCTGAGACCCCGGAGGACGAGGAGGAGGAGGAGGAGGAGGAGGACGAGGACCTGCCAGGTAGGGCCTTAACTAGGGCTGGGAATCGATCCGAATTCCCTAGATCGATTCGATTTCGATTCACAAGGTCACGATCCGATTCGATCCACGATTCGATCCGATTCGATATCGATCTATTTCCAGACATAATGGAAATAAATACTGTCCAATAGACAAGACGGCCCCATATGTTGGTGATTGTATGTGTAAGAGGGACACAGAGAGAGAAGAGTCAAGTATTAAGTAGGCCCTACTGTAATTTCCGGATTATAAAGCGCACCTGAATATAGGCCGCATCGGCCAAATTTAGCGAAAAAAAAAACAATTGTGTACATATACAAGCCGCACTGGACTGTTAATTAATTACCATAAGTAAGGTAATTACCATATGTAAGGGTTCTTACTTCTTGCACAGATGAGATTGTCGGCAACGAAATGGTGTTTGAGAAGCATCCTTTTTATTATTTAAACGACTTCAAGAAAAAAAATGCATTTGTAGGCTATAACTCATTCAAGTGTTTTAATCTATAGTGCACAGAACGTGTAGCCTACTGTGCCGTGAACTGTATTGTTTCAGTCATACACGTGTAACATTTAACTGCACGTGCTGTATATGTAATTATTACTTTGGTTCAATAAGTAGCATTGCATCTCCGTGTATGTAGGCCTATTTATAGTTTTAATTTAACGGATGGCACGGCATTCTGGCCATACGCTGGCTGTGGGCTGCAACGTTGATTCACACTCAGGCGCGGATTGGCACATATTTTCCCACCGGGACAATTTTGCCTTTGCCAGGCCACCCTGGGGGGTGGCGCAGGCCACCGGGAAAACTCCCTGTACTCCAGATGGCCAACCCGCCCTTGGATAGGCCTACACTTGTTGAATGTACTCTACGCGGGGAAGGAAGCGACACGGACACTTTACAATATGTCCAGAATCCAGACCGAGGGTATAGGCTTGGGAAATGACCGTGCGTTCAAACTGGAAGACAGTTGTTTGTTTTTCCCGAGTCGCTTTACACTCGCACGTGCGAGCCCCTTCATTGCGATGCGCAGTGGATACAATACTCATTAAAAGTTACCGAGGAAGCGTTCCGACCCTGGGTCTGTACATTTTGTGGTCTCGATTCTCTGTAAATAAGCGATCCACAAGCTTGCTCGCTAAAGCTGATCCACAAGGTCGCGCCGCATGTGTTTCCAAAGTAGCCTATGTGTGCTGGAGACCACCTAACTCCCCCAAAGTTACCGTACATCTGGTTAACCAACTGTCTATCATTTAGCTGGCGACCACCAGGAATCCTCTAAATGCGCTCAACGAGGCGACATCAATGTGACTTTTATTAGGCTTTTTTTTCGCCGCCTCGTCCTGATCGCGCAGCAGCCCAGCCTTTCGAAACCCGTTCGTGATCGTGGATGGATGTTTTGACACTTTTCCACGCAGTCAGGACCCACTGCCAGACTTGAGAAAAAGTTGCTTTCCGCATGCGACCAGTTTTGGTGAAAGATTTCTCGCCGCTAGTCATCCAAGCCTGTTTTCAAAGTGGCGAAGTGCCACTTACCAGGGGCTGCAGGTGCTTCGTTGTGCCCCCAGGAATCACGGCAGGAATCGAGCACGAGTTCACAGAATATATGTGCCCTCATGCTGTCCAAAACGAGCTTTTTTTGGCACGTGTTTTTTTTGGCAGCGGCGGCGACGCATTTAGTAGTGTCTGTCTTTCTATAGTGCGCCTCCGCGTAAAAGAAAATGGTGCCAGTCGCCTGGAGAAGATCGATCCACACATTTTTTAATCGATGTCGTGTTTTTGAGCGTGAATCGATATCGGATCGCTGGATCGATTTTTTTGAACACAGCCCTAGGGCCTTAACCAACCATGTTTTTTGGTAGTCGGATCGAATACTTTGGTAGTCGAATAATCTTCGACTAGTAGTCTATAGTGATATATATTTGTTTTTCATCCAATAAAACATGCGATTCTGGGCTTCTTATTGAAACAATGCATGCATATTACACTACTGTAATTCAGTTACATTATGACATGAAAAATAAGCAATCAAACAACAATCAGTCCCAACACCACAACACACCACCATTATGTCTGCTGGAGAAAAAAAATTAAAAAGATATCTAAAATGATTATTAGCGAATAACGAATAGTGAATTACGGTAATAGTGGTTTGCTAGTCGATAATCGACTAGTCGAATATTTAGTTAATGCCCTACTGCCAGGTGACCAGGGGTGTAGTGTCAGGGGGACGCAGGGGGACGGCGTCCCTCCACTTCTCACATCTAAAATATTTTATATACAGGGGTGTAGTGGAGGGGGGACGCGGGGGGACGGCGTCCCCCCACTTCTCACATCTACCGGTAAAATATTTTATATACAGGGGTGTAGTGGAGGGGGGACGCGGGGGGATGGCGCCCCTCCACTTCTCACATCTAGAATATTTTTGGGGCAAAAGTAGGCCTGTGTTTTACATCAAGATGTGTTTCACCATGTTAATGACTTTCCTTTTTTCTGAGAGTGTACAAATGTGAACGGGTCCATTTGGTTCACATTTGTACACTCTCAGAAAAAAATAATAAAATGGGCGGAATTCCCCTTTAACCCATAGTAGACGGGAACCCCTAGTGGTAGTTTTACCCTAGTTGACGGGAACCCCTATTGGGGTTCTGTACAGTATGTACAGTATCAAAAAATGCCAAAAGATTTGATGGTGTTACACAATAATTTGAGGTTTTTCAATACACTTAGATAAGTATTTCAAAGACATTTTTACAATCGGGATAGTCTACAATGGGTGGAATTCCCCTTCAAGAGGCGTCCCTCCCACTTCTAAAAGTCCCACTACAACACTGCAGGCGACAGGGCCAAGACGGAGGAGACGGAGGGGGTCCACCAGGCGGCCAGGCCTCCAGAACACCCAGAGGAGGAGGAGGATGAGGATGAGGAGGAGGCAGCTACCACCACCACCACCATCACCAGGCCTCCAGAACACCCAGAGGAGGATGAGGAGGCAGCCACCACCACCAGGCCCCTAGAAGAGGAGGAGGAGGATGCTAGCACCACCACCAGGCCCTCAGCGGACCTGGGGCAGGCTGTTGCCGATCCCAGCCCCACCTCCACCTCCACTACCACCCCAACCCCTGCTACGCTGCACCCAGAAGCTCCAGGACCTGCTACCACCACCACCACCACAGAAGAGCCCCAGGAGGACTGATGATATGCAGGAGGTGAACCAGGAGGTAGTCGTGGCTCTATTATGCACACAGAATAACTATGTTCTACTTGAGGTCCCACTAGGCCCCTCTCCTTCCTTTTAGGAGTGTTAGCTGATGGTATAGAGATGCGCAGTGACGTCACTGCCCCTGTTCCCCTGTGGATTCCCCATTCATTTTTCTCATAGACTTTTCGACAATAATTTATATCAAGACGATTACGCCGCGGACAAAGCCAACTCGAGTCGTGACGAATCATGATGGCACACACAAACTTTTGGGACAATAAAATAATTTCTAAGATGAAAAACGAAACAAAAAGTCTTGTATCATGCCGTTTTCTACTTCTTCCTAATTATATATTATATGACGATATTGTGTTTGTTGTCATGATTTGTCACGACCCGAGTTGGCTTTGGCCGCGGCGCAATTGTGTTTTTATTAACCATTTTCAAAAAGTCTGAGGAAAATGAATGAGGAATCCACTAGTGGAACAGGGCTGGTGACGTCACTGCGCAGGTATATACTGGTGAAATGACTCTGTTCTGTTTTCATTTTCAAAGTCCTTTTAAAGGTCAATCCCAAACCAAAACACATTGAGTATCCATCTAGCTTGATCCCTGTGACATCATGTATACTGTGCTTGATTGTTGTCATAGATCTCCCCTGCTCTACATCTCACCCCCGAGGTTCTCCTCTCCTACCACAGTTTGCATTGTTGCAGGGTGTCGTTCTAATGTGGATATTTTAGTGGCTACAAACCTATTTTTTTATTTTATTTTTTATTTTTTTGTTAAAATCCCCACATTAGAACAAAGACAACCTGCAGCAATGCAAACTGTGTGAGGGGAGGGGAGGGGGACCTCAGGGGTGAGATGTAGAAAAGGGGGTATCTATAACAACAATCAACACTCTATTGACATGGTAGAGAGAGAATACATAGCAAAACGGATCAGAGCCTTCATTATCGGTCTCATCGGTAGACGTTTTTAAAGGACGTTGAAAGGAGTTGTTCTGTGTGCAGCGGTGGAGCATATAGCAATCTGTTCCCTAGACTTTACAGCCTATATATATGGTCTAATAACTAGAGAAGATCAAAAAGCATCTTCAGTGGAGATGAGTGAGATGATTCTTAATGTCTAGGAAGAACTTCTTGCCTATATCTGGATCTCACAACGGGCCAAGCCGACCCTGTGTGTGTGTGTGTCTGTGCGCATATGCGTGTGTGTGAGAGAGAGAGAGCTTCTCAATAAGTTCAATGATTGTCTGGATAATTCTATTCTAGTACTTACTGAGATGTACATTGGTTGTAATAATTGGCTTTGTGGCGAGCACTTTGTACTCCCAGTTTTTTCTACCATAATTGTACTATTTTCATAGGAAATTAACATGCAGTTAAATCGAAAAGTCTTTTTTTTCCCCTGACTCAATATTAGCCTTTGTTTTTTTTCCCCCAGTGCATCTCTTGTCGTCTCTCTGCAGAATAGCAAATAAATGACAAAATCCCAAAAAACAGAAACAAAGCTAATGATGGTTAAAAACGGGAGTATAATCGGATGCATATTATTGTCAGGATATTCTTACTTACTTAATGCAGTCTGTTGGTTGTTAGGATGTGAATCTGAACATCATAAACATGCTGTTAGGATGTGTGTTAGGAGAGAGAACGGCAGCAGTGGTTCCGTTCCGTTCCGTTCCTGCGCTGGTGGTGCGTAGTTTGACAACAGTGTTCTCATGTTGGTTGTTTAGAAACCATCGGCGTAACGTAGAGCAGGGGTTTTCAACCTTTTTCATCCCAGGGACCACCATTTATTCAGGATTTGAGCCACCATTTGAGGACATTTTAGCCACACAGACCCCAAAACTAAAGATTTATCTTGCTTTTGTCCACAATTCCAGGCTGGATTTGGGAAACAACAAACAAGCAAAACATACATTCCAAAATGTCTGTTGGACCCTCGCGGGTCCATTTGGTTTCATTTTTACACTCTGAAGAGTTAACATATTCATCATCTGAATTAGCACTATTTAATTAAGAAGTCTACACTGTTTTATTTTGCAAAATCCAGCCTGGAATTGTGAACAAAACCAAAAGGATTATTTAGTTTTAGGTCTTTGGGGTGAAAATGTAATCAAATGGTGGTCCGTGGCTCAAATGCTGAATAAATGGTGGTCCCTGGTGTCAAAAAGGTTGAAAACCCCTGAGTTGACTAATAATGATTGTATTTGGTCTTGGCTCAGCTCCGATCGGCAGCCAGATGTGTTGTTGTGAGTGTCCAAGCAAAATGAACAGAGTGGAGAGAAAGAAACAAAACGTAACAGAGGCAACTTTTTGGCCAAAAATCTAAATGTATATATAACTATAACTATAACTATATATACATGTGACAAAGATTCATATTAAAAGAAAGCTTTAGTTTTGTTGAGAAAGAAAGAAAGAAAGAGAGAGAGAGCGCCTTCTAACTTAATATTGAAAAACGATGATTTGCTTTGGTTTTGTTTTTTTGTTTTTTCCCCCTGGATGTTGCACTCTTTGATGTTCATGTCATTCCAGCAGCAATATACAGTTACACTGCACTGATGTATTAGTGATGTATCACTCCTCCTGATCGTTGGAAACCACTCTTTTGTGTCACCAGTAACTAGTCAAATTAGGGCTTCACGTTTTTGCCTAAAAATAAAACCTATATTTTTTTCTATGAAACCTCAATTTCGATTTTTTTGTTTGTTTGTTTGTTTTTTTGTTTTTTCTTTTTCTTTTTTTTTTTTTTTGGGGGGGGGGGGGGGGGGGGGGGGGTAAAACTACAAAAAAGACAATTACTTTATTTTAAATATGTTTTATTTGATTCTCCCTCCAACAGAGCATAGGGTGGTTCTTACTGCACAAAGATGACGGATGAAGTGCAAACCTCACCTAAGAAAAGAGGAAACCACGATTTTCTTTTTTCTTTTTTCGTTGTTTTTTTACATTGTCCAAATTCTGAAAGCGTCGATTTCGCTTTGACTTGGATTAATTGTGAAGCCCTAAGTCAAATCATACAGGTGTCTGATTATTATCTGTATTATAGCACACATTATATGACACTGATATGATTGTTCCAAATCCTCTCACTGACTCCCACTTTATGGACCAAAAGCAATGCATCATGTCAAAATGGCTTAAAGGACAACTTTGTTTTGTTTTTTCAACCAAGGTTCATGCTTTAGGTTGTCATTGTCTTGTTTTAAAACGGATAGCAGTAAAACACAGGTCCAGTTTGGTGTTTAGTGCTGAGAAGATGCTGTGCGACAAAGCAAGTGTGTGACTGTGTGTGTGTGTGTGATCTCACGGAGCCTGTGTGTGTGTTGTGCGGGTGCACGTTTCATGCACACGCCTGTCCATAGTCAAAAAATCATATAGGATTCCAATAGAAAAGTCCTATCAGATTTTGGAACAAATCCTATTGGTAAATCCTAGGATCTCATAAGGCCAGATGTAATTTCCTGTTGTTTATTAGAACTATAATGTATGATACAAACAAAAAATTGAATCACCAAAAAAAAAAAAACTTAAATCCCTAAAACTACAGAAAGCAGCAAAAGACACTCATATTTTACTTTCTCTAATGACCTGAAACATGAGCCATGGTGGTAAAAACAAACTTCCTTACTACGCGGCTGCTTGCAGTGTGTCTGTTAATCGGCGTAGTGTATATTCTCTTAACGCCCAACTGTTGGGCTCCATTCCACAACCAATTCATTCCCACGCCGATCTGATTACAGGGTTTCAATCTATAGGTGAGACGGGTAGAAAAATATGCACTTATTATGCCCATTTATGGCCACACAAGAACCCTATATGCCCAGCCTTTGATGACGTTCCTGTATATTCTCTGAGCTCTGTGTGTGTACATGTTGGCATGTTTGCTCTGAGTTTTCGATCTTAAATTGGAATTATTGCCCCTAAACCCTCAATCTGGGTCAGTCTACTCACCTCCTAGTGCAGCGGTTCCCAGACCTTTTCATCTATCTCTGGGATCCCAATGTTTAAACCAATTCTGATTCATCAGAGTGTGGACAAAATGAACAGAATCCACCTGTTGGGTTTCATTTGATTCCATTTCTACACTGAAGAGTTACAGACCAACATCGGTCAGTTTGGTTTCTAACTTTAGCTGGGGACCCACTGGAACGCTGAAGGACCCCTAGGGGTCCCTGGGGACCCACTGGAACGCTGAAGGACCCCTAGGGGTCCCTGGACACCACTTTGGGAATCAGAGTCTCTTAACTGGCCAGTTCACCTACTTTCGTCTTCCTTGGAACTTCTAATTAATATTTAATATTTTGCAAAAGAGGCAAGAAGAAAAAGGAAGATGTGACCCCCCCCCCCTCCTTTTTTTTTAAATTATCTTGGTTTATGGAAGACACCTGCAGTTGTCATCGTGTTTGGTTGTGTAATCATTCATTCATTTAAGCTATTCCAAATCATTCTTGTTTTCTTATTTTTCCATTCTGTAAAGTACGGTAATTGGAAATGATTATTGACAAATTGACATTTTGATTGTTGCTCGGGACTGCATTCACGTCCCAATTATGTCACAGTCAGAAGTTCGATGTTCAAGATCCAAGTTGATGGCTGAATGGTACAGAATTGGTGAAGAAATGTGTTTTAAGTTCTTGGGCGATATGATTATTCCTTTTAAATAGAATGGCTGTGTTTTTTTTTTGTTTTTTTTATTGGCTAGATCAAAGTTCAAAAGAAATGTACACTTCATTAACATGTTGTGTTCCTGTATATTGTCTGTTAGATGAAAGAATATCTTAACAGGAAAAGTCATAAATTTGGTTCATGTTGAAATCGTGCTTGAGTTTATTATGTTCTGTTCGCCTTTCGGCTTGTTAGTTATGCCAGGATTTGTTCCTGTTCAAACCGTTTAAATCTGACGCTGTAGAAATATTCTACAAAACATTGGCTCTGAAAGAACAGCGTTTTCACGATTTCCCCCAAAACAGCAGATGTACCGTACAAGCCTCTGATGTGTAGATCTGCTATTTTTCAATAAAACTTAAAGGTAATCGAGGCAACTTTTAGCCAAAAATCCAAATGGATATACAGTATGGATGTACAGTATGGATGTACAGTATGGATATACAGTATGGCTGTACAGTATAGCTACATTTCCTCCTATGTTGCTTCTACTCTGATGCTGCAGCTGTTTCCCTGCAGACAGACACTTGTTCGTCCTGCAGACGGTCCAGAACGTTGTCCAGAACAACGCAGATTCATAATGAGCCAATAGAGTGGAGGTGAGGTGGAGTTAGATTCAAATAAACAAATCTGTTTACAAACACAGTGTTTGTACACACTGAAGTTGCCTCTGTTACCTTTAAAGCGCATACAAAATGACTTCTTGAGTTGCGACTTGTCTTATATTGCTCATGTTTTTCTTCAATTTAATTTTTAAGGCCCACTGCATTGATTTGTAAGCACATCCCTGTAACCCACCTTTAGAGTTTTTTTTTTTTTTTTACATGGGGTACGACTGAATTCAAACCTAAAAGTCTAATTCCTACTCTGTGGCATCGGTGTGTGTCCTCCCCACTTGAGAATCCGGTCTAGGCGTCCAACACTCTGCAACCAGGTATAAATGAGGCCTTTTTTAGTGGACTAAGGGAAGGTTTTCAGGATGTGGCGTTGCTCCAGATAGATCAACTCTCTCAGGTAATGTCATATAATCTACCTCTGCAGGTGAGACCAACTGTGAATGAGGGACGCGTCAACGGCGGCTATAGCTTCCAGAAAGCTGTATTTTTGTTAATAGAAATGACCCCCCCCACCCCCTCCTCTCTAAGAGATTGTACAATGTTCTTATAGTGCTGTCTTGGCTTTTCAATAAACATTTTTGTAGAGTTTTCCAAACTGTTGTGAAATTTCCTCCCTAATTGTGTCTTTAACAAAGTGTCTGTCTGTATGCCTGGCTGGCTGTGCAATTGTTGTATTACTGGAGGTTTGGCTGGCTCCACCGGCCTCACTGGACACAGTCCATATATAGGCATAGCTGAGTGAGGCCTCACTCAGCTATGCCTATATATCAGGGGTTTTCAACAGGTGGTCCGGGGACCACCAGTGGTCCTTGAGAAGGTTCCAAGAGGTCCCCAGGCTAAATCATGGAAAGTTGGTTAACCAGATGTAACTCTTGAGAGTGTGAAAATGAAACCAAATGGACCCATGCGGGTCCATTTGGTTTCATTTTCACACTCTCAAGAGTTAAAATAATCATCTGAATTAGCACTACTTAATTAATTAAAGTTAACACTGTTTTGTTTGCAAAATCCAGCCTGGAATTGTGAACAAAACCAAAAGAATTCTTTAAATTTAGGTCTTTTGTGTAAAAAATGTGATCAAATGGTGGTCCGTGGCTCAAATGCTGAATAAATGGTGGTCTCTGGAGTCAAAAAGGTTGAAAACCCCTGCCCTATACCTATAGCCTACCTTGAAATGAATGAATGAATGAATCAGTTCATCCAGGGTTGAATGAATGCAGATGAACAGGGTGTTGTAGCAGATTAATACCACTAGAGCAGTGGTGTCAAAGTCATTTGGGGTGGGGGCCGCATTGGACTTAATGTGACTTCATGGGGGCCGGAGCGCCGCGGTGCAACCAGTCGCAGACTGCAAGCATGCACGGCACACGCATGTTTATGTACACAGCCGTTACTTCTATACAGTATATAACACAAGTCATATTTATTATTAAGAATAGCTATTAATATATATTAATGATGATTAGGGCATTTGCTATGATGCTATTTTTATTTACAGAGCATCAATAAACCATACGAAAATAGCATTTAAATTTCAAATACTACATTTAAGTAAGTATGTATATTTAACTAAGTATAGTTCTCGGTTATACACCCTTGTACTGCTGAAGTATAGTTCTCTCGTTACACACCCTTGTACTGCTGAAGTATAGTTCTCTCGGTTACACACCCTTGTACTGCTGAAGTATAGTTCTCTCGGTTACACACCCTTGTACTGCTGAAGTATAGTTCTCTCGGTTACACACCCTTGTACTGCTGAAGTATAGTTCTCTCGGTTACACACCCTTGTACTGCTGAAGTATAGTTCTCTCGGTTACACACCCTTGTACTGCTGAAGTATAGTTCTCTCGGTTACACACCCTTGTACTGCAGAAGTATAGTTCTCTCGGTTACACACCCTTGTACTGCTGAAGTATAGTTCTCTCGGTTACACACCCTTGTACTGCTGAAATATAGTTCTCACTTTAGTTTGCAGTGCCAGCAGCCTAGCCTGGTAAAACGACTCCCCCTGCTGGACAACATGCATTACATGCCGTTCAGAATAAAGCTCAAAAGCATTTCTTTAAACGACCATAACTTTTGATAGGTACGTGCTAGAGACTTACTTTTTTTTTAATAGACTCAGACATCTTTGCTCTACAAGCCTGGGCCGATTAAATCATCTCGCGGGCCGGATCTGGCCCGCGGCCTTGACTTTGACACATGTTCACTAGAGTGTGCTGTCGGCCGTAGAGCACAATGAACGGCCAATGGAGCTGCGCAGCTCTGGGTCCAGAAACGGAATCCTCATTCATTTTCCTCATAGACTTTTCGAAAATGCTTAATATAAACACGATTACGTCGCGGACAAAGCCAACTCGGGTCGTGACAAATCATGATGACACACACACACACACACAATCTTTTGGGACAAACAAATAATTTCTAAGATGAAAAGCGAAACAAAAAGTGTTGTATCCTGCCGTTTCCTACTTCTTGCTAATTAGATGATAAGATTGATAATATTGTGTTTGTTGTAATGTAACCCGAGTTGGCTGCGCAGTCTTAAAATGGTATCACCTTGTCTGACTAAAACAATGAATATGATGTTGACTGAATGAGACAAATGACACAGGTCTCAGATTGAGGTATGGTCATCATTACATTTTTATATAAATTACTGTGCAATGTAGGCCATCAGTCAATGCAGCCCAGGGGTTTTCAACAGGTGGTCCGGGGGACCACCAGTCGTCCTTGAGAGGGTTCCAGGTGGTCCTCAGGCTAAATGATGGAAAGTTGGTTAACCAGATGTAACTCTTGAGAGTGTGAAAATGAAACCAAATGGACCCTTGCGGGTCCATTTGGTTTCATTTTCACACTCTCAAGAGTTAAAATATTCACCATGTGAATTATTTACTATTTAATTAAGAAGTCTACACTGTTTTGTTTCCCAGATACAGCCTGGAATTGTGGACAAAACCTGCACAAAACCAAAATAATTCTTAATTTTAGGTCTTTAGGGTGAAAATGACATCAAGTGGTGGTCCGTGGCTCAAATGCTGAATAAATGGTGGTCCCTGGGATGAAAAAGGTTGAAAACCCCTGATCTAGCCTATACACGGTGGTGGTCCGAGGACTACCAGTGGTCCTTGAGAGGGTATACCAGATGTAGCCTCGACACAGGCTTTCATTTTCGTCCGCCTTGCGCGAAAACCAGATGCAACTCTTTGAGATATTTTAAGAGTTAAAATATGCATCCTGTGTTTAGCCCCAAGTCTACACAACTAGAGAATGTAAAAGATTAATGGTTTTGATCTGTATGTTGGACTGGTTACTGGTATGTTCCCCCAAATTCAGCCTGGAATTGTGGACGAAAGCAAAAATAAATCTTTAGTTTTGGGGTGTGTGTGGGGCTAAAATATCATCAAATGGCGGTCCGTGGCTCAAATTCTGAATAGATAGTGGGCCCTGGTGTCAAAAAGGTTGAAAACCACTGCTCTATTGGATTGTTGTCCTTTCGTCCCTATCGGCAGGGAGGTGTACTGCACCCTGTAGGCCTACATTATAATGTGTGTGGGGGTGAAATGGACACGCAGGTCGGATTAAAATGCTCTTTATT
>CM076966.1:56816689-56824189 GCA_039105355.1 Benthosema pterotum | reverse complement strand
TGAGAGGGTTCCAGGTGGTCCTCAGTTAAGTTGGTTAACCAGATGTAACTCTTGAGAACGTAAAAATGAAACCAAATGGACCCTTGCGGGTCCATTTGGTTTCATTTTTACACTCTCAAGAGTTACAATATTCATCATCTGAATTAGCCATTTTTAGATTTAGGGTCTGTGGGGCTAAAATGTCCTCAAATGATGGTCCGTGGCTCAAATGCTGAATAAATGGTGGTCCCTGGGATGAAAAAGGTTGAAAACCCCTGGTCTAGGACTTCGATTGATTGATTGATTGATTGATTGATTCATTCATTACTTGCATTAGCATAGCGAGCACAAGCTAAGTGATCGGTTTGTGAACGTCGGTCAACAGTGGACGGTGGACAGTCGTCGGCCGTCCCTCAAAGTACTCTGTAAACCCATTGTGTCCTGATCAGATTCCAGTTCCTCATGCTAGATTCTAGCCCCCCATAGTAGATTCTAGTTCCTCTCAGTAGATTGTAGTTTCTGAAGTTAGATTCCAGTTTCTGACACTAGATTCTAGTTCCCGACACTAAATTCTAGTTCCCAACACTAGATTCTAGTCCATGACCCAAAATTCTAGTTTGTGACACTAAATTCTAGTCCCTGGCGCGAGATTCTAGTTTTTTCTGGAAAAATCTCTATCAGTGTCAGTGATGCTTGACATATTTCATAGGAAGGACCCCCAGAAATATCTATTATTTAGCTGCAGAACCTCATCTAAAAACATCTAGTTCTAGGGGATCCCCCAGAAGCAAAGATTTGAGTTAAAATGTTTGCTTCCCAAATATTGCATGCAGAGATTTGCACCACATTTTCACATTTCTTTCAAAAATAGCAGAACAACAAGCTCATATCGCGCCACCGAGTGGCGCGATATGAGCTTGTTGTTCTGCTATTTTTTAATAGCTAAAACACCAAAACGATTGTGTTTTGGTGAATCTATCATGGTTAAAATGGAGTTTATAAGTTATAGCGGGTTATAGGGAGCGGGCGGGGCAGCTAGAATGAACATCAAATATGTAAATACTAGTGAATGTAGTAACTTATAAACTGTCTGGGGTGTTCACATGAGGGTGAGTAGACCATATAATGACCAAAAAAATATTTTTGTTTAATTATTTTTTTTTTTAAGGTGAAATATCCCTTGAGCACTGTCCCCCAGGATCCCATGATAATTTACTCAGAAATGTAGGAGCAATAGTCAGACTATAGCGCTTGGACATGTGCTGTTCCAGTGCTTGTGGTCACGGTTAGTTCAGGGTTTGATGACGCATGTCGGCCTAATGCATCCTAATGTGAACTCCAGGGAGTTCCAGCAGGTGCCTAAATAGGAGATATACTTAGGAACCAAATGGACCCTTTTAGGTCTGTAACTATAGAGAGCGTAACCAAATGGAATCTAATAGGTCCATTTGGTTCCCTCAAGTACACTCCCAGAGTTAAATTAACATTGATTTTACAATATGAATTGATTGAATGACAGAAGTAAAAAGGCCATTAAATCAGAGTCTGGACCTGCCAACAATGGCTTTACAGAGGGTGATCGCTGCTACTACTGCGAGAGAGACCATTTTTATTTTTCTTCTTTTCAATACATTTATACAGGTGAAAGTGGATCACATTTCTTGCCGGGTCTATAAATGTCATCCTGTGACGTGCTCAGGTCGCGCCACGCCGCTTTGTGGTTGCACTTGCATTTGCATTGAGTTTATGTGTATAGCCTACTGCTGTATAGCCTAGTTTCAGTTAATTCAATGAATAAGTAGCTAAAGTATAATGCAAACTGCATTGGAGGGAGGGGGACCTCAGGGTGAAATGTAGAAAAGGGGGCATCTATGACAAGAATCAAGAGCATTATGCATCTGTCACAGGAATCACTCTGTCTATACTGTGTCTCTGTGGCTCTGGCTGTGCGAACCGACACAAGGAGACTTCTCTCCGTGCGGTGACAGGTTATTCAACGTAAACATTTTATTAGACCCTGCACGTCCTGGCGTGAAATCTTTTCCCGGGACTGCGTCCCGGCGCGACCCCTTTTGATTTTCACCACTGCATATATATAACTTAAAGATACATCGCATGGATAAAACCTAAAGATACATTTCACGGATTCAACTGGGACGTATCCTCAGTGATGTATCCCAAGGTCATCAGGGTTTTGGGTCTCACGAACATCACACCCCTCACTCAGGAGACCCAGCTAGGGTTGATCAAGTCCCGACTTACGTCCCAGTAGCTATGTATATATACATCTTGAAAATGGGTGGAATCTCCCTTGTTTTAGTATAATAATTTGTGTGTGTGTGTGTGGGGGGGGGGGGGGGGGGGATGGACCCTGACGGGTCCATTTGGTTCCATTTGTACAACCTCAGAAGAAGCATGAGCTCTAACTAACCTCCACGCAGGCGGTCCAGCACAGAGTTCTAATAACTCATGAGCTCTAACTAACCCTCACGCAGGCGGTCCAGCACAGAGTTCTAATAACTCATGAGCTCTAACCTCCACGCAGGCGGTCCAGCAGCAGAGTTCTAATAACTCATGAGCTCTAACTAACCTCCACCAGGCGGCCCAGCAGCAGAGTTCTAATAACTCATGAGCTCTAACTAACCCCACGCAGGCGGTCCAGCAGCAGAGTTCTAATAACTCATGAGCTCTAACCTCCACGCAGGCGGCCCAGCAGCAGAGTTCTAATAACTCATGAGCTCTAACCTCCACGCAGGCGGCCCAGCAGAGTTTTAATAACTCATGAGCTCTAACTAACCCCCACGCAGGCGGTCCAGCAGCAGAGTTTTAATAACTCATGAGCTCTAACCTCCACCAGGCGGTCCAGCAGCAGAGTTCTAATAACTCATGAGCTCTAACTAACCCCCCGCAGGCGGCCCAGCAGAGTTCTAATAACTCATGAGCTCTAACTAACCCCCACGCAGGCGGCCCAGCAGAGTTCTAATAACTCATGAGCTCTAACTAACCTCCACCAGGCGGTCCAGCAGCAGAGTTCTAATAACTCATGAGCTCTAACTAACCCCCACCAGGCGGCCCAGCAGAGTTTTAATAACTCATGAGCTCTAACTAACCTCCACGCAGGCGGCCCAGCAGCAGAGTTTTAATAACTCATGAGCTCTAACCTCCACGCAGGCGGCCCAGCAGCAGAGTTCGTGTGAGACGGAGGAAGGGGGCGTGGCGGCGGCGGACGGCAGCAGCGAGGGAGAGGACGGAGACCTGATAGAGGAGACAGACCACCAGGACAACACCAATAAGGGAGACAAGAGCGCGGCCAAGAGGAAAAAGACGGCCTCCTCCAAGGTATACGGCAGGCAGACGTCACCATGTGATGTGACCTATCACAGCAGGGGAGGGGCCGGGATGACCACACGTTGGTGAGATCACATCAGATTACCCCCCCCCCCCCATAGGCTAAAATCATTTCAGGTTAAACCAGTCTACTATAACCCTAGCCTCAGTCTTAACCGGCCAAGTATCAATATGACTCTAGCCTCGGTCTTAACCGGCCACGTAGATCAATATAACCCGATTCTCGGGCTTAACCGGCCACGTAGATCACTTCTAATGGGCTTCAGTCTTAACCAGCCAGACCACTATAACCCTAACTTCAGTCTTAACCAGCCACATAGATCACTATAACCCTAACTTCAGTCTTAACCAGCCACATAGATCACTATAACCCTAACTTCAGTCTTAACCGGCCACATAGATCACTATAACCCTAACTTCAGTCTTAACCGGCCACATAGATCACTATAACCCTAACTTCAGTCTTAAACCGGCCACATAGATCACCTCAGTCTTAACCAGCCACGTAGGTCACTATAACCCTAACTTCAGTATTACAGCATTATGTGTAACTAAAGAGGAGTGAACCATCTCTCTATGGAGGGCTAAATCTGCCACCTCATTCTATTAATAAATAAATGAATATATGTTACAATACATATATAAATGCATAAATAAATCCATGAATGCTTCATTTTATAAATAAATAAATGAATGTATGCGATAATAGATAAATCAATCAATAAATCAATCAATGAATATGGAAATCAATAAATAAATCAATAAATAAATGTATAAATAAATACATAAATAAATAAATAATTAAATAAAGAATTTAATGCATAAATGCATAAATAAATAAATATATAAATAAATACATAAATAAATATCATTAATTGAAATGTGCATTGAAGTGTGCCTTTAAAAACACTATTTCAATAATCTTTTCTGTATATCAATAATCTTTTCTGTATATCATTAATCTTTGTAATGTGTATATCAGTACGCATTTCAGTACACATTTCAATACACATTTCAGTGAACCTATGTTAATGAGGGGGCAGGATTTGATGATGTCACTCACTGATGAGGCGGACCTTGATGATGTCAGTAAGCAACCATTGGATAATCTATGCAGGAGATCACAGATCGACTATACTTGTCTGTTTTTTACCCGGAAACAGGGGCGTGCACAGTAAGACGCTAAGGGGTGCTTGAGCACCCCAAGTGGCCCTCTCTGGACCAACATGCCCTTTTTAAAAGAACAAAATCTAAAGTTCAACGATTTTTCCCTCTGAAACCATAAGGGCTATGTTTACAAAACTTGGGGAGGTGGGTGGACATATTTTAAAAAATATTTTATTTTAAAATTGTATCGGTCGGCCTCATGGTGGCGCTATAACAGCCCACCAAACAGCCAGTTACGTTTTGGTCCATAACTCTTGAACCGTAAGTCGTAAATTTAAAATTCCTTTTTCGCAGCATTCCTTGGGTCATGATGCATCTGTCCATACAGGCCACGCCATTTCCGCCATTAAAGTTTTTCCGCCATTTTGGATGTTGTTAAAAAACACACTTTTTGCCCCTATTCCTACATATTTTAGTCAAATCTTACAAAAATTGGCACACATGCTCTGTGGACCTATCCGATAAAAGTGACCTCACAGATTTTTGATTAAGCGTATCGTTTGCCCATAATTGGCTTCCAAAGTTAGTGGGAGGGGCCTATTTCACAAATAAGTGCCACAAATCATTCAAATGTCCAAACCTCCCCAAATTTGAATCGCATGTTGTGGGTGGTGGCACCAACAGGTAGCCAAAAAAATCCATTGGTCGGCCTCATGGTGGCGCTATAACAGCCCACTTTACGTTTTGGCCCATAACTCTTGAACCGTAGGTCATGAATTTAAAATTATTTTTTCCCAGCATCCCTTGGGTCATGACGCAACTCTGCTACTAGAGTTGGCTCAAATGCCCTCCTAGTGGAAGAGTGGTGAGTGCCACTCACCACTCTTCCACTAGGAGGGGCATTCGAGTCCAGTCCAGTGCAGTAGGTTTGCAACACTACCACTTTGTGTCAGAATATGGAACTGTTGTCCACAGCCTGTTTTAAGCTAAGGGACAGGAGCTTGAAATTCAGTTTCTAGAGAAGAAGCCATTATTTTCTTCAAACCATTTTATATAGCAGTAGCCTAATGCGTTTGTATAGTTGTACTTGTAGATGCTGAAATGCTGTTTTCTATGCGTTTTTAACCCCCCAAAACTCAAAAAAAAATCCTCCTCTCTCTGTGCACGCCACTGCCCGGAAATGGTGATACTATAAAATTGGCTTTTCATGGCAATTCATAGCTTTCAGTCATGTGGTTTCTCCGTCCCCTAGCTGGCGGGCAGAAAGGACGTCGCTGTAAACATAACACACGCAGTTTCCTAGCTGTTTTAAATTCCAAGGAGTATTTAGCTCAGTGGTTTTCAACCTTTTCATCCCAGAGCCCACCATTTATTCAGCATTTGAGCCAGGGACCACCAATCGATGATTTTTTAGACCCACCAACCCCAAAACTAAAGATTTCTTTTGCTTCTGTCCATGACGATTAATCTTCTAGTTTTGTAGATTTGGACTAATTCGCTGATGGATATCATGCGATATGGACCCTTGCGGGTCCATTTGGTTTCATTTTATACTCTCAGGAGCTACATTTGGCTAAACAACTTTGGCGGGGACCACCTGGAATCCGTCCCCACGCCACACCGCCACGAAGGCGCCGGCACAAAAGCAGACAGCCACCTGTGTAGAAAGTGAAGAACCCCACCGTTAAAGCGAAGGCGAGCAACGCCACGCCAGCCAGAAGTGAAGCCAGAACAGCCAGCACAACACGACAAAACGTCTCCCACTCTGACAGTGCACTGTGCACAGATGAAACCAAACGGACCCGTGAGAGTCCCGTTTGGTTTACATTTAGTTTAGTTTAGTTTGTCGTGTTATGCTAGCTACAAAGAAGAAGCTCCTCACCCCCCACACGACAGCGCCCCAACACAACCGGACTTCCAGGCCAGCCCGGATGTGTTGGGGTGCTGTCGTGCTGTCAAGTAGCCGTATGCACTTCCACACCAGCGGCGCAGCACGGAGAAGGCTCTGACAGAGAAGAACCCTCACCAGACACACGAAACATCACCAAACTCGATACAAACCAGTGTTGCCAACTGCCAAAATCCAAATGCACTAGAATGCGCTAGAGCAGTGTTTTTCAACCATTTTCATACCAGGGCCCACGATTTATTCTGCATTCTAGCCACGGAGGACCACCATTTGATGTTGGCTTTAGTCTCTCTGACTAATTTAGGAGAGATGACTGGCAAAATGTTGGTCAAAATAACAATTCTTCTATGTTTTCTAAATGTGTAGATTAAAATGTGTAGATTGGAAAAATTAGGTAATTCAGATATAGAAATATAATTTAACTCTTGGGGTCCATTTGGTTTCATTTTACAATCTCAAGAGTTAAATTATAGGGTCGCTTTGGTTACTAATGGTCCTTTCTAGGAAGGAAGGAGGACTCTATCATAGGAGGAAAATGGTGAAAAACGAGGGTTTTATTCCTGGCGTCTGTCAACCAATTTCACTCCAACTGAACAGCACAAAAGCACTAGATTTTCCGCCAGGAGTTCTGTTTTCCACTAATTTTGGCGCTAGGGGGGTCTGAAAAAGAGCTAAATATAACGCCAAATGCGCCAAGTTGGCAACACTGATACAGACGGGTCTCACATGGTCTATGCCCCCCCCTCCCCCCCCACCCACTATAGTCTGGACACTGCTGTTTCACAATTACAACTTACTTGTAGACAAGCATTAATTTGTGAGAAACGAAGTGAGATTGATGAACGGTACGTTATTTTCTAAATATATCTGGAAACTTTAAATTAAATTATGCATAAGAAAACACCACAAATACCACTAAATAAAAAAAAATCTCCAGAGGATTTTTTCCCTTGCTCTGGGTTCGATTGCTAGTGGCTGAATGGGAAAGACACGCCCACAACTGGAAAAACACGCCCCCTCATTAACATAGGTTCACTGAAATGTGCATTGAAATGTGTACTGAAATGTGTATTGAAATGTGTACTGAAATGTGTACTGATATACACATTACAAAGATTAATGATATACAGAAAAGATTATTGATATACAGAAAAGAT
>CM076966.1:56726689-56811689 GCA_039105355.1 Benthosema pterotum | reverse complement strand
CGACCGTCGTCGCGACCGTTGGCCCAACGGTCCCAACTGATTTACGGTATTTGAACGGTCGCAACCGTTGTTGGGCCAACGGCCGGGAGGTTAAGATTAGGTTTAGACATGCTGTAGGTTTTACTAAGGTTATGTTTAGGGTTAGGGGTTAGACCAGAGGTCAGCAACCTGCGGCTCAGGAGCCGCATGCGGCTCCAGAACACAGCCCTAGTGGCTCAGTGGATGTAGCATTATTACATACACACTGTGGCTCTAGAACACAGCCCTAGTGGCTCAGTGGCTGTAGCATTATTACATACACACTGGGCTCTAGAACACAGCCCTAGTGGCTCAGTGGATGTAGCATTATTACATACACACACTGGGGTGATCCACACCAAAATAACATAAACATTTCAGTCACCCAAAACGCGTTGCGCTGTCTGACAGTTGCCAGTTAAAGTAGCACTTGGCCATGTCAAAAAAGCCCAGCAGTTATCAGAGGTGGAGCTTTCAATCTGAACCACCCATTTTCAAAGGTTTACTCAGTTTACTGTCATTAATATACCTTAGAGGTGTTGTGTGGACTACAAATGGAGTTCTGTAAAACTCCTTTATTTATTTATTTTTTAGAAACTGAAATGTTAAGAAAGAAAATGTTAATGATTTTTCTTTGAGGACCTTTTTTCTGAGTGTGCAAATGGAACCAAATGGACCCGCCAGGGTCCATTTGGTTCACATTTGCACACTCTCAGGGGAAAAAAAAAAAATGCGGCTCCAGACAGATTTTGAATTTAATTTGGGGTCGAAAATGGCTGTTTCAACATCTTGGGTTGCCGACCCCTGGGTTAGGCCTAGTAGCGACCGCTAAAGAACGATTGCAGCTGTTGCACCAATCGCGGTCGGAGCAATGATTTCGCTGACTCTCCAAGCTCAGTTTTGGCACACGGACACCAAGACATGCTGCCGGACTATCCCGGTTCACTTGCACATCATAACACACTGTATATTTTCTCATTATCCTCCATAAACCTCTGTTTAGACTCATATAGGCCAGACCCAACTAACTGGAGGTTGTTGTCATCTTAACTTCAGAACTGAAACCACAGTGTAAGATAGCCATCAATCAATACAATATTTATACTGACCCGTTGTCTATATACCTATAATCAATCGACTCAGCCGTCATGATTACCTGATGATCACCGTTAGAATTAGAGCAGATATTTGACCAATCATGGAACTAAATCACCAATGTGTTTTATAACAAGTGCTAAAATGTTGAAATTCAACTCCTGTGGGAAACCTCATAAAAACAGGTCAAAGTCAGGGTACTAGTCACAACATATAGAAGGCAAAACACGCAGAATGTCATCATGCTTTATGTAGCATGTGATATGTCTAACTAGAGGGTTTTCATCATGCTTTATGTAGCATTTGATATGTCTAACTAGAGGGTTTTTTCATGATGCTGAATCCATTCCAAGCAGTAGTTTTGCAAAAAAAAGAAACAAGAAACACACACTCACCCACACACACACACACACACTCACACACCCCCCCCCCCCCCACACACACACACACACACACACACACACACACACACACACACACACACACAACATGTGATATGTCTAACACAACCCTCTAGTTAGACATATCACATGCTACATAAAGCATGATGAAAACCCTCTAGTTAGACATATCACATGCTACATAAAGCATGATGAAAACCCTCTAGTTAGACATATCACATGCTACATAAAGCATGATGAAAACCCTCTAGTTAGACATATCACATGCTACATAAAGCATGATGAAAACCCTCTAGTTAGACATATCACATGCTACATAAAGCATGATGAAAACCCTCTAGTTAGACATATCACATGCTATGATGAAAACCCTCTAGTTAGACATATGACATGCTATGATGAAAACCCTCTAGTTAGACATATCACATGCTATGATGAAAACCCTCTAGTTAGACATATCACATGCTACATAAAGCATGATGAAAACCCTCTAGTTAGACATATCACATGCTACATAAAGCATGATGAAAACCCTCTAGTTAGACACATCACATGCTACATAAAGCATGATGAAAACCCTCTAGTTAGACATATCACATGCTACATAAAGCATGATGAAAACCCTCTAGTTAGACATATCACATGCTACATAAAGCATGATGAAAACCCTCTAGTTAGACATATCACATGCTACATAAAGCATGATGAAAACCCTCTAGTTAGACATATCAAATGCTACATAAAGCATGATGAAAACCCTCTAGTTAGACATATCACATGCTACATAAAGCATGATGAAAACCCTCTAGTTAGACATATCACATGCTACATAAAGCATGATGAAAACCCTCTAGTTAGACATATCACATGCTACATAAAGCATGATGAAAACCCTCTAGTTAGACATATCACATGCTACATAAAGCATGATGAAAACCCTCTAGTTAGACATATCACATGATGCTACATAAAGCATGATGAAAACCCTCTAGTTAGACATATCACATGCTACATAAAGCATGATGAAAACCCTCTAGTTAGACATACCACATGCTACATAAAGCATGATGAAAACCCTCTAGTTAGACATATCACATGATGCTACATAAAGCATGATGAAAACCCTCTAGTTAGACATATCACATGCTACATAAAGCATGATGAAAACCCTCTAGTTAGACATATCACATGCTACATAAAGCATGATGAAAACCCTCTAGTTAGACATATCACATGCTACATAAAGCATGATGAAAACCCTCTAGTTAGACATATCACATGCTACATAAAGCATGATGAAAGCCCTCTAGTTAGACATATCACATGCTACATAAAGCATGATGAAAACCCTCTAGTTAGACATATCACATGCTACATAAAGCATGATGAAAACCCTCTAGTTAGACATATCACATGCTACATAAAGCATGATGAAAACCCTCTAGTTAGACATATCACATGCTACATAAAGCATGATGAAAACCCTCTAGTTAGACATATCACATGCTACATAAAGCATGATGAAAACCCTCTAGTTAGACATATCACATGATGCTACATAAAGCATGATGAAAACCCTCTAGTTAGACATATCACATGATGCTACATAAAGCATGATGAAAACCCTCTAGTTAGACATATCACATGATGCTACATAAAGCATGATGAAAACCCTCTAGATAGACATATCACATGCTACATAAAGCATGATGACATTTTGCATGTTTTGCCTTCTATAGGTTGTGACTAGTACCCTGACTTTGACCTGTTTTTTCGCACAGGAGTTGAATTTCAACACTTTAGTGCATGTTATTAGACACCATTAGAAACAAATTGGTCAAAATGTTTCTTGGTGACGGTTTAGTTCTCTGATTTCCATAACTTTCCCTATAACTACATGTATAAAACATGTCTTAGTTTCTGTCCCTGATAGACACCCTGTTTAGACCTTCAATTCACAGAGATATTTTTGTTTTTGTCACATTCTTAAAGGGGAACTCCACCCATTTTAAACATTTTAATATGTCATTAATATACCTTAGAGATGCTGTGTGGACATCACGAAGAAGTTCCTCCCATTCTGTATTTCCTAAAAATGGAGGTCTGAAAAAACATGGTGAAATACATCTGATGACATCATCAAGATGTATTTCACCATGTTAATGATTTTTCTTTCAGAGCCCTTTTTCCTGAGAGGGTACAAATGGAACCAAATGAACCCGCGCTAGGGTCCATTTGGTTCACATTTGTATCCTCTCAGGAAAATGTTGAAAATGGGTGGACTTCCCCTTTAAGACAATAATTGACCAGCAGAGACTCAAAAGAGACTACCAGAGACTCTGCCATCCGTCAGTCCGTCAGTCCATCCATCCATCCATCCAGCTTCGACTGCTTATCTGTAGTCGGTACGCAGGGGCAACAACTCCTCCAGCAGAGGGCTCCAGACTCACCCCTCCAACAAGTAACTTCTTCTGGAAGCTGGCAAAGGGGGCGGGGCCTGCGGCGCTCTATAGACCTGCGCAGTGACGTCACCGCCCCTGGTTCCAGAAATGGAATCCCCATTCATTTTCCTCATAGACTTTTCGAAAATGGTTAATAAAAACGCGATTGCGCCGCAGACAAAGCAAACTCGGGTCGTGACGAATCACGACGACACACACAATATTAGCATATGATATCTATTCAGCGAGAAATAGAAAACGTCAGGATACAACGCTTTTCGTTTCGGTTTTCATCTTATTTGTTCGTCCCAAAAGATTGTGTGTGTCATCATGATTTGCCACGACCCGAGTTGGCTTTGTCCGTGGCGTAACCGTCTTTATTATAATATTATAAACTATTTTCGAAAAGTCTATGAGAAAAATTAATGGGGAAAACACTTCTGGAACCGGAGCGGTGACGTCACTGCACAGGCCTATAGTAGTGATACACGGCGGAACTACTCCTGTGTGTGACATGGAACGTGACAAAAATAATACAAATCTCAATGAATTCAACGTTGCACAGGGGGTGTAACTTCCATGCGTAGTATATACAGTATACAGTATATTTATATATATATTCATACACCTGTTACAGTCATTCCATGATGACATCATTGCAGTGTACTGATCACTCTGAACTGTAGTTGAACTTGTTTTACCTCGGAGGGGAGGGGAGGGGAGGGGAGGGAGGGAGGGGAGGGGAGGGGAGGGGAGGGAGGGAGGGAGGGGGAGGGGACTTGTGGAATGCGATATAACCGTCAGCCATTATTCATCAACGTCACGCCATACAGTACACCAGTGGTTTTCAACCAGTGGTCCAGGGACCACCTGGAACCCTCTCAGGGGCCACTGATAACTGATGAGAAGTTGGTTAGCCAGATGTAACTCTTTGAGAGTGTAAGCAAATAAACAAATGGACCCACAAGGGTCCATTTGGTTTGTTTCATGTTTACGCTCTCAAGAGTTAAAATATTCATCATGTGAATTATCCCAAGTCTACACAACTAGAGAATGTAGAAGATTAATGGTCATTTTGATCTGTATGTTGGACTGTTTGGTTTCCCAAATCCAGCCTGGAATTGTGGACAAAAGCAAAAGAAATCTTTAGTTTTGGGGTCTGTGGGGCTAAAATGTCCTCAAATGGTGATCCTCCATGGCTCAAATGCTGAATAAATAGTGGGCCCTGGTATGAAAAAGGTTGAAAACCACTACAGTAGTACACACATATACATACGTTACTCCTTTATGTAACCACAAGAAAATGAAAATCCCAGAGGAATGGACAATGTACAGTACAGTACGGTACAGTACAGTACAGTACAGTACAGTACAGTACAGTACAGTATAGTATAGTACCGTATGGTACGGTACAGTACAGTACAGTACAGTATAGTATAGTATAGTACCGGTATGGTACGGTACAGTACATTACGGTACGGTACGGTACAGTACAGTACAGTACAGTACAGTACAGTACAGTACAGTACAGTACAGTACGGTACGGTACAGTACAGTACGGTACAGTACAGTACAGTACAGTACAGTACAGTACAGTACAGTACAGTAAGGTACGGTACAGTATGGTACAGTAAAGTACAGTACAGTAACGGTACGGTATGGTACGGTACGGTATGGTACAGTACAGTACAGTACAGTACAGTACAGTACAGTACAGTATAGTACCAGTACAGTACGGTACAGTACGGTACAGTACAGTACGGTACGGTATAGTATAGTACAGTACAGTACAGTACAGTACGGTACAGTACGGTACAGTACAGTACAGTACAGTACAGTACAGTACAGTACAGTACAGTACAGTATGGTACAGTATGGTACGGTAAAGTACACTAGTACAGTACAGTAACGGTGCGGTACGGTACGGTACAGTACGGTATGGTACGATACGGTACGGTACGGTACAGTACAGTACAGTACAGTACAGTACAGTACAGTACAGTACATAGATACATGTATGAAGTGTTGTGCACAAGTGGGTTACACATTGTAGCTCAATATAAACTATAATATCTGTATATTTTACCTTTGTTGTGTAGAATATTTAGAAGCACTACTGTTCTACTTGGACTGCTCTAGAATAACCGCTCATCTTTTTAATGGGGATACTATTATTATTATAATTATTATCTGTTCTTCTGTGTATCTGTGGAATGGGTCACTGTATATTTCAAAGCTTTTTTATATTTGTGGCATGCTCAACTTGTACTTAAAATCAGTTGTTTTTTATATTATGGTGTAATTAGATTTATTTTTATTTAATGATTTTGTTTTCATTTTCATTTGTTTGTTTGTCTTTATGCATTCTATTGGGAAGCAGTTGGTTCTAAAACCAGTGTTCCAGGGACCAGCAGTGGTCCTTAAGTGGGTTCCAGGTGGTCCCCAGCTAAATGATGGAAAGTTGCTAAAGTTCCATTTGCTATCTTTAACTCCGAGGGTTAAGGCTAAGGGAAGTGATTTGAAATTCATGGTGTAGTACCAGCCTGGTGCACTAGGGGCCCCCAAAAGTACACTATGTGAACCTGCTGCTCTCTCCTGATTGGAGGAGAATTGTGGTGACCTGGGGAACTTTTATTAGCCCCTCTGCTAACGTGGGGGAGGGGGAAACTCCATATATGGTTTCCACACCTTATAATAGAGCATTTTAACAGAAAAAAAATATTTTTTGGGTGATATCTGACAAAAGTGAAATCACTTCCCCTACCTTTAAGGCCCTGATACACCTAGCAATGTTTTGATTAATATCAAGTAACGTCAATTATCAGTACGCTATTGCCCGTTGATGTTGACATTGTTAGTTGATATTGATCAGAATATTGCTAGTGTATCAGGGTCAGGGTCTTTAGTTGTTATGCAGAAGAATTGTTACCTCGACTGTCGTGTGGAAGTGTCGACAGACTTTAAAACCAACGGTAACAATATAGTTTGGGGTCTGAGAGGTTAAATCTCATAAAGTGGGGGTCCCTGTGTGCCTGAAATGATGAATAAATGAAGGGCAACGGGTTGAAAACCACTGCATGGGGTGTGTGGGGCGAGGCTGGCACACATGTCATGTTTAGACGTAGTCTTGGGTGGTATTGATTTTTTAATATTGGTATTGATAATGTCTTAATTAGCTCGATATTCGATATTACCGGTATTGACGGCAATCAGAGTTGGAACGCTCCACCAGTCACCTAGTTCTCAGAATTTGCGACTTTGAGGGGTCAGAAACTGAGCGTTAAAGCAGCCTAAATAGGGAAAAACTGGAGTTGGAAATACATTGTTTCCAAAAAGCCTAGCCCAAATAAGGGCTAGTTTAGGCATGTGTGTAACATGAAAATTGTTTGTATAGTTACAATTAAGTCTCATTGCTCATATTTTAATAGAATACAGTATAATGTCGGTATTTGACGATATTCGGTATTCGATATTTTTCACAGACCCAACGATATTACTCGGTATTGATTTCCAATATCGCGATAAACGGTAATACCGGTATATTGCCCAAGACTATGCACCTTCTGTTGTTTAGCGGTTCAGTGTTCTAATATACAAAGTAATGGTAAAGTATAGCTGAGAGAATGTACAAGTACAACCATGTACCCTAACCCTATGTTGGCTGCTAAATTAATAACACTGAGGTTTTTTAGTACGGTATAAACGCTGCCATTTTACTTCCACTAGAACAAAGTGAGGATGAATGTAATCATGAACTGCACCGATGACATGCGACCAATCAACTCTCACTGCGGATTCAAATCACGAATCATTTGCAACAATACGATTTGGAGGAATTATTTTTTAAGTAGTCGAGTAGGGCCCGCACACCAGTCTTATGGCAAAGAATTCACTTTATTTAACAAATGGACAACGTTTCGATCTCACTAGATCTTCATCAGGTCCGTACATGTACGAACCTGATGAAGATCTAGTGAGATCGAAACGTCGTCCATTTTTTAAATAAAGTGAATTCTTTGCCATAAAACGACTACAATGATTGCCACATTGGCCCTGCACCCACTGTCGATGTGCGTGTAAATAGCATAGACGTAGGAATTCTTTTTAACACAATATTTATTTTTATTTAAATTACCATTTCATTTTCTCTTACAGGAATCCAGTGTTTTTGTTCTCTTTAAAGTTTCTTCTCATCTTATTTTCAATACAGCAGCAAATGACTGAAAGAAATATAACATATTTTTTTCAGTTAAAAATTATTTGATTAAAATAGTATTTTAATCAATTCTGTAGTGTCTTTTAACACGGCCTCATGGCACTAATTGCTAAGTTTAATTGTCACCAGTTTTAATCGATTTTATTTGATTCCTGATATATATCGTTAGGTGCGTAATGGTGCTGTAGGCACTATGATATGATGACAAAACACCAACCGAAATTTGCCAAATTCAATGTAATGATTGTGCAGCCGTGCTGATTTAGATTTGACCGGTGGAGGATGAATCCACAGCCACTTCACTGCACAGTGTGCCAGTTGTCTTTCATTGGCTTCCATAAAATACTGTCTTCATGAAATACAGCCTATTTATTTATTTTTGATGATAGTTGATCATACACTGTCTGTCTGTATTTAAGCTTGTGCATTTTTTTTGTTTTAATTCAATCTGTCAATCTTTGTTCTGCCTGTATTTGGAACACCTTTTACATTTTCAAGGTTTGTAGTTTTACTGTAAACTGTTTTTTGCTGTTTAAGACTTTTACAGAATAAACTCATTGGAATGCATTGAACTGGTGTCCCTGAGTGACAACAGACAGTTTGTGGAACAAGGACATCAATGAACCTTGAAGTATAGGCCAGGGGTTTTCAACCTTTTTCATACCAGGGCCCACCATTTATTCAGCATTTGAGCCACGGACCACCACTTGAGGACATTTTAGCCCCACAGACCCCAAAACTAAAGATTCCTTTTGCTTTTGTCCATCTTCTAGTTGTGTAGACGTGGGCTAATTCAGATGATGAATATTTTAACTCTTGAGAGTGTAAAAATGAAACCAAATGGACCCGCAAGGGTCCATTTGGTTTCATTTTTCCGTTCTCAAGAGTTACATCTGGTTAATCAACTTCGCTGGGGACCACCTGGAACCCTCTCAGGGACCAGTGGTGGTCCCCGGACCACCTGTTGAAAACCCCTGGTATAGGCAGATGGATGAAACCATTAAAAGCACTAAGTTGTTTACGTGTCCTCCCTTTTCAATTCATCAAAACAGGTATGTTTTTCAATTCATCAAAACAGGTATGTTTTGATGAAAATGTTTTGGTATATATACAAGTACACACACACACCTGTACATGTAGGCCTACCTGTATATACCTGCTTCTACAACGTACTTTGATGCTGCAGCTGTTTCCCTGCAGCCTGAGAGACACTTGATGGTCCAGAACTTTATTGTGGTCAAAAAATAATTGACGTCAGACTCATGTCAAGGTGGTGCTAGTGTGTGTGTGTGTGTGTGTGTGTGTGTGTGTGTGTGTGTGTGTGTGTGTGTGTGTGTGTGTGTGTGTGTGTGTGTGTGTGTGTGTCTCCAGCAGTTAGATTCAAATTGTTTGTACACACTAAAGTTGTGCCTATGATATATACCTTTAAAAACATACAGACAGTGTTGGGAATATTACTTTACCTTGTTAATATATTACTTATTAATTATTAGCCTCATTTTATTATATTACAATATTACTGCCTGAATACTGCCTCAAATGTAATATATTAATATTACTATTACATATTACTTACTTTTTTTTTTTTTTTTTTTTTTACAAAATATATAAGTAAATATTTAGTGTCACTATTAATCAAATATTGTGTAGGCCAGTGGCATACGTACAATAAAGCAAGCACACTTGGCTATCTGGCCAAATCTATATGAAATCAACTTGAAAAAACGTCACTCCTGAATAAATAATTTGATGACAAATTATAGAAAATAAGTAATTATTTAACTTCTACAGTTGTCAAGATAATTTCACAAGAACATTTTCAACGAGACAGATTGACAGAAAGTAATATTGAAAGTAATGCAGTAATGCAGAAAGAAAAGTATAATATATTAGATTGTTTTTGTTAAGTAATATATTTATATTACAAGTTACTGCATTTTGGTAATATATTATGTAATATATTAAGTTACGTAGCAGGGGCGTTATCCTGCGTCCGTCCTCATGGGGGCTCAAAAAAAAAAAACATCAACCCCGCCTCCCCGCGACCCCCCCCCCCCCCCCCCCCCCCGCGACCCCCCCCCCCAACAACAACAACTCTCTATGTTAATTATGTGTTCTAACTACTACAGGTAAACAAAAGACTGTTCAGTTCAATTCAAATGAGCTTTATTGGCATGATAAAACACACAGACTGATTAGCATTGATGGCCCTGTTGCCTATAGGTGACGTCAATGCACAATAGGCAAGTCTCCATCCCCGAAACCATGGCCCCGATGTGTGAACAAGCGCAGAGAATCTGTGGGGTGGGGGTGGAGGCTGGGGGTGGGTGTCGGGGGGCCCGGGGAGGTTGAGCCCCAGAGTCCCTGATGCATTAATTCTCATGGGGGCTCGGGCCCCGGAGCCCCCACAGAAATAACGCCCCTGTTACGTAGTGCATATGTCCCAACACTGCATACAGATATACTACATATACACATGCAACATTACTATGCATGTTACCAGTAACATCCTGAGTAGAGGGCTTTCATTTCCTGCACAGGTTTGGACCCAGTCTGAGCAGCTTGGACGAACCTGCACAGTTTTGAACGCAGCCTGCACAGTTTTGAACGCAGCCTGCACAGTTTTGAACGCAGCCTGCACAGTTTGAACGCAGCCTGCGCAGGCTGCGTTCAGGATGCGCAGGCTGCGTTTTGACGCAGCCTGCGCATCCTGAACGCAGCCTGCGCATCCTGAACGCAGCCTGCGCAGGTTTTGACGCAGCCTGCGCATCCTGAACGCAGCCTGCGCATCCTGGACGCAGCCTGCGCATCCTGAACGCAGCCTGCGCATCCTGAACGCAGCCTGCGCATCCTGAACGCAGCCTGCGCATCCTGAACGCAGCCTGCGCAGGTTTGAACGCAGCCTGCGCAGGTTTGGACGCAGCCTGCGCAGGTTTAAACGCAGCCTGCGCATCCTTGAACGCATCCTTGACGCTCACTAGTTGAACATTACGCGCATGCGCAGCACGGACAGATGAAATCCGCGCTGAAAAGGGAAGGAGAGGAGTTGTGTGTGTTTGTGTTGTTTCATACAAACTACAGCACAATAATATCAGTAAATTATAATATCAGAGCCAATAAATAAACATCAGGTCACCGGCTGTAGTTTCTGCTGTGGCTGAAGACAAACAACATGGCGGAGAAAGAAGGTAGTGCTGCATGCATGCTGCTTTGTGTGTGTGTGTGTGTGTGTGTGTGTGTGTGTGTGTGTGTGTGTGTGTGTGTGTGTGTGTGTGTGTGTGTGTGTGTGTGTGTGTGTGTGTGTGTGTGTGTGTGTGTGTGTGTGTGTGTGTGCGCGCGCGCTCGCGCGCCCAGCTAAATGATAAATGTTTGGAACCAAATGGACCCTCGTGGGTCTGTATGTAACTCTCATTTGGAACCTGTTACCTGACGGGTCCATTTGGTTCCATTTGTACCCTCCCAGGGTTAAAGGTATAGTATAGTATGTGATTTCAGTTAATTCAGAAAGTATTTCTTCTTTTTTGGGCTAATCCTCCGTACTATAGTATATAGCAGGGGTTTTCAACCTTTTTGACACCAGGGAATCAGGGACCACCATTTGTTCAGCATTTGAGCCACGGACCACCATTTGATGACATTCATCATCATCATTCATTTTTACACTCAAGAGTTACATCTGGTTAACCAACTTTCCACCATTTAGCCTGGGGACCACCTGGAACCTTCTCAAGGACCACTGGTGGTCCCCGGACCACCTGTTGACAACCCCTGCTTACTATAAGTGTAAGTGTATATATAAACGTGGTGACCATATAAGGAGTTCCTCCCTGGGGGTCATAAAACCCTAGTTTCAGGGGCTGGGCCTTGGTGTGCGTGCTGTTGGCCAGTTGTTGCACTTCCCACCCCGCTGTAGAGTGGGTGCATGTGCAATTCGTATTTTACAATATAAATCGGGGTGTCCAGAGATAGAGTAGAAATGCATAGGGATCCGTGGACTAAACCTTACCTCTATGAATGAATGAATGAATGAATGAATGAATGTTTTTTTTTTTATTGACAGAGATGAGAGTTACAGTACAAGTCAAGTACACACTGCTACAAAACTGATGGATTGATTGATTGAATATTTTATTAGACAATAAATAGTACATAGTACAGTTGGGCAAGTATTGATCTAATAGGATCACCATAAAAAGACCTAGCGGCCTTATTTCTGTTTGGGTCCTGTACAGTCAATACAAAAATAGTAAGCAAAAAGAGAAAAAGAAATCAAAACTGATAACAGCTTGGAGAATTACAGTACAGTTCAAGTACGACTACATCAAATCTGACAGAGCTGATTGGACACACTAGTTAAGCATACACTTGTTTACAATAGTGGCCAACTTGTTCATTTCATTAAGGCATTCAAATACATACAAAACAACTACTTCAGTGAAGTCAGAAGCAGCAAATCATGGAGGTAAAATCATAGTGGAGGTAAAAAGGGAAAAGAGAAATGTACAAAGAGGAGAGGCGGGGTGGGTGGAGGGATTTTATATACAATTTTGTTTTACAGAGGCAGAAACATGGGAACAGTGGAGCTATGGACCAGATCTACTCAAACCTGGGGATTGAAAGTCACTGTCAGAGCCGTAAAACATTCTCTCTCATGGGTGTCCCTCGGCGGGTGGTGTGATTAATTACCCACAGGGGTTGACACTAAGGTCTCGGAGGCACTTGCCCATCGGGCAAGTGCAAGTCAGGTTCTACTTGCCCTCAGCTCATGGTCACTTGCCCCCCAAAAATATATTGTAAATTTTGCAGATGTAACTCTTGAGAACGTAAAAATATTTTTACACTCTCAAGAGTTAAAATTCATCATCTTAATTAGCCCAGGTCTACACAACTAGAGAATGTAGAAGATTAATGGTCATTTTGATGTTAATTTGCCTGTTTTGTTTCCCAAATCCAGCCTGGAATTGTGGATATCTAGAAAGCAGGGAAAGACACAGAGGCAGAGTGCAATGACTGCCTTCAAGACAAATTTATCTTGTGTTGTGTTATAGTGCACTAAGTTGCACACTTGCCCGATCGGGCAACCAGGTAGCAGTCTTCACTTGCCCGACCATATTTTTACTTGCCCCGGGCAAGCAGGCAAGTGTTAGTGTCAAGCCCTGACCCAGCTCCCTATCGCAATGCTCCAGCAAGTTGTGCCCCCCAAACATTTGAGTCTTCCCTGATGATGTTTGTGGTGATCGGGGGTGCCATGTTGCCAACTTGGCGCATTTGTCACCATATTTAGCTTTTTTTCCAGACCCCCCTAGCGCCAAGATTAGTGAATAGCTCCTGGCGGAAAATCTAGTGTTTTTTTTTTTGCTGTTGAGTTGGGGCGAAATCGTCCGACAGACCCCAATGATGAAACCCTCGTTTTTCACCATTTTTCCTCCTATGACAGTGGTTTTCAACCAGTGGTCAGTTGGTTAACTAGATGTAACTCTTTGAGAGTGTAAAATGGACCCTTGCGGGTCCATTTGGTTTCATTTTTTACACTCAAAGAGTTAAAAAATATTCATCATGTGAATTATCCCAAGTCTACACACTTTCCAGGCAAGCATCTAGCGCATTCTAGTGCATTTTTGAAGTGCCACTAGTGTAGTCTTGGGCGGTATTGATTTTTTAATATCTTTATTGATAACGTGTTAATTAGCTCGATATTCGATTTTACCAGTAGGCCTATTGACCACTAGATGGCAATCTTGTGGGGTCAGAAACTGAGTGCTGCTGTTCATGCAGCCCAACTAGGGACAAACTGGAGTTGGAAATACCTTGTTTCCAAAAGGCCTAGCCCAAATAAGGGCTATTTTAGGCATGTGTGTAACATGAAAATTGTTTGTATAGTTACAATTATAAGTCTGATGTTGAGGTGTGAGGTGTTGAGGATGATGCTGTGTGGTGGTGGTTGTTGTTGTCTCCTGACTCAGTGTACGATGATGCTGTGTCGTTGTTGTGTTTCCTGACTCAGTGTACGATGACGCTGTGTCTTGTGTTTCCTGACTCAGTGTATGATGACGCTGTGTCTTGTGTTTCCTGACTCAGTGTACGATGACGCTGTGTCTTGTGTTTCCTGACTCAGTGTACGATGCTGTGTCTTGTGTTTCCTGACTCAGTGTATGATGACGCTGTGTCTTGTGTTTCCTGACTCAGTGTATCATGCTGTGTCTTGTGTTTCCTGACTCAGTGTATGATGACGCTGTGTCTTGTGTTTCCTGACTCAGTGTACGATGCTGTGTCTTGTGTTTCCTGACACAGTCTACGATGACGCTGTGTCGTTGTTGTGTTTCCTGACTCAGTGTGTGATGATGCTGTGTCTTGTGTTTCCTGACTCAGTGTATGATGACGCTGTGTCTTGTGTTTCCTGACTCAGTGTACGATGCTGTGTCTTGTGTTTCCTGACTCAGTGTACGATGACGCTGTGTCTTGTGTTTCCTGACTCAGTGTACGATGACGCTGTGTCTTGTGTTTCCTGACTCAGTGTACGATGCTGTGTCTTGTGTTTCCTGACTCAGTGTATGATGACGCTGTGTCTTGTGTTTCCTGACTCAGTGTACGATGACGCTGTGTCTTGTGTTTCCTGACTCAGTGTACGATGACGCTGTGTCTTGTGTTTCCTGACTCAGTGTATCATGCTGTGTCTTGTGTTTCCTGACTCAGTGTACGATGACGCTGTGTCTTGTGTTTCCTGACTCAGTGTACGATGCTGTGTCTTGTGTTTCCTGACTCAGTGTATGATGACGCTGTGTCTTGTGTTTCCTGACTCAGTGTACGATGACGCTGTGGAGGAGAGGGTGATCAACGAGGAGTATAAGATCTGGAAGAAGAACACTCCCTTCCTGTATGACCTGGTGATGACCCATGCTCTGGAGTGGCCCAGCCTCACCGTTCAGTGGCTGCCTGACGTCAACAGGTTGGTTTAAGGTTTCTTATTTGTCACTCCAGTGTATGTGTATATACAGGGATGAAATAGCGTTTCCATTTTCCACAGTGCGATAAGACAATATACAGTGCAATAAGACAATAGTCAAGACAATAGACGGGCGGCTGTGGCTCAGGAGGTAGAGCAGGCCGGCCAATGATCCAGTGGTCGGCGGTTCGATTCCCGGCTCCTCCTGTCTACCAGTCGAAGTGTCCTTGGGCAAGACACTGAACCCCACCTTGCCTCCAGTGGTTGCCACCACTGGTGTGTGAATGTGTGAAGTTTAGGACGCTGAGCGTTGACTGTTCACCGCTCTACTTCCCAATGTATGAATGAATGCACCATTGTAAGCGCTTTGAGTATACACGCAATGCAATCCATTAACATTTTTTTTGCCATGGCAGTAGAGCTACGTCTTTCTTATCATTATTAAAAATAGTTCTGACCGATGCCTCTTAAGTTGATCTACGTCTCTCTACGTCGCTTACCGTCGCTGGTTTGATACGATCCCAATGATAACAGCAGCGAGCAGCGACCGCATATTCCATTTAGAACGGACCATAATAAGGGACGGACCAACCGGAAACCGGAAGTGTGTTGCCAAATAACTTGTCCGACGGGAAACATGGACCGAAATATGAAATATGACTTTTAGATGAAAATCGCTGGCACTAGCTACCTCAAAAAATATGAAAAAGGGCTGGCACTGGGTGAGTTAATAGACAGTGCAATAAGACAATAGTCAAGACAATAGACAGTGCAATAAGACAATAGTCAAGACAATATATATAGACGAGACAAACAATAGTGTAGCAGACCAGTAAAGTGCAAACTGTACACCTAACTTGAGGTGAAGGTGCTAAGCTAACCAGGTGTGATAAAGTGGCAGTAGTGTGAAGCTAACAGACACCTAGACAGGACGTATATACAACTACTAGAAACTACAATATACTACAGCTAGAAACTACAACTCCAGTGTCGGTTCTCAATCACTCAATCACTTTTCAACCGTTTTCATACCAGGCAGGGCCCACTATTTATTCTGAATGTTAGCCACCATTTGGTGTTGAGTGATAAACTTACAAAACGTTTTGTCAAAACAACAGTTCTTCAACATTTTCTAAACGTGGAGATTCTTGAGAATGAAGTAACTCAGATATTGAAATATAATTTAACTCTTGAGAGTGGGTTTCATTTTATGATCTCAAAAGTTCCAGCTGTATAAATGTTCACTTGTAGATCTGATGTTTTGTGTTCCAGACCTGAGGGGAAGGACTACGCGGTCCACAGACTGGTCCTGGGGACTCACACGTCGGACGAACAGAACCACCTGGTCATCGCCAGCGTCCAGGTACCCAACGACGACGCCCAGTTCGACGCATCGCACTACGACAGCGAGAAAGGAGGTAAGTGAACGAAAACACACAAACCCTAACAACCATAACGATTCTAACTAGTAGACCAGCCTGATCTCACACAATATACTGTAGTATATCTGAACGGAATCCACAATCCATAGATAAACTACTAATGGAGACAGAAATGTCAATGTTCATTTATTGCTACTGTTTGGCTTTCACAAACCCTGAGGTGCAATTTTATCGCGTCTGCTTCAGTCTGAGTGAGTTCGTTTTTTATACTATTTTACTATTTTGTGTCTATCACATTGCAGAGTTTTCAGCGGGCCTGAAAATTGAGGCCCGGCCCTAACTGAACAGGCCCAAAGCCCGCCCTAACTGAACAGGCCCAAAGCCCGGCCCTAACTGAACAGGCCCAAAGCCTGGCCCTAACTGAACAGGCCCAAAGCCCGGCCCTAACTGAGTATTAACTGGCCCAAAGCCGGCCCTAACTGAACAGGCCCAAAGCCCGACTCGGCCCGACCAATTGGCATAGATTTTATGCCCGACTCTGACTTAAAATGTCAGGTCGCGCCTGGTCTTGTTTGGGTAGAAAAAAATACAAACTGAGTAGAAAAAATACAAACTGAGTAGAAAAAAAATATACATAGAATAAAATATATATAAAAATGTACATTAGTGAGGACCTGTTATATCAAGATACGTTGAGAAGTGGTGAAGTGGTCGTTTAATAGTTTATCTCTCACTTATGACAGAGTTCCTTTGGTCATCCTCATTTGTACAACCCCAATTCCGTTGAAGTTGGGACGTTGTGTAAAATGTAAATAAAAACAGAATGCATTGATTTGCAAATCGTTTTCAACCTCTATTCAGTTGAATACACCACAAAGACAATATATTTAATGTTCAAACTGATAAACTTTATTGCTTTTTGAAATTATACAATCTTTTGTAAATTGATCCCTGCAACATGTACCAAAAAAGTTGGGACGGGGGCAACAAAAAACTGGGAAAGGTCATGAATGCACAGATAACGCCTATTTGGAACATTCCACAGGTAAACAGGTTAATCTTAAACAGTTTAATATCATGATTGGGTATAACAGGACCATCCCAGTCGTTCACAATCAAAGATGGGGCGAGGTTCACCACTTTGTGAACAATTCTGTGAGAAAATCATCCAACGGTTTAAAGAAAATGTTTCTCAACATTCAATTGCAAGGAATTTGGTGATTTCATCATCTACAGTCCATAATATAATCAAAACATTCAAAGAATCTGAAGAACTTGCTATACTAAAGCGACAAGGCCGAAAAACAACACCGAACACTTGTGACCTTTGATCCCTCAGGTGGCTCTGCATTAAAAACTGACATCATTGTGTAAAGGATATTACTGTGAGGACTCAGGAACACTCAGAAAACCATTGTCAGTTTACATAATTTGTCGCTACACCTGCGATTGCAAGTTAAAACTCTACCATGCAAAGCAGAGCCATACATCAGAAAGGTTGGTTTGAAAAACAACCAGAAAAAACAACCAGAAATGCCTTCTCTGGGTACAATATCATTTGAAATGGTTAGACACAAAGTGGAAAAGTGTGCTGTGGTCTGATGAGTCCACATTTCTAATGATAGTGGACCCAGAGAAGGCATTTCTGGTTGTTTTTCAAACCAACCTTTCTGATATATGGCTTTGCTTTGCATGGTAGAGTTTTAACTTGCACTCGCAGGTGTAGCGACAAATTATGTAAACTGACAATGGTTTTCTGAGTATTTCTGAGTCCTCACAGTAATATCCTTTACACAATGACGTCTATTTTTAATGCAGAGCCACCTGAGGGATCAAAGGTCACAAGTATTCTGTGTTGGTTTTCAGCCTTGTCGCTTTAGTATAGCAAGTTCTTCAGATTCTTTGAACGTTTTGATTATTTTATGGACTGTAGATGATGAAATCACCAAATTCCTTGCAATTGAATGTTGAGAAACATTGTTTTTAAACCGTTGGATGATTTTCTCACAGAATTGTTCACAAAGTGGTGAACCTCGCCCCATCTTTGATTGTGAACGACTGGGATGGTCCTGTTATACCCAATCACGATATTAAACTGTTTAAGATTAACCTGTTTACCTGTGGAATGTTCCAAACAGGCGTTATTTGTGCATTCATGACCTTTCCCAGTCTTTTGTTGCCCCCGTCCCAACTTTTTTGGTACGTGTTGCAGGGATCAATTTACAAAAGATTGTATAATTTCAAAAAACAATAAAGTTTATCAGTTTGAACATTAAATATATTGTCTTTGTGGTGTATTCAACTGAATAGAGGTTGAAAACGATTTGCAAATCAATGCATTCTGTTTTTATTTACATTTTACACAACGTCCCAACTTCAACGGAATTGGGGTTGTACCAATGTTGACATCAGTGTGAATTGAAATCAGAACGTGTTGGAACATTGGTGGCATCATGTTGTATTCCTGCTGATATGTTCTTGTTCTTCCAGCAGGTATGTTGAGGGGGGTCCCACGGTGTTGATGGGGGGTCCCACGGTGTTGATGGGGGGTCCCACGGTGTGTGAGGGGGTCCACCAAGGGTCCAGGAGGCTCAGCGTTCCCTGGTTTGGGTTGGTGATTGTGGTGCTAGTAAAAAAAATGTTTGTTGAAGGTACAGTTGAAGTCTGATTCAGTCAAATACCAAGGTCAGTATTCGAAAGAAAAGCAGGTGCGAGCCGTCTTAACAGTGGTTTTTAGTAGAGATGTCCGATATTATCGGCCCTCCGATATTATCGGCCGATAAAAGCTTTCAAATTTCATATCGGAAAATATCGTATCGGTATTTACAAACTGGAAATTATGACTATTTACAGAGATGTAGACTCAGCGCCGCTCTGCGTGAGCTGCTGCGGCAGCCCTCCCCCCACCGCATGTGCGCAATCTCTCGCTTGCTCACACACACACACACACACACACACACACACAAAGAGTTGAGATTTGATTCCTTCCATGCATCTTCAATTCTGAACGGATTTTGATAATTCCAACTGGTATTTACTGTGTCCATTGAATGGTTTCATTGGGTGTATATGATGTGTATATTGATATGCTGTTTAATTAAATAATATGGACTGAGAATGCCGCATGCACGCACACACAAGCCAAGCGCTCTGAGTGAGATCCAGTAGCGATCTTTGGCAAAGCAAAAAACAAAACAAAAAAAAAGACAACCAGAGCTGACCACCCCTGCAATCTACATATTTCAATTAAGGTTTTGGGAATTCTCTGTTGCATTATGTTTCATTCTGCCTTGCTTGTGTAATAAGCAAAGGAATTACTATCTATTGAGACGGAGACGGAGACAGAGAACTGGACTCACCATGTCGCATCGCAAAGAGTTGAGATTTGATTCCTTCTATGCATCTTCAATTCTGAACGGATTTTAATAATTCAAACTGGCATTTGCTGTGTCCATTGAATGGTTTCGTTTGGTGTATATGATGTGTATAATTATATGCCGTTTAATGAAATAATATGGACTGAGAATGCCACCTTTTATCTTCTGCACGTAGCCAGCTGCAATTAGTGACTCCCCGGTTAATTATAAACAGCTGTGTGACCAATAAGCTAATACTGTTAGGATCTAAGCCTACTAGGCCTATGTATTTTTTACCATCAGGCATTTTGCATTATATAAACATGCTTGAACTCCTGTGTTCTGAATTTTCCAAATTGAGGAGCAATAAGCCTACCAGTTAAATAATAAGCTCCATCAGAGAAAAAAAAACCCTCTCCATGTGTCAATAGATCCTTGTGCAGAGATGAATTGTTGTGGATCAAAACTAAACTTGTTGTTGGCTACTTATCTGCAATGACAAGATGTCTCATGCAAACTCCCACCTCTCCTCCCCCTCCTCTCCTCCATTCCCTACAGTGCAGCCTGCACTGCCAGTACATAAGGAGAAGTTCAGGCCGCTTTGCGGCCCAAACCTCTGATTTATGTACAGTACATTTGAAATCTTGATGAAAATTCCATATTCTGCATTATGAGCACTTCTACTGTCATGTTTATACCATTACTTTTGTACTTTACTCAAGTAGGCTACATGTTGAATTTATAGTTGTATCGAGTATTTCTAGGCTATGACATGAATTAGTATTTATACTAAATGTTTATTTATATTAAATATTTGTATAGTAAATAGTTTCTGTTATTTTTCCACCACTGGAGGCCGCATATATATCGGTATCGGTTGATATCGGTTGATATCGGTATCGGGAATTAGAAGTTGGATAATATCGGGATATCGGATATCGGTAAAAAAGTCAATATCTGCCATCTCTACTCTGGAACAGGGGTTTTTAACCTCTTTCATACCAGGGCCCACTATTTGTTCAGACTTTGAGCCGCAGAGGACCGCCATCTGATGACATTTTAGCCCCACAGACCCCAAAACTAAAGATTTATTGTGTTTTCGTCCACAATTCCAGGCTGGATTTGGGGAAACAAAACAGTCCAACATACAGATCAAAATGACCATTAATCTTCTACATTCTCTAGTTGTGTAGACTTGGATAATTCACATGATGAATATTTTAACTCTTGAGAGTGTAAACATGAAACCAAATGGACCCGCAAGGGTCCATTTGGTTTCATGTTTACGCTCTCAAAGAGTTACACCTGGTTAACCAACTTTCCATCATTTAGCCTGGGGACCACCTGGAACCCTCTCAGGGACCACTGGTGGTCCCCGGACCACTGGTTGAGAACCACTGCTCTAGAAACAGCCCTCATTTTAGTGGGTTTAGCAGGTGGTCAGCTTTGAAAATAACTTCAACTATCTGGTAAAAAGCGGCGCTCCAAATGATGCAATTTCTCATGTTTATTTGAGAACGCTGATGCTTTTTGGTAAAACACTTTTCTGAGTGTTTGCCAAATTGCATCTGGGCCATTCTTGAATCTTTTATTTTGGACTGCCGCTTTTTCTGATTAGTTGGTTCATGAGTAAAGATCGGTATATATTTTGGGTGGCAAACTCGACCTTCAATACTTTTGACATCATAATCGTTTTGAGGCATCCAACATGTTGAACGACAAAAACAGACTCTATAAAAAGAATCTGTTTTTGTCGTTCAACATGTTGGATGATTTTGTCATTTAATTTATTGTTGTTATTGGGTATTTGTTGCATGAATGCATAGTTAGTTACATGCACTTACATCTCTTAGTTGATGTTCACGACTCACACAGTATTGCTGCTGTTATCACCTGAAAAATAATGACAAAAATACAAATGCACAGTTGTTTTTAATTATCTATAGGAAAAATGATGGTCTAGTACAGGGATGCCCACACTTTGTGGACTTGAGAGCTACTTTCAAAATGAGCGGCTCAACAAGATCTACACATCAACAATGTGATTGTTCCATTACTGAAAATCCATTTCAAGGCCCCTAGAAAGTTTAAGCTTTGAAATATAGTGGTGATGGCGTTACTTGCTGTTATAGTGTTTAAAAATAACTTATAATGAAAAATAGACGGGGAGAATTGGAAGTTTTGCTGTATATGCTATTACTGATGCTTGAAAACAGTATTTGAGGTTTGACTTGACAGTTTGTGATGTTGAGTTTAGTTTCTTGTACAGTATATATTGTGGGGAAGAACAAGACCTAACCTGTATTTTCTCTCTCTCTCTTTCCTCAGAGTTCGGCGGCTTCGGTTCGGTCAGTGGAAAGATCGAGATTGAGATCAAGATCAACCATGAGGGGGAGGTGAACCGAGCGCGCTACATGCCCCAGAACCCCTGCATCATCGCCACCAAGACCCCCACCTCTGACGTACTGGTGTTTGACTACACCAAGCACCCGTCCAAGCCAGGTACCATGCTCTGGCTTCAGGGCTGATGTGATGACGAAGGGCTACTTCACCCCTTTTGCAACCAGAACTTGTTTTAATGACGGAACACTTCATGTGTGTGATTTAGTTTTGTAGGTATTTTAGCTCATTTACCGCGATCGCATCTTCTTTGTTTTCTCCCCATTGCCACGGCTCAAACCAGTGAGATCGGTAAAAACCCTTATTTTGAAGCTCAGATCTCCTAAACAGGATGTGCTGTTTCTGTCATGCTGTTTATGTTGTCTTGGCTGACCGGTCTTCTGACGATCTCAGCAAAAACATCCGGGTCACAAGTCAGGAAGAGCCGTGTAGCGCTAGTTGATTTACCAATGCGACAACACCATTCAGAGGGAAAACCGGAGGAGAGCCGTTTGAATGCATTGGATTGAATGGGTGTGAATGGGACAGACAAAAAAAAAGTTGTCGCCAATTCTGTTCCAAATGAAAGTCAGCAACGGGATCATTATCAGACGATGCGCTCGGACTAATAGTTTGATTAAAGAATGAAATCTACATTTCGTCGTGATACGAGCCGTCGTCGTGACCGGCGGGCGTAATCTAACGGGAAATCCACGAGCAGCACGAGAACGGCGTGAAGAGAATTATTTATGAATGGATGTTCATGACAACAATCTACATTACACAAAGAAACCCCCATGAAAGTGTTCCTTGTGTCCTAAACATCATTAAAAATACTGGTTGCAAAAGGGGAGACTTCAGGACTACAAGTTGCAAAAGACTGGCCAACCCATAACCCTCAGAGACGCATGTTGTACCACTCACATTCATGCAACTTTCTTCTTTGCATTGACTTTTAATCCCAGTCTCCATGGTGTATATTGAACCATCTCCAGGCTGTATATTGAACCATCTCCAGGGTGTATATTGAACCATCTCCATGGTGTATATTGAACCATCTCCAGGGTGTATATTGAACCGTCTCCAGGGTGTATATTGAACCATCTCCAGGTGTATATTGAACCATCTCCAGGGTGTATATTGAACCGTCTCCAGGGTGTACAGTATATTGAACCATCTCCAGGGTGTGTATTGAACCATCTCCAGGGTGTACAGTATATTGAACCATCTCCAGGGTGTATATTGAACCATCTCCATGGTGTATATTGAACCATCTCCAGGGTGTATATTGAACCATCTCCAGGGTGTATATTGAACCATCTCCAGGGTGTATATTGAACCATCTCCAGGGTGTATATTGAACCATCTCCAGGGTGTATATTGAACCATCTCCAGGGTGTATATTGAACCATCTCCAGGGTGTATATTGAACCATCTCCATGGTGTATATTGAACCATCTCCATGGTGTATATTGAACCATCTCCATGGTGTATATTGAACCATCTCCAGGGTGTATATTGAACCATCTCCAGGGTGTATATTGAACCGTCTCCAGGGTGTATATTGAACCGTCTCCAGGGTGTATATTGAACCGTCTCTATGGTGTATATTTAACCATATCCAGGGTGTATATTGAACCATCTCCATGGTGTATATTGAACCATCTCCAGGGTGTATATTGAACCATCTCCATGGTGTATATTGAACCATCTCCAGGGTGTATATTGAACCTTCTCCATGTGTTTCCAGACCCCAGTGGAGAGTGCAGTCCTGACCTTCGTCTCAGAGGTCACCAGAAGGAGGGCTACGGTCTGTCCTGGAACCCCAACCTCAGCGGGAACCTCCTGAGTGCTTCAGACGACCATGTGAGTTAATATTAGACCTTCTGATGACCATGTGAGTTAATATTTAACCTTCTGAGTGCTTCTGATGACCATGTGAGAACCATATAGTTATTATTCTCATATACTGTATAGTATTTAGATTTATAGTTGTAGTTTCTAGCCGTAGTATATTGTAGTTTCTAGTAGTTGTATATACTGTATGTCCTGTCTTGCTTAGTGCTGTCAGATCGAATTTCATTTAATGAATTCCGTTCGAATATTAAAAACATATATAGTATTCGAAAGATTAAATTGCCATTCAAATTTAGCCTTAATAATTAATTAATTCTATATCATATTTTTATTTGGTTTCATACGTTATTTCCCCCGTTAAATGTAACAAATCTTCCGGTGCCTGCAAGTTTGCACCCATCGCTGCATGCGAATAAATGTGTCCATCCACTCACATAGCATCAGTGTTGGAATATTACTTTACCTTGTCAATATAGTAAGTAAGTAAGTAGCCTTGCCAGGCCATGATGTCAGGAGGCCTGGCTGAGCCTTGAGGCCCATATAGGTCAGGAGTAGTGATGCGCGGGTCAGGGTTTTTTATGACCCGTGGGGCCCGCCTGTTATAATAATTCTGACTCGGCCCAGCCCGCCCCGCAGCATTAGATTCATTTTCATGACTCCACTCGGCCCGCAGCCCGCCGACATTAAATACACGCCAAATATGCCTAAGAACGCGGCTTTTATGCGATAAAAAAGCTTTTCTTGTGTCTTATAACACTGACAAGCATGGACATCATCACATCACAACATGCGACATAAACGTGTGCGAAGAGAGGACGAAAACAGAGACGCGCCCACCACACTCTCTCTCTCTCTCTCTCACACACACACACACTGTCGTGAGATGGAGACTGAAAGACTGTCGTGAGATGGAGATTAAACATTTGGATTACTAACGGTTATCGGATTCCTGGCGATTGGATTGGGCCTGGTTCTGGTATACTGGAAATTCGACGGGTCAAGTAGGAGCCCCCCCTGTACCCGCCATGCTGATTGGAATGGGGAGCGTTGCGGCTGAGAACTAAGCCATCACAGTTGTCTCGCCAACCAACCCATAAGCTGATGACTGAAAGACTTAAGAGGGGAGCAGCGAATTGGCTTTGCCCTCGATCTAAATCTCTGATTTCACAGAAAATTGTGATTTGACCCCCATGCTTCAAAACCCCTCTTAGGATTTGAGAATGCAACCAGCGAGGGACAACGGCGTGGCCATGCTTTGGACAACTCGGAGTCTCGCTACCCCCTCCCTCCCCCACACACCTGTGGATCGAGCCTTCTCCTTGGAGCCGCTCTATCTCACAGTAACATAAACACTGACACTTTCACACGGCTTTGTGCCCGGAGGATTGGACTGTGAAAAGACTCTCGCTTTCCACCGTAGAGTAGACAGACAATCTTAAAAGGCCTTGAGCGTGGACTGATAACTACACATGCTGCCTCCTACCCCCTCCCTCCCCCCTCTGCTTGTAACTTGTCTGTCTAATTGAGGTTGTTTTTGGAATGCCATGTACCTGTTATGACCTAAATCAAGGCCTATGACATGAATATTGTGTTCTTTTTTGAAATCTCTCCCCTGTGTGTGTATGTAGGCTGTATGTTATGTTGGCGCCGTAGAATGGCTTTGCCTCGCTCACTACAACCTGCCCCCCCCCCACCCTGAGCAAAACAAATTCCTATCAACACCTGTTGACATGGCAATAAAGTTCTTGAATCTTGAATCTTGAATCTTGAATTAAACACACACACACACACACACACACACACACACACACACACACACACACACACACACACACACACACACAATGCGACGATGCGAGGACTTAATTTTTTACACACGTGTGCAACTCAGAGAAACAAGACAGCAGCGATGCGTCCGTGCATCGCAGATATAGCCTACATTATATAACATAACAACAACAGGTCTGGAGTCTGAAGACACAATGCTGAAACGCTAGTAAAAACCAGAAGAAAACTCACCGCTGTTGTCGCGCAGGGAAAAGAAAGTTTGCAAGTGAAAAGCACTGCAGTACGTGCAGAGAGTGTTGGAAAGGGGCAGGGGCTGACAACCCAAAGGGCATCTGGACAAAAATAGCTCTCAGAACGTCGCGCTGTCGCGCACTGAGAGCTTGTAGATTCTAGTAGATTCTTGTAGACTATATTTGGGGCTGCAGCACCCTTTAGCTAAAGATGGAGTTGTGTAACAACATGCAGAGCATTTGTTTAGTAAAAGGGCAGGGGCGGAAGCCCCCCTCATCTGTCTGTGCAGGTCCCTGATGGTGATAATTGTAGGCTAAAGCCAGCTACTGCTACGTACGTTACAGTACGTGACTGCTTTGTTGAGAGCGATCTGTAAGTAGGCTTCTAAAGTAGCTGTTTGTGGATTTATTGGTCACACTGGAGGATATACCAACCACCACGGCAACATGCAACAATCAGGTAGGATGCGCAAATGTTCTGCAGGACTTGTGTTTAAGACAGTCATTTTGAAAACTCCCATTATACATTATTTGACCCGCCCCAACCCAGCCCGCAAATAAAGTGAACATGTCTTGACTCGACCCAACCCAGCCCGCGGGTAAACCCGCGGGACCCGCGGGTCACGGGTCGACCCGCGCATCACTAGTCAGGAGCCTATCTCCTGTTTCTGTAGCGTGAGGCAGCTTGATGTACAAGTACACCCCCTGGACATGACGCTAGTACATCGCAGGGACTTACCCCCAATCCAAACCTTGATGCTGAGTGCCAAGCAGGGAGGCATTGTCAATATATTACTTATTAATTATTACCTTCATTTTAAAGCAATATATTATATTACAATATTATGGTCTGAGCAAGCGTAATATACTAATGTTACTATTACATATTACTTACAAAAAACATTTTTACAAAATATATAATGACATATTTAGTATCACTATTAATCAAATATTGCGTAGACCAGTGGCATACCTACAATAAAGCAAGCACACATGCTATCTGGCCAAATACATATGAAATCAACTTGAAAAAACGTCACTCCTGAATAAATAATTTGATGACAAATGATAGAAAATAAGTAATTATTCAACTTTTGCAGTTGTCAATATGATTTCACAAGAGCATTTTCAATGAGACAGATTGACAGAAAGTAATATTGAAAGTAATGCAGTAATGCAGAAAGAAAAGTATAATATATTAGATTGTTTTTGTTAAGTGATATATTTATATTAAAGTTACTGCATTTTGGTAATATATTATGTAATATATTAAGTTACGTAGTGCACATGTCCCAACACTGCTTAGCATGACAGCATAACAGCAGCCTACCTAGATAAGAGAGGGGGGAGGCGTAGCAGCGAGAGAGAGGTGTAGAGAGCAGGGCTTGACACTAACACTTGCCCACTTGCCCAGGGTGAGTAAAAAAAAATCGTGGGGCAAGTGAAGACTGCTACCTGGTTGCCCGATCGGGCAAGTGTGCAACTTAGTGCACTATAACACAACACAAGATAAATTTGTCTTGAAGGCAGTCATTGCACTCTGCCTCTGTGTCTTTCCCTGCTTTCTAGATATCCACAATTCCAGGCTGGATTTGGGAAACAAAACAGGCAAATTAACATACAGATCAAAATGAGCATTAATCTTCTACAGTGTAGACCTAGGCTAATTAAGATGATGAATTTTAACTCTTGAGAGTGTAAAAATGAAACCAAATGGACCCGCAAGGGTCCATTTGGTTTCATTTTTACGTTCTCAAGAGTTACATCTGGTTAACCAACTTAACTGGGGACCACCTGGAACCTGGGGGGCAAGTGACCATGACCTGAGGGCAAGTAGAACCTGACTTGCACTTGCCCGATGGGCAAGTGCCTCGGAGACCTTAGTGTCAACCCCTGGAGAGCGAGAGAGCGTTTGCGTCCCCTCAGACCAAAATAATCCTTATAGAGCAAAAGGTCCAGTGCATTATAGTAGCCTGCATTGCTAGCAGAGTACAGATAAGTTAATAAAAGTCGGATTCAGTATAAACACCACCGCAGTCATAAACAACATTAGTTACAGCTGTGTGATGACCGAGTTACATGGAAACTGTGGTCAGTATGTTCTGCCATTTATGGTAATAGCGTGATCATTCGAAGGTGCTGGTTTCTATAGGTCACCGCTTTTGATGTGGCATGGAAACTAGAGATGCCCGATATTGACTTTTTTACCGATATCCGATATCCCGATATTATCCAACTTCTAATTCCCGATGCCGATATCAACCGATATCAACTGATACCGATATATGCGGCCTCCAGTGGTGGAAAAATAACAGAAACTATTACTATACAAATATTTAATATAAATAAACATTTAGTATAAATACGAATTAATGTTATACCCTAGAAATACTCCATACAACTATAAATTCAACATGTAGCCTACTTGAGTAAAGTACAAAAGTAATGGTATAAACATGACCGCAGCGCTGAGTCTACATCTCTGTAAATAGTCATAATTTCCAGTTTGTAAATACCGATACCGATATTTTCCGATATGAAATTTGAAAGCTTTTATCGGCCGATAATATCGGAGGGCCGATAATATCTGCCATCTTTAATGGAAACCTATGGGGCTTCATGTAATGCACACAATGGCCCACATTTGCATGTGAAAGGGGGGCCTCTAGTGGACAGAGTATGCAGTTACTGCAGTCAATGACAATGCATAGAATACAGGTATGCCTAATTACCAGAGTATTTTATGGGCTATAATCTGGGCTATATTATATTAAATAATGAGCTAAAATAACGTAAATATTCGAATATAATATTTGATTATTAAAAATATTAAAGAAATGAATTCCGAATGGTATTTTAGAGGGAAAATGACAGCCCTAGTCTAGCTGTCTGTTAGCTTCACACTACTGCCACTTTATCACACCTGGTTAGCTTAGCACCTTCACCTCAAGTTAGGTGTACAGTTTGCACTTTACTGGTCTGCTGCACTATTGTTTGTCTCGTCTATATATTGTCTCGACTTTGTCTTATTGCACTGTCTATTGTCTTGACTATTGTCTTATTGCACTGTCTATTGTCTTATTGCACTGTGGAAAATGGAAAGGCTATTTCATCCCTGTATATGTCCTGACATACACTGGAGTGACAAATAAAAAAAATGAACCTTGATTATTAAACCTTCTCAGTGCCGTGTGAGGACCACTGACCACATGTCTGCATTCACAAACAATTATATATACTGGATACTGGTAGTTAATTGTTAATTATTATAATTAAACTCTGCACTGTGATTCCAATGACGATGAGGTCCAATAATATATAGTGTTAGTTATTATCAGTAATATCCATGTTCTGTCTTTGATAGAGGCAGCACATTGTTTTGTTTTCTCTTTCATTGTCTGGTGGTTCCTGACCAGCAGTGGTTTCCAACCAGTGGTCCGGGGACCACCAGTGGTCCTTGAGAGGGTTCCAGGTGGTCCTCAGGCTAAATGATGGAAAGTTGGTTAACTAGATGTAACTCTTTGAGAGCGTAAACATGAAACTTTTTGAGAGCGTAACTCTTTGAGAGTGTAAACAAACTTTGAGAGCGTAACTCTTTGAGAGCGTAACTCTTTGAGAGCGTAAACATGAAACCAAATGGACCCTTGCGGGTCCATTTGGTTTCATGTTTACGCTCTCAAGAGTTAAAATATTCATCGTGTGAATTAGTCCAAGTCTACACAACTAGAGAATGTAGAAGATTAATTTTGTTGTTTTGTTTCCCAAATCCAGCCTGGAATTGTGGACAAAAGCAAAATAAATTTAAATGGGTCAGCCACTGCTGACCAGGAAATGACAGCAGAGAAATACATATATATATTTTTTTGTTGTTCATGTTTTCTGTGTATATTTCCACCTCCCTCTGTCTCCAGACCATCTGCCTGTGGAACTAGTTTTTTGTTGTTCATGTTTTCTGTGTATATTTCCTCCTCCCTCTGTCTCCAGACCATCTGCCTGTGGAACTAGTTTTTTGTTGTTCATGTTTTCTGTGTATATTTCCTCCTCCCTCTGTCTCCAGACCATCTGCCTGTGGGACATCGGCGCGGGGCCCAAGGAAGGGAAGATCGTGGACGCTAAGACCATCTTCACAGGACACACGGCGGTGGTGGAGGACGTCTCCTGGCACCTCTTGCACGAGTCTCTGTTTGGATCCGTGGCTGACGACCAGAAGCTCATGATGTGAGTGAATGTTAATGACGTTTTTAGAACAGAGGAGGGCAACTAATTTTCCCCAAGGGACCAAATGACATGCATAAAATATTGTGGAGGGTCAAGACTAAAGGCTGAACTAAAGTCTGCGTAATATTTTAATTTCAAGATAACGGAAAGAGTAAGAGCAAGCATTTTGACACCAGGGCCCTCAATTTAATATTCAGTATTTGAGCCACAGAGGACCAACATTTTATGACATTTTAGCCCCACAGAGCCCAAAACTAAAGATTTCTTTTGTTTTTGTCCACAACACCAGGCTGATTTCACAAACAAAACAGGCAAACTTAGATCGAAAACGGCCATTCTTTTACATTGTGTAGACTTGGGCTAATTCAGATGATGTATATTTTAATTCTTGAGAGCGTAAACACGAAGCCAAAGAGTTACATCTGGTTAACCAACTTTCCATTTTTTTACTGGAACTCTTTCAAGAACCACTGGTGGTCCTCGGACCACTGGTTGAAAACCACAGTACCCTTTCACAGGCCGGTCAGAGTCAGCCAAAGGGCTGCATTTGGCCCCCGGGGCTGCATAATGCCCTGGTATGGTTTAGAACAGGGGTGGGCAATTATTTTTCCCAAGGGGCCAAATGAGATACATAAAATATTGTGGAGGGCCAAGACTAAAGGCTGAACTAAAGTCTGCATAGTATTAATTTAATTTCAAGATGAAATTAAGAGTAAGACCAAACCATTTGATGACAATTTAGCCGCACAGACTAGACCAAAATAAAGATTTTTTTGTTTTTGTTCACAATACCAGGCTGGATTTGGGAAACAAAACAGGCAAACATAGATCAAAAATGACCATTCTTTTACATTCGCATTATGTAGATTTTAGGTAATTCATAATTCAGATGATGAATATTCTAACTCTTGAGAGCCTAAACATGGAACCAAATGGACCCGCAAGGGTCCATTTGGTTTCATGTTTACGCTCTCAAAGAGTTACATCTGGTTAAGCAACTTTCCATATTTAACTGGAACTCTCTCAAGGACCACTGGTGGTCCCCGGATCACTGGTTTAAAACCCTTTCACGGGCCGGTCAGAGTCAGCCAAAGGGCCGCATTTGGCCCCCGGGCCGCATAATGCCCAGGTATGTTTTAGAAGGTCCAGAACACCTTGCTGTGGTGTAAGGTGTGGTTTTAGATCAGGGGTCAAAATTTAAAACTGACAGGCCAAGGATGAACAAATGAACCTTTCAATAGGGACCCAAACAAGTTTTGCATTGAATATTGAACAAGCCATGCTTGTATTAACTTTATAGTGACAGGCAAAATCGAGGTAAAATTCTGGGGTAAATATTAATATAAACTTTTTCCACATAATACATTTGAAAATAAAATAACAATAATAAATAATGAATCAAACATTCAAGCCTTTAAGCAGCAAGAGAAAGTGCATGAATGAAATTATTGCTCAGTTTGCTGCACTGATTTGTTTCAACACTGAATATGGAACAAGCAACGCTTAATAGTGCAAAATCAACTTTCAAAGAACAAATCAAAAATCTTCAATGGCATATTAAATAAAATTCAGATAAAAATTTGATGCCTCTGTTCTATTTGTAGCAGACAGCAAAACAACAGCAGAGCATTATGGGAATTTATATTAGCAGTGAATGTGGTGTTACAGCGGCTGGACAGCTCTAATGTTAATTTGTTATAGAGATGCGCAGTGACGTCACCGCCCCTGTTCCGGAAGTCTTTTCCCCATTCATTTTTCTCATAGACTTTTCGAAAATAATTTATATCAAGACGATTACGCCGCGGACAAAGCCAACTCGAGTCGTGACGAATCATGATGACACACACAAACTTTTGGGACAATAAAATAATTTCTAACATGAAAAACGAAACAAAAAGTCTTGTATCATGCCGTTTTCTACTTCTTCCTAATTATATTTTATATGACGATATTGTGTTTGTTGTCATGAATTGTCACGACCCGAGTTGGCTTTGGCCGCGGCGCAATCGTGTTTTTATTAACCATTTTCGAAAAGTCTATGAGAAAAATGAATGAGGAAAAGACTTCCGGAACAGGGGCGGTGACGTCACTGCGCATCTCTATAGCCTCAAGAGCCAAATGAAATTCCATGGCGGGCCAAATTTCACAATCTTCACACAGGCCATGCATTCACATTATTACATTTTGTCAATCAGAGACAGCTATTACAGTCTACTGCCCATAAGAGGCGCCGTTCCCTATTGTAATGCATTGTAAGTCATTTGCATTTTGGCCCCTCTGGTCCCTCTGTGCAGTGCCGATTCTGGCCTCCAAGGGGCCCTAAGCAGGTTTTTTTTACTAGGGGCCCTGCTTCTCAGGCGCTGATTTTGGCCTTTTTTGTTATTTTGGCCATTTTTTGCGGATAAATAAATTATAGATAACTTAATTGTTATAAACCTATGGACACACTTTCTCTCTCTCTCTCTCTCTCTCTCTCTCTCTCTCTCTCTCTCTCTCTCTCTCTCTCTCTCTCTCCAATGTTTCCTTTTCAAATGAATGTATTTATTGCTATTTCAATCCTGACCAACAACAAAACTATGAAACTGTCTCTTATGTAGAGATGTAGCAGGTCTAGAATAGGGACAAATAAGAGTTGAAAATACTTTGTTCACCGTCAAAGTATTTTAGGCTACAGTAACCAACACATTCTGTGTAGTAGCATACAGAATGTATGCTACCACACAGGGGGCCCCACAGGGGGCCCTACGCAGAGTGCGTAGTCTGCGTATAGGAAGAATCGGCGCTGCCTCTGTGCTTACTGTAATGTTGTTGTGAGGCCCTAGCAAATGGGTTTTGCACTGAAAATGAATTTATTGTCACTCTCAAGAATTAAAGATCTGTAAGGGTCCCTTTGGTTATCAACTCTCCATAATTTAGCTAGGGATCACCTGGAAACCTCTGGAGGACCACTGGTGGTCCCAGGACCATTGGTTGGGAAACAGTTCTAAATCTAATCTAAGTAAATTAAGATATTTCACTTTCAAGATTTATTTAGGTCACCCCAGACAATTTTTAAGTTGCTTGAGTCAGTTTTTATTTGTTTGATATGAAGGGGAGAGGGCAGCTGAAATGAATATCAATTTAACTTGAAAACTGTGTCCGGGGTGTTTACAAAAGCCTAAGTAGAAGTTAAAATGACCAAACCTTTTTTTTGGAACTGAAATATCCCTTTAATTAATTCATGGGGGAAAAAAATAAAATCCCAAATTTCCGTGCACATGGATTCGGCCCTCGGCCGAATCCAGAGTGTTTTCACAAAACAACACCTGGACCACTTTTTTCTAACAAATTAGGTGCAAATAAAGATTTAAAAAAAAAACCTTTGGAGTGCAATTCTCCTTTAAAATGATGTGAAACACTACTACTGCTACTAACTAACTACAGCTGTGTCACCACTAAACCAACAGCATTTCATCATTGAAAACAGAAAACTCTCTGAGTCAGACCTTTAGCTTTATGCATGCTGCGTGTCTGTTGCAACTTCAACAATAATAACTGATGTTATTATTGATTCTTATACTTGCCTTTCGCGCCACGGGCGATGAAGCCGCACCCATACCATTTTCCCCCCCCCCCCCCCCCCCCCCCCCCCCCCCCCCAATTGGGAAAAAATGACATGCACCCTTGGATAATACTTAACGTTGTGTCCTCAGATGGGACACCCGCTCCAACAACACGTCCAAGCCCAGCCACTCGGTGATAATCCTTAACGTTGTGTCCTCAGCAGGGCTTGACACTAACACTTGCCCGCTTGCCCGGGGCAAGTAAAAAAAATGGTGGGGCAAGTGAAGACCACTACCTGGTTGCCCGATCGGGCAAGTGTGCAACTTAGTGCACTATAACACTACACAAGATAAATTTGTCTTGAAGGCAGTCATTGCACTCTGCCTCTGTGTCTTTCCCTGCTTTCTAGATATCCACAATTCCAGGCTGGATTTGGGAAACAAAACAGGCAAATTAACATACACATTAAAATGACCATTAATCTTCTACATTCTCTAGTTGTGTAGACCTGGGCTAATTAAGATGATGAATTTTAACTCTTGAGAGTGTAAAAATGAAACCAAATGGACCCGCAAGGGTCCATTTGGTTTCATTTTTCTACAAGGGTCCATTTGGTTTCATTTTTCTAAATTTTGTAGAAAAATATATATATTTTTCTACAAAATTTACAATATATTTTTTAGGGGGGCAAGTGACCATGAGCTGAGGGCAAGTAGAACCTGACTTGCAGTTGCCCGATGGGCAAGTGCCTCCGAGACCTTAGTGTCAACCCCTGCTCAGTGATGATAATACTTAACATTGTGTCCTCAGTGATGATAATACTTAACGTTGTGTCCTCAGTGATGATAATACTTAACGTTGTTTCCTCAGTGATGATAATACTTAATGTTGTGTCCTCAGTGATGATAATACTTAACGTTGTGTCCTCAGTGATGATAATACTTAACGTTGTGTCCTCAGTGATGATAATACTTAACGTTGTGTCCTCAGTGATGATAATACTTAACGTTGTGTCCTCAGTGATGATAATACTTAACGTTGTGTCCTCAGTGATGATAATACTTAACGTTGTTTCCTCAGTGATGATAATACTTAATGTTGTGTCCTCAGTGATGATAATACTTAACGTTGTGTCCTCAGTGATGATAATACTTAACGTTGTGTCCTCAGTGATGATAATACTTAACGTTGTGTCCTCAGTGATGATAATACTTAACGTTGTGTCCTCAGTGATGATAATACTTAACGTTGTGTCCTCAGTGATGATAATACTTAATGTTGTTTCCTCAGTGATGATAATACTTAACGTTGTTTCCTCAGTGATGATAATACTTAACGTTGTGTCCTCAGTGAGGATAATACTTAACGTTGTGTCCTCAGTGAGGATAATACTTAACGTTGTGTCCTCAGTGAGGATAATACTTGACGTTGTGTCCTCAGTGATGATAATACTTAACGTTGTGTCCTCAGTGATGATAATACTTAACGTTGTGTCCTCAGTGATAATACTTAACGTTGTGTCCTCAGTGATGATAATACTTAACGTTGTGTCCTCAGATGGGACACCCGCTCCAACAACACGTCCAAGCCCAGCCACTCGGTGATAATACTTAACGTTGTGTCATCAGTGATGATAATACTTAACGTTGTGTCATCAGCAGGGCTTTACACTAACACTTGCCCACTTGCCCGGGGCAAGTAAAAAAAATGGTGGGGCAAGTGAAGATTGCTACCTGGTTGCCCGATCGGGCAAGTGTGCAACATAGTGCACTATAACACAACACAAGATAAATGTGTCTTGAAGACAGTAATTGCACTCTGCCTCTGTCTTTCCCTGCTTTCTAGATATCCACAATTCCAGGCTGGATTTAGGAAACAAAACAGGTTTCTGTCCTGATGAAGGTCTATTGACCGAAACGTTGACAAATAAAGAGCTTTATGGCAAGTATTTGACGGTGTGCGGGACCTTTTTTCCTTTTTGCATTTGACTTCCACTGCCCTACGCACCCGTCACCAACAATTTGAGGTGTGCATTGGCCTTTTTCTTTTTTGGAAACAAAACAGGCAAATTAACAGTTATCGTGCTGTTGAAATAGATCTACGTCTCCCGTTATCATTATGATTTACAGTAACGACTGATGCCGCTGCCGTTGAGCTACGCCTTTGATCGTTACTTACCGCGCCGGTTTGATACGATCCCCATGCTAACAGCAGCGTGCAGCGACCGCATATTCTATTGATAGACCATAATAAGGGACGGACCAAACCGGAACCGGAAGTGTGTGTCGCCAACTAACTTGTCCGTGGGGAAACATGGACCGAAATATGAAATATGACTTTTTGATGAAAATCGCTGGCACTGGCTACCTCAAAAAATATGAAAAAGGGCTGGCACTGGGAGTGTTAACATACACATCAAAATGACCATTAATCTTCTACATTCTCTAGTTGTGTAGACCTGGGCTAATTAAGATGATGAATTTTAACTCTTGAGAGTGTAAAAATGAAACCAAATGGACCCGCAAGGGTCCATTTGGTTTAATTTTTACGTTCTCAAGAGTTACATCTACAAAATTTACAATATATTTTTGGGGGGCAAGTGACCATGACCTGAGGGCAAGTAGAACCTGACTTGCAGTTGCCCGATGGGCAAGTGCCTCCGAGACCTTAGTGTCAACCCCTGCCACTCAGTGATGATAATACTTAACGTTGTGTCCTCTCCTCAGATGGGACACCCGCTCCAACAACACGTCCAAGCCCAGCCACTCGGTGGACGCTCACACTGCAGAGGTCAACTGTCTGTCCTTCAACCCTTACAGCGAGTTCATCCTGGCGACCGGCTCTGCTGATAAGGTACCGTTTACTGAACCACAAATACTGTTTACTGAACCACAAATACTGTTTACTGAACCACCAACTGTTTACTGAACCACCAAATACTGTTTACTGAACCACCAGATACTGTTTACTGAACCACCAAATACTGTTTACTGAACCACCAAATACTGTTTACTGAACCACCAAATACTGTTCACTGAACCACCAAATACTGTTTACTGAACCACCAAATACTGTTTACTGAACCACCAAATACTGTTTACTGAACCACCAAATACTGTTTACTGAACCACCAAATACTGTTTACTGAACCACCAAATACTGTTTACTGAACCACCAAATACTGTTTACTGAACCACCACTCACACCAAATACTGTTGTTTACTGAACCACCAAATACTGTTTACTGAACCACCAAATACTGTTGTTTACTGAACCACCACATACTGTTCACTGAACCACCAAATACTGTTTACTGAACCACCACATACTGTTTACTGAACCACCACATACTGTTTACTGAACCACCACTCACACCAAATACTGTTGTTTACTTAACCACCAAATACTGTTTACTGAACCACCAGATACTGTTTACTGAACCACCAAATACTGTTTACTGAACCACCAAATACTGTTTACTGAACCACCACATACTGTTTACTGAACCACCACTCACACCAAATACTGTTGTTTACTTAACCACCAAATACTGTTTACTGAACCACCAGATACTGTTTACTGAACCACCAAATACTGTTTACTGAACCACCACTCAGCTGGCCTCTCAACAAGGCCTGCTGTATGCAGGGGAAAAGTATGTGATCTCTTTTTTTTTAATCAACGTTTTAGTAGGAAAACTAATGGTTGAGAGGTTGGTCTGTCACATGTCATGCTTAGCTGTCATGGGTGTTAATTGTTTTACATTCCTTGCTTTCTTTAGTTTTGGGGATTTTAGCTATGGGAGGAGGCGTTCCAACATGGTCCTAAACACATGTTTGTTTACAAAATTTTAAATCGATTTCTGTTTTCATCTACCACAGTTGTAGTAAACCCCAGGAAATTACTTCTGGCCACATGGCCATTCACATTCAGTAGATCGTGTGAATGTCCATGGCCAGTTATATGGAAGTTATATATAGTATCATTTACCATATATACCTTAACATTTAATTTATTCATGATTAATCTGCATTCGAACTAAATTACTGTTTAAAATATGTCATGTTTGTTTTTTATATATTTATCTTTATAGTGATCTACAAGCCCCCAGTGCTTGTAGATGATCAAGTTCTACTCTATGGCTCTGGTTACAGGACAGCTATATGGGTTCTTGGTTGAGTGGTTCAGTGTGCACATGAGTTAATTGTTAGTTTTTTAATCAGATGTTTTTTATCAGATTAACGAGATAGAGACAGACTGATTGTACACCCTCTAGTGTAACTTCAACCCCCCCCTCTCACCCGCAGACTGTTGCATTGTGGGACCTCAGGAACCTGAAACTGAAGCTTCATTCGTTTGAGTCGCACAAGGATGAAATATTCCAGGTATGATGACATATTGTGCTGTTTGCAATGTTTACACACACATTTCTGTATATTATTATTATTATTTAACTGGACATACTGTAGGAGGAGCCCCTCAAATAAATAAAAAAGGTGGCACAGTGGTTGGTGCTGACGCCTCACAGCTAGAAGGCCCTGGGTTCGATTCCCGCTAGGGGCGCCGCTCCACGTCCTCCACGTCATCAGTGCCCATACCCGAGGCGGGGTTGGTGAAAGGGCCTTTCTGTGTGGAGTTTGCATGTTCTCCCCGTGTCCCCTAGGGTAGATACCCTCACATGTTCTCCCCGTGTCCCCTAGGGTAGATACCCTCACATGTTCTCCCCGTGTCCCCTAGGGTAGATACCCTCACATGTTCTCCCCGTGTCCCCTAGGGTAGATACCCTCACATGTTCTCCCCGTGTCCCCTAGGGTAGATACCCTCACATGTTCTCCCCGTGTCCCCTAGGGTAGATACCCTCACATGTTCTCCCTGTGTCCCCTAGGGTAGATACCCTCACATGTTCTCCCTGTGTCCCCTAGGGTAGATACCCTCACATGTTCTCCCCGTGTCCCCTAGGGTAGATACCCTCACATGTTCTCCCCGTGTCCCCTAGGGTAGATACCCTCACAAAACATGCTGTAATCCTGGACTCTAAACTGCCTCCCCCTGGCCAGCCGGGGCGCCTGATGGAGGGGACAGGAACTGGTTGGAATAACGTGTTCCTTCCACACGCTACGTCCAACCAGGGAAACTCCCCCCTGTCAGGTGAAAAGAAGACAGCTGGGACTCCTCATGCATTGAAGGAAGCATGAGGCCAGTCCACTGCTCTCCCCAGGTTGGTGGAGGGTGTGTAGAGCCCAGGATCACATTAGGAATTGGCACTGGGTGAAACATGGGTTACAAAATTGTGGGATAAAATATATTTTTAAAAAAAGAACCTGTCTCTCTCTCCATGCGTCCAGGTCCAGTGTAGTTATTGACCTGTCTCTCTCTCCATGCTGGTCTTATTGACCTGTCTCTCTCTCCATACTGGTCTTATTGACCTGTCTCTCCATACTGGTCTTATTGACCTGTCTCTCCATACTGGTCTTATTGACCTGTCTCTCTCTCCATACTGATCTTATTGACCTGTCTCTCTCTCTCCATGTGTGTCCAGTGTAGTTATTGACCTGTCTCTCTCTCAGGTCCAGTGTAGTCTGACCTGTCTCTCTCTCCATGCTGGTTCCTGTCTCTCTCTCTCTCAGGTCCAGTGGTCTCCTCATAATGAAACCATCCTGGCTTCCAGTGGTACTGACAGACGCCTCAACGTCTGGGACCTCAGGTGAGAAGAACTGCAATACCCAGTACCGGAATTTACGGACTATAAGCCGCTACTTTTTTCACATGCTTTTGACCCTGCGGCTTATACAACGGTGCGGCCAATCTATGGATTTTTACAGGTAACAGGGGTTTTCAACAGGTGGTCCCTGAGAGGGTTCCAGGTGGGCCCTCCAGACTAAATGATGGAAAGTTGGTTAACCAGATGTAACTCTTAGAGAGCGTGAAAATGAAACCAAATGGACCCTTGCGGGTCCATTTGGTTTCATGTTTACACATGTTTACACTTACATCTAAATTAGCTCCACTTAATTAATAAGCCATACGTCATGTTCATTTTGATCTCATTTTGGATTTTTCGCAAACAAAAGAGGCAAAACCTCTTTTGTTTGCGAAAATCCATCCTGTAACTGTGAACAAAACCAAAATAAATCTTTAGTGTTGGGGTCTGTGTAGCCTGGTCTAGCCCTCAATGATTTTGGCCTTGGGGGCGGGGGTGTCGTGGGATCCACACGGCGGAAGTGCTGCGCTCTGATTTGATCTCACTAACGTGTCGTCATCTCCGGCCCCTCCCACGCCCGTCCACTGCTGTTCTACGTCACATCATTTAGAGCCACGCCCACCCCGGAAGGTTCACACGCCCCTCAAGGCCACTTTCCAACGCGCGTTAGTCCAGGCTTTCCGTTTTCGCGCAAGGCGGACGAAAATGAAAGCCTGGGTGTCGAGGCTAGGGTCTGTGGGGTTAAGATGTTGAATAAATAGTGGGCCCTGGTACCAATAAGGTTGAAACTGCTCTAACATGAAGCTTATTGCCTGGTGCGGCCCAAGGAGAATTCAAAAAGGAGTTGTCGCGAAGGCACCCACGGGGGAGTCCACATTGGTTCATGGGAGGAAACAGACATGCTCAGTACATTCCAGGAAGTTTGACGCTTGCAAACCATGCATGCCATTGGTCTCTTGGATGGTTTGACTTCCTGATCTGTACTGCGCATGTCTGTTTCCTCCCATGAACCAATGTGGACTCCCCCGTGGGTGCCTTCGCGACAACTCCTTTTTCAATTCTCCTTGGTGCGGCCCATGCAGTTCTCACCTGAGGTTAGGGCGGGGGTTAGCAACCTGCGGCTCAGGAGCCACATGCGGCTCTAGAACACAGCCATAGTGGCTCCCTGGCTGTAGCATTATTACATACACACTGGGGTGATCCGCACCAAAATAATATAAACATTTCAGTCACCCAAAACGCGTTGCGCTGTCTGACAGTTGCCAGTTAAAGTAGCACTTGGCCATGTCAAAAAGCCCAGCAGTTATCAGAGGTGGAGCTTTCAATCTGAACCACCCATTTTCAACAGGTTTACTCAGTTTACTATGTCATTAATATACCTTAGAGATGTTGTGTGGACTAGAAATGGAGTTCTGTAAAACGCCTTTATTTTTTTAGAAACTCCATTTCTGAAGAAAGGTTGTGTTTCACCATGTTAATGATTTTTCTTTGAGGACCTTTTTTCTGAGAGTGTGCAAATGGAACCAAATGGACCCGCCAGGGTCCATTTGGTTCATATTTGCACACTCTCAGGAAAAAAATAATAATATGCGGCTCCAGACAGATTTTGAATTTAATTTTGGGTCGAAAATGGCTCTTTCAACATCTTGGGTTGCCGACCGCTGGTATATGGGATTCATTCTCGTTTTCCTCTTTACAGTAAAATCGGAGAAGAGCAGTCGGCCGAGGATGCTGAAGATGGTCCTCCTGAGCTGCTGGTGAGATACTGACCATCAGACACTGTTACTGACCATCAGATACTGTTACTGACCATCAGGCACTGTTACTGACCATCAGGCACTGTTACTGACCATCAGGCACTGTTACTGACCATCAGACACTGTTACTGACCATCAGACACTGTTACTGACCATCAGACACTGTTACTGACCATCATCAGACACTGTTACTGACCATCAGACACTGTTACTGACCATCATCAGACACTGTTACTGACCATCAGACACTGTTACTGACCATCAGACACTGTTACTGACCATCATCAGACACTGTTACTGACCATCATCAGACACTGTTACTGACCATCAGACACTGTTACTGACCATCAGACACTGTTACTGACCATCAGACACTGTTACTGACCATCAGACACTGTTACTGACCATCAGACACTGTTACTGACCATCAGACACTGTTACTGACCATCAGACACTGTTACTGACCATCAGATACTGTTACTGACCACCATCAGATACTCAGGGGTTGACACTAAGGTCTCTGAGGCACTTGCCCATCGGGCAAGTGGAAGTCAGGTTCTACTTGCCCTCAGGTCATGGTCACTTGCCCCCCAAAAATATATTGTAAATTTTGCATTTAAGTTTACTTCCTACTTGGGTGCTTTAATCCAGGGGTTTTCAACAGGTGGTCCCTGAGAGGGTTCCAGGTGGTTCCCAGTTAAGTTGGTTAACCAGATGTAACTCTTGAGAACGTAAAAATGAAACCAAATGGACCCTTACGGGTCCATTTGGTTTCATTTTTACACTCTCAAGAGTTAAATTTTATCATCTTAATTAGCCCAGGTCTACACAACTAGAGAATGTAGAAGATTAATGGTCATTTTGATGTGTATGTTAATTTGCCTGTTTTGTTTCCCAAATCCAGTTTTTCAAGTTGCACACTTGCCCGATCGGGCAACCAGGTAGCAGTCTTCACTTGCCCCACCATTTGTTTTACTTGCCCCGGGCAAGCGGGCAAGTGTTCGTGTCAAGCCCTGATACTGTTACTGACCATCAGACACTGTTACTGACCATCAGACACTGTTACTGACCATCAGACACTGTTACTGACCATCAGACACTGTTACTGACCATCAGACACTGTTACTGACCATCAGACACTGTTACTGACCATCAGACACTGTTACTGACCATCAGACACTGTTACTGACCATCAGACACTGTTACCACACCATGAACTCCAGTTTCTCCACCCTGAACAGTGGATGTTACCCATATGAAGTCTGGTTAATCTGTGTCTCTGCTCCTCTCCAGTTCATCCATGGAGGACACACAGCCAAGATCTCAGACTTCTCCTGGAACCCCAATGAACCCTGGGTAATCTGCTCTGTGTCAGAGGACAACATCATGCAGGTCTGGCAGATGGTGAGTGTTTGGTTTGGGGAGTGTTGTGCAGTACGTCTAAACGAACAAAGGACAACATCATGCAGGTCTGGCAGATGGTGAGTGTTTGGTTTGGGGAGTGTTGTGCAGTACGTCTAAACGAACAGAGGACAACATCATGCAGGTGTGGCAGATGGTGAGTGTTTGGTTTGGGGAGTGTTGTGCAGTACGTCTAAACGAACAGAGGACAACATCATGCAGGTCTGGCAGATGGTGAGTGTTTGGTTTGGGGAGTGTTGTGCAGTACGTCTAAAAGAACAAACTTTATTAGAGACATCTTTTTAACACAATTTGGACTGAGGACGAAACAAAAAACCTGACACTGGTTGTTTTTATGTCTGTGCTTCTTTACTATTTCATTCAAGGGGCTCCAAAATGATCTAAAGTTAACCTCCATTTGGAAATATGTAGAATTTTAGTTCCAGGGACAAAGAAGGGACAAAGAAGGTCCCTGGAACTAAACTTCTGTCTCTAAAACTTTGTTCCAGGAAGTAAAAATGTATCCTTGGAACTAAAGAATACTGCCGGATGTAAAATGTCCCTGGAACTAAAATGGAACTAAATTGTTGTCTATGGAACTAAAATGGAACTAAAATGTTGTCTATGGAACTAAAATGTTGTCCTGGTCAGTCTAAAATCCTTTCTCTGGGGCTAAAATGTTGTCTGGTCAGTCTAAAATCCTTTCTCTGGGGCTAAAATGTCGTCCCTGGTCAGTCTAAAATCCTTTCTCTGGGGCTAAAATGTTGTCCCTGGTCAGTCTAAAATCCTTTCTCTGGGGCTAAAATGTTGTCCTGGTCAGTCTAAAATCCTTTCTCTGGGACTAAAATGTTGTCCTGGTCAGTCTAAAATCCTTTCTCTGGGACTAAAATAATGTCCCTGGTCAGTCTAAAATCCTTTCTCTGGGACTAAAATGTTGTCCTGGTCAGTCTAAAATCCTTTCTCTGGGACTAAAATAATGTCCCTGGTCAGTCTAAAATCCTTTCTCTGGGGCTAAAATGTTGTCCTGGTCAGTCTAAAATCCTTTCTCTGGGTTAAAATGTTGTCCCTGGTCAGTCTAAAATCCTTTCTCTGGGGCTAAAATGTTGTCCTGGTCAGTCTAAAATCCTTTCTCTGGGGTTAAAATGTTGTCTCTGGGACTAATGTTTTGTCTTTGGAACAATAATGTAGCCTCTTGTATTGGACTAAAATCTTTTTCCCTGTAAAATGTTCACAAAGTTTAAAAAATATCGAGCCCTACAAGCTCATAGCGCGCCACTCGGTGGCGCGCTATGAGCTTGTAGGGACGATATTTTTTCCCTTTCAGAATGGATTCAAATAAATATACAGGTCCTTCTCAAAAAATTAGCATATTGTGTTAAAGTTCATTTTCTTCCAGAATATAATACAAAACATGAAACTTTATATATTCTCCATCAACTGTGCATCAAGTGAAGTATTTAAAAACTTGTTTTGTTTTAATCCTGATGATTATAGTGTACAGCTCATGAAAACCCCAAAATCCCATCTCAATGAATTAGCATATTTTTACGAGGCCGCGAAAAAAATATGTTTTAAACAAGAAATGTTGACTATCTGAAAAGTGTATTAATATGTAAGGGATAACACCCGACGAGGCGGTGATTTGTTTCCTATTAACTGACCGAGGCGCAGCCGAGGTCAGTTAGTGAGGAAACAAATCACCACTTCGAAGGGTGTTATCCCACTTATTACATGGCTTACGTCAGTGGTTTTCAACCAGTGGTCCGAGGACCACCAGTGGTCCTTGCGAGGGTGACGGCAACGGCATGTAAACAACCAAATACGTAGCTAACCAAATGGACCCGCTAACGACGTGCTGGAACTAAATGCGGAAGCGCAGCGCGGATTGATATGAACACAGCTGTTTGCACTTTGGGGAACTTGATTATGCAGCGGTCAATAATGGCGAGGAGCGGTGATTATAGTGTATTATGTGACCGCTCACATGACCAGAACGCTGGCTTCTGATTGGAGCATTCATTCAAGCCATGTAATAAATTAATATAATACTTGGTCTGGACTACTGTTGAACAAATTGTTTCATCAATGGGGTGGGCCAAGGACCTGTATAAAAAAAATAACCCGCTAAATGGTTTGTGTGTAAAATGTGTGTTTGCTGTGTCAGGCGGAGAACATCTACAACGACGAGGAACCAGACACACCTGCTTCAGAGCTGGAGGGTCAGGGGTCATAACCCTCCTCAGACCACCCCCCACGGACCCCCCAGACCTTCACCCAGGCATTCATCCATGAGTCTAGACCCAGCACCCACTGGGGGACCCCCCCCCCCTACACCGGTCCATCTCTCACTGTCCCAGTCTGACTGGACTGGAAGTTATAAAGCAAATATAGTTAGTCCTTTACCGCCGCCATTTTAAAGGAAGATCTGTATTGTCGTTTTACTTGGAATCTTTTCCTTTTCCCCGAGTTTTCCCCCCCAAACTTTGACTTTAGGTTTACATGCTTTTCTTTTGACTTTAGGCTCGGGTGGGCGGAGACTTTGTAAATTGGCACGTCTTTAATTTGAGATAAATGAGACCGTCGTGACAGATTGTAAAGGCCTTTTCAAAAGGATACCGTCACCCGTTCCATGTGCATTTTCAGTTCATTGTTGATGGATGACTGTCAAAATCTACAGAAATGACATTACCAATATATATAACTCCATAATACAACTATTACCACGAGAGATGATTCCCCGTTTTTGTCTTAAAATTTTCAGATTGTCAAGAGTTACTGTTTGACCATAAACGGCAAACAAGGACAATGTTGTCATGGCCAGAGGCAAAAAAACCAAAAACAAAACACAGTATAATGTGTATCCGGCGTGTAGATCTTTCAGCTCAACTTCAACTGCATCTCAGAGAGACAGAAAACTGCAAATTGTCATGGTGACATTAATTTGGAATGAAAATGGGACCGTTTATTCAAGTACTTTATTTGGGAAGACTTGAACCAAGATTTTCTGAGCACTGAAACCTAGATTTTCCTCACCTCCAAACCCCTTATACCTCAACTTATTTCCCTTTTTAAAAACCATTATAAAAACATTTACCAATAGTTAAAATGGACAGCCTACATACAAGCTCACAACGTGTCAATAGATTGGCATGATGGACTATTCCAAAAAGATTTTCAAAAGTAAAAATAAAAGGCAAAGAAGTTAAGGAATAAGGAGTTTAGCGTGCGATGAAAATGGAGGCCTGAGATTTGTGGCTTTGGGGAAAGTTCAGCCAGATGTTTTGATAATTGTTAAGCATCTGCGATCGATCAGAAGATTTTTCTGTTTTTCTGATGTGACTCGACGTTGCACTTGTTCAACGCATTGTGTTACACTTAAGCTATTGAAAATTATCAGACCTACAAGCTCGCAGCGCGCCACTCGGTGGCGCGCTGTGAGCTTGTCACTCTGATATTTTTGAAAAATTGTGAATTCTGTTTTTGTCGCTAGTTTCTCACAGATTCTAGTTTTTCTGAAAAAAAAGCTATGTTTCTGTGTCAGTGATGCTCCACATATTTCATGCCAAGGACCACCAGAATTATCTATATTTGGCTGCAGAGGACCTCCAACTGAAAACGTGTTGTTCTAGGGATCCCCTAGAAGGCGATCTTAGAGGTTTTAGCTCAAAATATTTTCTTCCGAAAGAATATATTCAAAGATTTGCATCACATTTTCACAATTTCATAAGCTCATAGCGCGCAACTCGGTGGTGCGCTATGAGCTTGTAGTTCTGATATTTTTCAATAGCTAAAGTATAATGCGTTGAAAACCAAAACGCGTTCAGTACAGTAAAGGTTAAAAACACTTGATTCTTGTCGGCCTACAGGGACTTTGATGTCATTGGTCACTAGTGTTAGTGCTATCCACACTTTAAACCACATTTAATAAGCCTTTCCCTTACGGCGGAAAACAAAACACATTCCCAGTATTTTAGTTTTATTTTCCTCCAGTTGTTTTCAGGTACATAGACATGGAACAGTGTCTAATACAGCTAAGTAAAATAAATAAAATAAAAGAATGGAGAGCGGACGGACTAAACTACTGCTCTTCAGGTAAATGCATGGGTTTATTTTCCTCCTTGTTTTGTGTAATGACTAAAATGCAACATGCAACAGTCTCATGGAAACACCATGAACCTGGCAATAAAAAAACATTTTCTAAATTTTAAAAGTTGACTCTTTTTGTATTTTTTTTTTCTGATTGCAGTGTATAGTATGCTGTATATACTGAAGCATTACGTATAGCTGCCGAAATCCAAATGAAATGGCAGATGTGAAGTCAATTGAAAATAGAGAAAGGCTTTTTCACTTCAAGGTCGCTAGCGCCTTTCCCTCCTTACAAAGATAATTCTAAAATGCAAAATCAATTACATTTCATCTACTGATTTGCTAATTATATGACGGAAGTAAAAAAAGGAAAGATCAGCTGATTTGGATCGTTTACTGGTTCATCGTCTCACTGATTAATTATATTATCTGGGTGGAATCTGAGCTTAATCTTTTGAACTTACAAAGACCGAGATAAAGATCTATAGCAGATGTACAACTAGCAAATCTACAAGCTCACAGTGAGCTTGTAGTTCTGTGCTTTTTGAGTAGCCAATGTAAAACTGGGTTTAGTGGTTAAAGGTGTAATGAACTGAAAACTGAGTTGTTTTCCTATTAACTCTTATACCATGAGACCTCAATGATTTGAATGGAGCGTTTGCGATGTTGTGCTGATTTGCGTATCTGAATTTAAATATGTAATAAAGTGTGCAAAGTGTGATGTTATTATTATTTTTTATTATTATTAGGAGTGTATGTACACCCTAATGTCCCATTCAATTAATTGGGGGATTATGGTTGGGGGAAATGGTTATTAAGAAGTTTGCAAAAAATAACAGCCGAACCTCTTTGGTGGAAATACAACTACAACTAACAACTACAAATAAAGGTAAGAACGTGTTCTAGTCTGAAATTCTCATTTAAAGGTGAATGTGATGAATGCCATGTCAACTACTTGTTTTTCCATTTTTAGGAACCAAGCTGGGCCTTGGAGTGGAGTCGCTCCACTCAAAATCCACAGAATAATGATCGTTAGTCCAACAGTAGCCTGCAGTACCCTGATCATACTGCGGGTGGCAGCAGAGTCAAGGACATCTGCTGGACAGACGGTCCAGTACATCAAGGGTTTTCAACCTTTTTCATCCCAGGGACCACCATTTATTCAGAATTTGAGCCAAGGACCACCATTTGACGACATTTTAGCCCCCAAAGACCCCCAAACTAAAGATTTCTTTTGTTTTTGTCCACAATTCCAGGCTGGATTTCAGAGAAAACTGAACGGTCAAACACACAGATCATAAATGACCATTAATCTTCTACATTCTCTAGTTGTGTAGACTTGGGCTAATTCACATGATGAATATTTTAACTCTTGAGAGCGTAAAAATGAAACCAAATGGACCCGCAAGGGTCCATTTGGTTTCATTTTTGCGCTCTCAAGACCGTTCTCAAGACCATGACTTATTAATTAAGTGGTGCTAATTTAGATGGTGAATATCATAACTCTTGAGAGTGTAAATGAAACCAAATGGACCCGCAAGGGTCCATTTGGTTTCATTTTTACGCTCTCAAAGAGTTACATCTGGTTAACCAACTTTCCATCATTTAGTCTGGAGGGCCCACCTGGAACCCTCTCAGGGACCACTGGTGGTCCCCGGACCACCTGCTGAAAACCCCTGTTAAAAAAACACCTGTAAAAATCCATAGATTGGCCGCACCGTTGTGTAAGCCGCAGGGTCAAAAGCATGTGAAAAAAGTCGGAAATGACGGTAATACAAATTGAATTTGTTAATTAATTAATTCACTCTGTGGCAACTTTAAACTCCCCAAATTCTTCAGAATAAGAATGACACTGATTTGCCATGACACTATTTGGGCTCCATTTTCATTACCGTCTAAACCCCTTATCCTAAACCCCTCATCTTTTTTTTTACTATTTTGAAAAACGTTTCAACGTGCCAATCCATTGACACATTGTGAGCTTGTAGACTGGCCATTTAAACTATTGAAAAATGTGTATACTATGTATACTATGTACATAGGGATACATTAGGAGTCTACTGGCACAGTTATTATTATTAGCCTATTCAAATGTTTTTATTGATTTTCCTTTTAGAGACAGACAAGACACACAAGACAAACAGCACAATTGATCTTATTCTTAATACATATAAAAATGCGAAACAAATTACTGCACATCGAGAGAGAGAGAGAGAGAGAGAGAGAGAGAGAGAGAGAGAGAGAGAGAGAGAGAGAGAGAGAGAGAGAGAGAGAGAGAGAGAGAGAGAGAGAGAGAGAGAGAGAGAGAGAGAGAGAGAGAGAGAGAGAGAGAGAGAGAGAGAGAGAGAGAGAGAGAGAGAGAGAGAGAGAGAGAGAGAGAGAGAGAGAGAGAGAGAGAGAGAGAGAGAGAGAGAGAGAGAGAGAGAGAGAGAGAGAGAGAGAGAGAGAGAGAGAGAGAGAGAGAGAGAGAGAGAGAGAGAGAGAGAGAGAGAGAGAGAGAGAGAGAGAGAGAGAGACCGAGAGAGAGAGAGACCGAGAGAGAGAGAGACCGAGAGAGAGAGAGACCGAGAGAGAGAGAGAGAGAGAGAGAGAGACCGAGAGAGAGAGACCGAGAGAGAGAGACCGAGAGAGAGAGAGAGAGACCGACCGACCGACCGACCGACCGACCGACCCGACCGACCGACCGACCGACCGCATTTAACTTATTAAGCACTTTATTTTGAAGGACCCTGTACTGATGTATCCTACCATAATTCTGACAGTGACCCAACAAAAAAAACAAAGAAAATAACATTAAGCAAACTATACTGTATGTTTCCAGAAAGCTGCACAGGTGAGCTGTTTGCGATGGAAGATGTCTTCAATCTGAACCATAACGGCAGAGAGAGTGTCAAACCAAATGGACCCCACATTCATCTCAAGTAAGAGTTTAAATGAATTTTGCTCCTATATATGCCACCATGGCAGACGCCTTGTGCATCAGGGCTGGGCAAAATAATCCATATGCCAATATATCGCAATTCTTAAAGGTAGGGTAAGTGATTTGAAATTCATGGTGTAGTACCAGCCTGGTGCACTAGGGGCGCCCAAGAGTAGCTACACTATGTGAACCTGCTGCTCCATCCTGATTGGAGGAGAATTCACCCTCCACCTGGGGAACTTTTATTAGCTCCTCTGCTAACGTGGGGGAGGGGGAAACTCCATATATGGTCTGCACACCTTATAATAGAGCATTTTAACAGAAAAAAATGGGGTTGATATCTGTGAAGTGAAATCACTTCCCCTACCTTTAATGCCATGATATCAATATCGAATCGCCAGGTTCGAAATATCATTTTTTTATATATATTTATGTAGTTTCTATTCATTAATTTGTTTATGTCAGAAAGACTGACTGATGTTATCAGACTGCACTGATGTGTAGGACTGAACTTTCTGTTATTTATATTGTTTAAAACGTTCTCTAGTTGATTGAACTTGGTTGGTCCATAATATGGACAAACCATTGTGAATAATATTATTATTCAGAATGGTTTTAAAAGGGAATTCTGCCCATTTTACTGTATGTATTTTCTTTTATGACCTTTTTTTCTGAGGGTGTACAAATGGAACCAAATGGATCCATCAAGTCCACGGTCCATTGAAAATGGATGGAATCCCCCTTATTGTTCTAGAAAAATGAAACGGTCATTTTGTGGGGGGAAAAAATGCAATATATCAAATTGAAGCGCAGCATAACTAAGCATCGCAATATAAATGGATTCAGAAGCCTAGATATAAGTATTGTATCGTATTGTGAGGTAAGCGAATCGTCCCACCACTATTGTGCATTTCCTTGCAGTCTTGTACCAATTTAGGCATCGTGAAAACGAGTTATAGACCTGACATCAACAATAATAACAACAATTACAGTAAAAAATATAGCTGCAAGCAGCAATAAAACGTGACCAAGCAAGCAGCAATAAGGAGTCAGAACAATATGCAGAAGAAGGAACATATTTTTGAGAAATTATCTGAGGGGGGTGCTTTTGCCCCGGTCCATACAATAGTGAATGAATAAATGAAATGTAAATTTCCTACAGTAGCCTACAACCTGGCCTCCTACAACAAAACTGATAAAAGCTTGGAGAATTACAGTACAATTCAAGTACAACTAGAAGAAATTGTGAAATAAATGTGATTGGACACTAGTTAACAACAGTTGTTTAATGGCCACTTTGTTCAAGAAGTTAATCTAACATAATCTGGCACAATGTTTTAACCACTACACTGTTACATGAAATGATCAAGGCTTGTACAATGCAAAGCTTCCGTTGGGTAGGTTACTACTGTAAATCTAGAATGTCGGGGTATGACCTGGCCGGGAATCGAACCCCGGTCTCCCAGTCTCAGGGCAGACACTCTAACCACAAGGCCACTGAGATTTCCGTGAATTTCACTTTCATGATATGCGAGTGTAACTCAGTGCTATTGAGAAGTAGGCAGAAATGCATTGGACTCAAAGTAAAAGCCCAGCTTGAATATAAGATATACAGTATATAGCCCCTGAGTATAAGACAAATCAATTTTTGGGATATTTCCATTGGGGAAAAAGCATTGTCTTATATTCAGGCCAATAGGATATATATATATATATATATATATATATATATATATAATATATATATATATATATATATATATATATATATATATATATATATATATATTAAAGGTGTCAGCGTTAACGAGTTAATCTTGCGTTAACTCAACCGTGCGCTAACTGCGTCAAAAAAGTTAACGCGAGAATAACGCACTGACGATGGCTGTCCTCAGTGCGGCAGGCCACAGAAGTACTTTACGTCCACACACAAACAAAGTGATGGTTTGTAGTACCCACACAAACACAAACCGGTTTGTACAGCAAATGCACGGGCACAAATTTCCGCTTCGTACAACAAATGCGCGGGCGCACCAAAGGCTCCGATGCATGCTCCGATCCAAAAACTTGAGATTAGAAATGTGACATCCTCACTCAGTTTTCAAGCGATTGTTTTAATTCCAACTTGTCAATACAGTGCATAATTTATATATTTTATATTTTCATTGGGTATAGGTATAGGCCATGTTTTTTCATCAAACAATATGAAGATAGATGTTCTTTTTATGCAGCTTAGAGACACGTGCGCTGGCAGTCAATCATGCCAGTGTGAATCTGGGCCAGATCTTTTAAGCAACGCTGCCTATAATATTAAATGAAAAAGTCAATAACTTTTCCTGCTATGTACTGTATGTTTGTCATACCTTTTAATTTTGGCTAAAAACATGTTCAGCGACCCCCGCCCCCTGCGCAAAATAAAATAAGCATTTCTGGCAAAGTATTTGTTTCTGCTTGCATTTGATAAGAGTGTTAAAGTCAGAGTGTTTAAGTCAAATTTAGAACAAATGAAAATATGCGATTAATTTGCGATTAATCGAAGATTAACTATGGGCCATCATGCGATTAATCGCGATTAAATATTTTAATCGACTGACAGCTCTAATATATATATATATATATATATATATATATATATATATATATATATATATATATATATATATATATATAAAAAAGGTGTCGGCGTTAACGCGTTAATCTCGCGTTAACTCAGCCGTGCGTTAACGGCGTCAAAAAAATTAACGCGAGATTAACGCACTGACGATGGCTCTCCTCGGTGCGCCTGTACAAACCGTTTGTACAAATCGGTTTGTACAACGGTTTGTACACCGGTTTGTACAACAAAGGTGCGGGCATGTCATGCAAATTGATCAAAAATCCAGGCAGAAAATCAGGCATGAGCACTTTTCAAACTGCTTAAAATGGCAGACACTCTGGGGGTGGAGCCTACCGGTCAAAGTTACAGATGTGTTCCACATGAATCAAGGAACATGTCCCAAACAAGTCCCATGATTTTTGGCCAAACGAGGCCCGAGTTATGGTTGGTCAAATGTTTCAGTTTCAAAGAATTGTTATAGCGCCCCCATTTGAGCAATTGGAGTAAGACTGGTTTTGCTGCTATTTGGCATCCCCCTCTACAAAACTGTAAAATCTCAGAAGCAGATTACGTTGCATGTGTAGATTAGGGTCAATAGAAGAATTTTCACAAACAAGCAATTTTCATTGGCTCGTAAAAACATCATTTTTTTTTAACTAAAAACATGATTCACACCCATTCCATGTTTGTATGGCTTCAAAGTTCATGTGTAGGTCATTGTTATGCATTTTGATCAAAGATTGTAGGAGAAGAGACATTTTAACTGTTTTACATATAATTCAAGATGGCGGTTCATCTAAAGGTCAGAGGTCAAAAGTCAGAATACAAAAGTTGTTCAGCATAAGCAGACGCATAAGTGAATATAAGTTACATTTCTGAGAGTCGAGCAGTTCATGAGTTATGAGTGTTTAAAGTTTGCAATTTCAGTTGAGTGCTATAGCGCCACCATTTGACCAGTGGTCACAGGCTTCGCATCATCACCGTTTGGCATCACCCTCTACCAGATTACCAATTTTCGCGAAAACCGACTGCACGGTTCAGCCAGAACAGCTATTTTTGGCGGAAGAAGAAGAAGGAGAAGGAGAAAAGCAGTCAATAACAATGAAGTGACCAAGTCCACTTCGTGGACTGCTTGGTCACTTAATAAATAAATTGCTGTGTAGGAAAACAGACAGGGAGAGATCATTCCTTTAAAGGTGGAGTGCCCTCATTTTTGGCTTTTCTCATTTTTTTCATCGATAGGATTTAAAGGGGAGCTTCACCCATTTTTTAACATTTTAATGTCATTAATATACCTTAGATGTTGTTTGGAAATTAAAAAAAAAAAAAAAAAAAAAAATCCCCCAATTCTGTATTTCCTAAAAATGGAGGTCTGAAAAAAACATTAACATGGTGAAATACATCTGATGACATCATCAAGATGTATTTCACCATGTTAATGATTTTTCTTTCAGACCCCTTTTTCCTGAAGGGAAATTCAATTCTCAGGAAAATTTTGAAAATGGGTGGAATTCTCCTTTAAGAGGTGACAGTATTTCATTAGATCTGGCCCTTGGTGTGTTTGTTATGTGCAGTGATGTCGTCCCTATGTATTTACGGTTTTATTCCTGGAGGCAAACCTACCAGTATATTAAACGCTAATACTAAAAACTCCTGACAACGCACACAGTGTTTTGGGGACAATCAAATTCTGAGAAGAAAAACGAAAACAAAAAGTGTTGTATGCTGCCGTTGTTGTTCTTGTTGCTCATTAGGTATTGTGTGATCAGGGTGGCGGTGGCTCAGCGGTGTAACTGGATGGTACACCACAAGGTTGCTGGTTCGAACCCTGCAGGCTCCCCCATGGTTACTGTCGATCTGTCCCTGAGCAAGACATTTAACTTTCGTTGTTTGTGGGTGAATGGATAAATGGGATCTTCTATCTATCTACACCAGGGGGCTTCAACCTTTTTGACTCCAGGGACCACCATTTATTCAGCATTTGAGCCACGGACCACCAGTTGATGACATTGATTTTCACCATATACCTAAAATTAAAGAATTCTTTTGATTTTTTCCACAATTCCAGGCTGGATTTTGCCAACAAAACGGTGTAAACTTCTTAATTAAGTGGTGCTAATTCAGATGATGAATATTTTAAAAAAGTGTAAAAATGAAAACCAAAAAAGTGTAAAAATGAAACCAAATGGACCCACAAGGGTCCATTTGGTTTCATTTTTACATTCTCAAGAGTTACATTTGGTTAACCAACTTTCCATCATTTACTCTGGGGACCACCTGGTGGTCCCCGGACCACCTGTTGAAAACCCCTGATCTATGTAAAGTGCCATTGATAAATGCACCATTTACCATTAATGATAATGTGTTTGTTGTCATGATTTGTCACCACCAGAGTTGTCTTTGTGTGGAAATCGTTTCTGGAACACGGCGATGTCATCAGGACCGCTCAGCTCTTTTCAGGGAAGGCCCTTTGGCTTTTTAATCCGTTGCTCTATAGCAGTGGATTTCAACCTTTTTCATCCCAGGGACCACCATTCATTCAGCATTTGAGCCACGGACCACCAATTGAGGATATCTTTAGCCCCACAGACCCCAAAACTAAAGATTTCTTTTGCTTCTGTCCATGACCATTAATCTTCTAGTTGTGTAGACTTGGACTAATTCACATGATGGATATTTTAACTCTTGAGAGTGTAAAAATGTACGTCGTTTTTACGTTCTCAGGAGTTACATCTGTTTAAACAACTTAGCTGGGGACCACCTGGCACCCTCTCGGCGACCACACCTGATCATTCCTTGGCTGGTACCTCAAAACGCTTAGAATTAGAATTAGAGTCGTGAGACATTGAAGATATTCTAGATATTCTTCCAAAAAGAAAAGGAAGTAGTATGAATGCCGCAATACAGTGTTTTTCAACCTTTTTGATACCAGGGACCACCATTTATTCAGCATTTTAGTCACAGAGGACCAGCCATTTGATGTTGGCTTTAGTAACCAAGGATTTTCTATAGTTGTTTGTGTCCACGATTTAGAAGAGATAACTGGCGAACTGTTGGTCAGAATAACAATTCTTCTACATTTTTCTAAGGGTGTAGAACTGTAGATTCTTGAAAATTAAGCAATTCAGATGTTTAAATATAGTTTGACTCTTGAGAGCATAAAAATATTTTTCATACTCGTTTTACACTTGAGTTACAGATCTATAAGGAGCCATTCGGTTACCAACTGTCCATCTTGTACCTGGGGACCACCTGGAATCCTCTCAGGGACCACTGGCGTAAGACTTTTTTTTTATTATTTATTTATTTTTTTTCCCCCTAGACTTGTTTTACACATTCATCTGATGCCATTGGCCGAGTGTCTGACTCTGGGTCTATACCATTTCATGAGCAGGGGTTTTCAACCTTTTTGACTCCAGGGACCACCATTTATTCAGCATTTGAGCCACCGACCACCATTTGAGGACATTTTAGCCCCACAGACCTAAAACTAAAGAATTATTTTGGTTTTTGTCCACAATCCCAGACTGGATTTTCCAAACAAAACAGTGTAGACTTCTTAATTAAATATTGCTAATTCAGATGATGAATATTTCAACTCTTGAGAGTGTAAAAATTTTACATTCTCAAGAGTTACATCTGGTTAACCAACTTTCCATTATTTAGCCTGGGGATCACCTGGAACCCCCCCCCCCCTCCCCTCCTCGTTGTTGTTCATCCCCCCCTCTGTTTCTCTCTTTACTTCTACCTGCCTCAATTATAATAATTTCTTTTCTTTTTTATGTTTATCTTTTATTCTATTTATGTCATTGTCATCAATGAATTCCCCCTTCCTTCGTTCTCTTCCTGCCCTTCGCGCTGTGGTGTGTTGTGTGTTTTCTTTTTTTTTTAACCAGCCTTTAAAAACAAGCAACCGCTGCGGTGTGGTGCGGTGCTTAGTTAAATCCGAGAGGAGGGCTGGGAGGTGCGGTGGTTGAGGTGGTATGACGTCATATTGTAGGAAACGGTGGTTGCGGTGGTATGACGTCATATTGTAGGAAACGGTGGTCGCGGTGGGCACCGAAAATCCATCTCTGAATAGGCCTTAACCCTGGGTCTACCATTCATGTTGTCCTTGAGAGTTGTGTCCTGTGTGTGGACGCAACATATCATAACCCACGGCTCTAAAGGGCTCTGGGTCTCTGCTGTTTTCTCCCTCTGGTTTCCTCACACAAACTGACTGCTGTTCACTGGTGCACAAAACGCAGAGGAATCAGGATTCTATGGCTGCCAGTGGTGTCCTGTCACGTCCCATGATGCTAAACACACACACACACCAGGGGCGGATGTAACATGTCCCATTTTGGGGGGGGGGGGGGGGGGGGGGGGGCAAGAGAACATTTTGGAGGGGCAAGAGAAAATGGTATGGGGGCGGCTTCATCGCCCGTGTCGCTTTGCGCCACGGGCGATGAAGCCACACCCATGCCATTTTCGGTTACGGGACTTTTATTAGGCATCAATTAACATCAGTTGTTGTTGAAGTTGCAACAGACACGCAGCATGCATAAAGCTAAAGGTCTGACTCAGAGAGTTTTCTGTTTTCAATGATGAAATGCTGTTGGTTTAGTGGTGCCAAAATTGTAGTTAGTAGCAGCAAATCGTTTCAAATCACTTTAATTTGAAATATCTTGGGTTGTTTTGCATGGCATTGTGTTTGGTGGGACAGACTGGGTATTTAGGGGGGCATTGCCCCCCCCCCCCCCCCCCCCCCCCCCCCCCCATGCCCATGCCTAGATCCGCCCCTGCCACACACACACACACACACACACACACACACACACACACACACACACACACCCGGGACACGCTCAGTTTATCATGCGTTTCACAGTTTCACACCGTTCCACCGTTCGGCCCTTCAGGTGACGTTAACGTTGACACGCCTTGGCACCGCCTGTCTGCCTGGCCGGCCGCGCCGCTCATCTCTGACCTGCACGGACACGGGGTCGAGGCAGGGGCGGATCTAGGCATGGGCATGGGGGGCGCAATGCCCCCCTAAATACCCAGTCTGCCCCACCAAACGCGATGCCATGCAAAACAACGATATATCAAAATTAAAGTGCTTATATTTAAAATGATGTGAAACACTACTGCTGCTACTAACTACAATTTTGGCACCACTAAACCAGTCAGACCTTTAGCTTTATGCATGCTGCGTGTCTGTTGCAACTTCAACAACAACTGATGTTATTTTTTGATGCTTTACTTGACTAATAAAAGTCCTGTAACCGAAAATGGTATGGATGAAGCCGCACCCATACCATTTTCTCTTGCCCCTCCAACACGTTCTCTTGCCCCCCCAAATGGGACATGTTACATCCGCCCCTGGATCGAGAGAGAGACACAGAGAGAGAGAGATGAGGCCCGGCATGGCGCAGAGCCGCCGCAAACAAAATAATGCAGACAATTTCTGTTCTGGCCCTTTGACACCCTGGTGCTCTGAATAAATGATCCTAATGCTCACCATGAGAATGTTTTGCCACTTGCCGCGCCCCCCAGCAATGACACGAGAGGAGGGGGGGGGGCACAACGCTGCCCCCCCTGGGTGGTGGTACTGGTGTCTCTGTGGGTGATGTGCCAGGCTCTGACATGGCACCCTGGACCCCATGTGAACAGTCTGTCACCCCCGAGGACGGAAGCATCACCCTCGCCTCCACAATTTGTGCGCTTAACACTTCACTTGGCACATGACAGGTGCTTATTTCACTAACCCCCCCGCCTCCCCGCCCCAGTGGTTCACCCCCGGCCCACTCCCGCCTGGCCCACTCCACCCCACCCGCCTCGCCCCGGCATGGCCCTGGCACTGTGCCCTTGCAGGGGATAACCAACCGCTGCTGCTGCTGCTGCTGCTGCTGCTGCTGCAGCAGCAGAGCCCACAGGGCACACAGGCGGGAGGCATCTGGTGTGGGTGTCTGACTGTCCAACCCACTCCACCCCCACTTTACATCGCGTGTGTGTGACTAGTACAGGCCAGTGATGGGTGGGTGGGTGTGTGTGCGTGTGTGTGACTAGTACAGGCCAGTGATGGGTGGGTGGGTGTGTGTGTCAGGCCAGTGGTGTGTGTGTGTGTGTGTGTGTGTGCGTGTGTGTGCGCGAGACTACACGCTAGTGATATGTTTCACATCCGCTGCTGTTCACAGCCCAGTGAGCATGCACGGACAATAGATGTTACGTGTGTGTGTGTGTGTGTGTGTGTGTGTGTGTGTGTGTGTGTGTGCGTGTGCGTGTGCGTGTGTGCGTGCGTGTGTGTGCGTGTCACAGGGTCGGACTGGCTATAGTGATCACTGGGAGCTCTAACGATGAGCTGCACCTGTAGGGGGCGCTATTTTATTTTGTTTGTTTAGTACAGGCCTGTATATTATAATGTATATCAGTGACAAATTAATCCTCTTTTATCTTGGATCCTTCTCCCAGCATCGTTCTAATCCAGTGGTTTTCATCCTTTTTCATACCAGGGACCACTATTTATTCTGCATTTTAGCCACAGAGGACCACCGTTTGGTGTTGAGTTTAGTCTCTCAGACCCAAAACTAAGGATTTTTGAGTTTGTGTCCACAATTTAGTTAGTTGACAAAACGTTGGTCAAAATAACAATTTGCTCTTCATTTTCTAAATGTGTAGATGTTTAATTATAATTTGTAACTAATTATAGATTTAATGCATTTAAATTTAGTTATAATAATTTATAATTTTACTAAATTTCAATGTCGTTATAATTATAATTTAACTCGAGAGCATAAACTATACCAAATGGACCCGTAAAGGTCCATTTGGTTTAATTTTATGTCCTCTAGAGTTACAGTTCAATAAGGGTCCATTTGGTTACCAACAGTGCATCATTTAGCTGGGGACCATTTGGAATCCTCTCAGGGACCACTGGTGGTCCTCGGACCACTGGTTGAAAACCACTGTGGACCACTGGTTGAAAACCACTGTGAAAAGCACTGTGAGAGCAACAAAGGGTTGTGTATCATTTAATTATGTTGTTTGTTTGTTTTTAAAGTGGAGGTATTAAAGGGATATTTCACAAAAAAAATGTTCATTTTATGGTCTCAGTCTCATGTGAACTCCTCAGACAGTTTAATAATAATAATAATTATTATTATTCCATAATAATCCCAAACCCATTATAACTTAAGACTCCATTTTAACCATAACAGACCATAATAGAATTCCATTTACAATTTTAATTTATTTTTAAAATATTGTTTTGGAAAATGTATAAAACTAAATAATAAAACAGTGTTTTTAAAATAAATAAAAGCAGTAGGAATAAATGAAAAAGCATGGTCCCGTCCAGGGGTGTAGTGTCAGGGGGACGCGGGGGGACGGCGTCCCTCCACTTCTCACATCTAAAATATTTTATATACAGGGGTGTAGTGTCAGGGGGACGCAGGGGGGGGGACGGCGTCCCTCCACTTCTCACATCTAAAATATTTTATATACAGGGGTGTAGTGTCAGGGGGACGCAGGGGGGGGGACGGCGTCCCTCCACTTCTCACATCTAAAATATTTTATATACAGGGGTGTAGTGTCAGGGGGACGCGGGGGGACGGCGTCCCCCCACTTCTCACATCTAAAATATTTTATATACAGGGGTGTAGTGGAGGGGGGACGGCGTCCCTCCACTTCTCATATCTAAAACATCTAATATTATCATGTGGACATGATAAAAAAAAAGTTCCCCCATTCTGTGTTTCCTAGAAATGGAGGTGTTTCACCATGCTAATGAATTTCCTTTTTTTTCTGAGAGTGTACAAATATGAACCAAATGGACCCTTGGAGTGTACATATTTATGTTGTACACTCTCAAAATGTGTGGCATTCCCCTTTAAGAGGCGTCCCCCCACTTCTAAAAGACCCACTACAACACTGGTCCCGTCGCGTATTAGGAAAATAAGTCACCAGGGGGAAAAAAAAGACGGATGTTTTTGGTTGGTTTGTATAGGAAGGGGGGCGGGGCAGCTTGTGGTCACCTGACACTGAGTAGGTGATGGAATGACCAATAGTTTTTTGGAAAGTGAAATGTTCTTTTTAAGTCCTTTTCACACCAAAGGGTCACATTGCAACCCCTTGGGGTCCAAACGGTCCCAAGACGTTAACACTGAAAATGGTCTTGTCCCCTCGGTGTAATTTGGTCCATTGACTTACATGCGTTGAATGAATCATTTGGGACAACATGCGTCAACGTGCAACAAACGCACCGCAACGCAGGGACATGTGTCAACACCGTCTTTGTGTGTGCGCGTTTACAGAGCTTGGGGTCAGGCCGGATGTAACATTTCCCAACTGGGGATGGGGGGCAGGCGAAAATGGCACAAGGGCGTCTTCATTGCCTGTGACGCTTTGCGCCACGGGCGATGAAGCCTTGAAGCCTTGATGAAGCCCCATACCATTTTCATTTAAATTCTTTAGGTAAGGGACTAAGATTTATATCTTGTACAGGACTTTTATTAGTCAAGTAAAGCATCAACAATAACATCAGTCGTTGTTGAAGTTGCAACAGACACGCAGCATGCATAAAGCTAAAGGTCTGACTCAGAGAGTTTTCTGTTTTCAATGATGAAATGCTGTTGGTTTAGTGGTGCCACAGCTGTAGTTAGTTAGTAGCAGTAGTAGTGTTTCACATCATTTTAAATAATAAGGCACTTTAATTTGAAACACCATTGAAATTTGGGTTGTTTTGCATGCCATCATGTTTGGTGGGGCAGTAAGGGCTTTTATGGGGGCACACAACCCCCCCCCCCCCCCCCCCCCCATGCCTAGACCCGGCCCTGCTTCGGGTATAGTTTCTGCTCTCTGTATGCTGGTTGTGGCGGGCCGGTCTGGGACACATTCACGCCAAAATGCCCGGGACGGCGTTTTGTCCCAGTCCGTCCTTGTACTGTGTGTGTGTGTGTGTGTGTGTCTGTTTTGTTGCGTGTGTATGTGTGGATAGTGTCTCGGGCCACACACACACACACACACACACACACACACACACACACACACACACACACACACACAGGGATCACATTGCACCGACACACAGCTCTAAGTTGCCCTTGTCGTCCCAAAGGGCAATTCATGCTTGGCAGCGATTACATGAGACACTTCACCGTAAACACACAGAACACACTCTGACACGCATACACACAGCACATACACACATGCACACATACACACACACATACACATACACACAGCACTGTGGAGGCAGGAGGAAATTATCATAACTTATCCAAATCGCTGTGACATTATGTCACATCAGACAACACAAAACACTGCTCATGTTTGGGGGGGGGTCTGGATGGGAGGGGGGGGGGGGGGGGGGGCTTAATGTGCCTTTGCTGTGTGTCTCAGTACACTATAGGCCTCATACACACACACACACACAGAATGCATGTTGTTTGTTCTGCCTTGGAGAGCAACAAATAGGCCTAGTTCTATTGTGATGTAAACAGAAAATATTGTGATATGGTATCGAATTGTTATTGAATCATTACCAGTATTTAGCAATGTTACGAATAAATATAGCTGCAAGTAGTGATAAGACGGGACCAAGCTGAGGCAGTCAATTCAATTCAAAGGAGCTTTTGGCATGAGAAAATAAACATTTACATTGCCAAAGCAAGTGTCACCCAACAATGCAATAAAAACAGTTAAAATGGGGAGAAATATATACAGTTGGAGGGAGGTGCAGAGTTTTGTAAAAGGTTATAACATCTTATAAGCATCCCACTCTACCAAACTGTAAAATCTCATAAGGATATTACACTGCATGTGTGGATTTGGAGCAGAAGAACAATTTTCACAAACCAGCAATTTTAATTGGCTCAGACAAACGTCATTGTTAGATGAAAAAAAAAATGCTTCTGAACTTTTGTCCGTATGAGCTAAAGTTCACATGTTTCATGCAAGTTGATCCAGGCAGAAAATCTGACATTTTTCAAACGGCTTAATATGGCAGTAACTCTGGAGGTGGAGCTTACCAGTCAAAGTGAAACATGTGTCCCGCACAAGTCAAGGAATATGTGGAAATAAGTCCCATGACTTTTGGCCAAACGAGGCATGAGTTATGCCTTTGTCCAATTCTTATAGATTTTTTTAAATAAAAAATGATATTTCGATACAGTTACTATATTGTTACATTCCCTAAAATTTACGCTTTAAGCTATATAAGCTAGTATAGATTATATGTTTTTGTCATGTGATAGTGCCGAGAAATGTGTTCTCCTCTGGAGAAGAGATCCAGTAGGATAAGTCAAATAATTTAATGTTTGGTTGCACTGTGCTCGAGTGTAACACATTTCACTAAAATGACAAAAAAAAAAACGAAATAAAAATGTGTCATCAAAATGATAGCACAGGTCCAATGTGTGCGTGTTGTGTGTGTGTGTGTGTGTGTGTGTGTGTGTGTGTGTGCGTGTGCGTGTGCGTGTGCGTGTGCGTGTGCGTGTGCGTGTGCGTGTGCGTGTGTGTGTGTGTGTGTGTGTGTGTGCGTGCGTGTGTGTGTTAGTAGTCTCTACATGTAAAGGCACTGCCCTTGGAAAGACTCTGCAAGGTGTTTGGCCTTGAATGCAGTGTTTCCTGAACTCTCCCTGGTGTTATGAATAATTGAATGTCCTGCTCACATTGCTGTGCTCCTAAATGACTCTCCCAGATATTGTAATCACACTTGTCATGCTTTAAGTCCCAGACTAAACTGGAAAAAAAAAAATCAAAGATTTGCACCACATTTTTCACATTTTTTTTCTTACAAAAATATCAGATCTACAAGCTCATAGCGCGCCACCGAGTGGCGCGCTATGAGCTTGTAGGTCTGATATTTTTTTTCAATAGCCAATGATGCCGAGAAATGCTAAGTAATGCTAATGATAAGTGTTGCTGATAATGCTAAGCAATGCTAAATAATGCCAGAAATGCTAATAATGATAAGTAGCCTAATGCTAATTAATGTTAATAATTCTAACTAAGTAACTCTAATAATGCTAAGTACCGATAAAAATGCTAATCATGCTAAGTAAGTAATGCTAAGAGAGCGAAATGTTGTTAATAATGCTAAGTAATGTTAATTTTTAATAATGCTAATAATTATAATTAATGCTAATAATGCTATGCAATGCTAATAAAGCAAAGTAATGCTGATGCTAAGTATTGTTAATGCTATGCGATGCTAATAATGCTAATTATTGCTAATAATAAAGTATTGTTAATACTAATACTAATACTAATGCTATGAGATGCTAATCATGCTAAGTAATGCTAATAATTATTGCTCGTTAATGCTAATTATGCTAATAAAGCATATAGAACAGGGGTTTCAACAGGTGGTCCTTGAGAAGGTTCCAGGTGGTCCCGAGGCTAAATGATGTAAAGCTGATTAACCAGGTGTAACTCTAAAAATGAAACCAATAAAAATGGGTCCATTTGGTTTCATTTTTACGCTCTCAAGAGTTAAAATATTCATCATCTGAATTAGCACCATCGGATTAAGAAGTCTACAGTGTTTATTCTTTATTTTTTGGTCTTTGGGGTGAAAATGTAATCAAACAGTGGTCCGTGGCTCAAATCCTGAATAAATGGTGGTCCCTGGGATGAAAAAAGGTTGAAAACCCCTGGTATAGAACAGCTGCCACCCGTCCAGAATGCTTTAAGTCCTTTACCTCTGTGTAGTCAAAGTCACGGTTTCATCCTCCTCTCAAATCCCAAGGCTGCAGTTGACAATTCAAAAACAGAAATGGGATTACGCTCCTCTTTTTGTCCTTGTCAATCACGAGGAGGCCCCGGTGCCGTTTATTATTTTATTTAACTTTATTTTTTTATTTTTCAGGGCCACTTGAAGTGAAGGCTGCTGGGAAACCAACCGTCAGGTGGCATTACTGTCCCGCTAAAAAACTTTTTTTTAAAGGACAAAAAAGGGAGAAAGCCGATGCATTATTGAACACACAGATCAGGGGCAATTTCTGCAAAGAACCTCTGGAGTTCTTTAAAATGGCGGATTCAGACGAGACTCTCAATGGGGACATCTGCTGTGAGATACCATGATAGATAGATGGATAGATAGATAGATAGATAGATAGATAGATAGATAGATAGAACTTAATTGTCACTGCTTACAAGAAACAACAAAAAAGTGAATATAACCTACACACTGGGGCTTTGTTTGTTTTTCAGTTTAGCACACAGACTGGCGTATCTAAGCACTTTGGAACCCTAGACAAGATTTTCTGTGACGTCATACAGGCACAGTAAAATGTCTAAAGACCATATTATATGAGAAACTAAAAGAACATATTACATGTGTTTTAAATGTTCAACTCTAGTTATAGAGGACAAGTATAGGCTGATGTATTTATCGGCTTATTAGCCTGGGATCCTTTTAAAGCATGTCTGGTGGTCACCCCGGTGCCCCCCCCCCCCCCCCCCCCCCCCCCCCCCCCTCCCCCCCCCTCCCCTCCCCTCATAGCGCCCTATAGCAACTGCCTAGTCTGCCTCATGGCAAAAACACCCCTGGGAGAGAGAGGCCAGCTGTGAGCGCTAACCAGGTGGTCCCTGGAGCCCCGCGCCGCGCTGCGCTGCGCTGCCACAGCATCAGTCCACCACTGGCCTGATTGGCATTAATTGGCAGCGGCTCTCCCAAGAGAGAGAGAGAGAGAGAGGGTGTGTGTGTGTGTGTGTGTGTGTGTGTGTGTGTGTGTGTGTGTGTGTGTGTGTGTGTGTGTGTGTGTGTGTGTGTGTGTGTGTGTGTGTGTGTGTGTGTGTGGTGGGGGTGAGGGGGGGGGGGTGAAGGGGAGAAAAAATGGGGAAGCAAAAAGAGCCTGGAGGGGCTAAATCATTGTGCGACCCGAGCGGTGCTTAAAACGACCGCGCCTGTTTTTTTTTTACGGTCTTTTAATCCCACCTGCCCTGGTTGGTATAGAAGTAAAAACTCCCCCAACCCTTTTGCTAGATCGGTCGGGACAGGTTTTAAAAAGGTTGCGTCTGTTTTGCAATCAGTCGCGAACGATTGAAAAGGGTTGGTTAGATTTAGGGATGGGTTTTACTGAGGGGGAGGGTTTAGGCTTTAGGGTTAAGTTTAGTTGCGATGAAAGTAGGTCCTGCGGTCGCGACGGATTGGGGAAAAAAGGTTGACGTCTGTAAAACAATCGCCGGCGGTTGCGACCTGCAGTATGTCGAGGTCGCAGAATGTTCTCTCTTTGGTCCAAAACTGTGTAACCTTTGACCTTCGGCATGTCCCCCAGATCTACACCCGACAGGGATGTCCAGAGCTTGTTTTTTTTTTTGTTTTTCAAACGAGGCCACATTAGAAATGATTAAAACACCGAAGGGTCGACTACATCAGCGATTCTAAAACTGTGTGCTGCGTCACTTTACTGTGACTTGGGATATGCAGAAGTGTGCCGTGAGAATTGGCCAGAAAAAAAGATCCTTAGTACCACCATGAAACCAATAGCGGGAATGTACCTATTCATTACATTGTTCCGAAGTGCAAAAAAACAACTTGTTTGTCACAGTTCCAGGCTGCATGAACAGCAGTGTATTTTTTACCCCTCAATGTCCCAACTCTTCTACTCTTCTACTCTGTGTGATCACCACAGACAGAAGAAAAAGAATCGGAGCTCTCCTTAAGTTCCTGCATGTTGAGGCTTTACAAGGGTATTTATTTCCGGCAGTTTTGCTGGAGCTAGCAGTTGTCTTGTTAAGGTAAAAATGCCTGCCTATTACTGTCAAGTGTAATATATTCACATTACTATTACATATTACTAAAAAAAAAACTTTTTTACAATATATAATTAAATGTTTTATGTATCACTATTAATCAAATATTGCGTAGGGCAGTGGCATACCTACAATAAGCAAGCGCACTTGGATATCTGGCCAAATCCATATGAAATCAACTTGAAAAAACGTCACTCCTGAATAAATAAGTTGATTGCAAATTAATACTATACTAATACTAATCAATACTATACTATATCATTAATATACCATTGAGATGTCGAGTGGACAAAATAAAATCCCCCCCCCCCCCCATTCTGTGTTTCCTAGAAATGGAGCAAAAGTAAATCATTAACATGGTGAAACACAACTCTGACATCATCAACTTGTGTTTCACTGTGTTCATGATTTTCATCTTTTTTCCTGAGAGCGCACAAATGTGACCAAATGGACCCTAGCGGGTCCATTTGGTCACATTTGTGCGCTCTCAGGAAAAAAATCCTTTAAAAGGATCCCTGACTAATAAGATAAACATCACTTAGAACATTATACTTTACCTAGCCCTATATAACTAAAATAAACAAACAAAAACACCAATGGCATCTTACTGCTTATATTTCACTCAACAGGAACTGCTCCTGGCGCAGGATGATGATGTCACGTGTGATCTAGCTCTATGGAGAATATGGATGAACATGCTCATGTTACATCATCATCCTGTGACCGGAGCACCTCCTATTGAGTGAAAGATTCTCTATTTATGAAAGAAATAAAGTATTGAAGGTGTTTTTATCTGCATGTTTTAGTTATCGAAGGCTACGTGCCTTCTATAACTAAAACATGCAGATAAAAACACCTTCAATACTATAGTGTTTTAGGCATTTTGTCTTATTAGCCAGGGATCCTTTTAAAACGGCGAAACACATCTAGATGTCATCGGGTCGGCCTCATCTTTAAATCACTTAAGCTGTGCAGCTTTTTGATAAAAAGAGAGACGCACAAAGACGATGTTTTTCTTGCGTTGTTTGCATGCAGTGCATTAGAAACAACCTTCTGGGTGAAAAGGTCTCTAAATATATACGTAACGAGAGGCAGGGAGCTGCGCGCGGCGCGGCGGGCGCTACAGCGGCATGCTAGCTTCGAACAGAGAGGCGGGGGGGTCAGGCAGCCGCCGGCGACCCCTCAGCCCCCCCCCGCCCGCTGACCGATCGACCGCGGCGTGACAGCCATCAATACCAGAACCGTGTGATACAGAGCGTTTTTTATTTATCATGCAGGCGAATGTGTTTGTGTGTCAGGGCGGATGTAACATTTCCCAACTGCCTGGACATGAGAAAAATGGTATGGGGCCGGCTTCTTCTTCGCGCCACGGGCGATGAAGCCGCCCCCATAGCATTTTCGGGTACAGGGCTTTTATTAGTCAAGTAGAGCATCAATAATAACATCAGTTGTTGTTGAAGTTGCAACAGACATGCAGCATGCATAAAGCTAAAGGTCTGACTCAGAGAGTTTTCTGTTTTCAATGATGAAATGCTGTTGGTTTAGTGGTGACACAGCTGTAGTTAGTTAGTAGCAGTAGTAGTGTTTCACATCATTTTAAATAGAAGCACTTTAATTTGAAATATCTTGGGTTGTTTTGCATGCCATCGTGTTTGGTGGGGCAGACTGGGCATTTAGGGGGGCATTGCCTTCCCCCATGCCCATGCCTAGATCCGCCCCTGGTGTGTGTGTGTGTACTGTGTGTGCGAACTCTCCAGAGTTCATCACTCAGCTTTTAGGATAAATCCTCACAGCCATTCTGCTCTACAAAGAGCTAAAACATAAAACCTAACGCCTCCGTCGGAACGCAGCGGCTACAGGTGACACCTGTCGGTTTCCTTAGACAAAAACACCAAAGCACTGAATGCCTCCAAAGTGTTCTCTCTCTCTCTGAATGCGTCTCTCTCTCCTTGTGGCTCCGGTGACAGCGGAGCCTGGTGGGCAGGGGCGGATCTAGGCATGGGCATGAGGGGGGGGGGGGGGGGGGGGGTAATGCCCCCCTAAATACCCAGTCTGCCCCTGCACCAAACACGATGCCATGCAAAACAACCCAAGATATTTCAAATCAAAGTGCTTCTACTTAAAATGATTTGAAACACTACTACTGCTACTAACTAACTACAGCTGTGTCACCACTAAACCAACAGCATTTCATCATTGAAAACAGAAAACTCTCTGAGTCAGACCTTTAGCTTTATGCATGCTGCGTGTCTGTTGCAAATCCAACAACAACTGATGTTATTATTGATGCTTTACTTGACTAATAAAAGTCCTGTAACCCGAAAATGGTATGGGTGCGGCTTCATCCATACCGCCCATACCATTTTCTCTTGCCCCTCCAACATGTTCTCTTGCCCCCCCCCCCCCCCCAAACATTTAGTTTTTTTTCTTCATCTATTTCTTTTTAGTCTCAGAAAAGCTTTTCTTCCTGTTTTCTCTCCTCTCCCGGTGTCTCTGATCTGAACCTGAGTGACTCCCGTCTTTTCTTCGCTCCAGGCTAAATTGATGGCAGTGCAGGAGTTAATTGTTCAGGCATGTGTTGGAGCTTCCTGTTGGAGAGTGGGGGGTGTGGGGGGGTGTGGGGGGGTCACAGGTCACCGCGACATGTTTTTTTTATTCTTTCTCTCTTTCTTCGGCCGCTGCGCTGGATGGAGATGGAGGAGGAAAGGCCGAGGAGGGGGTCGAACACGCGGGATGATAGCGGCTCCGCAGAGGCACTTAAACCTGTCTCCATTCAGCCGCCCAACAAAGGAGAAACGCATCAGAGACGATGGTGCACGTGCACGTGAGTCAGTAGTGCACGTGCACGTGAGGCAGCGCACGACTTCACAGATGGCACTTTGGATTTTATTTCTGGACCCCACAGAAAGGTTCACATGAAAAGGGTTTTCTTAAAAAAAAAAATACACAGTTGGTGATATTATGGCATAAAATACACAGTAGAGTTGACTCAAACTTTACTTTGATATATATTTCAGATTGGGCTGGTTTTAAGTTAAAGATGAGGTGCCATGATTTTTTTTTTTTTTTTTTGTGCTAAAACATGAACAACAGGTATTATAGATTGAGGATTAAGATGTTTTTAATTTAAAAAAAAAAGTGTACAGCATTGTTAAAATGTCATTTTTATTGTGGGCACCCCCACCAGTTTTGCCTGGTGGGTGGTGATTGGTCCACCCAGATTGAAGCCACGCCCACAGCTTTAGTTGTATGACGAAGGGGGAGGAGTTAGGGGAGGGGCTGATAGTGTGACGTCACTATATTGCTGTTTTTTCATTGGCACGTTTGACTAGAAAGGTTCAGCCCCACGTTGTGGGTGCTGGAGGCGTGTCTCCTCCTCCGCGTCATCAGCGCCCATACCCGAGGCGGGGTTGGTGAAAGGCCCTTTCACTGCCTCCCCCTGGCCAGCCGGGGTGCCTGATGGAGGGGACAGGAACTGGTTGGAATAACGTGTTCCTTCCACGCGCGTCCAACCAGGGAAACTCCCCCCTGTCAGGTGAAAAGAAGGCAGCTTGGACTCCTCATGCATTGAAGGAAGCATGAGGCCAGTCCGCTGCTTCTCCCCAGGCTGGTGGAGGGTGTGTACAGCCTAAAGGATCACATTAGGTAATTGTCACTGGGTGAAAAAAATGGATTGCAAAATCGTGGGGTAAAAAAAAAAAAAATACTGCCTAACACAGACTACAGTCCTTCTTAAACGTTTGTGACAATCTGTGCCAATCTGGATCCTGGACAGACGGTGGTTTGTATGACCACTGCCCCCCCCCTCCCCCAACACACACACACACACACACACACACACACACACACACACACACACACACACACACACACACACACACACAGTGAATCTTGTGGTTTGGATGTGGAGATGCAGCCGGTCGGGTCGGTCATCAAGGGCGGATGTAACATTTCCTAATTGGGGGGGGGGGGGGGGGGGCAGGAGAAAATGGTATGGGGGCAGCTTCGCGCCCGTGGCGCGAAGCGACATCGTGTTTAGTGGGGCAGGCAGTCTGGGCATTTAGTGGAGGCTTTGCCCCCCCCCCCCCCCCCCCCCCCCCCCCATGCCCATGCCTAGATCCGCCCCTGTGGGTCATCCTAATCATGGGGGACCCCCAGCTGAGGCGTGGGACGGCCCACAAGGCCTGGCGCTGACCGTAGCATTACTTCAGCCAGATTAAGGCGTCTTGAAGGCACCAAATTGCACTGCAGCCGGACAATGATTCCAGGCTATTTGTCTCGGGCGGCTCTTAATGTTTAGTTCCTTTAACTTTGCCTGGTGCATCAGTGCAGGGTGAGCGAACGCTGCTACTTAACAAGGCTTGTGTAATTGATGGTGGCACATCCTGCGGTGAACAGCAGGTTCTCAGTGAACCCAGCAGAGGAACTCCGTCCATGTGGACGTAAGGGAATTATCTCTACTCTGGTGACTCACCCATGCACCGCTCAGGAGGAACACCACGCTGGAAATTCAATTAAAACAATCTATGTCCTCCATATACAGTACATATCCTATGGGTTTAGACCAGTGGTTTTTAACCAGTGGTCCTTGAGAGGGTTCCAGGTGGTCCCCATGCAGGCTAAATGATGGTTAAATGATGGTTAACCAGGTTAACCAGATGTAACTCTTTGAGAGCGTGTGTAAAACATGAAACCAAATGGACAATTGAAAGATTTTACTACTCACAATTTATAACCTTTTTTATCACATCTCTAAAATCTCCAGTGGACAGACATTTACTGCTGTATGTATAACTGTATGTTCATCATCTCTGCAGGGACTCATGCATGTGTCTGGTTGAAGTTGTGACCTGTGTGCATCGCCTGAATGCCTGTGTCCGTCCGTCCGCCCGTCCGTCTGCCTGTCCGTCCGTCCGTCCATCCGCCCGTCCGTCCGTCCGCCCGGGAGTGGGTGTGGGTGAGTCTCCTCTGCGGTCAGTCCGTTGGTACAAAGCTATACTGTGCACAATATTATCTTTTATCTCACCACCAGTGAGTAGGAGGCAGCAGGGGCGGATCTAGGCATGGTCATGGGGGGGCTAAATACCCAGTCTGCCCCCCTCAAACACGATACCATGCAAAACAAGATATTTCAAATTAAAGTGGATATATTTAAAATGATTTGAAACACTCCTGCTGCTGCAATTTTTTGCTGCAATTTTTTTTTGGCACCACTAAACCAACAGCATTTCATCATTGAAAACAGAAAACTCTGAGTCAGACCTTTAGCTTTATGCACGCTGCGTGTCTGTTGCAACTTCAACAACAACTGATGTTATTATTGATGCTTTACTTGACTAATAAAAGTCCTGTAACCGAAAATGGTATGGGTGCGACTTCAAGCCGCACCCATACCATTTTCTCTTGCCCCTCCAACATGTTCTCTTGCCCTCCCCCAATAGGACATGTTACATCCGCCCCTGGCAGATCAGTAAAGTGTTACAACGATTCAGCGTCCAGACCAGACATTCTTCACTTTGCACTAGTGCTGTTGTTATTCACAATTATTATATGATTGTCTATAATCGCAATTATCTGAGGTGATCACATTTATTGGGTGATGAACATAATTGTTTCCATGTAGAAATATGTTCATATATAGCTACTGATGCGTCTGGTACAAGTTCCACCTTTAAAGTCCAATAAGAGGCTGTAGACGTAACTTCTGTGGGACCTAGACATGTTTATTTACTATACAATGGGATCAAATGCACTGTATCCCTTTCATGATAGGATTATGAACACCAAATTAATAGTATGTGATTAAAAGCAGATATGACCTGTTATACTGCCAACCAAGATTGACATTATATCAGCTCTTTAGCCGGGGCGCCTAACCCTCGAAGCACAGGTCCAGCACTGTGTCCGTCCTGGAGAATTCTGACTCCTCTGTCTTTTTCCACTGTGGCCTTGATGCGGCCCAGCTACGAGGCACACTCTTATCAGAAATGGTGTGAGCTTAAAGATCTATACTTTATCTCATCACTACCTAAAGCAAAATCTACTTGTTTTCTAATAAAAATGTGTGCAGGTGTAGCAGGTAACCGGCTACGGCCTCTGTGGTGATGGCCTCCAAAGTCTAATATCTGCCCCCCAGACCAAGGGGATGTCCTCTTGGTCTAGTGGTTAAGATGTTGGACTTTCGTTTCCATTAAAACTGAACAAGTTTGAACAAACTAACCTTTTAAAGGGGGATTCCACCCATTTTCAAAGTTTTCCTGAGAGGGTACAAATGTGAAACAAATGGACCCTAGCGGGTCCATTTGGTTCCATTTGTACCCTCTTTCAAATGGGTCTGAAAGAAAAATCATTAACATGGTGAAATACATCTTGGTGATGTCATCAGATTTTTTTCACCATGTTAATGATTTTTTCAGACCTCCATTTTTAGGAAATACAGAATTGGGGGAACTTTTTTTTATCATGTCCACACAACATCTCTAAGGTATATATTAGTGACATATTAAAATGTTGAAAATGGGTGGTCTTCCGCTTTAATTTGATAATGTCTCAATTAAGGGCCAAATTAAATTACACGGCGGGCCAGAGTTTGACACCCATGCTCTAGTGTGGACTTTCGTGTGGGAGACCGGGGTTTGAATCCGGGGCGTTACACAGGGCTACATGAAATTAAAACAACAACAACAACAACAACAACAACAACAACAGCACTTTAGTGGGTTTCCTCAAAAGGTTCGAGGGCCCCCGTAGTCATTCCATTCTGCAGCCGGGCCTGCAGATACACATGTACTATCTCTTCTTTGCTGGAGATTACTGTTGCTGACTCTGGCCTTGAAATCATTTCCATTGACTTTACAACCAGTTCTAGAGCCAAAGTTTATGTGTTGTAAAAAGGGGGCAAAACGATTAGGTTCTGGTGGATTTTTTTAATGTCAGCTCGAATCTCGAATCTAGCAGAACTAGAACACACAGCCTAGAGATTGTAAGTTATATGCATTTCTGTTTTCACCCGCTAGGAATAGCAAACTCCTCACTCAAATGTGCACTTGGGCAGTTCCAAAGCAAGTTCCATATGACCCAACATTTTATTTAACTGCCATAGTGTCAACCCCTTACCCCTGTGTCAGACCTGCATTTGGACTGGTATATTTACCAATACAAATATGACCTGATAATGACAAGTAAGCGTTAATACTGATACTTTTCCGATACCCATACAGTATTTGCCGATAGCAATATGACCAAAAAAAAGTGCAGATAATAATCCGGGATTACCCCTGGAACTGCTGCACATATTTTCAGATCAGGCCACATATACAGATGATTATTGGGGGGTTCTTCCTTGGCATGAAATATAGAGAACCACTCATGTGGAAGGCTGAGGTTTTGTTCAGAAAACTGCAAGTTAAAGTGTTTTCATCGTTTGCATCGCCGTGTACTACCCTATAACACACACATGACGATTGGTGCACGCAGACAGACAGACAGACAGACAGACAGACAGATATACAGACAGGCAGACACACCAACTGACACAAGAGCTGGTCAATAATTCAACTGAGGAAATATCACGTTGCGTGTCTGGAGCGATACTTTAAAATGTCACCCCTTTAGCCAGGTGTCTGTCTCTCTGTCTGTCTGGCTGCCGTACATTTTCTAACATTTAATCGATGAATATAGAGTGCATATGTCTGCTCCACTGCCGAGTCATAACCTGATAAGGTTTGATTTGCACTCTCTCCGTCACGCTGGCATTGTGTTGTGTTACGCCCCTGTCTAATACTAATCGCATATTAATTCTAATGTTTCATGCTTCAGATGTGATTATTTCACCTCCTCCGTCCCCCTGCATGCCAGGAAGGGCTGACTAGTAGTAGGTAATGGCAAAGTAACACTGAGAGATGAAGTGTCTTCTTGTGAATTTACTCACAATGCTTTCAGTTTGGAAACACTCTGGACCTGAGGGCGTGAAAAAAAAAAACAAGACGAGACGAACAGCACATTTTCTGTGTGACACATGGGATGGGATGGGATGGGGGGGGTATGGGTATCAGTAGCCTGGTCTAGCCCTCAATGATTTTGGCCTTGGGGGCGGGGGTGTCGTGGGATCCACACGGCGGAAGTGCTGCGCTCTGATTTGATGTAAAGAGGAAATATCCGCACTCGCATATAGTTCATGAGTTTTCTTTTATTTAGTTTCACAGCAGCGTAGTCTACCTGGAGAAACGCGTTCGTTTCTCGCGTTTCGGCGCTCACGCCTTCATCAGCGTTTTAAACGCTGATGAAGGCGTGAGCGCCGAAACGTGTTCGTTTCTCTAGGTAGACTATGCTGCTGTGAAACTAAATAAAAGAAAACTCATGAACTATATGCGAGTGCGGATATTTCCTCTTTACATTGATCTTCAAGAATCTGCACCCATCAGCCACTTGAGAATACGAGGTGGACTTTGAGTAGAGCGCGCCTACCATACGGTTCTAGCACTCTGATTTGATCTCACTAACGTGTCGTCATCTCCGGCCCCTCCCCCTCCCGTCCACTGCTGTTCTACGTCACATCATTTAGAGCAACGCCCACCCGGAAGGTTCACTCCCCCCTCAAGGACACTTTCCAACGTGCGTTAGTCCAGGCTTTCCGTTTTCACGCAACGCGAATGAAAATGAAAGCCTGGGTGTCGAGGCTAGGGTATCAGTGGTTTGTGTTGGAGGAGCAGTGTTGCCAACTTGGCGCATTTGTCACTAGCGCCAAATGAGTAGATAAACTCCTGGCGGAAAATCTAGTGTTTTTTTTTTTTTTTTTTTTTTTTTTTTTTTGCTGGTGAGTTGGGGTGAAATTCAAGATTCAAGAACTTTATTGCCATGTCAACAACAGTTGTTGATAGGAATCGGTCTTGGTTCATGCTCAACATATACAGATAAGAACAAAACAGTGCAGTGCAAACACCAGCAGCATAAAAAAATACATATGGTTGTTTAAAGTGTATATATGCATTGCATATTGTTACATACATGCATTATAACTGTAAACTAGGGAGACATGTTCAGATGTCTAATAGCTACAGGGTAAGTGCTATCTCTGAAACGAGATGTTGAGCAATTAATACTTCGGTATCTCCTGCCTGATGGGAGGAGATTGAATTTTAGGTTGATTTAATTTGATTTACAGTATTTTCCGGACTATAAGCCACTACTTTTTTCACATGCTTTTGACCCTGCGGCTTATACAGCGGTGCGGCCAATCTATGGATTTTTACAGGTAACACAGGGGAGAGGGTTCCAGGTGGGCTCGCAGACTAAATGATGGAAAGTTGGTTAACCAGATGTAACTCTTTGAGAGCGTAAAAATGAAACCAAATGGACCCTTGCGGGTCCATTTGGTTTCATTTTTACACTCTCAAGAGTTATGATATTCAACATCTAAATTAGCGCCACATAATTAATAAGTCATGTTCATTTTGGTCTCATTTTGATGTTGTGCCTCTTTTGTTTGTGAAAATCCATCCTGGAATTGTGAGCAAAACCAAGAAATCTTTAGTTTTGGGTTCTGTGGGGTGAAGATGTTGTTAAATCGTGGACTCTGGCTCAAATGCTGAATAAATAGTGGGTCCTGGGATCAGAAAGGTTGAAAACCACTGCTCTAACATGAAGCTTATTGTCTGGTGCGGCTTATAGTCAGGTGCGGCTTATACAAGGAAAAATCAGTATTTTGCCCCAAATTTAGCTGGTGCGGCTTATATTCAGGTGCGGCTTATAGTCCAGAAATTACGGTTGATTTAATTTGCTTTCCTGATAATTCTAGTGTTAAAGAGTGAAGAAAGTGTAGGCTGGATGGAGGCGACATCCGATGATTTTAATCGCACTACTCTTTCCAGCTTGGTCTTGTCCTGAGAGGTTGTGTGACCAAACCAGACAAGCATGGAGAAGGTGAGAACACTCTCAATGGTGACCCTATAGAAGTGAGTCATGGTTGACAGGCGCCAGAGATAAAACCCTCGTTTTTCACCATTTTTCCTCCTTTGAGAGTCCTCCTTCCTTCCTAGAAAGGACCATTGGTATAACCAAATGGACCCTTATAGATCTGTATTCTGCAACTCTTGAGATCGTAAAATGAAACCAAATGGACCCTTACGGGTCCATTTGGTTTCATTTTACGCTCTCAAGAGTTAAATTATATTTAAATCTGAATTACCTAATTTTCCAAATTACACATTTAGAAAGTGCTACTTTGACCAACATTTTTACCAGTTATTTCTCCTGAAGTAGTCCGAGAGACTAAACTCAACATCAAACGCTGGTCCTCCTTGACTAAAATGCTGAATAAATAGTGGGCCTGGAACCCACTGCTCTAGCGCATTCTAGTGCAAACTCCCTAGTTTGGAAGTGCCACTATAGTGCATTTTGGATTTTGGCAGTTGGCAACACTGAGCAGTGTTTTGTGTTGGAGAGGAGATGGTTTGCTCTCATGGTGTGAAACACTGAGGAGAGCAGTGTAATGATGGACCATTTACGTTAATCCTTTTCAAGAATCTACACAATCAGAAAATGTAGAAGAATTGTTATTTTGACCAACGTTTTGCCAGTCATCTCTCCTAAATTGTGGACAAAAAAACTTGTAGCACCCAGCCATGAGTCAGCCACAACAGCCACGCCAATCGGGCTCATCCCTATTGGCGCGACTGGTTGTGCTTTGTTCTGGCGAGTGGGAGTCCCGGGTTCGATCCCTGCTTCCGCGTAATACTACAATCTGGCGTAGTCGGCAGGATTTGGAGTGCGGGTGTTATTCCCAATATACCCGTCTACGTCCTTAATGCAGGTCCACATGACGGACATCGTGTACGGCGGTCCGCGGTGTGAAGTGTGAAGCGCGAGGACGCGCTCCAAAAGATCAAGGGGGTGAATGTAGCACCCAGCCATGAGCCAGCCACTACAGCCCCACTAATCGGACTCAGCCCTATTGGCTCGACTGGTTGCGGGTTGGACTGGCGAGTGGGAGTCCGGGTTCGATCCCCGCTTCCGCGTAATACTACAAACTCAAATGTATGGCATCCGGGGTTATCCTGAACAGCATGTTTTCATATGGTGTCCAGGCCACGTATACACATGATTTTTTGGGAGTCCTTCCTTGGCATGAAATATAGAAAACCAGTGATGTAGAAAGCTGAGGTTTTTGTTCAGAAAACTGCAGGGTTAAACTCCAACTTATTATTACATGGACTTTAACTGCTGCTTAGCAGCGATACGCTCCAGCAGATACAAGGACATATGTGGAATGTGCAACAACCTTGATCAGCCTCAGAGACACACATACACACACACACACACACACACACACACACACACACACACACACAGACGCACGCACGCACGCACGCGCGCACGCACGCACACACACACACACACACACACACGCACACACACAGACAGACATATACACATACGCATACGCATACACACACACACACACACACACACACACACACACACACACACACACACACACACACACACACACGTGTTACAGTATACATACAGTACACTTTGGTTGCAGGGCGGATGTAACGTTTCCCAATTTGGGGGGGGGGGGGGGGGGGGCAGGAGAAAATGATTTGGGTGCGGCTTCATCGCATGAAGTCACACCCATACCATTTTCAGTTCCAGGACTTTTATTAGTCAAGTAAAGCATCAATAATAACATCAGTTGTTGTTGAAGTTGCAACAGACACACAGCATGCATAAAGCTAAAGGTCTGACTCAGAGAGTTTTCTGTTTTCAATGATGAAATGCTGTTGGTTTAGTGGTGACACAGCTGTAGTTAGTTAGTAGCAGTAGTAGTGGTTCACATCATTTTAAATATAGGCACTTTATTTGAAATAGCTTGGGTTGTTTTGCATGGCATCATGTTTGGTGGGGCAGTCTGGGCATCCCCCCCCCCCATGACCATGCCTAGATCCGCCCCTGCTTTGGGGGTATAAAATAAACACGCAGACGCGCGCACACAGCACCAACAACGTACCATCCTTCTCCAACAGCGTTCATGTGTAATGGATTTTTTTTTAGATGTAATGGATAGTATCAGGGCTGATTTTGACGAGTCCCAGGGCTGCTCTAGAATTCCTTTTGAAATCCCTTTTCTTTAGTAGTCTTGTTCCAGTAGCCGCGGGCCGTGGCCCTCCGAGATCACACTGTTATTAATACCAACATGTCAAACCGCATGCTGAAAATTCAAAACAGAGGTGCCAAGATGTCAAGGTGTCAAACTCCTGAAATATGAATTATTCTTTAATATTCCTTCCTCAGCGCTTACACACACACACGCACACACGCACACGCACACGCACACACACACACACACACACACACACACACACACACACACACACACACACACACACACACACAAAATTGCTTCAGTGCATAAAAAAGCAGATGCGCCGTGTCCCGCACATTTAATATTTCAGCATAATGTCACCAAATTGCAGAAACGCAAAGCGCTTTTCTCTGACGCCTGGCTGTGACCTGAGTTGTGGTGTTGAAAACTCAAGTATAGCCTCTAGCCACAGGGGTTTTCAACCAGTGGTGCGGGGACCACTGGTGGTCCTTCAGAGTGTTCCAGGTGGTCCCCCAGTTGGTCAACCAGATGAAAAGTTGGTTAGCCTACAGATGTAACTCTTGAGAGCGTAAAAATGATAAATGTTACATGTGTACACTCCCAAGAGTTAAAATATTCATCATCTGAATTAGCACTACTTAATTAAGAAGTCTACACAACTAGAGAATGTAGAAGATTTTGATCTGTATGTTTGACTGTTTTGTTTGCGAAAATCCAGCCTGGAATTGTGGCCAAAAACCAAAACAAATGTTTAGTTTTGGGTCTTGTGGGGTGAGAATCTTGTCAACTGGTGTTCCATGGCTCAAATGCTCTATAAATACTGGACCCTGCAGTATCAATAATGTTGAAAACCACTGCTCTAGCAGATACCACTACGCCCAAAAAGTAGTTTTATGTGATGGGAGGGGTCAAAAATGAAAGAATGTTGTGCTAGGCCGGGGTTCGATTCCCGGTCGGGTCATACCAAAGACTCTAAAAAAAAAGGGATCCAATGCCTCCCTGCTTGGCACTCAGCATCAAAAAAAGGGATGGATTGGGGGGTCAAAATCAGCGAATGATTCCTGAGCGTGGCGCACGCTGCAGCTCACCGCTCCAAGTGATGGGTCAAAAGCGGAGAACCAATTTCGCTGCGGTAACGTATGGACCCTTTACGGATCCATTTGGTTCCATTTGTATACTACACTGCTCTAACAGATGAATGACCACGTCTGAACTAAAGCATCGTTCCTACATTATGAAACTCAAGGACATCCGCTCTCGTTACAACGCTACAGTTAAATGATGTCTAATATCTTCCAGTCCTTTCTTTTTTTTCCTTCCCTATTTAAATATTTAGTATCATTAGAAAACGTGACGCCAAACGACACACGGAGGGAAGACTTTTCTTTTCCTTTTAATAGACACACGCAGAGCCAAACATCATTATACTGTATGTATTATACATGTACATACTGTCCAACAGGGCTGCCCAAAAGGTAGATGGTGATCTACCAGTAGATCACACAGGCCATGCAGGTAGATCACATGACAGACCCCTAAAATGTATAGATCTGTAACTCTTGAGAGCGGTAAAATGAAACCAAATGGACCCGTAAGGGTCCATTTGGTTTCATTTTACCGAGTTTACTGAGTTAAAGGTAGGGGAAGTGATTTCACTTTTGTCAGATATCACCCATTTTTTTTTCTGTTAAAATGCTCTATTATAAGGTGTGGAAACCATATATGGAGTTTCCCCCTCCCCCACGTTAGCAGAGGAGCTAATAAAAGTTCCCCAGGTGGTAGCGAATTCTCCTCCAATCAGGAGAGAGCAGCAGGTTCACATAGTGTAGCTACTGTTGGGCGCCCCTAGTGCACCAGGCTGGTACTACACCATGAATTTCAAATCACTTCCCCTACCTTTAAATTATATTTAAACATCTGAATTACCTAGTTTCAAGAGTCCACACAAATAGAAAATGGAGAATAATTAGCTTTGGGTGCAAGAGACTAAATTCAACACCACGAACGGTCAACTCGTTTCCACGAATCAGATGCCCGCACCGTGCGCACGTGGCTCTGCCTTCTCATATCGGTTAGCGGGTGCTTTGAAATCGCGTTATCTAGTTCCCAAAACTATTTGACGTAATTAGCAACTTAAGGGACTGCGCGACAAACACGCCCATGACCACACCTCCAGTCACAAATAAAGGTGTCGGCATAAAGAATAGTGGCTAAGGGAAGAGGAAAGGTGACGAAAATACCAATAGGGGAATTCGTTGCGGGTTTCGGGTAACGTTCAAGGGATAAGGCGGGGAGCGAAAATGGAGCCATTAGTCTACCACCTGGGGTTTGTCACAAGGGAGATGCTCGAGAGGCATCCTAACCAGATGAACGCGAACCACCCTATCAGCTGTCTCCTTTCCAGCAGTACAGCTGCAGTACAGCAGCAGCAGCAGCAGCAGTAACAGCAGCAGCAGCAGCAGTAGCAGCAGCAGCAGCAGCAGCAGAACAGCAGCAGATCTACTCGTGTGACTGAACTTCTCACCCGATATCTCGGAGGCAGATGTCAGCCACCCGTCTGACAAAACTCATTTCAGCAGTGTGTATCCACCCATCCCGCGACCTCATTCTTTCATGGTCACGACCCACACCATAGGTGAGGAGGGGTAGGAGGGGGGGGTAGAACCAGAGACAGAGAGCGTTATTGCCTCGTGGGGCTCAGCGGCTCTTCTTTTGGTCACAGCAGTGAGCGCTACGCTACAGCGACCGCCATGCTAATGAGCTGGCGTACGTTGGTTCACTTAATTACCCTGGCCTTGTTCCCCGCTCCCGCTCTGTGACATCTGCCAGTCGTCCACATGAACACCTAATTGTTTTAATGGCGTCTGAAGGAGTGGAGAGAGAGGGAGTGAAGTGCCACGCACGGCCCACAGATTCACAGCTCTGGTCTCTGGGCCTGGTGTGTGCATGGCCATCGCTCTGGGCATCATGGGTGCATGTTCCTCGGACGGTCGGTCGGTCGGTCGGTCGGTCGGTCGGCTGGCATCTGCCGTACTGCCAGTCAAAGACCAGTGGGTTGGTTGGGGTTGGTGCCACCACCTCCCCCTCCCCCTCCTCCCCATCTCATGATCAAACGCTCCCATTGCACATTTCGGTTAATTCGTATACCTGTGTGTGTGCATGTGTGTGTGTGTGGTGTGTGTGTGTGTGTGTGTGTGTGTGTGTGTGGTGTGTGTGTGTGTGCGTGTGCGTGTGTGCGTGTGTGTTAGAGTTCTCAACATGCATGTCTGAACATTGAGGCCCGGCCCTAACTGGGCCCTAACTGATCAGGCCCAAAGCCCGGCCCAGCCCCGACCCGGCTCTGATACTGGGTCGGGTCGAGCCTGTTGGGGTTTATGGGAGGATTTGAGAACTCTACACAGAGTAATAAAAGTTCAATTCCAGGCCCAAAGCCCTTTAGTTCTACCTGATGCGATGTGTCACGTCTTCCGGCTGCCTGAACAGGAACAGGTGTGTGTGTGTGTGTTGTGTGTGTGTGTGTGTGTGTGTGTGTGTGTGTGTGTGTGTGTGCGTGTGTGCGTGCTGTGCGTGCGTGGGTGCGTGGGTGCGTGGGTGCGTGGGTGGTGGGTGCGGTGCGTGCGTGTGGGTGTGGGTGCGTGCGTGTGGGTGCGTGCGTGTGGGTGCGTGCGTGCGTGCGTGCGTGCGTGGTGTGTGTGTGTGTGTGTGTGTGTGCGTATGTGGGGTGGCTTGTGGGTGCGTTGGTTTAGCTGCGGGCACCGCCAGGTGGAGTGTCAGAGTGCGTCTGCTGTGGGGCTGATGCTGCTGCTGTTCTCCTACCAGGCCAAACGTTCTCTGTCATGACATCTGAAACTGTGTTGTTTTTGTCGACTAAGACAGTGGTTTTCAACCTTTTTCATCTCAGGGCCAACCATTTATTCAGCATTTGAGCCACGGACCACCATTTGAGGGCATTTTATCCCCACAGACCCCCCAAAAACTAAAGATTTCCTTTGCTTCTGTCCATGACCATTAATCTTCTAGTTGTGTATAGACTTGGACTAATTCACATGATGAATATTTTAACTCTTGAGAGTGTAAAAATGAAACCAAATGGACCCTTGCGGGTCCATTTGGATTCATTTTACACCATTTGGCTTCATTTTTACATTCTCAAGAGTTACATCTGGTTAACCAACTTCGCTGGGGACCACCTGGAACCCTCTCAAGGACCACTGGTGGTCCCCGGACCACCTGTTGAAAACCTCTGGACTAAGACTAAGACTAAAGACTAAGTGGACTAAGATTTTCGATATTTAGTCGACTAAGACTAGACTAACAAAGATCATAACCTAAGACTAGGTTATGACTAGTTGGGGTAGTGGTGTGGTGTAGTGTAGTGTACAGGGACGGATCTAGGCATGGGCATGGGGGGGCAATGCCCCCCTAAATGCCCTGACTGCCCCACCAAACATGATGGCATGCAAAGTCAGACCTTTAGCTTTATGCATGCTGCGTGTCTGTTGCAACTTCAACAACAACTGACGTTGTCATTGATGCTTTACTTGACTAATAAAAGTCCTGTAACTGCATGGTATGGGTGCGGCTACATGGCGATGAAGCCGCACTCATACCATTTTCTCCTGCCCCCCCAATTGGAAATGTTACATCTGCCCCTGGCAGTGTAGTGTGGTTTTCTATGTGGGACCTTGAAGCTTTGACTAGAGCTCCGGTGCAGACATGGCCGCAGCGCCGCTGCACCGCTGCGCTGCTGCACTGCTGCGCTGGGAGGAACAGCAGCACAGCCAGCGTTAGTTAGTTAGTTTGTTAGTTAGTACCACTGATACTAGGAGACGCTGTCTCTCTTTTTATCGGTTGGCGTTTGGGGGGATGCATGTTTTCTCCCCTGTTTGCTGTGTCTACGGTGGAAGAGAGAGAATGTTGTGAGAGAATAAAAAGACATGCAGTCGAGGGGGAAAAAAAGAACTTTCTGGATGCAGTTTAGATTAACCGTTTTCCTGCTGTCGACGTATAGATAGATCTACGCTTAGCAAATAGAGTTATGGCCGCTGCCATTGACAAACATCTACGGCAGTGGTTTTCAACCAGTGGTCCCTGAGAGGATTCCTGGTGGTTCCCAGCTAAATGATGGAGCGTTGGTAACCAAATGGACCCTTATAGTTCTGGAACTCCATAAGAGCATAACATTAATTATATTTATTATAACAATTATATTTAAACGATCTGAATTTCTTAATTCTCAAGAATCTGCACAGTTAGAAAATGTAGAAGAATTATTACTGTATGTTGACAAACATTTTGCAAGTTTATCTCCTAAATTGTGGACAAAAAACTTTAAAATCCTTGGTTTTGGGTAAGAGACGGACCACATCCTGTGCGCCAATCTAAAATGTCCGATTTGAATTTTTTACGTGAAAATCTCTGGCAGTAGCTACTGTACCTACAAAAAATAAAATTAAAAATAAAAATACTGGCAGAGTAAGACTTAACTTCCTTTTCTTTCAGCCTTGAGTTTCCTTTCCTACGATTTGAAGTGAAATCACAGCAGTAGTGAATGTGTTTTAATGTTGACGTTTTCGTTGGAGTTCAAACTCTGTTTGGAACTGATTTATGTATACATTTTTTCCTCCTGACAATAATTGTAGTTTATGAAAGAATCATGACTGTGAGTCTGATGAAACTCCAGAACCTCCGTCTCACTGTTGAGTTTTTACAGCACTTACATTCTGTTTCTTTAGTTTTAATCATAGTCTTTTGGCAAAAGTTTGGTATTTTTTGTGTCCACTGAAATGTTTTAGTTCAGTAAACAAGATCCAGTCTCCATTGGTTGCTGCTTGCATGCTGGAAATATCTGATCTACAAGCTCACTGCAGTGACCTTAATTCAGGGAGCCCAACCAGTAGATTGGGATCTACTGGTAGATCTCGGCCTGATCACAAGTAGATCTCTGGAGATGTGGGGGGAAAGAAAAAAACAATGGGGTGGAGAGGAAAAAAGAGCGGTGTGTGTGTGTGTGTGTGTGTGTGTGTGTGTGTGTGTGTGTTGTGTGTGTGTGTGTGTGTGTGTGTGTGTGTGTGTGTGTGTGTGTGTGGTGTGTGTGTGTGTGTGTGTGTGTGTGTGTGTGTGCACGCGCGTCAGTCTGTCTACAAAGCGGCTCATTTGGAGGATTGTTGTCTGCTGTCTGTGAATTATGCCAACAGTATTGTTCTGCAACGTGTAATGGACTGTTATGCAACTTATAAAATGGAATATTCTGGACTGTTCTTATTATGATTGCATTTGCAATGGCAGTGTTTGACCAAGTCTGTTGTACTTATGTTTACTGTTGTAGGCCTATTTATGACAAGTCTGTTGTACTTTATGCTTATATGGACATAAAGTAAAGTGGTAAAACAAAGTAGTTTTGTGTTGTTGTGAAGTTGTGCAGGGCTGGCAACGATGCGTGTGGTTTGAAATGTTGATATTGGACTGGTAGATCCCGGAGGGTTTGGCTGCTGAAAAGTAGATCTTGGGTCAAAAAAGGTTGGGCACCCCTGCCCTAATTGAATTAATTGATTCATTTCAGCTCTGCTGTTCAAATGTTCAAATCCTGTACAGGAAAACATGGCGTATTTTGGACATAGTTCAAATGGTGTTTAATCATGATTAAATTAATTTTCAAGCTGCAATTAATCTGATTAGCCCAAATAGTGTGATCTTTACATAAAATGCTACAACACTACATGTACTGCTAGTAAGTTAGATCAACATAAAATGCTATCTACAGATACTGCAAGTTGACTATTTTGCATAGATATGCATGTAGGAGGTAGAGTACTAGTGCAAGTGC
>CM076966.1:56583242-56721189 GCA_039105355.1 Benthosema pterotum | reverse complement strand
TAGTAACCCGACACTACCCATTAGTCTTTCTGCTTAATTCGTTTTTTTCTCTCTCTCTCTAGAGAATGCATTGTGGAAATCCCTCAAAAATGACAGGAAAATGTGGGCTATCTACCATAAATACTATAGTCAGATTGTAAAGCCATAACAAACCTTGTGTCAAATGTTGCACATTTAGTTGTTGTCTATTTTGCTTTCATTGTCACTGATTCTTTTAGAGAACGTCACTTATCTAAGGGACTACTTTTTGCAGTAACTTATGCTCATGGACGACCGGTTTTGAGTAGAAAAAAATGTGGTATTTGAAAAGTGGTAAAAGTGGTATTTGATCATGTACATTAGTGAGGACCAGTGTTGGGCAATATTACTTAAGGGAAGTAATAATATTACTCATTACTTGGGTTTAAGCATAATTTGTACTTTTTTAGATAACTTTTAGATTACTTTTGCGCCGCCATTCGCGAAAACGCAGCAGAGATATGCAAACTCCATTCAGTTCATGTGGCATGTCCAATGCTGGCTCTTCTCTAGACTTCTATTGAGAATCTGGACAATAAATCTAGTTGTATTACTTTTACAGAGATAAGTAATAATATTACTATAATATTATTTTATGCTACTAGTTACACCCATCTCTGGTGAGGACCAATTATGTGAAAATACGTTGAAGAAAACTGTACCTTTTGTAGTATGTGCAAAGGTAAAGTAAAATGAGAAACCTCTTGTCGCAAAAAAAAAAAAAAAAACATGAACAGATGGAAATATCGTCTGTGTCAAATTGAATATAAAGAAACATGTGTCTTGGTTGCACCACCTAATGTTGTAACTACTTCAGGGCTTGTGTTAATGGTACGCCTGGGTCCGGCTGTGTGTTGTTGGATGTGTGAAAGAGCTGCTTTTTTCTGAAGAATATGGAGGCTTTTTTTTAATCCTTCGGGGGATGTCCAACTGGCGTTGAAGCAGCTGACCCTCCTAAACAGACCGGTCCTCCTGACTGACCACATACTAAAAGCTCCCAGTCCACAGGCCCCACAGTCAGTCAGGCCTTATTTTGGTGTCTGGAGGAAGATGTTGGGATTGTGATGCTTGGCGGTGATGCAGTGTAGCCTGGTGGCTTCCACACTGATTTCACTGCGTCGTTCGTTCCGCAGTCAATCTGAAAGAAATGTCACTTCGCAAACCAGTCTGGACGCAAACCAGTCTCTCCTATCCCCACAGGTGGACGGGACGAGGGGGTGTATTCCATATATTTATATCTATCGCGATGTATCGATCAAACACCTGGGCGATAGATATATCGATGCGGCTGCTATATCGCCATGGCAATAAGCATCATGAATTATCTGGTGATCATTGTTGACACACGTACCTCTGGTTAATGTCATCAAAGCTTCCTTTGCTTGCCTGGACACATGGATGTAATATTAGAAACAGGGGTGTAGTGGAGGACGGTGTCCCCCCACTTCTCACATCTAAAATATTTTTGGGCAAAAGTAGGCCTATGTTTTTTGTCTTGTCATTTACCTTCATGGATACAATACAATTAGGCATTGTAAACAATCTTTCTCAATATGCTATACTTGTTTTAATAGCGTGTCTGTGTGTGTTGCGCAGGTGCATGCAACTGCAAGTATGCATTCACGTGTCTTAAAGGGGAATTCCACTCATTTTCAATATTTTACTATGTCATTAATACACCTTAGAGATGTCGTGTGGACATGATAAAAAATGTTACCCCTATTCTGTGTTTCCTAGAAATGGAGGTCTGAAAAAAAATCATTAGCATGGTGAAATACATCTTGATGACATCATGAAGATGTGTTTCACCATGTTAATAAGTTTCATTTTTTTCTCAGAAAAAAAAAAAGTAAAATTGGTGGAATTCCCCTTTAAGTGGCGTCCCTCCCACTTCTAAAAGTACCACTACAACACTGGTTAGAAACATCGCTCTAAAATTGTTGTTTTGAACGGGAGCAAGTGGAGTGGAATAATACAAAATAAAGTGTCACTCACGACCAAAAGAACGCTACGTGATAAACACAGTGTTGGCACGATGATGAAGTAACTTGTCCAGTCATAGACCGTGACTGACATACGTGGAAGTTCAGTTCCGTTTCTGCCCTGTGCATTGTGGCCGCGATACGTCACTGACTTTACCTCTGCGTTTTCAACGCAGCTTTGTGGATGTTTGTAGTTTCACGATGGACAGTAGACCCCGCCCACGTGACCTGACCACCCCCCGCCACCGCAACCACACGGAGAAAAAAAAAAACAACCAAACACAGTCAGTGGCCAAAGATAAATGGCTGTCGGCCTTCGTTCGAAAAACATACTCTGTGTGTGTGTGTGTGTATGTGTGTGTGTGTGTGTTGTGTCACTCGGATCGCACTGCGACATAGACACGTGGCGTTAGCCAAAGAGCTGGCTCTCGCGCGCTTCTAGTTAATTATATTCAGTCATCCTTTGCTGATCAGCCTGCAGAGAGAGAGAGAGAGAGAGAGAGAGAGAGAGAGAGATGCTCAGGCTGAATGGAGAGGACCATGGTCCAGATCTATCACCATGCATCCAGAGGCACAACTCTGTTATTGTGTGGTGTTGGTGTGTGAGTTGTGGTGTGGTGTGAGTGTGTGGGTGTGGCAGCCTGGATGTAACATTTCCAATGGGGGGGGGGGGGGTGGCCAGCGAAAATGGCGTGAGGGCGGCTTCATCGCCCGTGGCACGAAGCGACACGGGCGATGAAGCCGCCCTCATGCCATTTTCATTTAAATTTTTAGTTCTGTGACCCACAAGATTATCTTGTGGGTCACGGGACTTATATTAGACAAGTAAAGCATCAACTATAACATCAGTTGTTGGGTTAGGGTTGCATCAGGTACACAGCATGCATGAAGCTGAAGGTCTGACTAAAAGTTTTCCATTTTCAATGATGAAATGCTGTTGGCTTAGTGGTGACACAACGGTAGTTAGTTGGTAGCAGCAGTAGTGTTTCAAATCATTTTAAATACAAGCACTTTGATTTGAAATTTTGAGCTAAATATAGTGACAAATGCGGCAAGTTGGCAACACTGTCAGCATGTCCTCAGTTGAATGTTAAACCTTGTATCTCAGTATGTTATCTGTTTATTAAGATCTTTTCATAGCCAACATTACATCCATTCCATTCCCAGACTGCCTGGGGAGATCATGCGCTCCCCGAGAAGAATGCTCTTTTTTTTTAATTTCCTGCAAAGTAATGTTTCAGGATACCAAGTCTTGACAGCCATGATATACTGTAGCAGCTACAGTTAGAATAGTTATAGGACAAGTTATGAAAATCAGGGAACTAAATCGTTTAGTTTAGTACATTCTTCTCAACTCCTTCCTTGGACTAAAAACAGTCACACCCGTCATCTTAAATCACATTTGGGGGAGTGCTATGGCCGTTTTCAGCCCAATGAGTGTGTTTGGCTATTATTATTTATTTATTTATTTATTTTATTTTTTCAAAACTAATGCTTGGAGTAGATCCAGAAACTCTAGCTAGACTTGCTACATTGATGACTACATTGATGTCATTTTTGCATGTTTTACCTTCTATAGCAGGGGTTTTCAACCTTTATGACACCAGGGACCACCATTCATTCAGCATTTGAGCCACAGACCACCATTTGATGACATTTTCACCCCAAAGACCTAAAACTAAATAATTATTTTGGTTTTGTCTACAAATCCAGGCTGGATTTTGCAAACAAAACAGTGTAGACTTCTTAATTAAGTGGTGCTAATTAGGATGGTGAATATTTTAAGAGTTAAACAACTTAGCTGGGGACCACCTGGAACCCTCTCAAGGACCACTGACCACCACCTGTTGAAAACCCCTGTTCTATAGTATGTGACTAGTACCCCGACTTTGACCTGCTTTTTTTTTTTTTTTTTTCATGAGGTTTCCAACAGGAGTTGAATTTCCACTTTTTAGTACATGTTATTGGACAGACGCCATTAGAAACACATTGGTGAAGACATTTCTTGGTAATGATTTTAGTTGGCAGATTGGTCAAAGATGTGATGAAATGCCCTAACTAGTGTTAGGGCATTAAGTGAGTTAAGTGAGTGTAGTGGAGATCTGTGGTGTCAGCAGCAGGGGCGGATGTAACATTTCCCAATTGGAGGGGCAAGAGAAAATGGTATGGGGGCGGCTTCGTCGCCTGTGTCGCTTTCGTGCCACGGGCAATGAAGGCACACCCATACCATTTTCAGTTAAAAGACTTATTAGGAAAGTAAAGCATCAACAATAACATCAGTTGTTGTTGAACAGACACGCAGCATGCATAAAGCTAAAGGTCTGACTCAGAGAGTTTTCTGTTTTCAATGATGAAATGCTGTTGGTTTAGTGGTGACACAGCTGTAGTTAGTTAGTAGCAGTAGTAGTGTTTCAAATCATTTTGAATATAAGCACTTTAATTTGAAATATCTTGAAATATCTTGGGAAACATCATGTTTGGTGGGGCAGTCAGGGCAGTTTGCGGGGGGCATTGCCCCCCCCCCCCCCCCCCCCCCCCCCCCCATGCCCATTGCCCATGCCTAGATCCACCCCTGGTCAGCAGGTGAACAACAGAATGGAATAGCATGATTGAATCCTCATTGGAACAGGTTGATATGCAGCGACACACTTCACTCACCCACCCACTGTTGCTCTCTCTCTCTCTCTCTCTCTCTCTCTCTCTCTCTCTCTCTCTCTCTCTCTCTCTCTCTCTCTCTCTCTCTCCCTCCCCCTCTCTCTCCTCCCTCCCCATGACATAAATACACATATCGCCAGCTTCTAGTCCCTGCATCTGTCTCATCCACGAGTTGCTAAGCAACAGGCTGTGTCTCTCTCTCTCTGTGTGTGTGTGTGTGTGTGTGTGTGTGTGTGTGTGTGTGCGTGTGTGTGTGGTGACGGCCAATGTCAGGGTTTTTTTTTTTTTTGCATTTTGAAAGAAAGATGTTGAGAAGGGAATGGAGAAAAGCAGGTGAGATGGACATCTATAGAGAGAGAATGAGTCAGGGAGGGGGCAGCGATGAAGAGCTGAAGGATCAGGCAGGAGAGGAGAGGAGAGGGAAAGCCAAGAAATGCTGTAGATTGTCTCCAGGCTTCCTCCCAGCCGGCCGTCCTAGAGCTGAATATATGAGAGACAGCCAGATCCAACAGCGACCAGCAACCAGGTTGAAACCAGGTTCTTAGTAGTCTCCACTTGATTCAGGTCCCTAACAAAACCCCTGCCCTAACCCAAACACGATGGCATGCAAAATAACCCAAGATATTTCAAATTAAAGTAGTTATAATTCAAATGATTTGAAACACTACAGCATTTCATCATTGAAAACAGAAAACTCTCTGAGTCAGACCTTTAGCTTTATGCATGCTGCGTGTCTGTTGCAACTTCCACAACAACTGATGTTAAAATGTTATTATTTATGCTTTACTTTTCTAATAAAACTCCTGTAACTGAAATGGTATGGGTGCGACTGGGGGCGCACCTATACCATTTTCATGAAGCCACCTACCCTCCAATTAAGAAATGTTACATCCATACACCCATGCTAGCCATACCTTTACTAGCCTGGGTTCCAGCCTGATTTTGCTGTGTTCTGCACAGACTGTTTTGCTAAGTGAGATTTCACATGCGCAGAACGCAAAGCAAATCAGACTGGATCCAGGGCTATACCCTAACCCAGTGTTGCCCACACTTTTTTGACTTGAGAGCTACTTTCAAAATGACCAGCTCAACAAGATCTACACATCAAAAATGTGAAAATGTTCCATGACTGAAAATCCATTTCAAGGCCCCCTAGAAAGTTTGAGCTTTGAAATAGTGGTGATGGTGTTACTTACTGTTATAGTGTTTAAGAATAATGTGCATTAAAATGAAAAATAGAGGGGGAGAATTGGAAGGTTGGAAGGTTTTCTTGTATATGCTACTACTGACGTCTGAAAACAGTATTTGGGGTTTGAGTTGACAGTTTGTGATGTTGACTTTAGTCTCTCGCACCCAAAACTAAGAACTGTTTTTGTCCAAAATTGGGAAGAACTGTCAAAACATTGGTCAAAATAACAATTATTCTCCATTTTCTAATTGTGTGGACTCTTGAAATTATGTAATTCAGATGTTTAAATATAATTTAAACATCTCTTGAGAATGTAAAATGAAACCAAATGGACCCGTAAGGGTCCATTTGGTTTCATTTTAACGCTCTCAAGAGTTACAGATCTATACATTTCAGGGGACTGTCATGTGATCTACCTGCATGGCCTGTGTGATCTACTGGTGGATCACCATCTACTTTTTGGGCAGCCCTGCCCTAACCAGACTCTTGCCCTGACGCTTCCCTTTACTCTAGCCCTAACCAAACCCCTTACCCTGGTTGCGACTAGACAACGACCTGAACGTATAGCTTCAACTTGGTCGCATCTTGTCGGTCAACTAGTCGCGAAGCTATGCTGGTCGCTACTGGATCTCTCTCTCCTTCCTGGAGGATGTACATACAGGCCTGTGCCTTGCCACTATGGTAGCAGCGACTATAGCGAGGAGGTCACTGGCAAAGACAGCATGATTTACCAGACTGGCAGGCAGGCAGGCAGCAGCCACTGAGCTGTTATTGGAGGAGAGCAGGGCATGCTCAGAATAGAAAATCAGACAAAGTGATTGGATTCCTCCTCCCCACCCCTCTCTCTCTCTCTCTCTCTCTCTCTCTCTCTCTCTCTCTCTCTCTCTCTCTCTCTCTCTCTCTCCTTGTACTCTCTCTAGAGAGAGAGTGTTATGAGTAATAGGGCCACTCCCACCACCCAGCACCACTCGTTTCCTCCACCACAGTCTGAAATACATTCTGCTCTCTCTCTGTGTGCAAGTCATTCTCTGCTGCTGCATCACATCTCACCCCACACTGCACTGCTGCTGCTGCTGTTTCTGTTTCTGTTTCTCTCTCTCTTTCTGCAAACGGAGTAGGACCTTGTGAAATAGGCAAAAGGATGTGGAAAAACAATCCAATCTCCTCTTTTATTCCAAACCAGGAATATACGATATTGATTGTGCCACAGTTGAAGGCAAGCTGGTATATATGGTGCATAGCAGGGCCTCTCATATGCACTGATAATATGTAATTTGTTTTACCGCCTCAACACTTCTTCTCCTTCGTTCCACCTAATGTGACGATGTGATTGGCTGAGCATGTACAGTATGGTGGCGTCCCTCACTTCACATGAGTGTGATTAGGTTGCCGGTTCAAACCCCAGGCTCCCCCAGAGAAGTGTCCTTGAGCAAGACACTGAATCCCTAATTGCTCCGAATGTGCTGGTTGTGCCTTGCATGGTTTTCACCACCATAATGTATGAATGTGAGTGTGTATGGGTGAATGTGATGCACAATCTATGTAAAGCGAATTCTCCTCCAATCAGGATCGAGCGGCAGGTTCACATAGTGTAGCTACTCTTGGGCGCCCCTAGTGCACCAGGCTGGTACTACACAATGAATTTCAAATCACTTACCCTATACCTTTAAAATATTCATCATCTGAATTAGCACTATTTAATTAAGAAGTCTACACTGTTTTGTTTGCAAAAATCCAGCCTGGACTTGTGAACAAAACCAAAAGGATTCTCTAGTTTTAGGTCTGTGGGCTAAAAGTGGTGGTCCGTGGCTCAAATGCTGAATAAATGGTGGTCCCTGGTGTCAAAAAGTTTGAAAACCACTGAACTAAAAGAAGTCAACTATACAACTATAAATTCCATTCTGCGTTCAACCTTTAGGTGCCATTCATTGTGTCCCCCTAATGCATCTTCCCTCTGTCTGTCTCTCTCTCTCTTGCGTGCGTGTATGTGTTTACCCCCCCCCCCCCCCTCTCTCTCTTTCCACACATGTGTTTATAATGAAGCCAATGCGTTTGGGTCAGGGTCTGATAGAGGAGCTGTATATGGGCTGTGGTTGCCTAGGATACCGCAGCAGCAGCAGCAGCAGCAGCAGGGCCACGGCTGGCTTTATTTGCACACCAAATGGGCTGGCTGGCTGGCTGGCCACTGCCTGTCCTCTCTATACATACATACACACAGCGCTTCGCTTCTTAACACGCTATGTCAATCCGTCTGTCATGAGGGGATGGCCGAGGAGCCAACGACGCGGTGCACACAGTGCACACACACACACACACACACACACACACACACACACACACACACACACACACACACACACACACACACACACACACACACACACCAGGGGCGGATCTAGGCATGGTTATGGGGGGGGGGCAATGCCCCCTTAAATGCCCAGTCTGCCCCACCAAACACGATGGCATGCAAAACAATCTAAGATATTTCAAATTAAAGTGCATATATTTAAAAATGATTTGAAACACTACTACTGCTACTGACAAACTACAATTGTCACACCACTAAACCAACAGCATTTCATCATTGAAAACAGAAAACTCTCTGAGTCAGACCTTTAGCTTTATGCATGCTGCGTGTCTGTTGCAACTTCAACAACAACTGTTGTTATTATTGATGTTTTAATTGCCGAAAATGGTATGGGGGCGACTTCATGGTATGGGTGCGGGCGATGAAGCCGCCCCCATTCCATTTTCTCCTGCCCCCCCCTCCAGTTGGAAAATGTTACATCCGCCCCTGGCACACAGGAGTCATTGGAGCGCACCCTCTTTGGCCTTCCAAACGGAGAGATGTTATGGTCGCCAGGTCTCGTCTGCTAATAACCGTTAACCGATAAGGAAGCTAGAAAAAGTGGCCTTCCGGGCACAGCAGGTCTCCGCCAGGAGTATACGGTTTAACGGTTTGGGAGATTAGCTGGTAACAGATGGACACACACACACAGAGTTTGGTGTGTGTCAAAAGTCAGGATCCTGGTGGTGCTATAACAGGCCGTTGTGGAGAATTTGAGGCAGAGGTTCGTGGTTGGCATCCAGGGAGTGTATGTGTGCAAATTGTGGTATCAACCGGATTAACGGTGCCAGAGATTAGCTGGTAACAGACGGACACACACACAGGAGTGTAAAACATGCTCCCCACCATGCCTCCAGAAATTGCCAAATATATATCTCTCTGTGGTGAGTTCATCATTGAACAATCCTCATGCGTAAACTCCATACAGCCTTGTATTTTCCGGGTGTGTGCCGTGTGACAGCACCCGCAGATAGACAGAGCAATGCCCATTCATAAAATAAAACTATAAATACATACAGACATGCAATGGTAGTTACTTGACCAAGGTTTAGCGAAGGGCCAGTGGCTGTTGCAATGAACACACCCTGCTCCCCTGGCTAGTAGGGTAATAACGTGGATGAAATTAGAGAATGTAGAAGAATGGTCATTTCGATCTAGTGGATGTCTGCCTGTTTTGTTTGCGAAAGCCTGGTATGGTGGGAAAAAAAAAAATAGAAATCTTTGGGTTTTGCTTCTGTGAGGTGAACATTTCATCAAATGGTGGTCCATGGCTCAATTGCTGACTAAATAGTGGGCCCTGAAATCAAAATGGTTGAAAACCCACTGCTCTAGAGAGGTTGGATGGATCCTGTATCACATTGGTTACAACGTTGGTGTTGGTGTTGCAGTTGTTGCGCAGGCTATAGTATTCCATTTAACCAACCCCAGTCTAACAACAACTGACTGACTGCCTGCCAAGCTCTGCACTGCTGTTTCTGTTTCTGGTTAGGCAATAGGCATGGAGAATATGCACGTACACACACACACACACACACACACACACACACACACACACACACACACACACACACACACACACACACACACACACACACACACACACACACACGCACTGAAACATGCCCTACCCCACACTTGCAGCTGTTGTGTTGTTCAGCTGTTGGAGTGGAAAATTTAAGGTGTGTAATTGTGTACAATGACAGGCGTTAAGTTAAGAGCAGCAAAAGGGAGGGAGGGGAAAGGGGGTGGGTGGGGAAGTCAGGGGTAGGGGTGGGGCAAATGCCCTTTTTTTTTCATGCTTAGGGCAGCAGCAGGAACTCTCAGAATATCCCTCATTAGCCCTGAGGCCTGTCTGTCTATCTGTCTGTCTGGATGTGGGGTTTGTCTGGGCCATGTGGGTCTAGATCAGTGGTTTTCAACCTTTTTGATAGCAAGGCTCCACCATTTATTCAGCACTTGAGCCACGGACATTTTAGCCACCACAGACCGCAAAGTTAAAGATTTCTCTTGCTTTCGTCCACAATACCAGGCTGGATTTGGGGAAACAAAACAGGCAAACCTACAGACCAAAATGACCATTAATCTTCTAGTGTGTGGACTTGGGGATAATTCAGCTGATGAATAGTTTAACTCTTTGAGAGTGTAAAAATGAAACCAAATGGACCCGCAAGGGTCCATTTGGTTTCATTTTTACGTTCTCAAGAGTTACGTCTGGTTACATCTGGTTAGTTACATCTGGTTAGATGGATGGTCAGTGTTGGGTTTGTGTTTTCTTTCATGGAAATGTTGCAACGTCCAATGTTGTGCAATTTTCTGTCCTTCATAAAACTTGAATAATTGAGAGGAGATCCCACTTAATAATTTACAAATTGTTAATGTACGTTTTGGACCAGGGCCAATTCTAAAAAATAAGTCTTCTAGGTCCCAAAGGTTTACGGTGACCTGTCAAGTCAAGGACTCCCAGAATTACAGTATCTGTATTCGTTTATGGACTCTAGAAGAATATATATTCAGTCATGGGCAGTAACTTGTTACAAGTAGCTAAGCTACATAGCTTAACTACATTATCCCACACACAGTTTCAAATTCCGCCCATTTTAATGGGTAGAAAACCTCTACAGCAATATACATCCCAAAACTTAGACATGCCACCATCCTATGTTCAAACCCACCCCTAGATTATTATTATGATGCCACCATCCTATGTTCAAACCCTCCCCTAGATTATTATTATGATGCCACCATCCTATGTTCAAACCCACCCCTAGATTATTATGTTTATTATGTTTTTATTATGTTTTTTTTTTTTTTTTTTTTTTTTTTTATTATTATTATTTAGAAAGTTGTACATTCATTCATATATGTAGTGTTGATGTAGCAAGCTACTTTTGTCGTGTAGCTTGTAGTGTAGCTTGCTACACTTATCTGGGGATAGCTTGTAGTGTAGCTTTTTTCAAGAGTAACAAGTAGTGTAGCTTACTACATTTTCTCAGTAACTTGCCCATCATTGTTTATATTCAAAGATTTGTGCCACATTTTCAGTTTTTTTTTTTTCTTCAAAAATCTAAATATTGACCATCATTACTAAGCCACCATATAGGAGGCTACTGCTTAGCGTAGTTGCTAGCTGGCATGGTGACTATATTTAGCTTAGCTTAGCTTTTGTAGCCAATTAACAGACAAGTGTTGCACTTCAGAAACACTCAGACGTAGCCTGAGGACGTGGCTGGACTATTAGGCTGTGTTTTTTACAATGACCAGCTCAGTGGTCTAGCGCAGGGGGTCAGCAACCTGCGGCTCTAGAACACAGCCCTGGCTGTAGCATTATTTATTACATACACACTGGGGTGATCTGCCAACATAATATAAACATTTCAGTCACTGACAGCAGCCAACACGCGATGCGCTGTCTGACAGTTACGTCGCCAGTTAACTTGTTGGCCATGCCACAAAATCCCAGCACTTATCAGAGATCGAGCTTTAACCTGAACCACCCGTTTTCAACAGTTTACTATATCATTAATATATGTTAGAGATATTGTGTGGGCATGATAAAAAAGTTCCCCCATTCTGTCTTTCCTTGAAATGGAGGTCTGGGGAAAAAAACATCATTAACATGGTGAAACACAACTTGATTACATCATCAAGTTGCGTATCACCATGCTAATAATTTTTCTTTTAGGACCTTTTTTTCTGAAAGTGTACAAATGTGAACCAAATGGACACGCCAGGGTCCATTTGGTTCACAATACGTTGGTAGGTAGTGAGAGTGTACACATGAGTGAGAGTGAGAGTGCACGTATGAGTGAGAGTGAGAGTGCACGTATGTAGTGTAAGCAGCAGCATCCTGCAGTGAGACGCTGGCCTCTGTCTGACCGCAGAGGGAGTGGCTGAACGCACCGACGGAGCACTGGAGGAGGGTGTGTGTGTGCGCGCGTGTGTGTGTGTGTGTGTGTGTGTGTGTGTGTGTGTGTGTGTGTGTGTGTGTGTGTGTGTGTGTGTGTGTGTGTGTGTGTGTGTGTGTGTGTGTGTGTGTGTGTGTGTGTGTGTGTGTGTGTGTGTGTGTGTGTGTGTGTGTGTGTGTGCAGAGAGGAGGGGGGGTTAAAATTGGCAGAGAGATAGAATGGATGGAGGAGAGAACTACCAAGCCCCAGTCCAGTCTCAGAGAGTCACTTCTCCTCTCTCCTCTCCTCTTTTCCGCAATCTTCCTCTTCTGGAGTGGTGGAGGTGGAGGAGCGCGCTGACATCACCCACCAAACATTAGAGCCTAGTAGTACATCTCTTCCTGTATCACTGCTGCTCTTCTTGTGGGACATGTGGGAGCCGGTAGCGTACTGTCGCTAGTGACATGTATTATTAGGCTTGGTGATGATGCCACTGGGGGTGGGATTGTTACCTAACAGCCCTGCCCAGACAACAGCCATGGATGGCCTGTCTTCAGTGTTCTCTTAGAGGTCATTTTGATGTCATGTTTTTATAATATAAGAATAATAATCTTTATTGTGCCGTACTGTAAACAAAAGCATCCCATCATGTACACTGCATACAGAACCATCCTATCAGCGGGGCAACTTGTTTAATGCCACAGTGGCATAGGGAACAACAGTCCTACTAAAACAGACATGACCCAGATGGCATGAGGTCAAAAAGGGGGGATGGGATTGATGAGGAAATTGATTATCAGATAGATATATAATAAAGTCATTTTACCAACACTATGATGACTAGAGCAGCCCATTCTGTGCTTGTTTGCCTGTTATTGTTGTTGTCATACAGGTGTCATACAGTCACCCTGTCTTTAATCACTCATGAGAAGAATAGCTGAATTGGCTGCAGTGTCGAAGTGTCCTTGAGCTAAAAAAAAACTCCCATATTATGTTGGGTCTGCAATCTCTACTGTATCTATTAAGTACTCTCCATGTCTCTGTCCCACGCACACAAACGCACACACACTCACACTCATCTGGAAAAAATCAACACACCATTACGCGCAACACTTCAGTCAGAACGATCACACGCACACACAGACACACACACACACAAACGTTAACAGATGTATCTTTCAATCGGGACAGTGTAAGGAGTAGGAAGCGAGGTCTTGTGTTTCTGTGAGTGGGGCTTCCTTGTGTGTTTGCGTGTGTGTGTGTGTGTGTGTGTGTGTGTGTGTGTGTGTGTGTGTGTGTGTGCGTGTGTGTGTGTGTGTGTGTGTGTGTGTGTGTGTGCGCGCGTGCACGAGTCTCACTTCTCTGCACAAATTTTGTATACTAGAGAATTTGCTCCTCGCATCTCTAAATGTAGCCGTAAGTAACCACTCAACTGGTGCATGAATGGTCCTAAATGAGTGTTTAGTGCGATTATTGTTCTAGAATCCTCAAAGCTGACCCACTTTGACTCTGGTATAATATGTTGTCCCTGCGTTGGTTTGTTTATCCCTTTCCCGGCAAGTGGTCCAGCTTCCTGGCACATTGTTTGGTGTGGTGGGAGTGTGTATACTATATAGGGTAGGGGGGGGTCCCCGAGGAGAGCAAAGGGGGAGCGAGGCGGTGGGCTCAAATACCAGAATGGTCAACCCAATTAAAAGCCGGACCAGCCGAAATGTTGCGACATTGAGGGGTCAGAAAACCGAGTGCTAGTCGGGAGAGCTGTTCCAGTCTGAAAGAGGGACAAACTTTTGTTTGAAATACATTGTTTTCAACGAGGGCGGCGCAAATAAGAGCTATTTATGCGTGCAACATCTGTTGTAAAAGTATTGTGTGGTGACAACTAAAGTCTCTGTAACGTTTAGGCTGTAGGTCCGCTAGTAGCCACTACAAAACGATCTAAAAGAAAGGGATTTATGATCATCAAAGCTTGGTTGTTGGTGTTTATGCTGTACTAAATGATCTAAAACAAAGGGATTTTATAAACATTAAGCATGGGTCGTTGCCTGATATTTCTGCTGCTATATTCTATTATTACAAAACACTCTAAAAAAATGAAGACAAAGAAGTCTACGTAGAAGAGCCGCCATTGGACTCAGAGCCCATGAAGCGAACGGGAGTTTGCGACGGCGTAAACTCTGTCTATACTCGGGGCTGGCTTGGGTCTTTGGTCTGCCGTCTCTGTAGTAATATAATAATTATATCTTCTGTAGCTGCGCGTGTGCCTCTCTCTCTCTCTGACTGGCTTACTGACTGACTGGTTGATTTGACTGGAGTTGTTATAAATAGAAGTCTTTGAATAGGAGAACTGCAAAGGGAAGAGAGAGAGGGGGGAGGGGGAGGGGGAGGAGGGGCACTGGCGCCAGGGAGGAGATGAGTGCCAGCGTCGTCCCATAGTAGTGGAAAGAAAAAAAAAAATAAGGCAGGGCTCTGGTTTCTTCTAACGTGCGCTGCAGCACGCCTACACACGCACGTTACAGTCACACACACACACACACACACATACACGCCCCCCAGCGTGCACAGGGAGGGGGGGAGGGAGGGGGGAATATTGAGGTAATGGATGTATGATTTATTCATAGTGCTGTGGCTCTGTGTGGAAGAGACAATCTATTGGAGTGGATGGATGGAAGTCCACCAGGCTCAGGAACACTAGCAATGTACCAGAGCACAGGGGCGGATCTAGGCAGGGGCATGGGGGGGGGGGGTGGCAATGCCCCCCGCAAATGCCCTGACTGCCCCACCAAACACGATGGCATGCAAAACAACAACCCAAGATATTTCAAATTAAAGTGCTTATATTTAAAATGATTTGAAACACTATTACTGCTACTAACTAAACTACAGCTGTGGCACCACTAAACCAACAGCATTTCATCATTGAAAACAGAAAACTCTCTGAGTCAGACCTTTAGCTTTATGCATGCTGCGTGTCTGTTGCAACTTCAACAACAACTGATGTTATTATTGATGCTTTACTTGGTTAATAAAAGTCCTGCAAACGAAAATGGTATGGGTGCGACTTTATCGCCGCACCGATGAAGCCGCACCGATAACATTTTCAGGCCCTTGCCGTTCTCTCCCTCTCTTTCTCTCTAGATGTTGAAAATGGAGATCAGGCTGTCCTGATCTACCGCTGGAAGTAGTGTCTCCTGGCTGTGTGACGTGTAAATGTGTTCTCAAAGAAGCGTGTTGCTAACCATCCACCCTCTCTCTCTGTCTGTCTCTCCTCAGACGGTCGATGACGATGCAATGGCAGCGTGAATGAGGTTTGGCGTGGGGAGAGCTGAACGATGCCCAAAGGTGGGGGTTCTAAAACCCCCCAGCTGGACCACTTCCCACTCAGCACCGACATGGTGGAGAAGCAGGGTGGGAAAAAGGTAAGAGCCATACATGAATGAATGAATGAATGAACGCTCTCCAGGGGTTGACACTAAGGTCTCCGAGGCACTTGCCCATCGGGCAAGTGCAAGTCAGGTTCTACTTGCCCTCAGGTCATGGTCACTTGCCCCCCAGGTTCCAGGTGGTCCCCAGTTAAGTTGGTTAACCAGATGTAACTCCTGAGAACGTAAAAATGAAACCAAATGGACCCTTGCGGGTCCATTTGGTTTCATTTTTACACTCTCAAGAGTTAAAATTCATCATCTTAATTAGCCCAGGTCTACACATGTCTACGAATGTAGAAGATTAGGTCATTTTGATGTGTATGTTAATTTGCCTGTTTTGTTTCCCAAATCCAGCCTGGAATTGTGGATAGCTAGAAAGCAGGGAAAGACACAGAGGCAGAGTGCAATGACTGCCTTCAAGACAAATTTATCTTGTGTTGTGTTATAGTGCACCAAGTTGCACACCTGCCCGATCGGGCAACCAGGTAGCAGTCTTCACTTGCCCCACCATTTTTTTTACTTTCCCCGGGCAAGCGGGCAAGTGTTAGTGTCAAGCCCTGCTCTCTCTCTGTCACTGCTGTGATTGTCATGAGTAGAAATTATCTGCCGTAGTCTGAATGATGGGAATTATGAATTCTCTTGGACAGGGGTGTAGTGGAGAGGGGATACGAGGGGACGGCGTCCCCCCACTTCTCACATCTAGAATATTTTTGGGGCAAAAGTAGGCCTATGTTTTTTGTCTTTACTTTCATGGATACAATTAGGCATTGTAAACAATCTTTCTCATAATGCTATACTTGTTCTAATAGCGTGTCTGTGTGTGTTGCGCAAATGCACGTGTCTTAAAGGGGAATTCCACTCATTTTCAATATATTACTATGTCAAGAGATGTTGTGTGGACATGGTTAAAAAAATAAAAGTTCCCCCCATTCTGTGTTTCCTAGAAATGGAGGTCTGAAAGAAATCATTAGCATGGTGAAATACATCTTGGTGACATCATATAGATGTGTTTCACCATGTTAAGGAGTTTCCTGGGTGGAATTCCCCTTTAAGAGGCGTCCCCCCACTTCTAAAAGTCCCACTACAACACTGCTCCTGGATCAGGACAGAAAACTCAGGTGGAGGCAAGTCTTGTTGCGATCACAGGTCCCAACTTAGTATGTAAACCGTGAGGAATCTCGTCATGCTGTGATGCTATGCTGTAACTTCCTGATGCTGTGTTGTTCCTGTACTACACACACACACACACACACACATGCGTGCATTTTGTTTATGAACCGATAGTGTTGATTCGGCCCGTTGTTTTGCCTCCACCGCCTTGTTGAACGTCAAAATCTGACAGATTAACAAACCCACGTCTTATTACTTCAGTTTTCTTCATAAGCTGGCAGTATTCTGTTGTTTATCCACCAACGTTGCCGGTGTGTTGTTTCATCATGATTCGAAATCCGATGTTGATCCACCAGCGCTAGCTGGTGCATTAGCGAGAACGGTCCCGCTGCAGACCTAGCCTAGGAGTGGACGAGCCTCACAGTTGATGTGATGACGTCACATCAACCCACAGGCCCCTGTTGTAGCGCAGAACCCTAGCCCCCTCCAACCGTAACCCTAATCCTAAATGCCCGACCCTCAACCTAACTAAATCCCCGACGCTCAACCACCTCACAGACCGTCAGGTCTGTGAGGTCGGGGATTTAGGCTTAGGGTTACGGTTGGGGGGGTCTAGGGTTTTGCTACAAACATTGCTACACCCTTCTCTAAACCTACCCCTAAACCTAACCGCAAGCTAAGATGGTGCTGATAAGCAGCGGGGAATACTGGGAATTATCGCTTGATAACGGTAGAAGCGGGTGGGACATGGCAACAAGAGGGGCCTGTGGGTTGATGTGTGACGTCATCACATCAACTGTGAGGCACGGGTCTGCAGCTGGAGCCTTTTGGCATTAGCTGATTATTCCAGGGAAGTGCACACATTATACATCAAAGGGGGGCAGCGCTGCTATTTGTTGAACAAGTTGAATGAGTTACTTATGAAAGAATTACTGTGTTGCTGAAACGTTGACGAGGGGATATTATTATTATGTTGTGCAAGTACTTTATTAATAATTATGCTGAAACGAGTGCAGGGCACAGGGCTGTATAGCCCACAGCTATAAACCTCCCCCAGGGCTTTTAGTTAAGGAGTTTGGCCTGTCTGAAACTGCACTAACTCAACTGCAGAGAAAAGTAGTTGCTCTTTCCTACGTACACTTTGCGCTGTCAACAGATACAGTGGCGGTGATGACTTGGTAAATAGGTCATCATACCGGGAGTGTTGTGCTGCCAGCCTGCGTCAACGGTGTTGCACTGTGCTTGCACATAGTCTTGTTATTGTCATAGGTTTGTAATATTAAATCATACGTCAGACAGAACAAGAGACAATAGTTTCTTAGTAGTTGCGACTACTTTACTGGTCGTGGTTGGAGCTATAGGTGCTTTTACAACTATAGTTGCAACCTGGTCGCGACTACTTGCTTATGCTCGCGACTAGTTTATAGGTCAAGGGAGACTCCAAGCCTAAACATAACCCTATCTCTAACCTATAGAGGCAACTTTAGTGTGTACAAACACTGTGTTTGTATACAGAATCTAATCTCACCACCTAACCTCCACTCTGACTCAGACTGCTTGGCTAAACACATTAGTGTCGCCTTGTCCAGAGCCCGACAAATGTTTTGTTTTCATTTGTCATTTTCATTTGGTTGACAACAACAAAGTTCTGGGCAGTCTGCAGGACAAAGCAAGTGTCCGTCAAAGTAGAAGCAACATTGAGGGGGAAAATGTTGCCCATAATACCTTTAACCCTGAACATAACTGCAGGCATGGAGCAGCACATGTTTACCAACCTGGTCGTTCTACGGAGCCCCCCGTCCCCTCCGTTGTCCAGCCGTCCCCTCCGTTGTCCAGCCGTCCCCTCCGTTGTCCAGCCGTCCCCTCCGTTGTCCAGCCGTCCCCTCTGTTGTCCAGCCGTCCCCTCTGTTGTCCAGCCGTCCCCTCGTCCAGAAGCTATAGTCCAAACAGGGTAGATACCCTCACATGTTCTTCCCGTGTCCCGTAGGGTAGATGCCCTCACAAAACCATGCAGTAATCCTGGTCTCTAGACTGCCTCCCCCTGGCCAGCCGGTCAAGCTGATGGAGGGGACAGGAATTCGTTGGAATAATGTGCTCCTTCCACACACCACTGTACCTGTTAACCTTTGTAGTGCAAATAAAATGAACTAAAAAATCCCACCTCTCTCCACTAGCGTGTGAATAATGCCAGCCTCCCCAGTCCCTTTGGTCCTGTTAATAAACAATTAGATGATGCTGCTGCACACTAAACAGCACTTTGAACAGGGAGGAAACATTGTTGGGCAGAGAATGCAAAGGGGGAATAGAATTTATCCTGATGTCCTACCACAGCCTTATGGGAGGAAGGGATTGGTCGTACCTCACTAAGGGATTAGTGAGGTAGCCTGGATGGTCTTCAAATGGCCCAGCCAACGCACATACAGCCAGTTAGCACTGGAAACACCATGTTGAGGCTGCTTTCCAGCATTTCCAGCACTTGCTTGAATTGCCCCCCGGGGGGGGGTGCCCCCGGGGGGGGGGGGGGGGGGGGGGGGGTGCCCCCATTGGTAGAATGGACTGTTCTCCCCATATGAGAGAGCGGTCATGTAGAGCAGCTCATCCAATGACCTGTGGGTTGGCGGTTTGAATCCCGGCTCCTCCTGTCTACATGTTCCAATGTTCTTGGGCAAGACCTGGTTGTTGTGCCTTGCATGGTGTCTTCTGCAATCGTTCTGAATGTATTGCAAGTAATGTAAAGCCAAGATGTATTTCCAAGAGAAAACCTCCATAGAGAAGCATTTACTTCCAGTAAACAAAAAGATTGTTTCCTTGCATTCTTGCAAGTACATTTTCTTTGTGTGTTGGGGGAAATCAGAACGTGTCCACTAAGGAAAGTAGGCTTTCTAATATAATTACACAAACCTTTGTATTGGTGAGTAGGCAAAACGTCCTTGTTATTTACACCAAAGACGAGAGGCTGGACGGCATTAATGCAAGTGGCATTAAAAGCTAATGGGATGCGTAAAAAGAACAGATTTACAAGCTATCGACATGGCATGACACAACCCGGCATGGAGCGTTATGTTGGCTTATTATACGGCTCGAATGAATGCTCCAATCAGAAGGCAGCATTCTGGTCACATGAGCGGTCAGATATGAATGGCTGTTGATGACATACAGTACCTACTTACTACTACCTAGTACCTACTGTACTACGGTACAACACCTGCAGGTGTAGCACCATTTCCATCGTCTGTGTCTCTCATGGAGATGTCTGTGTCTGATGTCTGCGTGTTTCTAAAGAGTGCTGCAAACTGTCTGTGGAAAGTTGACTGGTGTTTAGGTAATCAATAATGGGCAGGTGTGTGGGGTTTGCCACGGCAGTGAATTGTCTGGGGGCAGAGGCTAGCCGCACAGGAGAGGGTGAGGGGACTTTGATGGGGAACTCCACCCATTTTCAGCATTTTAATATTTCATTAATATACTGTACCTCAGAGATGTTGTGTGGACATGATAAAAAAAAGTTCCCCCAATTCCGTATTTCCTAAAAATGGAGGTCTGAAAAAATGATTAGCATGGTGAAATACATCTGATGACATCTCCCCCCTTTTTCCCCTTTTTCCTGAGAGGGTACAAATGTAACCAAATGGACCCGCTAGGGTCCATTTGGTTCACATTTGTACCCTCTCAGGAAAATTTAGAAAGTTTTGAAATGAAAATTTTGAAAATTAAAATTCCCCTTTTACCTGATTAGGCCCCACTGGCAGAGCCTGACCAGAACCGTTTGTTGTGGTGATTCTGGACAACAGTGTGTCCTTCCCACCGACCGAATCAAGACCGGGAACTAACTACGCTGTGCGGTCTTGAAACAAGTTGTCTGCATTGCAACCATGTGGCGGACACGCATGTGTGAGACCTTTATAGTTAGATGCATATCTACGATGATTCCAGACTAACATTAATACCTGCTTCCTATACATACTGTCTCTTTGGGAGTCAGCCAATAGATAATATAAAACTAAATTTTGTAGCGTTAATGGTCCCTCACAGCTGACTCAATAAATTAGTAAATAAGGGAGGAAACAAGATGAACGTTTTAACTTTAATTTGCACTTTCAATACAGGCTAAAAAAGAACCTGCTCTGTTTGTCTGTCTGTCTGACGGCCGCTCTAAAACCGCTCTCTCAATGTCCATGTATCACTTAGTTCCTAAGTTCCTTGGTTATCCTCTCAACCAACCAACCATTCTATCAAAACAGGCCCTTGTTTGCATCTTGTTGAGGTGTGTGCTATCGAGAGGCCCTGATACACTAGCAATATTTTGATCAATATCAACTCCAATGTCAATGGGCAACATGATGAGACACATGGCAACAGGCAACACCCCCCATTAAAAAAAAGAAATGTTATTTTTAATAAATTGTTTTTACAATTTGTTTTTAGTTTGTACCGAGTCATTCAACCAAATGTTCACTTAGCAGACTGTGATTGGAGGATTCTGAAATGTTGAGCAGTAGAGGGCGCTAATGATCTGACTTTTCCAAACAACCAGCGATTGATCATTTTGTATAGAAAAGTGAAAAGTCAACGTTGATAATTGATGTTGCTTGTTGATATTGATCAAAACATTGCTAGGCGTACCAGTGCCTTTGTTTTGGGGGTGTATTTGTTCTTTTCATAACGTTTTACAGTTATCATCGGTGCAACATTATGTAGATACAGTCCACAGTGTCTGTTACTGGCCAGGTTCCTGTGCATTCTGTCTGAACCCTTCCAGAATAGTACACATCTCTCTGTCTCTCTCTCTCTCTCTCTCTCTCTCTCTCTCTCTCTCTCTCTCTCTCTCTCTCTCTCTCTCTCTCGCCAATGGAAAAGAAATTAAATTCCAAGATATCTTGCCTGACTGAGAGGAAGTCATTTCTGTCTGTCTGTCTGTCTGTCTGTCTGTCTGTGTGTGTTGTGTTGTTGCTGCTTGTTATTATTATGCCACAAGGTTCTGGGACGCAGCCTGATGATGTCATGCTGTGTGCGGCGGCAGCGGCGCTGCTGCTAACTTAGTTCCAACGCTGCAGGCAGGCAGGCAGGCAGACAGGAGAGGAGCAGGGGCGGATGTAACATTTCCCAATTGGGGGGGGGGGGGGGGGGGGGGGGGGTCAGAAGAAAATGGTAAGGGGGCATCTTCATGAAGCAAATAATACTTTTAAATACTTTTAAATCCAAGCACTTAAATATGTTGGGTTGTTTTGCATGTCATCATGTTTGGTGGGGCAGACTGGGCATTTAGGGGGGCATTGCCCCCCCCCCATGCCTATGCCTAGATCCGCCCCTGGAGAGGAAAGGAGAGGTGCAGCTTACGCAGGCGTGGATGTACAGCCCTCTGCACAGGATTGCATCAGACTCTGGCATGGAGGGGAGGGGAGGAGGGGAGGGGAGGGGAGGAAGGGAGGGGAGGGGAGCACGCAGGGGGTGGGAATAATAAAAAAAGAGGGAGGCAGTGTGCGAGGAAAGCAGAGTGAGAGACGAACAGTACAAGCATTGCTAGGAGACCACCAAACAGGGAGGCTCGTGAACAGCAGGTTTGCAGCAGAGCTGTTGGCTGTTTCTTTTTTTTTTCTTTGCTGTTTTGACTCTGAGTGTAACTCTGGAGGACTCTGGAGGCTTTAGCTGCTTTTTAGCCACTCTCTGTAGACTCAAATTAGCATTGTTGTTGTTGATGTTGTTCTGTTTTTTTGCATTCCCCTTGTGTAGTAACCATGACATTTTGGCAACCCCCCAAAAAATCCTCCCCCGGATATAACTCCCAATTCTTTTCATATATACCCACGGGTTGGTGTGTCAGACTTGTTTAGTGTGTGTGTGTGTGTGTGTGTGTGTGTGTGTGTGTGTGTGTGTGTGTGTGTGTGTGTGTGTGTGTGTGTGTGTGTGTGTGTGTGTGTGTGTGTGTGTGTGTGTGCGCGTGCGCGCGCCTGTAGGCGTCTCATATCTCAAATATGAGAGAGAGAGTGGGAGGGAGGGAGGAGAGGCAGACAAGAAAGAAGAGATCAGCAAACTGTAGCTCTGTAGCTGTTTGTCTATACTGTACATGAATGACATCATAGTCTTATGACTGGGGCAGGGCAGGCCCCTGCACACATCATGATGGAGAGAAGAGAGAGAGAGAGAGAGAGAGAGAGAGAGAGGCAGGCCCCTGCACACATCATGATGGTGAGAAGAGAGAGAGAGAGAGAGAGAGAGGCAGGCCCCTGCACACATCATGATGGAGAGAGAGAGAGGCAGGCCCAAGGAGAACACACACAGGCGGGGAGGGAGGGGACTGTTGGCAGTGTTGCCAACTTTCCGCATTTGTCGCTATGTTTAGCTTTTTTTCTCAAGACCCCCCTATAGCGCCAAAATTTGTGAAAACTCCCTGGCGGAAAATCTAGTGTTTTTTTTTTTTTTGCTGGTGAGTTGGGGTGAAATTGATTGACAGGCGCCAGAGATAAAACCCTCATTTTGTTTCACATTTTTTCCTGCTATGACAGTGGTTTTCAACCAGCGGTCCCCAGGCTAAATGATGGACAATTGGTGAATATTTTAACTCTTTGAACTCATTTTTACACTATCAAGAGTTAAAATATTCATTGTGTGAATTAGCCTACAGTCTACACAAGTAGAGAATGTAGAAGATTAATGGTCGTCTAATGGTCATATTCCCTTCTATGCAAGCATCTAGCGCATTCTAGTGCATTTTGGAAGTGCCACTAGTGCATTTTGGATTTTGGCGGTTGGCAACACTGACTGTTGGATGCATGCAGGGTAGAGTCTGGAGGAGGAATAGTGAAACACGTGGAACTTGGAAGGGACAGTTACAGCATACACAGTCACAGTATACAAGCTCACAGCTTGTAGATCTGATATTTTTGGGAGATTGTGAGAATATGATCCAAATCTGGATAGCATGTGGACGTTTTAACTCAGTTGTTTGGCTTCTGAAACTACGGTATGTTCAGATGTGGTCGGCCGGTAGTTGACCATATAAAGATAATTTTGGCTGTGCTTCTTGACATGAAATATTGAGGACCACCTCTGACATGGACACATGAGTTCTTTTCAGAAAGCTGTCAGCATTTAGAAAAACATTTGTAAAATCATTGAGTTCTCAGTTCGAAATGACGGAAAACCATGAACCAAAACATTGAAAGATCTCTTTGGGCCTCATAAACGTTCCACATTGATCAATCATTTCTTTATTTCTCTTTCAACATGCCTGGAGGTGATGTTATTGTAACCTTTTTTGGCTTTTGTCCTGCACCACAGGCAGTTTTTGAGTTGCTTGATTCAATATTCAGATATACGTAATATTCATTTTACTGGACACGTGACCCCCTTTCCCAATTAAACCCATCAGAACTTCCAACTCCATTTTAACCATGCTGGATGAATTTGAAAACAAAAAATACGTGTCTGTTCTGGTGACTGATATTGTCTTAAACAAGCATAAGGGGCCAGTTTAATTCATATCGCTAGTCACCGTTAGCATCGCTAGCCCTGTCTTGCTAGCTGTTCTTGTCAGTAACACAGGTTCATCTCACCCATAGACATCCATTCTATGCATTTCTTTAAATCGCCTGTATTTCCTAATCCTCATCCCATATGGCATATTTGGTGGGAACAGTGTATGTTGGATGTTCCACGGCCCAGATCAGTCACAGGTGACAGGCAGTCATGTCACTTAGAGCAGGGGTTTTCAACCTTTTTGACTCCAGGGCCCACGATTTGTTCAGCATTTGAGCTACGGACCACCATTCAATTACATTTTCACGCCAAAGACCTAAAATTAAAGAATTCTTTTGATTTTGTCCACAATTCCAGGCTGTATTTTGTCAAAAAAACGGTGTAAACTTCTTAATTAAGTGGTGCTAATTCAGATAATGAATATCTTAACTCTTGAGAGTGTGAAAATGAAACCAAATGGACCCGCAAGGGTCCATTTGGTTTCATTTTTACATTCTCAAGAGTTACATCTGGTTAACCAACTTTCCATCATTTAGCCTGGGGACCACTTGGAACCTTCTCAAGGACCACTGGTGGTCCCCGGACCACCTGTTGAAAACTCATGTCACTTAAAGGTAAACAGAGACTGGACAGACTGCATCCTGTGGGCTGATATAATATGTCCCCTTCCAGTCAGAAACGTGGCTCTGTAAAATGAGTTCCACGTTGCGAAAACACTGGTGGCAGCTAACCATTAAAAATGTTGGCGGATTCACTGTTGATTATTTTCCAAAATAATTACACAATAAATGAGAACGGTTATTCAAAAACCCTTGATTCCCAGTGATTCTAACTGGATAAAACGGAGTTTGAAGTTACATTTATATATGAAGGGGGCATGTTTGATTGAAAATTAATATCAAATGCCTAATTACTGGATCAAGCAACATTAAGAACTGTCTGGGGTGCACTCCAAAGCTTAAGTAGATGACCCCAAACATGTCTGAAAGTAAAAAATATTGCTTTAACATTTTTTGCTAAGCTTCTCAGCTTCTGCGCTCGGACATTTGCTAATCATTTGTGTCGCATATGAAACGCAATATTATTGTCCGCTTGGCAGTGTTGTTGTGAAACCCCAAATTTCAACGAATTGCATTTTAAGCTGCCAATTATATTTTTAATGCGGGGTAGGAGGCAGCAGAGGCTTATAAATTAGGTAGATGACTGCCAAAATGGCTGCTAGACAGAATTAGCATCCAATATGTTTTAGGGGTGGATGCTGTTTATTTCCCAGATTAGCAGGGTGTGTAAGCTTATGTTTATTTTTAATAGTTGGGTTATGCAGTGTTTTTTTTTTTTTTTTTTTCAGCACCGTAACATATGCAGCTGTACTGTATTCTTCTGCTACTGGTAAACTATCTGCTCCAATTGATTGGTTGAATTCTTTTTCAGGGGCGGATTTAACATTTCCCAATTTGGGGGGGCACAAGAGAAAATGGTATGGGGGCAGCATACCATTTTCGTTTACAGGACTAATATTAGGCAAGTAGGCCTAAAAAACATCAATAATAACATCAGTTGTTGTCGAAGTTGCAACAGACACGCAGCATGCACAAAGCTAAAGGTCTGACTCAGAGAGTTTACTGCTTTCAATGATGAAATGCTGTTGGTTTAGTGGTGACACAGCTGTAGTTAGTTAGTAGCAGTAGTAGTGTTTCAAATCATTTTAAATATAGGCACTAAAATTTGATGCCATTTGCATGCCATCGTGTTTGGTGGGGCAGTCTGGGAATTTAGGGGGGCATTGCCCCCTCATGCCCATGCCTAGATCCGCCCCTGTTCTTTATTAGATTCGAAGTGTAGGTGCACATGATAGGCTACAGTCAGACATTAAAGGCCCAGTGCATTGCAAACATTATGGTTTTCACACTTTTTTAGACCACATCCGTGGTCATTATATGGCCATACCCAACAATGCATGCCCTGCGTCCTATGGATGCAACGGCCAATCATCGGGTTGCGTCTGTCAAGTTCACTCTGCGGTTTGGGACACAAAACACACCCAAAAGACACCTCTGGTCTAATTAAAAATGGTGAATTACGGGCTGCATCAATCTGTCCCTTAAACCGAACTATGACAAATAGTTTCTTTAACTCTTTGAGAGCTATCCATTCTGGGAAAACAGGTGGAAGTACTGTGCTAAGCATTTTGAGTGATGTCACTAGGGATGTCACTAATTTAAAACAAGGCCAATAAAAAACAAAGTCCTATAGCGACATTTACATGCCATATACCGTCTGAAAGAGCACACTGGCTGCTTTCACAAGAAAAAAAAAAAGCATTCATACCACCTATTGTTCAGGACTTATTGCCATTTGAATGCAATAGAGACATGAGCAGTCTTGTAAAAATACATTGTATAGAGACATTGACAGACAAATATATATATGAACCAAATAAAGATATTGTACATGCTATACACCGATTGACAGCCCTTTTTGTCCATTTTTAGGGGGAAAAAAAATTACATTCCTCCCATCTTCCGTTCGTCTGTAATTGTCATTTGAATTCAACTTGCGTTGTGGGCCAACACCATATCATTTATGGAATAATATTTTTCAGGTCTATATAATATAATTATGTTGACAGTAATATATAAAAAACCATATACCATATGAAAGGGCACACCCTCTGCTCCAATAAGAAAAAAGAAAAAAAAAATATGCCATCTATAGTTCACCAATTATTGGGGATTTTATGTCAGAATCCCTGCAATAGTCAGAGAAATGCCTCAGATCTGTTGCGTGTGCGCACGTGTGTGTGCGCACGTGTGTGTGCGCACGTGTGTGTGTGTGTGCGCGTGTGTGTGCGTGTGTGTGCGCGCGCGCGTGTGTGTGTGTGTGTGTGTGTGGGAGGGGGGGGGGCTGTTGTGCTTTCTTTGCAAAGACGTTTAGCGTAGCATAACTTGAAGACCACGCACACGCACACGCACACACACACACACACACACACACACACACACACACACACACACACACACACACACACCCAACACACACGCGCGAACGACCCAGATTTTCCTAACGATCATTAGCGAGCTGCAGGTGCCTGCCTGACTGCTCTTCCATAACGCCCCTCTGCCTCCGACAGAGAGAGAGAGAGAGAGAGAAATAGAGAAAGAAAGAATGCAATCCCCATGCGAGTGCAGTCACACTGTGTCCAGATGACTAAAGTAAAATAGCCTCTTGCATTTGATGAAAAAAAAAACAAGCGATCGCTTCACAATGCTGTTTTGCTAAGAGCAGAGAGAGAGAGAGAGTGCAGGGGACTGACGAGTGCTAAGGCTCTGCTACGTCCAGCTGTCTCTCCTTGTGTTTACTTCCTCAAAGCAGGAAAAAAAATGGGTAGGGGGGCGGAGTATTGGTTGTGACGTCGTCAGGGCCTTAAAGCAACAGTATACTACAGCTCCATTAGGGATTTAATGCATACAGCTTGGGTTTTAATTGAAAAAAATATGATTGAATGATAAATGTCTGAACGACGTATATGTATGGACTTAGCCTCCAGGTGGCGCTGTTCTACAACGACGTATATATACCCACTCAGCAATTAAACAGTTTCTTTAAAAAAGCGTTGGGTTGTAACATCATCCGACATATGTTACTGCTTTTGTTCACATGCTAGTAGCGCTCGTTGGCTGTGTTTGAGTGGTTGGCAAAAAGGCTAGCCCATTAGCAACATGATTGACAACCACCTCTGGTTTGGTTGGTATGAACCAAGCCCCTCCCCCTTGAAATATCACAGACAACGGAAAATTTCAGACTCAAGCTTCAGGAAGCTGAACTCCAGTCTGATAATCAGGCCAGGCCCAGTCACAATGTGGGACAGAGTCTCAATAACTTGTCGGAGGGATGATTGGAAAGTCTTGGGGGACTAAGGGACTGTCCCACGCAAAGAGCCACATCTTGTCACCCTTCTTGTGCTTGATGAGACTATTCTCAAGAGATGCAGACACAGACAGACAGATTAAATAAAGCTGTATAGATGCATGTGTGGCTCTTTGCTGGATCCTATGGCACATCACCTGCACAGAATGCTGCAGAACGGCAAGCATTTACTCTTGTACACATTGTGGATCATACTTTGCTTCTTCACCATGATTTTAAAAATCAACTGTATGTGATATACATTTTGCCTTCTAATACCTAAACAGTCAGGTCCCCCCCCCCCCTCCTCACAGCTTTGACCCCACCCATCTCATTGTTATTCGCTGTCTCATTAGAATATGCATAGCCTGGATTAAAACACAGAGCAGACTGGCCTTTAAGCATCAATGTTAACATCAGTTGTTGTTGAAGTTGCAACAGACACGCAGCATGCATAAAGCTAAAGGTCTGACTCAGAGAGTTTTCTGTTTTCAGAGAGTTTTCTATTTTCAATAATGAAGTTCTGTTGGTTTAGTGGTGACACGATTAGTAGTTAGTAGCTGTAGTAGTGTTTCACATCATTTTAATTATAAGCACTTTAATTTGAAATTTGGGTTGTTTGCATGCCATCTTGTTTGGTGGGGCAGTCAGGGCATTTAGGGGACATCCTAAATGCCCCCCCCCCCCCCACCATACCAATGACTTAATGGGTGGAACCAAAGTTAAAGTGGAAAGACTGCTTAGGATGAGTGAACAGGAGAGTCTGAGAGTGGCCATTCATGTGCCTCCATTCAGGCACACACAGAAAATCACAATATAGGTCTGACTGTTAAAAAAAACAACTTTTGGGGGTGTAAAAATCCACTGGGGATGGTAAGAACACCTAGGGCTCCATTTACATTACATGCTAAACCCCTTATCCCTTTTTTACTATTTAAAAAAAAAAGCTTTTGGGATTAGTTCAATGTGCCAATCTATTGACACGTTGTGAGCATGTAGACTGGCCATTTGAACTATTGAAAAATGTTTTTTATAAATAGTTTAAAAAGCCAAAGAAGTTAAGGGATAAGCGGTTAGCGGTGACGAAGGTCGAAATCTGCCCCTAAAATCTTTAGAAATGTGAAATTCATGGTGGAGCCTCTTTAAACAAGAAATCTGTTAATTGAGTGGTGAAAGCCCCATGGTGGTAGTAATTTTTTGACTTCATGTGCAGGGATGGAACGGATTGGTGCAAAATTCTGGTTTTCATCTAGGCTAGTTTACTCAAAAACAGTTTTCTAGCTATTGACAGTGATGCCCCCCCTCCCCACGACACCCACAGATTCACACACTGTCAAGTACCGCTCGTGTGTGTGTGTGTGTGTGTGTGTGTGTGTGTGTGTGTGTGTGTGTGTGTGTGTGTGTGTGTGTGTGTGTGTGTGTGTGTGTGTGTGTGTGTGTGTGTGTGTGTGTGTGACAACTCGTTCTGAAGGTCATTCCTACCTCATTGATTTGGTCGTTACATTTTGCTTGGCTGTCACAGTACACAAACACAAAAATGACAATTTTCCCATTTTTTTACATGAATTGTTGAGCATGGATGGCTATGCGGATGCGGTCTAAAATTGTAAAAAATGTATTTTTCATTTCACTGGGTTATTATTAAAGTCCATCCACTTAGCCAGTGATTGATTGCCTTTTATTTTGAAATGTTCCTCCACTCTGGAGGCCATGTACTGTAGCATACAATGCAAGGCAGTGTTGGTGCAAACAAGGGACTTAATTCTTTTCGCTCTTATGCCACCAAAATGTGGAATGCCCTACCAACAGTCATTAAGACTCCTTCAAAACCACCCTCAAAGGGCAGCTACGGACAGATACAATTCCAAACTGTTCATCATGAAATCCTTTAATTGGCAGCTCAGGGCTTGACACTAACAATTGCCCGCTTGCCCGGGGCAAGTAAAAAAAAAATCGAGGGGCAAGTGAAGACTGCTACCTGGTTGCCCGATCGGGCAAGACCTCTGTGTCTTTCCCTGCTTTCTAGCTATCCACAATTCCAGGCTGGATTTGGGAAACAAAACAGGCAAATTAACCTACATATCAAAATGACCTAATCTTCTACATTCTCTAGTTGTGTAGACCTGGGCTGATTAAGATGATGAATTTTAACTCTTGAGAGTGTAAAAATGAAACCAAATGGACCCGCAAGGGTCATATATATCATATATATATCAGCTCTCAGTACAACTTAATTAAAGGCATAGTAAATTATTATTTTTTGTTTAAAATAAAAAAACAAACAAACAAAAAGCAGCAGCTAATGCTCCCAGTAACACAGACATCTGCTGGAGCAGGCTGTGATTGCTTCCAGCAGCTGTAGACCACAGAGCCCAGCCGGCAGGCGTCAGCCCTGTCTCCTGTCGCAGAGGCTCTGCTTCTTTCTGCTGCTGCCAGAAAAGCCCAGGAACCAAGAGGAGGAAATTCCATGGAAAAGTTCCGCTCCGCAACGCAACGCAAGGCCCCTAATGGCTGCAGGAGGCTGATGCTGAGGGCAGACCAGGGGCGGATTGGCACATATTTTCCCACCGGGACAATTTTGCCTTTGCCAGGCCACTGGTTAACCAGATGTAACTCTTTGAGAGCGTAAAAATGAAACCAAATGGACCCTTGCGGGTCCATTTGGTTTCCTTTTTACACCCTCAAGAGTTAAAATATTCATGTGAATTAGCCCAACTTAGTAAACACAACTAGAGAATGTAGAAGATCTCTCCTACTTGAAGGCTCTGGTGTAGGACACCTTTTCTTTCTTGAAGGATAGAAACACTAGTTTGCCTGGCCTGGACTTAAAATAAATAAAAAATAAAATAAATAAATAAATAAATAAATAAAAAACTGTCCAGGCCACTAGGTGGCGCAGGCCACCGGGAAAACTCCCTGTACTCCAGATGGCCAATCCGCCCCTGGGGCAGACTATAGGGGGGAGGGAGAGGGGGAGTTACGTTAGTATATACAGCTTCCTCCTGCTTCACTCTCCCATCTCATCCTCCTTTTTGTAATTGTTAAAAGTTCAAGGAGAACTCCACCCATTTTCAACATTCTAATATGTCATTAGTATACCCTAGAGGTGCTGGGTGGACATGATGAAAAAAAGTTCCCCCATTCTGTGTTCCCAAAAAATGGAGGTCTGAAGAAAACTGGTCTGGTCTGGTGAAACATCTTGATGACATCATCAAGATGTACAGTATTTTCACCATGTTAATGGATTTATTTAGACGCTTCTTTTTTTCTGAGAGCGTACAAATGGAACCAAATGAACCCGTCAGGGTTCATTTGGTTGCATTTGTACACTCTCAGAAAAAATGTTGAAAATGGGTGGAATTCCCCTTTAACTAGGGCCAGGGGCGTTTTTGCCATTACTCAGACTAGGAAGTTTCCTGGGGCACCATCATTGTTTTACATTGCAATGCTGGGTTATCATAAAACCCAAGTAATGAGGCGTGTTTTGGCAGAGTAACATATTACAAATTACCCATTTTTTGGCAGAATAATATCGTTCCACTACTGGAAAAGTCATTGCAGTATCATGGCATGTTGAGAGCATGTAGATCTGATGCCCAAACAAAGTAAGTAAGTTGACCAGATCCAAACTGTTTGTTTGAGCGACAAAGGTATTGCTTGTATGGGACATGGGGATATTGCTCATGTTATTTTAACAGGCTTAAAGCTATTAGGGGACTAACTATTGTGGCTTTTGAGCACAGTCGGCATTGCTTTGCTGCAGACGCAGCGGCAAAGGTACTCACATTAGTTTGTTTGCGATTGCTTTCCATGGTGGATTATTTTTGTATTATTTTTCTGGTTTTCAACCAGTGGTCCGGATAACCAGATGTAACTCTTGAGAGCGTACACATGAAACCAAATGGACCCTTGCGGGTCCATTTGGTTTCATGTTTACGCTCTCAAGAGTTAAAATATTCATCATGTGAATTAGCCCAGGTCTACACAACTAGAGAATGTAGAAGATTAATGGTCATTTTGATCTGTATGTTTGACTGTTTTTGTTTCCCAAATCCAGCCTGGAATTGTGAACAAAAGCAAACAAAATCTTTAGTTTTGGGGTCTGTGGTGCTAAAATGTCATCAAATGGTGGTCCTCCGTGTCTCAAATGCTGAATAAATAGTGGGCCCTGGAATCAAAAAGTTGACAACCACTCTTAGCAGCCAAAACCTAGTAATCGCTTTTTTTTGGTTGCAGGATACAGGCAATCAATATCTCTTATTATGTTATGGATAAAAACATGTGTAAAGTATACTGTTTGTATTTTTAAGCTCTACAATATTTTCTGTTTTTTTTTTACAGGACAAAGATAAAGTTTTGTCAAACAAGACGCCCAAATTGGAGCGCAACGATGGGGTCAAAGAGATGAAAGAGAAGGCGCCCAAAAGGAAGCTTCCCTTTACCGTTGGAGCCAATGGAGACCAGAAAGATTCCGACTCAGGTAAGGGCTTGTTGTTTTCTGACACGTATCTGTGCCTTCCCGTATCCCACCGGGGCTTTAAGTGGCCTCCACACAATGGAGGAACGCATGTTTTTACACATGCTAACCTCCTCTAGGAAGCAGACGACTATGATCTGACATAGATTGTGGGGGGAGGGAGGGAGCGCATGGCGGTGTGAAGTGGAAAGGCTTTGACTTCTTAGAGGAATACTCCACAGACAAATGGCTCTGGAAGAGCTGAGCAGTTCCCGCCGCTTCTCATGACGTCACCCCGCGGCCCAGAAATGAATTACCCCTTTCGTTTTTCCTCATAGACCATTGGTTTTACCAACCAGTGGTCCGGGGGACTACCAGTGGCCCTTGAGAGGGTCCCCGAAGCTGGTTAACCAGCTGGTCAACCAGGTGAAAAGTTGGTTAACCAGATGTAACTCTTGACAGCGTATATTCATCATGTTAAAATATTCATCATATGAATTAGCTCAAGGCTACACAAGTAGAGAATGTAGAAGATTAATGTGCATTCCGATCTGTACGTTTGACTGTTTTGTTTCCCAAAACCAACCTGTTATTGTGGACAAAATAAATCTTTAGTTTTGGGGCCTGTGGGGCTAAAATGTCATCAAATGGTGGTCCGTGGCAACAATGCTGAATGAATGCTGGGCCCTGGCATAAAAAAGGTTGAAAACCCCTGTCATAGACCTTTCCCAAAATGATTTATATGAAGACGGTTAGAGACACATGATGACAACTAACACAATGTTTTGGGACAATCAAATAATTTGTAAGGAGAAAAAAACAAAAGAAAAATTGTATCTTGCTGTTTGTTTTTTTCTTCTTGTTGCTAATTAGATATTCTATGATGTTAATATTGTGTTTGTTGTCTTTGTCCGGGCATAATAGTGTCTATATAAATTATTTTCAGTGCTTTTTGCAGTCATATACTGTACAAGAGTATTTCATTTGTACATAAGAGTCGGCACTGGAAGGTGAAGGCTGAAGCCAAGGCTAATTATTGCCTACAGTTTCTACAAGTAACTTATAGTGTGAGGCAGAAACAGAAACGGACAAGGAAATAAAAACACAAAAGTAAATATGAGAGGGGGGAAGGGAATCACTTCTGGGACGCGGGGAATGTCATGAAAGAGGAGGGACTGCTCAGCTCTATTGATCACCCCTGAAGCCTTGATGAATTCATGTAGATTTTTTTTTGTTATTCCCTCAGTCCAACCCATTTTAACCTGAGAACTGATTCTACAAAATGTCTACTAAATCCTGGCGGTTTTCTATGTCAGTTGGTCCTCAATATTTCGTCTCAAGAAAATCATCAAAAATCCCATTTCATCTGTGTAGGGCTGCTGTATGTGTAGTTTCAGGGACCTCGAACTTAGAAGAAAAATGAGTTAAAAATGTTGGCTGTGACTGTGAATATTCAAAGATTTGTACCACAAAAAAATAGCTGAAGATCTGCACTTTTTTCCATAGCTAAAGCTAATGCTAGGATTTCCCGCCCAGAATGGGATTTAATGAAAAAAATGCTTGATGAACTAAAGTAAAAATTGCGCTCCACGAAGAACAACAACAAAACTCCCATACACCTCTGGCATTATAAACCATTATAAGCCAACTGTTCTGCATCCAGTCATTATGCTCAATCCTTCCAAAACACCACCATGTGGGTGAGATTCCACCACTCTGTAGTGTGTTGTTGGTAGGATGAGTTCAGAGTGCAGTCAGATGTATTCTTTAGTGTTAATACCATTATTCCTTTCCTGCATTCCTTGCACTATAAATATAGCACATGTTGGTGGCAATTGTTATCCTTGTAAATAAACAAATGACGGCGTGAACATTTCCTTACATTAGTTTCAGTAGAAGTGTCTTTGTGTGGCACTCTTTCAGTAGAGCCATAGAATAGGTGCTGTTAAAGAAACATTAAACTTAAATGTTGTAAACGAGAACTTAATGGATGTTCAGCATAAACTGCCATGTCCTATATTTTTTTTGCCTCAAATGTTTCCAGAAAGCTTTTCGACTGAGGCTATAGTATATGTTTAAATGAAAATGGAGACTGGTTCTCAGATTAGCATTTTGTTAGCTTAGCACTGTCTCAACAAAAGCATTTGGAAGGCAGTTTTCATGGGGGTGTTACTTGATGACAATCACCTCTGGGCCCCGGGGGAGGGGGGAGACTGGGAGGGGGTCTGGTTACAGTACAATGGGAAAGGCAAAGTAAACTAGGAGGGAAGAGAGAGAGAGAGAGAGAGAGAGAGAGAGCCATGCCGGTGAGCCTGGAGTCCCAGGAAGGACTATGTTATGGGAAAGGACCATTGGACTATGCCGTGTGGATCGCACTGGAGTTTATAAATGGACATTTGGTGTAGTTTTGCTGTTGCTGCTAAACATGGACGCGATATGCGAAGCGTTTTCCTCGTTTTTTGATTATTCCATTCGCCGGAAAGGCATGCGAGAAATTCACTTCAGCCCTGATTCACATGGTGAGTAAATTGGTAGGGTTAGGGTAGGATTGAGGTTTTTAATTTGACTGTAAGAGTTGTACAGAAGTGCAGTGTTTTGTTTTGGTTTTGGTTAGTAGTCAAAAGGAGCTACTCATTAACATTTTGAGTGTTCTAAGCATTATCTTGTACTTTAGCTATTGGAAAAAATGCAGATCTACAAGATTATAGCGCACCACTCGGTTGTGTGTTACAGCATGTGCTTGTAGATCTGCTATTTTTCACGCTTGTACGTCTGCTGTTTTCGAAAAATCGTGAAAATGTGATGAAATCTTTGAATATTCTGTCACAGCAAACATTTTAAACTCGACTATCTTGCTTCTTGGGGCGTCCCTGGAACTACATATTTTCAGGCCACATACAGATTATTTTGGAGGTCCTTGACATGAAATATTGAGGACCACTGACATAGAAACAATAAGATTTTTTTTACTGCCAATTTAGTGGAGATGAATGTCTGGCTGAGGTTGACTTTGGCTGTATTTTTATTAGTGCTGCTGTTTTTTTGTGTGTTTGTTTATGGGGCTTTGTGGGTCTACATTGGGCTTGTTGTTAATGGTCAGAATGAAACCATACACAACTGCTTTCTGCAGTTACTGCATTAGTTCATGACCAGTAATTTCTCATGAGAACGACTTGTGTTCACCAGTAGATATGGAGTAGTGGTGAGAGAGGTGCGTGTTGTGCTTTGTGACCGTTTATGGCTGTAATACCATGTGTGTGTGTGTGTGTGTGTGTGTGTGTGTGTGTGTGTGTGTGTGTGTGTACTTGTTGTGTGTGCGTGGACTTGAAGCTGTGTGTGCAACGTGTGCATTAGTGTTTGTGTCGCTCATGGGAATCAGGAATGAGTGGAATGTCCCTCAATGCTACCATGATGTCACTGTGGTCACTTTCTTTGTTTGTGTGTGCTTTTGTGGGGGGTTACTATCTCTCTTATTTGCCATTGCTTTGAAATGTGTCGTTGTATTGTTGTATTGCTGTAGTAGTTATTCCAACATTTATTTGTTTGGGGTCTGGGGTCCACTGGTCACTTTGTTGTCTTTGCTACATGTGACTTCATGTAGAAGTTTGCTTCTTCTTTTGGGCACATTTTGCACATTTCCCAAGGCCTTTAGCAACAAGAAATTAGGCCAAAACAACAAGCCCTGGTCCAGGGGAAGGAAAGCATGAATAATGCTTCACCCGCCTCAGGAACAGTTGTCTTTTTGTATGCTAATAATAACATTAACCTGTCTATTGTTTGGGTTTGGGATATCTGCTCTTCCCGTCCTCCCCTCCCGCACCCATCTATTTCAGTCTCTTTCACAGTTAACTTTAACAACAGCCATGTTTGATACTTGGAGTCAAAGGATGTTGTGGGGAATTTGCAGAGCTACAAGACATTTTTTGCTGTTTTTGCCTGTAATGATGTCACCCAAATAAGGCTGATGTATTGAAAGTGCTTGAATGTTTAGATTAGGGATGTCCTGATACTGTATCAGTATCAGGACGGTATCTGTATTGTCACAATGGTTCATGTCGGTATCGGCAAATACTGTATGGCAGGGGTTTTCAACAGGTGGTCCGGGGACCACCAGTGGTCCCTGAGAGGGTTCCAGGTGGTCCCCAGCTAAGTTGGTTAACCAGATGTAACTCTTGAGAACGTAAAAATGAAACCAAATGGACCCTTGCGGGTCCATTTGGTTTCATTTTTACACTCTCAAGAGTTAAAATATTCATCATCTGAATTACCCCCAAGTCTACACAACTAGAAGATGGACAAAAGCAAAAGAAATCTTTTGTTTTGGGGTCCGTGGGGCTAAAATGTTCTTAAGTGGTGGTCCGTGGCTCAAATTCTGAAAAAATGGTGGTCCCTGGCATCAAAAAGGTTGAAAACCCCTGCTGTATGGGTATCAGCATCAGCCCTTATGTCATGATTGGGTCATATCACTGTTGGCAAATATGTCAATCTAATAACCAGTGATCAGACACAGGGGTAAGGGGTTGACACTATGGTGAATATGTCAGTCTAACCAGTGATCAGACACAGGGGTAAGGGGTTGACACTATGGTGAATATACCAGTATAACCAGTGATCAGACACAGGGGTAAGGGGTTGACACTATGGTGAATATGCCAGTCTAACCAGTGATCAGACACAGGGGTAAGGGGTTGACACTATGGTGAATATGCCAGTCTAACCAGTGATCAGACACAGGGGTAAAGGGTTGACACTATGGTGAATATACCAGTCTAACCAGTGATCAGACACAGGGGTAAGGGGTTGACACTATGGTGAATATGCCAGTCTAACCAGTGATCAGACACAGAGGTAAGGGGTTGACACTATGGTGAATATGCCAGTCTAACCAGTGATCAGACACAGGGGTAAGGGGTTGACACTATGGTGAATATGCCAGTCTAACCAGTGATCAGACACAGGGGTAAGGGGTTGACACTATGGTGAATATGCCAGTCTAACCAGTGATCAGACACAGGGGTAAGGGGTTGACACTATGGTGAATATACCAGTCTAACCAGTGATCAGACACAGGGGTAAGGGGTAATTGGCTAACACAGAAATTGTGGTATCGGATTGGAAATGAAAAAAGTGTGTCGGAACATCTCTAGTTTAGACCCAGTACAGACTATTCATAATCCAGAGTAAATCCTTTGTGTTAATTGAACTCTTATCCTGGTAAACGCTCTTGTTGTAACTCCAGACACATCACCAGTGATGTATCCTGGCGTCTATGGGTGTTTCGCTTCTGGCCTCACATGATGACCAGTCATCCTAGCTCAGGTGACCCGGCCAGGCCTGGTCAGGTCCTGGCTTGTGTCTTAAGCAGCTTGTGTGGTTACACCAGGGGTGCCCACACTTTTTTGACTTGAGAGCTACTTTCAAATTGACAGGCTCAACAAGATCTGCACATCAAAAATGTGATTGTTCCAGTACTGAAAATCCATTTCAAGCCTTGTGTGCCCCCTAGAAAGTTTGAGCTTTAAAATAGTGGTGGTGGTGTTACTTATATAGTGTTTAAGATTAATGCGCTTAAAATGGAAAAAATGTAGGGAGAGAATTGGAAGGTTTTCTTGTATATGCTAGTACTAACGTTTGAAAACAGAATTTGGGGTTTGAGTTGACAGTTTGTAATGCTGAGTTTAGTCAATTGCACCCAAAACTAAGAACTGTCACGCTTTCGTCCACAACTGGGAATTGGGAAAGAGAACTGACAAAACATTGGGCAAAATAATAATAATTCTCCATTTTCTAATTGCGTGGAGTTACAGATCTATGGGGACTGTCATGTGATCTACCTGCACGGTCTGTGTGATCTACTGGTAGATCACGATCTACCTTTTGGGCACCCCTGGGTTACACCAATCTTAATTCTCACTTGATCCACTGCCATATATCTGTAGGGTGGATTTTATAGTGCGTTATTGATGAGAATGTTAATACTTTCGCTACTTTAATAGGTTTCACTTCCAGAGATTTGGTTGCTTACCTTTTGGTGCATCGCAAATTATCCGATTTGCTCCTTTAAAACCACGGCTGTGCGATACGCAGACAGGGCAGTTTGTGTTCACGTTGTTTTCTGGAGGTCCACGTCATATACCACATCTCAAAACATAGCAGATGTATTACATGACAGATAATAAGACCACCACAAACCAACAAGTTTGAAGTTTGGTATGGTTTACCAAACTAACAGTAGCCTAGGCCTTTTTTGCCTCTTTGCTTGTTCGTGAATCCATTCGGCACGTTCACGGAGGTAGCCTTTCAATTGGTGGTTCTTCTAGTATTCCTTGGAGCTATAACGGCATGAATACAAGCCTCAGGTCCATAGCTGTCTGTCCAGGTCGCCCGATCCAAAAAAAAAGAAGAAAAAAATAAAACGGATTAAAACGCAGATAAAACATTTCAAACGTAACTGTTAACAGTTCTTTGTGAATGGCCTGTGTTAAATAAAAGAAAACTCGGTCAGGAAAGCCTCAGTGCTTACGGGAAGTTGTGTTTTCTAAAAGTCATTTCACGTCTGTCTTTTGAGGGTGACAATAAAATGACCCTGATTATCCACAAGGCTTCACCCCTTTTGACCTGAGAATCCCCCGTCTGAAAGTTTTGTTTCAGAAGAATTTAGAACGTTGACACTGACAGAATATTCCAACATTGGCACCGCATTTTCATGGACCCTTGCGGGTCCATTTGGTTTCATTTTTACACTCTCAAGAGTTAAAATATTCATCATCTGAACTAGCACCGCTTAATTAAGAAGTTTACACTGTTTTATTGGCAAAATACAGCCTGTAATTGTGGACAAAATCAAAAGAATTCTTTAATTTTAGGTCTTTGGGGTGATGACCATTTTCAATAGTCATCAAATGGTGGGCTGTGGCTCAAATGCTGAATAAATGGTGGTCCCTGGTGTGAAAAAGGTTGAAAACCCCTGCTTAGAACACCAAAAGGTGTTCCCGCCAAAAAGCAGTTGGAGTAGGAAAACACAGGAAAACAGCTGTGTGTACGTGTGTGCACGTGCACATGCGTTTGTGTGTGTGTGTGTGTGCACGCTCTTGCAAAACATCTTGCAGTTGAATAACATTTTGCATGCAGCACTAATACTCCACTCCTACAGTCGTATGCCACCAACAACTAATCACACTCAGGAGATAGACAGAGACATTCTTTACAAAGCTTGAGAAAATGTGTGCATGCTTGCTCAACGCTTCTGCGTGTTTAGTCTGGTTTTAACATTGTTTTGGCCTTCCTGGGAAATTGTTTCCCTGTTTGTCCACTAGTCTCGACTCCAAGGGCTCCATTTTCGTTACATGCTAAACCCTTATGCCAAATCCCTTATTTCTTTTTTTACTATTTTGAAAAACTTTTTGGAATATTTCAACATGTCAATCTATCTAACACGTTGTGAGCTTGTGGACTGGCCATTTGAACTATTTTAATAGTTTAAAAAGGCAAAGAAGTTAAGGGATAAGTGTCCAAACTTGTGTGCTTGAATTAAAGCACCTCATGGTGTCTTTAGGGTTATTCTGACAGACATCCAGTTAAAGAATAGACATACTGTATTTTGCAGTGCAGTTGCTACTATGCATGCATAACTATGTTCAGGTTGTAAGGGAATAGAGATGGTTCACTCCTCTTTAGTTTCTACACATTAAGTTGTAAAAACTATGGTTAAGCGGGAAAAACACCCATGATAAATTATAAAAACTCCAGTGATTAAGGTGATGTCCCAAGTAACCTATTACTACTGGACATTAGTTGACAACTAGTGAAATTATCGATTATGATTCAATTATGATTCAATCGTTAACAGCATATTTTGAAGAACATGAGACGGCAGTCATATGCAATACCAGTGTGTGTGTGTGTGTGTGTGTGTGTGTGTGTGTGTGTGTGTGCACGTGTGCACGTGCGTGTGTGTGTGCGCGCGCGCACATGCGTGTGCGTGTGCGCACGTTTGCGCAAGCACACGCAATGCAGATCACTGTTTACAAATGACAGTAGAAAAACCTCTAAGCAAGGCATTAATTAAAAGGATCCCTGACTAATAAGATAAACATCGCTCAAAACATTATACTTTCCTTATATAACTAAAACAAACAAATAAAAACGCCTATGGCATCTTATTTCTTTCATATAGAATATTTCACTCAACAGGAACTGCTCCTGTCGCAAGATGATGATGTCACGTGTGGTCTAGCTCTAGGGAATACATGGGAACGAACATGCTCATGTGACATCATCATCCTGCGACGCGGAGCACCTCCTATTGAGTGAAAGATTCTCTATTCACGAAAGAAATAACATATTGAAGGTGTTTTTATCTGCATGTTTTAGTAACTATAGAAGGCAGGTATAGTGTTTTAAGACATAATTGTCTCATTAGCCAGGCATCCTTTTAAGAGCAGAGAAGTCGCATGTGTGCGAGATGAGGACACTCTCTCTCTCTGTCCCAGCCATGCTTTTCAGGGATTCATTTGCTGTAGTAGTAGTCGTTGTTATGCAAGCTCTCTAGTTTCAGTGCACCTCCCCCCTCCCCCTCCCCCCACCAAATCTCCAAGCCTCCCTTGACCTCCTGGAGCAGAGCTGGAGTGGACACACAGAGCATTCCTTCTCCCTTAGGTCACCCCCTTTCTTCCTTCCTTGCTTCCTTCTTTGCTTCCTCCTTCCTCTTCTCTCTCTCTCTCTCTCCTCCTTCCTCCAATTTAACACTAGCAGCATTCAGGAAGACCATAAAGTCTTTCATAGATCGATTGTATTCTTGTCTCTTAAAGCAGGGGGTTTTCTTTTCAACCAGTGGTCCGGGGACCACCAGTGGTTCCGAGGTTCCAGGTGGTCCCCCAGCTAAATTTATGGAAAGTTGATTAACCACGTGTAACTCTTTGAGAGCGTAAACATGAAACCAAATTGGCTCATCTGTGTCATTCATTTAACCCCATTTCAACCAGACACTAGACCTACAGAAAGCCTTAATTAATCTAAATCCGCTGAAAAACGCAGAAAAATCTAACGTTTCTACGTCAGCCATGCTGATAATATTTCATGCCATGCCATGGACCTACAGAATTAGATTTGCACCGTGTTTTTACGATTTTCCAAAAAATGTCAACGTCTTTTTCAACGTTTTTTCAACGTCTTGTGCTTTCAATACCTAAAGCTAACGCCAGCCAATGGTTGGGTTACACCAAAAGTGGATCACCATACAGAATGGGGCATAATATAATTACACATAAATGTTGAACAACGTTCTCTTCCTCTGACACGGTGGTTTTTTAGGTTAATGATTGTTGTAGCACCTTCTCTGACCCCACACAGCTTTAGCACAACAAACTTCACAACGACCACAACGGCAGCTGCTAGGCTGGGAGAGGCTAATAAAGCTTTATAGTCCTACATTACCTTGGGTGGTGGTTGTATACAGATCTGTTGTTGCCTCACACCGTTGCTATAGGTGCTCTAGGCCAGGGGTTTTCAAGCTTTTTCACCCCAGGGACCACCATTTATTCAGCATTTGAGCCGCGAACCACCATTTGATAACATTTTCACACCAACGACCTAGAATTAAAGAATTCATTTAGTTTTGTCCACAATTCTAGGCTGTATTTTGCCAACAAAACAGTGTAAACTTCTTAATTTAGTGGGGCTAATTCACATGATGAATATTTTAACTCTTGAGAGTGTAAAAATGAAACCAAATGGACCCGCAAGGGTCCATTTGGTTTCATTTTTACACTCTCAAGAGTTACATCTGGTTAACTTTCCATCATTTAGCCTGGGGAACACCTGGAACCTTCTCAAGGACCACTGGTGGTCCTTGGACCACCTGTTGAAAACCCCTGCTCTTGGCAACTTTAGTGTTATAGGCAACTTCAGTGTCTACAAACTCTTGTGTTTGTAAACAGATTTGAATCTTAACTCCACCTCACCTCCACTCTTATTGGCTCATTATGAAACTGCCGGAGATTGTACCGGAGCTGTGATTGGCTAAAACGCCGCCGCACCCCCCACACACTAGCACACTGGCACTTAACAACAATAAAGTTCTGGACCGTCTGCAGTGCAACACAAGTGTCTGTCTGCTGGGAAACAGCTGCAGCATCAAAGTAGTAGAAGCGACCTAGTCATCAGTGCCCATACATACCCGAGGCTGGGTTGGCGAAAGGTCCTTTCTGTGTGGAATTTGTATGTTCTCCCCCCGTGTCCCCTAGGGTGGATACCCTCACAAAAACATGCAGTAATCCTGGGCTCTAAACTGCCTCCCCCTGGCCAGCCGGGGCACCTGATGGAGGGGACTGGAACTGGTTGGAATAACGTGTTCCTTCCACGCGCTACGTCCAACCAGGGAACCTATCCTTTGTCGGGTGAAAAGTAGGCAGTTTGGACTCCTCATGCATTGAAGGAAGCATGAGGCCAATCCGCTCTCTCCCCAATCCGGTGAGGGTGTGTAGAGCCCAGGATCACATTGGGAATTGGCACTGGGTGAAAAAATGGGTCACAAATTGTGGGATAAAAAAGAAGAAGCAGCAAGGTAGATGGGTGGAAAGCAAAAAAATATACATACCTATACATTATATACATTTAGATTTTTGGCCAAAAAGTTGCCTATAATGCCTTTAACCCTGGCAGGCTGCATGTAACACACGGTATTGTTTCTCCCGCCTCACGTCTTCCAGACGCTTAATAAATAAGATCTACATCGGCTGTAGTGTAGTGGTTCTAGAGTTGCTGATTAATCCTTCTATAAACAGGTTTTGTGCCATGCACATACACAAAGTATGTCATTCTCTCTCTCCCTCTCTGTTTCCCTGTTGTTGTTACACAACACAAAGCATCGGCATCCTGCTCTGCCATTTCCTGTCTCTTCTGCCTTAATTTCCTGTTTGTATTCAGCAGGAGTTTCTGTAGAAGAGAGAACATTAACTTTTATTACTATATCTGAATTCTCTCTGTCTGTGTGTCGGTCCCAACTCTTTCCCCAGCCAGTCACCAGCGTCCCCCGGCCTAAACTCCCTCGCAACAATTAATCGATGAATCGTAATCAAATCGATAATTTTAATTAGTTGTCAGCTAAATTAGGAATCGATTAATCTGATTGGCAAGAATCAGGAGTTATCATGGGTGTTTTTCCACTAGTGTAACTAAACTAAAGATTGCTATTCCCAAGGGTGATAGTTGCACTTGCACAACTATGAAAAAACTGAGCAAAATATGAAACACCAATGAAACATGAGTATTGAATATATATATTTTAAATGACCTATTAAAGTTCAGAAGAGCACTATGTATACTGACACATGTAGATGTTCTTTAATCATGTACAGTATGCAAAAAGAAGTCGCCTTCTTTCATTTAAAAATGTTTTTGCTTGAATAGCAGTCTAATCAAATGTAGTTTTCTTAGTTAGAACATATGTAATACACCCACAAATCTATATTTTAAGGCTATAGTTATAGAAGTGTCGCACTCTGATTATTCAATGCATCGTTTAAAATGAATAATCGGCCAATGAATCTATTATGAAAACAATGGTTAGTTGCAGCGCTACTCTTTTGTCAGTCTCTCTCTCTCTCCCTCTCTCAGCCCTATGGACAATACAAACAGGCGTTGACATACCTGGTCTAGCTGGTTAGTTAGGTTTTTCTGGCAACGTGGAAGCCTGTTGGCTCACTAACCACCTAACCGTCGTCTTTGTTTGGCCAGCTCGACTAATCGCCTTTTCTCTCTTTAGAGGTCTAGCCAACACAATTGCTTTGTCTGCCTGCCATATCAAAGCCACTGGCATCTATGGCCCAGACAGCTCTCAGTGATCCACACCCATGGCTCAGGTTAGGGCACCACAAAGCCAATAATACACTCTTATGTTATTTCCATCCTTGTTTTTTTCTGTTATCTTGTCAGTCATGTTGTCACCATCAGCCAGGATTAGTTTAGTTTAGTTTAGTTGAATACATGAAGGCTCGGCCCAAATAATACCCGGACCAGCCGAAACGGTGCGACATTGAGGGGTCAGAAAACTCAGGAGGGCTGTTGCAGCCTGAAAGAGGGACAAAAGAGCTACATTTCCGATTTTTTTGTACACTCTCTGAAAAAAGTTCAAATCATTGACATGGTGAAAGGCAACTTTATTGGACTGATCCATCTAGTGAACAGATTTTGCCACGGCCTAACTCCATCTATACTCGGGGCCGAGTATTATTTGTGCCGAGCCTTCCCGTTACCGTTTAGTTTACTGTGCCCAGTGGCCATACCTTTCCATCTGAAAGGCGCTCCGCAGACATTCCATGGAAACCTGGTGTTCTGATGGTTTTTCCCTCGTGTCGATCATGTAATTACATGGAGTGGGAGATGGAAAATGTATGGGGATTGGGGACATTTTCCATGATCTTGTGTGAAAGTGAAAGTGTCGTTGCAGCTGAACATTCCTGGCATTCGTGTGGAACTAGATTACTGTGTTCTGCACTTAATTACTTCATTAGATTCTTCTTATCACATTTTTTGGCAAACCTAAATGAAAACCGAGGGCAATCCCATACTTTTGGATTATTCTGGAAAGTATTTCCAGCCAGGCCCTGCTGTTGACACTCCCCCACCTCTCCGCTCCCTCCATTGGCTCCCGCTGGAGTATAAAACTCTGACGCTGCTCTGATCAGCCTTCTGGCCTCAAAACTATGGAACTGTGAACCTCCCTTTGCAATCGGAACAGTAGATTCTCTCCCCAATCTTCAGCCACAATCTGAACACTGTGAGGCTGGTGGCTGTTGCACTACTGCAGTGGTTTTCAACCTTTTTGATGCCAGGGCCCACTATTTATTCAGCATTTGAGCCAGCTGACGAAATCACCACCCCACAGACCCCTGGTATTGTGTTGTCCACAATACCAGGCTGGATTTTCGGAAACAAAACAGGCAAACACACAGATCAAAATTGCCATTCTCCTACACTCTCTAATTGTGTGCACTTCTGAATTAAGTGGTGCTTGTATACTGTAGATGGTGCATATTATAACTCTTGGGAGTTTAAACATGAAACCAAATGGACCCTTGCGGGTCCATTTGGCTTCATGTTTAAGCTCTCAAGAGTTACACCTGGTTAACCAACTTGGCTGGGGGACCACCTGGAACCTCTCAGGGACCACTGGTGGTCCCCAGACCACTGGTTGAAAACCGCTGCACTACTGTAGTGAAATGTTACACATCAGTCAGCCGTAATGATATTATGCATAAACATACTCACACATAAACAATCCGGAAGGGCTCATTGGCAAGACTGCAGACTACATGACCACACCGCAGCGCTTACTTGTCGTTTGCAAGGACCCTGTCCAAAGTGGGCCCTGTGGGGCCTAAGGGGGCCAAAAAGGGGGCCAAAAAGGATGCCACATTTGGCCTCACTCCAGTGAGGTTGTTTTGATGCTGATTGGTTAGAGAATGATTCTGTCAACAACACAAACGTCCACTTGTGTGGGCAACGGATTTTAGTTTGGCTGTTTATTTTTTATTTATTTTTTGCTTGAGTGAGCAGAGCGAGTCGACCGTCCCTCGTAGTGCTTGGCCGTAGTGATTGGACCGTCCCTCGTTTAGGTGATGACATAATGGTGCCGTTAGTAATTAAGAGATCTTTATTTTCATGGGTATTATCTCCCGGAGGCGTCGTTGTACCTGCTCTCTGGTCGCTCGCTCTGCGCCCACAAAAGTACTGTAGGTCATGGCCTACTTGTGCGCAACATGCAAGTTGGCCCTCTACTGCAAGCACATCTAGATTATATTTGTACTTTTTTTGTTTCAGTAATGTTTATTACTGATGTTAGGAATTCGAGTCGAGTGTTGCAAGTCCACAAAGCACCAAGGATGACACAAATGTTGGACAAATCGTTCTTTGTGAGTTGACGTCAATGTCAGCCACCCGTTTGTTGTTAAATGTACTGTATGTCATTGGGATCCTCTCATTGGGATCCTCTGAGATGTGTCTGGTGTCTAAGTGCTGGTGTAGAATGAATGGGTGAGAGGCAGGCCTAGCAGTAGCAGGACAGCTGTGCCTACATGCTATCTGGCTTCCTCAGAGCTATAGTTTAGCTTAAGTATGAAGTTATTGGAGCTCTAGCACGGGTTTGTCTTTGTGCTGGGTGTGTGCGGTGTGCATGAGATGCTGGGAGACAGAGACTAAATGTGGTGTATCTCAGGAACACAGACTCGGTTCACATGGTTGTAGTCATTAGATCTGAGATATCAATGAACGTTTATAAGTTAAGTATTTTGCTTCTGGGGGTCCCTGGACCAACGTATGTTCAGATTGGAGTCGGCAGCCGTATACAGATGATTTCTGAGGCTCCATGAAATGAATGAATGGTTAAAGGTAATAGAGGCAACTTTTGTTTGCCAAAAATCAAAATAGATATACAGTATAGCTATATTGTTTGCCTTTTTCCCCTTTATGTTGCTTCTACTATATTTATTTATTGTCTCCACCGAAGGTGGGGACTATAAAACGCCCTCTGTCCGTGCACAAACCTGAGCACAGACGGTGGAGACCTGGGTACAGGTCTCTAGGAGGAACCCTGAGCTTGAGAAGCTTGAGATGACGTCATGATGAGGTCATAGGTGTGAAGGTCATAGGTCATAGGTATATTCTTCCATAGAATTTGAATGATTTTTTATTTCCAACTGAAATGAAATAGAAATTTCAAATTCAGAAAAGACATTAGTATTTTATATATATTAGAATAATATCATCAATTCTTGAGCCCGGATGGTGGAGACCTGTGCCCCGTAGGGGCACAATCTTGTTAGTACTATATTTATTTACTCACATGGGGTACTTACAACAACCCATTTTTGGGCCAAATGTGGCCCTGCGATTGGCAAAAACACTGGTGTGGTGGAATGACTGACTGTGTCCTGCTCAGAGTGTTGTTTCGTAGCACTCCTCCTCTGTAATGGTGAAGCATTGCTCTCATTACTGAGTTTCTGGTGCCCCGGCCTTGTAAACACAGGCCCTGGAAAAGCTAGCATAGCATTTTTCTCTCTGCTCTGCTGCTCCACAAAAAAAGCATGTTTGGACTGCTTCTGTGGTTCCTGCTGTTTAAGTCGTAGCAGGAGGAATGTGTCTAAATGGCAAATGCCTCAGAGAACGTGAGAGTGTATCAGAGACGCTGGCTGGCTGGCTGGGTGGGTGGGTGGGTGGGGGTACATTAACTGTAAGTGTTCGCAGATGTTAGTGAAAGTTCATCAGCTCTCTGTACTCTTCACTGTGGAAAATGTTTTTTTTTTCCCCCCTGGAAAACCTTTAGCCAGCCGGAAGCCAGATCGGCCATGTTTCCCCCCATCCTCCCCACATTAATTATGTTTTTGTGGCCCTGAGCAACAGCCAGCCAGTCAGTCAGTCAGCCAGTCAGCCAGTCAGTCAGACAGTTAGTCAGTCAGTCAGTCAGCCAGTCAGCCAGTCAGTCAGACTGTTCCTTGTAGTCTACAGTATTAATGCCTCACCTTCAGGTCACAGTCACAGTTGTCATAGTATACTAAATGTTAGTCGTTAGTATTTACCGGTAGTTGTATGTTGTAGTATGTAATAGTTCAGTGTAGTTTTTTTGTTCAGCTTTTCTAATACTTGTCACTTTTACACGTTTTAGGTTATTACAGTTTAGCACCTTCACAACTAGGTTGTTCAGTTAGCTAGCACTTTATTGCCTACATCTGTTGCTCTACCGTTACTTGCGGCTCTATTGTTTGTCCTTTTGTCTTGTGGCACTGTGGAAGAGTTGGGGACGTTATTTCACCCCTGTATATGTCTCGACATACACTGGAGTGACAAATAAAAGAAAAGATGAATTTACAAATACAATTTAAGCACTAAAACATGGTAATACATTGACCTCCTATAAGGGTAACTGCTATCACTAAGTCTAATATGCTATCTAAAACACCTAAGCGGTGGAAGATTAGGAGCGAGTCTGCAGTTGTGATTGCAGTGTGTTTTTAGCAGGGATACCTGCAGCTTTCCTGTGACGTCTGAACTGAGCGCACAGGAGGGCTGGTAGGGTGCTATGAGGCTAGCAAGACATGGTGGTGACATCCCTTTGGTTGCTTGGAGAGTTTTGAACTCTGTGCATGCAGCGACCGGGACAAAAATCTAGGTCTTGGACTCTCAAAGAGACATTAGAGAGTGATGGCGTCAGAATGGAAAATGCCTCCCTCTCTACAAGAGTCTAAATCTGAGGCTACCCTTAGTTCTATAGGTGCTCATTTCCACATGGTTGCACAGCCCTGGCTGTCGGGTGGTGGTGAATATGCCGCTAACTAATTTAAAACTTTGGAAAAGGAGTCATTTTTAGTCAAGTGACACAGTTGTGCAATGGAGAGTGAAGCAGGCTCCATGAGTTTGGCTACTCTCATAATTTAGTCATTATTTCAGTGCAGTCATTTAATAATTGTATTCTTCATTTAGTTATTTTTTTGTTTTTGTGTTTTGTGATGCTGCAAACGGTGACACATTTTGGCCTTACAGTTGGACAATCACAATCAGCCCCCACCCCTCCTCGTTTTTGTGAGCTTGTAGATCTGCTATTTTTGTGTGTGGCACACACATATTGTCCATGGGTACTTTTGTACTTAAAAGATAAAAAATTGTAGATTGCCCCATTCTGGACTAGCCCTAAAACATGTCATTATTATTATGATAGTCATGCAGAAGTTTAATCCTGCTCCATGTGGATCGCCACCTTTACAGAAAAAAAAAACATAAACATTCCAATTCACGATGTAAACGACTCATAAAGTAGCAAAGTAGCGGGTGTTATACACCTACTGTTACTGCTATTAGCATCACTTCGTTCCATGTTGTTTAATTGCTCCGTTCCATGTTGTTTAATAAACAAAACAATTTTATCCAAGCTCCCCAGGCTACTTTGTGTTGGGGTGAGTTCGATAAACCCACAATTGCACACCAGGAGCACATTCACCTACTCGTTTGTATTGACATAGCAGTCAGTGTGCATATATCAAACACACCCAGTGTTTCAGAGTGTCACGCTCCCGACCAATAGGAGGCACATAATTGAAAACCCATGGCAACAAAAACCCCAGCTTGGATGAAGATGATTTTTATTAAACAACACCACACGGGATGCAGCGATGCTAATCTCGGTAGCAGCAAGTGTATAACACCCGTGAGCTACTTTGTGAGTACTTTTTATTTGACCTCGGAAAGTTTATGTACACGTTTTGACTGTAAATGTAGCGCTCGTGACGCTTGTGAAGTACGAGCGTCATGTGAAGCATCGCTGGCTAGTCCCCGGACAAACTGCCACTGGAAATAATTGCGGTCGGCCGTGCGGAGTAGCTGCTTTTATCCATAGCACTATGTCTCTGTCAGGTAAGCTAAGCGGCCTGACCTTGGCCAGGCCACATCCAGTTGAAATGTACACCCAACTATTTCATAATAACTGCAGCTCTGCCAAGTTGCAGTGGCTCTGCCCGCACCCTCCACTCCTCTCCTCTCCAACGGACTGACTGAGCTACAGATAGAGCAGCATAAACGCACACTGCGTCTACTGTAAACCTCGCTACCCCATGGGCACCTGGGTAATATTCACACAGTAAAGTCACCTCTGTCACCCTGACACCAGCGAGAGCCGAAAATATATGGACCATACCGTAGCTGGATGACATACACAATCATATGTTCACAGGGGCTAACTTAGACCAGAGTGCTCCTGACTTGTTACCAGGCAGGCGGAGATACAAGGACATATACTGAACGACAACAATCAGATTGTGTTTTTATTTTTGATTCGGTGGCATTCACAGAATAAAACGAAACTAACAAGACAATTATGCCCTATAACAGTCAAACTCGAGGCCCAGGGCCAAATCAGGCCCACAAATGAATTATTTTCGGCCCGCACAATGATATTTAATTACTATTAGGACTGCCCCTCTAGTATATTGCACACACCGTGAATGGAAATAGTTGTTTTATTTTCTCAACTCAATTGATTTACTTTCTCATTTTACGATGAAAGCAGTGGTTGGTGAGGATCATAGAACAGGAACCTGAGCTTTAAAATGCAATCAGTTTTAAATGCATGCAGTTCGTCCCTATTAAGGGACATTCATGATTTTTGAAAGAAAATTACTTCTGCTGTTTTCCTGGGACGTCCTCGTAAACCGGCGCCCCGTGTGTTGAAACACATTCCTGATTGACCTGTACCGATTGTTCTATTTTAGCCCGCTGTCTGTTTGAGTTTGACATACCTGCCCCTAAAACATTATATCTGCCCTCTCTGTAACTAAAATAAACAAATAAAAAAACACCCTCAATATTTTATTTCTTTAAAACACACCATATCTTTCACGCATTTCACTGGTCTAAAAATCTGTTGACGTTTGTGTGTGTGGCGTTATGTTTTTGAATGCTGATCAGTAAGCTTTATTTACATGGTTTTGCCTCTCCCTCTCTCTCTCTCTCCACAGAGAAGCAAGGTCCGGAGCGGAAGCGCATTAAAAAGGAGCCTACCAACACCCGGAAGGCAGGCTTGCCGTTTGGTATGGGGATGCCAGGGATCCGGGCCGGGTACCCCCTCTCCGAGCGGCAGCAGGTGGCCTTGCTCATGCAAATGACAGCTGAGGAGTCCGTCAACAGTCCAGGTGCGTGTTGTAATGGAGGCCACGTAGCGGGGGGAGTGTGCTGGAACACAGTGACATCCTCAGTGTTTGGATTCTGCTCCGAGGCCTCATGCACACACACACACACACATACAAAACAAATGTTCTGTTGCTCTGCCTGCGTTTGATTGTCCGATTACCCCACACTCTCCACCAATCAAACACAAATGCTTGTTCGGGCCAATGGAAAAGTATCAAGGCAGCCATGAAACACACAGCTTTTGTTCTTTATGTGTGTATGAGATAGCCTATTTGTTTGGTTAGCAAACACGCTAGCCCACTAGCCACATGATTGGCAACATCAAATGCAGGCTGTGATGCGATTGGTTGAGGGAAATTCGAATCCCTTCCCCCTTTTAAAATGGCTGAGACATCAGGGGACAACGTCAGACTCAGCTTCAGCTTCGGGAAGCTGACAGTCAGGCTATGTATGTTATTGTACTAATACATTTGTAGACTCTCAGAGATGCCAGTGGATGAATTTAACTCCGAGGACTTTGTGGGTGAAGGTAGTGGAGCTACCGGCAGTGTTGCCAACTTGGCGCATTTGTCGCTATATTTAGCTTTTTTCCAGACCCCTCCCTAGCGCCAAAATTTGTGAAAAACTCCTGGTGGAAAATCTAGAGTCCTCCTTCCTTCCTAGAAAGGACCGTTGGTAACCAAATGGACCCTTATAGATCTGTAACTCTTGAGATCAAGAGTTAAATCATATTTAACCATCTGAATTACCTAATTTTCAAGAATCTACACATTTAGAAAATGTTGAGGAATTGCTATTTTGACCAACATTTTGCCAGTTATTTCTCCTAAATTAGTCCAAGAGACTAAACTCAACATCAAATGATTGAAAACCCACTGCTCTAGCGCATTCCAGTGCATTTTGGAAGTGCCACTAGTGCGTTTTGGATTCAGGCAGTTAGCGACACTGGCTACCGGTGTGTGTGAGTCACGTGTGTGTGTCCGTGCGAGGCGGGAGGGCGTGTGGGTGTGTGGGACGGCATTCGTGGTTTATTCTAATGGTAAAGGGTATGTACGTTAGGGGTCAAATTGTATGGCGCTGGCGCCTCCGTCACTCGCTGCCCGCTGCTGTGCCACACCATGGTGCTACGCTTCAGTGAAGGACAGACCCTGCCGCTTAATTAGATTTCAATTATACCACATAACCCTCCATCAATCCACGTTATTTCAGCACCGTGTGTACATCTGCTGTCAACATCTATGTGTGCGCGCCTCAAACAAACGTTCGTACAGTTGCTTATAATTGCATTACTATTACTATTATGCATTACTATTATTATTATTATTACTTTGGGAAATGGCACAAACAAACAGTTCGGGGGAAATCAGAGGTATTGTGTTGGTGTGAGACTGACGGTCTTTTATGCAATTACATTCAGGGTCTTTTCAATCATTGTTTTGTTTGTTTGTCATATCTAATCTGGTTCCTGCTATTGGATTAAGTCAGTGTTTCAGTTCTCCATTTTGCGGTTTCCATCGACGAGGAACTGCTCTTTCTATTAATAGGAACACACTAAATAAATACAAATTGTGTGTACAGTACAGACTTCAGAGTCATGATGTAGGCCCTAGCTACGGGGGTGTGTGTGCTGTACTATTTATTCATTCCATTAGTGTGTGCCGCCCTGAAGGAATGTCTGTAGATTGCGTGAGTTTCAAATAGCATTTGGGACAATAGCTGTGGAAACTCAATAATGTAAATGTGATTAAGGCTTGCATTTAATCCTGTAAATGTGATGAAATGAGCTTTACTGAAGTTAAGGCCCTACCACCAAGTTGGCTGCTCATTTCTAGACCTGGACTGCCCCCTACTGGCCATGAGGGGTTCACGCTACTTGTTTTTGTCTGTTCATCTAACAGACACATGTATAGGATTGCATAGTATTGCATAGATATTATTGTTATTATTATTATTAAAATCACATGTGTGAAGTGAGCAACGCCCTCTGCAGTGTTTGTTTTTCAACAATAATAATTCAGAGTCCACACAATTAGAGAAGGGAGAATAATTGTTATTTTGACAAATGTTTTGCCAGTTCTCTTTCCCAATTGTGGACAAAAAAACATTATTATTAGCTTTTGGTGCAAGAGACTAAATTCAACATCACAAACTGTCAACTCAAACCCCAAATTATGTTTCCAACAATTCTCCCCCTCCATTTTTCATTCTAAGTGCATTATTCTTAAAGGTAGGGGAAGTGATTTGAAATTCATGGTGTAGTACCAGCCTGGTGCACTAGGGGCCCCCAAAAGTAGCTACACTATGTGAACCTGCTGCTCTCTCCTGATTGGAGGAAAATTGTGGTGACCTGGGGAACTTTTATTAGCTCCTCTGCTAACGTGGGGGAGGGGGAAACTCCATATGTGGTTTCCACACCTTATAATAGAGCATTTTAACAGAATTTTTTTTTTGGGTGATATCTGACAAAAGTGAAATCACTTCCCCTACCTTTAAACAATATAACAGTAATTAACACCATCACTACTATTTCAAAGTCAACCTTTCTTGGGGGCCTTGAAATGGATTTTTTTTTTTAAATGTGTAGATCTTGTTGAGCCAATCATTTTGAAAGTAGCTCTCAAGTCAAAGTGTGGGCACCTATGATGTACTGTTGTACATCATATTATACTGTACTGTATAGTTATTATTTTATAGTTATTTTTTCATTCTGTTTGTTTTCAAATGTAAAACATGGAACGTGTTCTGTCTCTTTGTCTCTGTGCAGACACCACACCAAAGCACCAGTCACAGTCCACCATGGGTCAGAAGGGAACGCCAAACTCCGCATCTAAAACCAAAGACAAAGTAAACAAGCGCAACGAGAGAGGGGAGACGCGGCTGCACCGGGCGGCCATCCGCGGGGAGGCGCGCCGCATCAAGGAGCTCATCAGCGAGGGAGCTGATGTGAATGTAAAAGACTTTGCAGGTGAGATCTATCTGCCTTGCATTGCAAGCTTTTGACCCACTGAGGAACGGACTTGAGTTTACGACTATCACATCAGTAAAAGCAAATAGAAGTTAATCTGACCTGTTTTTTTTTTACAAGCTCATAGCATGCTACCGTGTTAGTTTGACGAAGGGGAGCATTCATTAAAAAAACAACAACTTGGAACGTAACCGTTTTCCTGCTCTTTCTGTAGATCAACACTTATCAAATAGAGCAGGGCTGCCCAAAAGGTAGATGGTGATCTACCAGTAGATCACACAGGCCATGCAGGTAGATCACGACAGTCCCCTGAAATGTATAGATCTGTAACTCTTGAGAGCGTTAAAATGAAACCAAACGTATGACTTGCGTAATTTCAAGAGTCCAAACAATTAGATGAATAATTGCTATTTTGACCAACATTTTGCCAGTTCTCTTTCCCAATTGTGGACAAAAACTTGAAAGTTATTAGCAACATATAAGTGCATTATTCTTAAACACTATAGCAGTAAGTAACAGCATCACCACTATTTCAAAGGTCAAACTTTCTTAGGGGGGCTGGAAATGGATTTTTTTTTTAATGTGTAGATCTTGTTGAGACGGTCATTTTGAAAGTAGCTCTCAAGTCAAAAAAGTGTGGGCACCCCTGAAATAGAGTTAGAGCGCTGCCAATGCCAAACATTTAGGGCAATCTTTGATCAGTGGCTATTGTTTGATATGATCCTGCATGCTAGCGGCCGCGAGCAGCGCTAGCCTCCTCTTACCAGCTGAGGGAACCCAGATAAGAGACGGACCGGAAGTAACGTCCCTGTGCACCGATCTGAAATATCCAACCGGAAACATAAATATGAAATTTGACTTTTACATGAAAATCACTCGCAGTACCTACCTACAAAAAATCTAAAAAGTGCTGGCGGAGCAAGACTTAAGTCTTTGTGTCCGCGTTTTGGTGTTCAAAGCATTATGTTACACTTAAGGTACCTTTAAGGTATTGAAAAATATCAGACCTACAAGCTCACAGCACGCCATGCACGGCGAAACATGCACGCAGCCAAATATAGATAATTCTGGGGGGTCCTTGGCAGAGAAACGAGAATCTGTCAGAAACTAGCAGCAGAGACAGAAACTAGAAACTAGTCAGAAACTAGAATCTAGTGTCAAATAGAATATATTCTTAGATTTGCGCATCATTTTCACATTTTTTTTTTAAATATCAGATATACAAGCTCATACCGGGCCACTCGGTGGCGCGATAGCTAAAGTGTGACGTAATGCGTTGAACACTGAAACGCGTTCAGTGCACAAAGGGTTGAATGGAGATCCAAGCTTTCTGCCCAACACTGAGAGTAATGAATACATCTCTACCTTCTCCAGGCTGGACTGCATTGCACGAGGCGTGTAACAGAGGGTACTACGATGTGGCCAAGCAGCTGCTGGCAGCGGGGGCCGAGGTCAACACCAAGGGTCTGGACGACGACACCCCTCTGCACGACGCTTCAAACAACGGCCACTTCAAGGTTAGAAATGGACGTTTTTACCCTAAATTCCTACACTCTTAATAGTTAAAATATTCCTTGTCTGAATTAGCCCCAAGTCTACACAACTAGAGAATCGTCATTTTGGGATCTGTATGTTTGCCTAGTTTTGTTTCTGAAATCCAGCCTGGTATTGTGTACGAAAGCAAAAGCAAGCTTTAGTTTTATCTGTGGGGCTAAAATGTCCTCAAATATCGGCTCAATTGCTGACTAAATAGTGGGCCCTGGCATCAAAATGGTTGAAAACCACTGGTGTAATGTATCGATGCATGCAGTGTGTCTCATAGAGTACATTGTGTAATCATTGGATGTTGTTGTATTTCAGGTGGTTAAGTTGCTTTTACGGTATGGAGGGGACCCACGGCAAAGCAACCGGAGAGGTGAAACAGCGTTGAAGGTTGCCAACTCGCCTACGATGCTGAACCTGTTGTTGGGGAAAGGCACTTACACCTCCAGTGAAGAGAGTTCATCAGGTATGTAGGCCTTCTTAAAGTCCCAGTGAATTGGGAAAAATATGCTTTTCACACTTTTAGACCACATTCATGGTCATTATATGTCAAACAATGCATGACAAAAACATTTATCACCTTTGTGTATTTTTATATCAAAAGCCAATAAAAAACGATTTGTAATTACTTCCTGAAAACGACAATGTGCTGCATATGTGATGACATATCCACTATCAAAAGCCAATAGAAATTAAGCTGACCTGTTTTTATCTCATTTCTGAATCCCCTCCAGAAACACAGATGGCTTTGATTACAGTCAGAAATATCTCAATTTTAATCCCATTCTGGCATCCAGACAGTGTATTACTCTGTTTAAACTTAATCATCACCTTAGAATACATATCTGAACACATTACGGAAGAAATAAGCCACATTGCATGTAGAAACTCTGAGCCAGATATTCAGGTGTAAGACCAAATAAAATGCCCGCCGTCCCCGTTTCATTCCAACTTTCATTGACATGTGACTCGACATAGGTGATTTGCACAAGCCACTTACGGAAAAAGAAGAAACCGACGTGTTGATTTGAATGGTGTATTGATTCCACTTTGTCTTCCTCTCCAGAATCGTCAGAGGAGGAAGACGCCCCGTCGTTCGCCCCGTCCAGCTCCGTCGACGGCAACAACACGGATTCAGAGTTCGAGAAGGGCCTGAAGCTGAAAGGGAAAACCGGCATGGACCCTCCCAAATCCGCCACCACGCCCGTCAAGGACGAATACGAGTTCGACGAGGACGACGAGGAGGAGCGCGTCCCGCCGGTGGACGACAAGCACCTCCTAAAGAAGGACTTCCGCAAGGAGCCCGCGCCCGTCGCCAAGACGGCCAACAGCCTCATCTCCATACCCAAGATGGAGGTCAAAACCTATTCCAAAAGCAACTCGCTCACACCAAAGAAACCTGTCCGGCGGATTATCTCTGACAGCAACAGTTCCGACGAGGACGATCGGACGTTATGTTTTACGCCGGCTCCCACGCCTCGGCAACAGGCCCAGCAGACCAACGCGAAGGCCAGGGACTCGGCCGCGCTCAGCTCCAAACAGCAGAAAGATAAGAATAAAGTAAAAAAGAAGCGGAAGAAGGAGACGAAAAACAATGTCAGTAAAGAGGTCCGCTTCGGCAAAGTCAATGACAAGTTCTGCACGTCGGACTCTGAATGCGGCGACATGGAGAGCGAGGACTCGAATAAGGGCTTGAACAGTATAAAGGACTCCTCCGTCGCGAGCCTAAAAGAATCCTCGGGCTTTAACGCGTCCTCCTCGTCCTCACACGCCAACCTGAACTCTCAGAAACAGGCGCCGTCGCTAGCGGAGCAGCACCCCAAGCAGTGGCGGACGGACGGGTGGAAGACCGTGTCGTCGCCCGCCTGGTCGGACGTCAGCTCCCTGTCGGACTCGGTCAGGACGCGGCTCTCCAGCGAGTCCGACTATTCCTCGGCGGACTCCAGCGTAGAGTCAGTCAAACAGGTGAAGAAGAAAGCACAGGAGAACAAGAAGAAAAACAACAATGTACACAGTAGTAATGCGTTAGACAAGAAGGACTTCTACTCGAAGAACTCCAACGCTGACAGTACGGTCTCGAAAACGGACGTAGATGGCAAAGTATTGAAAAAACATAAAGTGAAGCACAAGCACAAAAACAAGGAGAAGGAGAAGGAGAAAGCCCCAAGTCTAGTGCTCAATCAAGACATGAACGAGAAGTTTGTCAAGAGCTACTCGTTCGATTTTGACGATTCAAGGCAAAAGTCGTTAATTGTCGAGAGTGAATCTCCGGCTGAGAGCAAGGTCAAGCTGTCCAAACACGAAAAAGACCACCTGAAAAAGGAGGAGCGGATCTCCAAAGGCAAGTCTGAGGACAAGGACTGGCCGTCGGGAAAAGAGTTGCAGAGAGTCGTCAAGGAGGAGAAAAACAAGAAGACAAAAGAATCCACCAAGGAGAAGGTCAGCAAAGAGGAGCGCGAGAAGCCAGCGAAAGCTGAGAAAGAAAGAAACGTCAAGGAGAAGGATAAACCTAAGGAGGACAAGCCGAAGGCTCACAAAGAGGACAAAAAGAAGAAGTCCAAGGAGAAGTCCTCCTCAAAGGCAGATAGGAAGGGCGACCTAAAAGAGGAGAAACATCTCAAGGTGGACAAGGAGAAAAATGCCAAGGAGGAGAAGGAAAAATCAAAAAAGGAGAAGATCCCGAAGGAGGAGTCTGAGTACGAAGGCTACGATGTCAACAACCGCTTCCTAAACATGGAAGAGACCAAGCTCAGTGCGTCGGACGACCACCACGACAGATGGGCCTCGGACATGTCGTCCGACTCCTCCCTCTACGAGGAGGACAGCTGGGACGCTCCTGTAAAGGAATACAAGGAATACAAAGCAAATAACGCCGTCAAACTCATCGTCGAGACGGTGAAAGAGGAAACCAGGCGGAAAGAGAACAAAGTCAAAGACAAGAAGTCTGATCACGCCGAGAAACGAGCAGAGAAAGAGACCACCATCAAGAAAAAAGAGAAGGAATCGTCGGAAAAGGTAAACGACAAGAAAAAGGACTGGGTGGAGAAACAGAAACTCAACTCCGGCCACTCAGTTGACAAGGAGAAGAAGCGAAAGGAGTCGACGGAGACCGTCAAGGAGAAGAAGGAGAAGGACTCTGTGGATAACAACCGAGAACGTAAAGACTCCTACGAGTTCACAAAAGAGAGGAAGGAGGCCAAGATCAAGCAAGAGTCTGGGAGAGATGACTATGGCAACGACGCTTTCTTCAAAGACATGGAGTCTGCTGGCAAAACATCCGATATCAGGGAGAGAAATCACTCCGGAAAAGAGAAAGAAAAGAAGGGAGACGGAGTCGAGAAGAGGGAGAAGACAAAACCCGACAAGCACAAGGAGAAGCCAAAAGACAGAGGGACGGATCAGGAGAAGGAGAAGAGCGAGAAAAGCTCTGCGGAGAAACCTGTTAAAGAGAAGGACACGGACCGGGGCTCCAAGGATAAGAAGGAGGGAGCCAAGGACAAACATAAAGACTCTCACAGCAAGGACAAAGACAGGAAAATGTCCGTGGAGCAGACCAAGGACAAGAAAGAGAAGACCTCTCAAGATAAGCACGCCGACAGGGAGAAGGACTTCTTGGAGGTGAAGAAAGAGGAGAGGAAACCCGAGAAGGTCCGGGAGAAAACCTGGTTCAAGATAGCCGACATCTTCACGGATGAGAGCGACGACGAGGAAGACAGCTATAACGGGGGCGTGGCCAAGTTAAGCGACTCGCTCGGTCTCTCCGACATCCACAGGAAGGACTCAACGCCCGATCAAGACGAGCTGGATCACTTCCCGACGGAAAAAGTGAGGAAATACTCGGCCGAGACCAAACACACCACGGAAAAGGCGAAAGAGAAAGAACACAAGGATAAGAAGAAGGAAAAGGCTGGGTTCGACACTGGCAAGGAGAGAAAAGGCTCCCTCGAGAAACACAACAAAGACAAGAAAGACTCTGTTGACGCGAAACACAAGGACAGGAAAGACCGCATGTCAGTGGACTCGAACCAAGACAAGAAAAACAAACAGAAGCTGCTGGACAAGAGGGACGCGAGTGAGGAGAAGGCAAAGAGCAAATACAAGGACAAGCAGGATCACTTGAAGGAGAAGAAACCCTCGAAAGGCAGCGGCGAGAATGAGAAGTCCCTCCTGGAAAAACTTGAGGAGGAAGCCATGAACGATTACAAAGACGACTCGAACGACAAGAACAGTGAGATGTCCTCGGACAGCTTCACCGACCGTGGCCACGAGCCCATCCTCAGCAGTTACTACGACTCCTCCATCAGCCTCCCGGATGTCCCCGAGGAGAGGCGAGACTCTCTGTCCATATCCACGCCACAGGACAAGTTCAGAGAGAAGGAGAGGCACCGCCACTCCTCTTCGTCCTCCTCCAAGAAGAGCCACGACAAGGAGAAGGAGAAGATCAAGAAGGAGAAAGTGGACAAGCGTGATAAGGCGGAGGAGATCAGGGAGTCCTACGGGCGCAGGGAGAGCCTGCCCTTCGAGAAGGAGACCATGCCTCTGGAGGCGGACCCTTACACCTTCCCCTACGGGTCCAAGCCCGACGGCGAGGACGACTTCGACAAGACCTTGGAGTTTGAGAAAGAGATGTCCAAAAAGGACAAGGACAAAGTGAGCAGTGTCATCAGCGACAAGATGAAGGACAAAAAGAAAAAGGAAAAACACAAGGAGAAAATAAAAGAGGAAAAGCATCAAAAGTATATCGACGGCTTTGGGTCCTTCAAACACTCCAAGGATGATGTCAAATCATCGGGGCTGAAAGAGAGTTCGCAGGTCACCCTTCTGAAGGACAGGTCAAAAGAGGAAAGCCCGAAGTTTGACCTGAAGAAAGAGAGAAATCGGGACGTGATCGAAAAAGACAGCAGGGTGGACCACACCAAGTCCAAGGTTAAGGAGGAGAATGAAAAACTCACCCAGTCTAAAGAACCCGTGCGGAAAGACATCCGTCCACGCGAGAAACTCCTGGTGGACGGCGACCTCAGAGGTCTCACCAGCTTTGGCCAGATGTTGAGCAAGAAAGACCAGGAGATCGAGGAGCGCCACAAGAAACACAAAGAAAGGATGAAGCAGATGGAGAAGCTGAGGCACAGGTCCGGGGACCTGAAACTGAAAGACAAAGCCAAGTCCACGGAGGAGGTGAGGAAGAGCCGCAGCGAGCTGTCGGCCAAGAAGTCCAACAGCCTGGAGTCGGCGCTGAAGGAGAAGAAGCTGAAGGACGTCTGTCTGCCGTCCCAGATGATGTCTCCTGACCGGAAGTCCCAGCCCATCGACAGCCAGAACTCCAAGGACTGGCTGGCCGGGCACCAAATGAAAGAGAACCTCCCCGCCTCCCCCAGGCCGGACCAAAACAGGCCGACGGGCGTCCCCACGCCCACGTCCGTCATCTCCTGTCCCAGCTACGAGGAGGTCATGCAGACCCCCCGGACCCCCTCCTGCAGCGCTGAAGATTACCCTGACATCATGTTCGACGGTCTGGACTGCCAGAACATCGGCTCTTCGGCTATGACCATGTCCATGAACGCCTGCTCACCATCCTTCTTTGAAAGGTATTAAAAAAAACATTGTCATAATATTATGTTAGTGTTACTATCGCTCATACAGTATAAACTGGCCCACATAAGTTCATAACTTTGGGGTTTATGGGTGGGGCTTACTGAAAAGTCTATTAACACCCATCTTTTACTTTCTCTAATAACAACCTAAAACATGGACCTAAAGTTAAACTTAAAGAACTAAAGTTGTTCTTTAAGGTGGAGAGAATGGACCTTTAGCTAAGCCCCTCCCAAACTGCTATTGTCCAATAGACCTTCAGATAACCCCCTCCCCAAAATACTATGGTCCAATCACAACTAAGCATAACATGTGATAGACAAACCTCTCCACCAATAGCTTTCCTATGTGATAAAACATTGTTTTAAAAAAATAAATGCCACACACATTTTTCCAATGCTTAGGGCATGCCTTGTTTATGGATTTGGAAGACATTTTGAAGGTCTGGTTCCAAAAATGAACCTTATTGTGTAAAGTCCATGATATTTACATTGGAATGAATGAGCCCGGCTGGAAAGTGTCCTAGGGCGGGGCTTAGCTAAAGGTGTATTAGGTTAGGTTTCTGCTGTCTAGTCATTATAAACATTAACAGCCTCCTCCTCTTCTCTCCAGCAGGTACTCCAACTCATCCCACAGTTTCCAGGAGGGCACGTGTCTGACCCCGGCCAAGAACCTCCAGCTGCCCCTGGTCAGCCGCTCCGCGTCCTCAGACGTCCGCCGGCCCTTGGAGGATGACTTCAAGGCGGACAAGTTCCTGCGGCAGCAGAGCGCTCAGGGGGGCTGCTCCGAGTTCGAGGCGTCGGCCTCCTCCCACCCTCTAGAGGACAAACCGGGGCCTATCCTGGACCGGCTGGACTGCATGTCTCCGCCCTACTTCCCCATGATGCTCTCGCCCCGCATGGAGTCGGCGCACCCGGCGCCGGACGCCCCGCCGTCCGCCCACCCGGGCGGCGACGGCGGCGGTGCATCCGGCCCAGAGAGCGGCAGCGACCACCTGCCCGAGAGCATGTACAACAACTTCCTGCTCAAGCCCTCCACGCCGATCCACCGGCCGGACCCGCAGGGACCCTGCCTGGACATCGCCGCCCCGCCCACCCCGGCCCCGGCCGCCCTCCCACCCCTGGACATCGACGACATCTCGGAGCCTCACCACGGCGAGCCCAGCCTGGTTCCCTCGGACCCCGTCAGCGGCACGGACTACCTGCCCTCCCTGACCGGAAGAGCGGAGCGGGACGAGGATGAGGAGGAGGAAGAGGAGGAGGATGAAGAGGAGGAGGAGGAAGAGGAGGAAGAGGAGGAGGAAGGCGAGGGCGACTTGGACGAGAGACCGGACGACGGAGGTGGTTGTCCGGCAGCGGAGGACCTGGAGCAGGCCAGGGAGCTGTGCTCCTCCTCCTTCTCGCCTCGGGGGGTTGAAGACCCTCTCCGGAAGAGCTGGTCCGCCGCCGAGTCCCCGGAGCACCGACCGGCGGCGGCGCCGGAGGTCCACCACCACCACCAGCACCAGCTCACGTCCCCCACGCACCCTCCCCCGCCGCCCTCCAACCTGGCCGACGAGAACTCCTGCGAGGGCTGGAGTTCCTCGGAGATCCTCCTCAAGTCCCCGCACAACAGGACGTACGGGGAGATCGAGGCCGCCGTCTCCAAGATCACCAGCCCCTTCTCGCACTCGGGGGACGGGGAGATGACGCACATGTCCGGCCACCACCACCACCATCACCACCACCACCACTCGTCCTCCGTCACCCCGCCCTACGCCTCCGCCTACTCCCGGACCTACGACGTCGACGCCGACTTCGACGACGAGCAGAAGGAGGCGGTGGCCGACATCCCGTCCCCGGAGAGGCCTGAAGAAGACGACGCCGCGCTGGACGACGAGGGCGAGGAGCCCAACTACATGAACACGTCGTCCTCGTCAAACAGGCTGGAGTCCTTCTTCCAAGACGACTGCCACAAGTCCTCCGACGCCGAGGAGGAGGAGGAGGACAGCGTCCACCCCATGGACACGGAGCCGCCGCCGTGCGTGGTGGGCGGTCCGGACAGCAGACCCTTCAACACCACCTCCACCACCGCCACAGGCGCTGAGAACCACATGGCTCCTCCTGCCGTCAACCACGAGCCCGTGGTCCCTTCTTGGGCAGACCCCGTGGATCCCTTCTCCACGGACGACTTTCTCTCGGGGCCCTTCTCTCTGCCGGACCTCCCGCTGCCGGAAAAGGCGGAGGAAGCCGACTCGGCTCGCGACGCGGACCTCGCCGACCACCACACCAAAAGCATGATCCGACACGCCATCGCCGACCACGACCACGACCAGGACTTACTGGAGCTGGACCTGCCGAGCCTGGCCAAGGCCCCCTGCCCCGGGGCCTCTCTGGGTCCGGGCCTCGGAGGAGGAGGCGGCGTGGGGGTGGAGGCGGCCGACCGGCAAGATCTAGTCGTCCCGTCTCCGACGGCGACCAACTTCCAGCCGGAGCTGTTGGAGGCGGAGCCCCAGAGCGTGCCGACGGCCAACTGCTCGCTGTCCCTGAAACAGCAGCAGCAGCAGCAGATCAGCGCGCTGGAGGGCAAAGGGCTGTACGGCGAGGCGCCTCACGACGAGACGGACGGCAACGCGCCGCTGTACTCGCCGCTGAACTCCTCTGACGCCAGCCAGCAGCAGCAGCAGCAGTACCACAGACACCTCCAGGCCCTGGCTGACCTACAGGTCCCTCTGGATCCCGTGGCCAAGCCCACGGAGCTGAGAGGACCGGGGGAGCAGCAGATGATGGCCGAGGCTGCGGTGGCGGCTGCGGCGCTCCCGGTGGCGCTGTCGTCGTCCTGCAGCGTCCCGCCGCTCCCTCAGCAGCTGGCGGCCGTCACCATCTCCAGCACGGTGGACCTGTCCGCCGGAGGAGACGCCCAGGAGACCTCCTCCTCCTCCACGTCGTCCTCCAAGCTGACCGTCACCCTGACCGCCGTGTCCACTACCGCCGCCGAGGTCGCCCCTAAGAAGGTGGAGGAGATCGCGCCCAGGATGACCCGCAACCGCGCCCAGATGCTGGCCAATCAGAGCAAGCACAATCCCCCCGCCGCGGTGGCGGCGGCGGCGGCTCCTCCTCCTGCCTCCGCTGCCGCGGTAGCGGCGGCCGCTGTCCCTCCTCCTCCCCCTCCCCCTCCCCCCACCAGCGTGATGGTCTCTCCTGCTGTTGCCGCCGCCGCCGCCACCACGGCAACAACCAGTCCCGCGGTCAGCCTAACGCCCGCCCCCGTTCTCCACGTCCCGCCCCCTCCCGCCGCCGCCGCCGTCTCGGCCCCTCCCTGCCCGCCCGTCGCCGTAGAGAAGGACAAGGAGACGACCACGACGGTCAGCCTCTCCTTGACCGTCCCCGGCTCCGTCGCCGCTGCCGCCCCGACGCTGGCGCCGGCCCCGCCGCCCACCTTGACGCCCGCCGCCCCCGTAGTACTCAGCAAGACGTCGAAAGGCCGGCCCCCGCCCGCCGAGGAGGAGGACTCTCAGACGCAGCACCCGCGCAAGCGCAAGTTCCCGCGCTCGGCCTCGCAGCAGGTCCAGGTGCAGCTGGTCAACACGGCCATGCAGCAGACCCGCGAGATGATCCAGCAGACGCTGGCCGTCATCGTCAACGCCATCAAGCTGGACGACATCGAGCCGTACCACAGCGACCGCTCCAACCCCTACTTCGAGTACCTGCAGATCCGCAAGAAGATCGAGGAGAAGAGGAAGATCCTGTGCTACATCACCCCGCAGGCGCCGCAGTGCTACGCCGAGTACGTCACCTACACCGGCTCCTACCTGCTGGACGGCAAGCCTCTGAGCAAGCTGCACATCCCTGTGGTCAGTACACAAGCACTCTGCATTTTTACCTTTAAAATGGAGGAAAATACACATCATGTTTAGCTTAAAGCAGGGTTTTTTTTTTTTCAACCTTTTTTTTCCCATACCAGGGCCCCATTATGTATTCAGCATTTGAGCCACGGACCACCACTTTGGTCCCTACAAACTAATCATCATTTCTTTTGCTTTTGTCCACAATTCCAGGCTGGATTTGGGAAACAAAACAGTCAAACATACAGATCAAAATGGCCATTAACTCTGAGTGCCAGTTTTTCAGCCTGTAGCACCCCCTAGGGAGCGGTTATATGCATTAAGTAATTGATTGATTATCTCAAAAACAAAACATCACAAACAGCAGTTGTATACATTTTTTCACACATATCTCAGAGATGTGTAACTAAAGGACAACTTTTTTTCAACCAAGGTTCATGTTCTAGGTTGTTATAGGAGAAAGTAAAAGATGTTAATTGTTTTACATTCCTTGCTTTCTTTAGTTTTATGGATTTTAGCTATGGGAGAGGGCATTCGAACATGGTCCTAAATACATATTTGTTCATAAAATGTTACAGCGATTTTTTTTTTCTTTTTTTATTAGCTACTGCAGTCTTAATAAACCCCAGGAAATTACATCTGGCCATAAATGATCTACTGAATGTGACAAACTGCCATATTGAGCCTCTGGGTCAGGCATGTCATGTACAAATGTGGAGTGTGTAAAGTGCAGTGTGCTGTGCTGCCTCCTTCACAATCAGTAGATCCTGTGAACTTCCGTGGCCAGTTATAATTTCCTGGGGACTGCACTAGATAATAATATAGAAATCACTAGAAGAAATCACACATATCTATGTTGTATTCAGGGGCCATGTTCAAATGCCCACTCCCATAGCTAAAATGCCTTTAATGTGTTTTCGTAAAAACACAATTTCACTGAATCTAAAACACACCTGTGATGTGTTCTTTGTTCACAGATTGCTCCACCACCATCGTTGTCAGAACCTCTGAAGGAGCTCTTCCGGCAGCAGGAGGCGGTGCGGGGAAAGCTCCGACTACAGCACAGCATCGAGAGGGTAAGGTTCATGATGGTTTCCACTTGTTTCCTCATCCTCCCAGTCTGCAGTCTGCAGCATTCATCCACCACACTCCCTGTGACTCAGCTTTCATCCACCACACTCCCTGTGACACAGCTTTCATCCACCACACTCCCTGTGACACAGCTTTCATCCACCACACTCCCTGTGATACAGCCCTTTTGAATCAAAGATCAAAGAATCATCGTAATGGGGGGAGAAAAAAAAACGTTTTGTGAGTGGCGTGCAATCAGAAATTCATCTGGTCTGGGGGCACTCTCTCTAATGAATCAACCCTGATTTCTGTGCATGATGATTTCTTTGTTGATCGAAAAGCCATTTACATTAAAGGGGAATTCCACAAATTTTCAAAAGGGGTCTGAAAAGGGGTCTGAAAGAAAAATCATTAACATAGTGTAATACATCTTGATGATGTCATCAGATGTATATCACCATGTTAAGGATTTTTTCAGACCTCCATTTTTTAGGAAACACATAATTGGGGGAACTTTTTTACCATGTCCACACACATCTCTAAGGTATATTAATGACATATTAAAATGTTGAAAATGGGTGGAGTTCCCTTTTAACCGAATGCCCTCTCTCTCTCCCCCCATCTCTCTCTCTCTCTCTCTCTCCCCCCCTCTCTCTCTCTCCCCCTCTCTCTCTCTCTAACAGGAAAAGCTGATTGTGTCGTGCGAGCAGGAAGTGTTGAGGGTCCACTGCCGGGCGGCCAGGACAATAGCCAATCAGGCGGTGCCGTTCAGTGCCTGCACCATGTTGCTGGACTCTGAAGTGTACAACATGCCATCAGAGAGCCAGGTGGGTGGGGCTGACGTTGTTGTTGTTGTTGGCGTGGGAAAAAGTAAATGATATACTTCTAGCTCCCCAAAGCAGTCAGCAGCAGGTTGTTAGGGGTGGAGGAAAAACATCGATACGCCAATATATCGCAATTCTTAATGCCATGATATCAATATCGAATCGCCTGGTTCAAAATCGTTTTTGGTGATTATGTAGAGTTGTAGACCTATTCATTCATTTGTTCATATCAGAAAGACTGAACTTTTTGTTATCTATATTGTTTCAAATTGCTTTAAAATGTTCTGGCTAATTGAACATGTCACGATTGATATTGTTCAGAATTCTGCCCATTTTCAACATTTTACTGTATTGCATTTTACTTGATGATGAGGTGATCAAGTTGTGTTTGTTAATGATTTTTCTTTTAGGAACTTTTTGGACCCTGACGGGTCCATTTGGTTCCATTTGTACGCCCTCAGAAAAAATCTTGCAAATGCATGGAATCCCCCTTGTTCTGGTATAATAAAAGCGCAGTCATTTGTGGGGGAAAAGATGCGATATCGATATATCAAATCGAATCGCAGCATAACTAAGAATCGCAATATAAATCGATTCAGAACCCTAAATATCAATATTGTATGGTATCGTGAGGTGAGTGAATCGTCCCACCCCTACAGGTTGTTATAAGTGTTCCGTCTGGAACTGTATCATTTTATTTTACAGGCTGTTTCATATTTTGTTGCTCTCTCTCTCTCTCTCTCTCTCTCTCTCTCTCTCTCTCTCTCTCTCTCTCTCTCTCTCAGGGGGACGAGAACAAGTCTGTGAGAGATCGCTTCAACGCTCGCCAGTTCATTTCCTGGATCCAGGATGTGGACGACAAATACGACCGCATGAAGGTAAATGTTTAGGATGGTTGATGGTTAAACTTTTGCTGGTTAACAATCCTCCCCTGTTTTAATGCCAATGTCATTTTTGTGGTCCTATACATTACTTCCCCGGTCCAAGTCGCACCAGCTACCTGTCTGCTTCTCCTAAATACATATTTGTTTACAACATTTTAAATCGATATCATCTACTACAGTCACTAATAAACCCCAGAAAATTACATCGGGCCATAAACTGATCGACTGAATGTGACAAACTGCCATATTGAGCCTCTAGGTCAGGCATAGACAAATATAGAGTGTGTAAAGCAGGGCTGCCCAAAAGGTAGATCACATGACCGTGATCTACCTGAAATGTATAGATCTGTAACTCTTGAGAGCGGTAAAATGAACCAAATGGACCTGTAAGGGTCCATTTGGTTTCATTTTACCGCTCTCAACATTTGAATTACAGTATCTACATTCAGTAGATCCTGTGAAATTATAACTGGCCAGGGCAGTATTTTTTTATAATTTCCTGGGGTTTATTAGAACTGTAGTAGATAATAAAAAAGAAGAAATGGCTGCTAAAGTCCAATACCTACCGTAATTTCCGGACTATAAGCCGCTACTTTTTTCACAAGCTTTTGACCCTGCGGCTTATACAGCAGTGCGGCCAATCTATGGATTTTCCAGGTTCCAGGTGGGCTCCGCAGACTAAATGATAGAAAGTTGTTTAACCAGATGTAACTCTATGAGAGCGTAAAAGTGAAAAACCATCTAAATTAGCACCACTTAATTAATAAGCCATAAGTCATGTTCATTTTGGTCTAATTTTGATGTTTTGCCTCTTTTGTTTGCGAAAATCCATCCTGGAATTGTGAACAAAACCAAAAGAAATCTTTAGTTTTGGGGTGAAGATGTTGTTAAATTGTGAAAAAGTTGAAAAACACTGCTCTAACATGAAGCGACTGACTATAAGCCTGGTGCGGCTTATAGTCAGGTGCGGCTCATATACAAGGAAAAAATCAGTATTTTGCCCCAAATTTAGCTGGTGCGGCTTATATTCAGGTGCGGCTTATAATCCGGAAATTACGGTATTAAAACAGGGGTTTTCAACAGGTGGTCCGGGGACCACCAGTGGTCCTTGAGAGGGCTCCAGGTGGTCCCCAGCTAAGTTGGTTAACCAGATGTAACTCTTGAGAACGTAAAAATGAAACCAAATGGACCCTGGCGGGTCCATTTGGTTTCATTTTTACGCTCTCAAGAGTTAAAATATTCATCATCTGAAGTAGCCCAAGTCTACACAACTAGAAGATGGACAAAAGCAAAAGAAATCTTTAGTTTTGGGATCTGTGGGGCTAAAATGTCCTCAAGTGGTGGTCCGTGGCTCAAATTCTGAATAGATGGTGGTCCCTGGCATCAAAAAGGTTGAAAACCACTGTATTAGAATGTTGAACCGTTGTTTGTGTGTTTCCCTCCAGACCTGTCTGCTGATGCGGCAGCAGCACGAGGCGGCGGCGCTCAACGCCGTGCAGCGGATGGAGTGGCAGCTGAAGGTGCAGGAGCTGGACCCTGCCGGACACAAGGCGCTGTGTGTCAACGAGGTGCCCTCCTTCTACGTGCCCATGGTGGACGTCAACGACGACTTCGTCCTGCTGCCGGCATGACACAGCCGCTCTTCTTCTCGCAGAGAGACGACGACGACAGGCACGGCGGCGGAACTACTACTACTGCATCACCTCTTCTCAAAGAGACTTCGTCGAGCAGAACGAATGGAAAGGGCTAGCGAGTTTGTGAGAGAAATACTTTAAGCCAGACAAAACTATATATTATATAGAAAAAAAAACAAAAGTAAAGAGAAAAAAAAAACTTGCTTACAGTATCCCGTTTCCGCGTGAGAAGAGGAAGCGTCTTTTTATCGGGAGGGGAAGGGGGGAAACAAAAAAGAGAAAATACAACACAACTTGCACTTTCGTCCTCGGAAGTTTTTACGCTTTTGTTTTGATCAGAGTAGGAGAGCAAAAAAAAACAAGCTTTTTTTTTGCTTGTGGAGCTCTGAGGCGGGCGGGCGGGACAGGGCTCCCCAGCGCTCCGTTAACCAGAGAGAGAGAGAGAGAGGGGATAGAGTTCTATTTTCTGCATTTTGTTTTTGTTTTTTGGTCCCCGCTTTAAGCAAGCAGACCCACCGCCACGTTGTGGGAGCACCGGAGAGGAGGAGGAGCCGTCCCGCCGTCCCGGTGTGCCTGTCCCGAGGGTAGGACTGCGGAGAAGCCTCCCTCCACGCTCCCCCTGTAGATCCAGAGCTCCTGGCGGGTTCTGGAGAACTAGACAGAGCCTCGGTCCTGACTCCCCCCTGAGTCCCAGACAGAGCAACAGGGACATAACTATGGGTGTCGTATCCTCGACGAATCCCTTCTAACAGCAGGACGGCTGTTGGGGATCCAACCTCTGGGATGGTTGGAGGCTTTCTGGGGCGTTAGAACCATCAGCCTCCATTCCGTTTACACTGCTCCTCCGTACAAAAAAAAAGAAAGTGCTGCAGTGTTGTTGCCCTGCCCAGCGGCACACCGGAACTACAGCAGAGGATTTTCGAAAAAGTGTGTGTGAGTTGCGCGAGAGAGATGTGTGTGTATACGTCAGCGGCCCGGCCCGGCGCGGGGAGAGGAAAGACTTGTTTTTTTTTGCGCAGCCTCTCAGCCGGCTAAGCTGGAGGTGGAGGTTCAGGAGTGGATTTTTATCTGAGGACAGACCGGAGAGTTCCTCAGTTCCTTCAGAAGCTCCAACAACAACAACAACAACACACTCAACCAGACAACCAGACAGACAGACAGCCACGGACTGCAAAAAAAAAACATCACAGGAAACAAACAAACAAAAAAACTCGACAAAATGTTGGCGCTTCAAAGAGACATTTTACGATTATGGTGGTTCAGAGAGAGAGAGAGAGAGAGAGGAGATAAATATTCTTCTTTTTTTGTCTATTTTACTTTACTTGGGCATTTCATTGTTTCTGAGGAAGTGACTTGAAACACTACAGAGCCAATATTAGTTTAATGGAAAACAAAAAAAAACAAAACAAAAAACAAAATAAAAGAAAACCGAAAAAGAAAAAGGAAAAAAAAAAAGTTGTATTCCGTAAATTATGTACAGTTTTTATATTCGTTAACCAATGTATACTTGCTGCCTTCTAGATAATTTATTTTGCCACACATTACTGCACAGTTGTAAATAACTTATGTACTGTAACATCACTCAGTTAAGTGTAAAAAAAATGAAAGAAAAATTATCTTTGTATGTATAGTTCACTTTTGGGCAGCACTTTCCCCCCTCTCATAACCCCCTCATGGGCCAAAATGTGTACACGGTTCTATCAGTATTTTGAAAGACTCCAGTGCACAGTCGTTTAATGATCCCAAACTCTAGATTTTGTCCAGGGTTTTGGGATCGGATCACCACAACCAACAACCCTTAGAACTTCTTCTGGATTAAAACAGGGCCTCCCCCACACCCCCACCCCCGCCACGCCCGGAGGGGGGCCGATCGATCGCCGTATAAGTCCTTCAGATGTAGCAGAATGGTTATTATGGATTTATTTAAAGAATAGACAGAGCTTTATTATTCATTGCTTTACTACACAATTATATCTGAAAATAAATTCAAACCAAGAAAATGCCTTTTTACAGTGGAAAAAAAAATTATAAGTTACTCAATGTCAGGCAAAGTCATATTTAAATATTATCTGGGTGGGATGAGTGCGAGAGATGTCATTCACAAGAGAAAAAACTACAACATTTTTTTTTTTGCTTTTTCTAATTATTTTTCCCCCTGTATTTTATTTTATTTCATTTTACGTTGGACTGAATTTACATTTTGGTCTTTGTAAATTTCTTTGTTTAAAATCAACAACAACAATAACAGGTTATTCTGTCAGCTCTTTCTTTCTGCTAGTCCTATGGCTTTAGGCAGGACATCCAGATTCATGTATTCAACATGCTGGCTATCAGCTGGCCTATGGCATGAATCGGATCGATATCTGGAGGATAGTGACTGCAATGGAAGAGGCTTCATTCCAGAGTTTTTTTAATAGCTTGTTTGTGTTTTTTGTACCAGTTTATTGGCTCTCTATATTATCCCCAATATTGGAGAACAGCTGATTGTCTAACTGCTGTTCTGCCTTTACCCACTGGATGGCACCAAAGTAATGTCCTCTGTGTCAGAAGATATCCAGAAGCTGATTGACTTCTTCTTCTTCATAGCCCTTTTGAGTTTTCAATCATGTTTAAAAAAAACAAAACAAAAACAGTATAGCATTTTTTTTTAATGATCATTTTAGAATTATCTCAAACCCTTCCAGGATAGATCTGTTTAATTGCAAAAAAAAAACCCAAACACAAATAGGCTCATATCCATTTCGCTGCATCAGGCAGTTGTCGCTTCAGCCTTCCCAGTTCTAATCTAAGACTCTTAAGAATCTGTCAAGGGATTTGGCTTTTGGTGTTGTCAGGGATATCGAGACATTTAAATGTTTTATTTTGAAGTTTGTTTGTTTTTTTTCCTCATGAAGCTGTGTGTTGTGTTGGCAGTCTTGCCATAATAATAATGACCATCATGTTGTCACGTGACCGTTAAAAAACTTTAATCTCAGTATGAACCAAAAAACAACAACAACAACAACAACAAGTGGACACAGACATTAATTAAACAGTAGAGGGGAAAGGATTAGCCTTGGGTAGATGTTTTTTCCCTGTTCTTTTATTTTAATCCCATTGAAAGGTTGATTTGTGATGACTTGTATTCTTTCTGTATTATTTTAGTGGGCCCTGGTTTTTAAATAGCTTTTCCCCCTGACCTATGACATAGGCCGCCTGTCTGTGTGTGAGAGCTGCTCATATATACTGATGGCAATATTAACGCTGTTATTCTACACACCGTTCAGCATTGCTGTGTTATGGTATGTCTAGTTAAAGTGCAATGGTTCGTTGCTATTCCACTGTGCAGGCAAAGTTGGCTGGTAATAGAGTCCCTGGGTTATTTTTTTGAAAAACACAAATTAACACAGTTTATTATACAGAGAGAGCACATAGCCAGAAGTTTGGTTTAAAAGCCCTGTTTTATTTTTTATTTTATTTTATTCCATTCTTTGGGAGAAGGGTGTTTTTGTCCACAAAAAAAAAAAAAATCCTTTCTGGTATTTTTAGCTCAATGTATGTTGTGTTGAACGTCATCCTGTTTGTCTTGGAGGTTTTTTTTAATGGTCTTTTTTTGTTGTTTATCTTCGTGTTATGAAGCATAAACACCAGTGGCATGTCAATCACTTTGCTTAACGGAGCAGCAGAATGTATAGAGTTATTACTATGCCCTGAAACCACCTGCACCCTCACTATTGTTTACAAAGACATCAAAGTGTATTTCAGTTTCATGTGTCACATTTTAAACCGTTTTTTCTTTTTTCTTCTTTTTTGTTTTTAGCCCTGCCTTGTTTTTAACTTTTTCTGTTTTAGCTTTTACCTTTTTATTTTATTTCATTCATTTCATTTAAACAGAAAGGCTTGAAATTGTGACAGCAGACAGACAGACAGACGGACGCCATCACACACACACACACACACACACACACACACACACACACACACACACACACATGCACGCACGCACGCACGCACGCACGCACGCACGCACGCACGCACGCACGCACACACACACACACACACACACACACACACACAGATCCATCCATGTTGGCTCTTCTCCTCCAGTTGTGCAGTTTTGTAAATATTCACTTATAACATAAATAAAAAGTTTTAAAAAAAGAAAAAAAAAATCATGGGTAAATTATAAAATCATATTCTAGTTTTTTTTCTGCTCAACCCACCAGTCCTCAGATGTACAGTATAATAATAATAATAATAACAATAATAAAGCACTTGGCCGCCACGCGTCGCTCATCCAGATGATACTAAGCCTCAGTCAGCAACACGTTACCTCTACTCTAGTCACATTCACTTCATTTTACACTTTGGTTATTATTGCTTGATTTTTTTTCTTACTGGACACATAATTCGACCCCCCCCCCGACCCCCTTTCAACCCCTTTCCCCGAATCACGATTTCAAGCCTTTTTTTATACCCCTCACCTTTAGTTTTCTTTTGTTTTTTATTAAAACCCGGTCTGTAGCCCTTTCTTTGTTCCCTTATATTTTTTTAGAATGGAAAATGACTAATAAAAAAGCATGGAGAACTACTCTTTAAATGGTGAGAAATAACCTATTTATTATCTTTTGTTTTGTTTTTTTGTTTCTCTTCTGACACCTGTGGTATGTTTTTTTTTTTTTTTTTTTTTTTTTTTAGAAGTTTTTTTTTTTTTTTTTTTGGTCTCCGCTGTGTAAATTTTCCTCCTGTAATGCGTGAAAGAGACATTCTTGTACATAGCTTTGTAAATAAACCTTCCCAGGACGTTTTTTGCACCCCTCTCTTTGTACTAGTCTAAAAAAGAAAAAAAAAAAACAAGAAAAAAAACAAACAAACAAAACAACTTGCGTAGAATGTGGGGTTCGAACAGCAACGAGACGACGTGGCGCTCGCTGCAGGTGATTATGATGTAACAATGTAACTTTTTTTATTTGTACAATGTAGTTTAATTATGTACATATTGTTGGAGCAGCTATTTGGGAGGGAGGGTGGGGGGGGTGCGGGGGGGTTATGGGGTCGGGGGGTTGTTGATGCTATCGTCAGTGCTGTAAAAGGATCCAGTACTTTCACCTCTAGCTGTTGTTGATTTCCTGCAAAAATAAATGCGAGAAACTGAAAAATGAGGATGGAGAAGAAAAAAAAAAGACTAAACTGAAAAAGTTTAAAAATTCAAAATTGTTATTTTCTACAGTTGCATGTACAGAGAGCGCGAGAACTGCTGTTGTTCCTCAGAGATTATGTTCGTTAATAAAATTTTGAAATATTACATCCTGGTTTTAGTATTCTTTTTTTCTGCGTTGTTGTTTCTGGCTGAAGACGTGGTGAAGGGCAAAGATGCTCTATGGACGAAGATGGGCCAACTTGCATTGGGGGCCAGGAGAGGTGAATTTGACTACAGAGCCTACAAATGGTCTTCTAAGTAGGCGTGGCTTCCTGTCTTCTCTCCAATCTCGCAAGAGTTTGTTGCTGGTGTAAAAGGTCGATAAAGTGAATTTCTTCCTGAATTTCCTTTTTTATAGTAGTTAATGAGTTTAAGGAGTTTGTGCTAATTACTAAAAACAGGCACTTGTATCACTTGACATATGGAAAAAACGGATCCAGCACATCAATATCATATAGACACATTAAGCACAATTATTTAGACATTTGATGGTCATTTCCATTTTTTGTTAATAATGATTAATTATGTTAATTATCCAATTTCTGTCTAAACGGTGTGTCATATCATTCAGCATACGGCAGAATTTGATTCAGCACATTAAAATCATTTAGAAACAACATCTTAAGTAACTTTCCTCAAAAATGCCACCATGACACCTCATTTTTCGCTTCTGGCCCCAGACTATTTAAGTGAAATAGGATGGTAACGAAAATAACAACTTTAGTGTGGAAACGCCTCTTCCCCAATGCTAGATGCTCTAATTGCATATAAAGGGTGATTAGACGAAAATGAGCCCATATTATACCATGCATCAAAACTAGATAGACGTAATTCGGACTACAATAATTTGGTTAATGGCTTTCATATAGTATCTTTATCCAAATTGTTCTTTTTTTTCTTGTCTTATTCTTACGGAATATTCGGTTATACCAACTAAATCCACACAAGGCAGAGGGAAAATCTATATATGAATTAAAAGCTATTCCCCTTAACGTTCCTCCACATTTGCTTCGTTTACACAAAAGCTGTCTTGTGATAAACTGTAAATATACGTTGGTTGTAGGAATGTGGTTTACCTTCCTCGAGCTGAGTTGAGGTCTACCTGTTCAACTACAATCCTGAATCTATATGTTTGCTTTTGGTATTTTCACAGTCACACTACAAAAGGTGACCTATAGACACTCCATACAGGTTTGAGTCTACAGCTTACCCTAAAGATGAAGAGAGCCAACTGCTACATGGATTCATTTAATAAAGAACCATTGTGCTTATTGTAGGTGTATTGTTTGGTATACAGTATATTAAATACATTGTTTATCTCATCTAGAAGTCATTAGACAAGAATATAGGACTATCCACTTCTTGGAGAAGAGAGGAGCGTACTTAAAATAATTCTTATAACCAAACCAACTTCTATTGACCATTTACACATGTAAACAGGCAATGCGTTAAAGGACAACTTTTTTCCCAGGGTTGTTATAAGAGAAAGTAAAAGATGGGTGTTTTACATTGCTTGCTTTCTTCAGTTTTAGTGATTTTAGCTATGGGAGGGGACTATTTGAACATGGTCCTAAATACATATTTGTGATTAAAAGTGATTTAAAAAAATCTACTACAGTGCTAATAACTTTTATATTACTAAGTTTTATATTACTTGTGCTTTTTGTTTTGTTGTAGAGTGCCAAAAAAACAACTTTTGGAGCTCGCCCTCCCCTCTACTTTGCCTGTTCTGGGTGTGTGTTATGATGCAGATCTGTCTTTGCCCACAAAACAGGATGCTGAAGATGTTCGCCCATAGAGATGGCTGACATATTATAATGAACTGCAAACTATTTTTGTTTTTGTTTTGTAGGCTTGGCCTCCAGGCGAGGCAAACCGAACTGACTCCAGCAGCATTTCCGTGACTGGAATGTCACACCGGAGACGTACTGTACTGCACCACCGGAACGGAGGAGCGTGGAAGAAAATGCATGACTCACAGAAATTGTGCCAAAGGTTATTTTTTTTAAACTCCTCATAAAGCTGACCTCATCAGCCTCATGGGGGCAGACAGCTGACAGCACCAATAGATCAGGTCAGGAGGCGTCAGGGTTTGGGAACGGGTTATGGAGGTCAAAAGATTGATGTAGGGACAAGGTCTAAGGCAGGGGTAGGGAACCTATGGCTCGGGAGCCAGATATGGCTCTTTTGATGGCTGCATCTGGCTCACAGACAAATCTTTAATTATACAGAAATTATACAGAGATTTCAGTGGGAAAGTGGCAAACATACACTTGTTGTGTATCCAATCTATTTATCAATGGCATAGGCAGCACAGATGAGGCAGACTCAGACACTGTTTTGCTCTGCTGTCAAAAGTAGCGGCCGATGTGTGCATGTGCAAGCAGTTCTGTACAACAAACTAACCGCGTTAACTGAAAAGAAAGCCTTTTGAGAAGATGACTAAAAGACAAAAAAAGAATGAGGAGTATCATACTTTTCAGCAGGAATGGACAGAGGAATTTCCCTTTGTTGAGAGAGCAGGTTCTGCTCAGGTTAAAAAAAAAATAAAAAATAAAAATAACTCTTATTGACTTATTGTACTTTAAAGGTGTTGAAATTACAACACAAAATGCCCAAATTTACTTTTAGGTTAAAAAAATGTATGGCTCTCACAGAATTTCATTTAAAAAATATGTGGTGTTTATGGCTCTCTCGGCCAAAAAGGTTCCTGACCTGGTCTAAGGTGTCCTACAGACTTACAGATCGGTAGGACTGTTGCCTTTGGAACGAAAGGTTGTGAGTTCAAATCCAGCCACCGCCAACCCAATGTACTGGGTGTCGGTGGATCAGGGGTAGAGTGGATGGATGGTAAACCACAAGGTTCGATCCCAGACTCCCTCAGAGTTAGTTTCGATGTATCCCTGAGCAAGACACTTAACCCCTAATTGCCCCATACTGTATGTTGTGCTGGTTGGTACTTTGCATGGATTCTGCCATTGGTGTGCGAGTGAGATCCAAAATCTATGTAAACTGCCCTGTAGATAAGGGTGCTACTGTATATAAATGCGCCACTTACTTTAATTTACCATGGCTGACCATATCAACATCGTCATGACCCTTTGTGTATACCGTATACAGTATATACTACTGTATATACCAACCCAGTGGTCTTTTGGTTAGACCATACCTGGGCATTATGCGGCCCGGGGTCCAAATGCGGCCCTTTGGCTGACTCTGATCGGCCCGTGAAAGGGTACTGTGGTTTTCAAGCAGTGGTCTGGGGACCACCAGTGGTCCTTGAGAGAGTTCCAGTTAAATATGGAAAGTTGGTTAACCAGATGTAACTCTTTGAGAGCGTAAACACGAAACATTTTTACACTCTCAAGAGTTAGAATATTCATCATGTGAATTAGCCCCAAGTCTACACAACTAGAGAATGTAGAAGATTAACTCATTTTGATCTGTAGGTTTGATTGTTTTGTTTGTGAAATCCAGCCTGTAATTGTGGACAAAAGCAAAAGAAATCTTTAGTTTTGAGGTCTGTGGGGCTAAAATGTCATCAAATGGTGGTTCTCTGTGGCTCAAATACTGAATAAATAGAGGGCCCTGGTGTCAAAATGGTTGGTCTTACTCTTACTTTTATCTTGAAATTAAATTAATATTACGCAGACATTAGTTCAGCCTTTAGTCTTGGCCCTCCGCAATATTTTATGTATCTCATTTGGCCCCTTGCGAAAAATAATTGCCCACCCCTTGGTTAGACTGTCTGCCCTGAGACTGGGAGGTCAGGGTTTGATTACTTGTACACATCAAAGCTGCCTCACGCTATAGAAACAGGAGATAGGCTCAGACATCATGGCGCGGCAAGGCTTACTTACTCTTACTACACAGTCACGACTGTGTGTGTTATTATTAAAGTTCATGTCCTAGGTTGTTATTAGAGAAAGTAAAAGATGGTTGTTTTACATTCCTTGCTTTCTTTAGTTTTAAGGATTTTAGCTAGAGGAGGGGGCATTCGAATATTGAAATACATATTTCATATACAGTAGATATATACATTTTCATGTTCGAATGCCCCCTAGCTAAAATCCCTATAACTAAAGAAAAAAGTTGTTCTTTAAGCCATGCTTGGGCTCCTCTTGGAAACGACTTGGACGACTGTTAGGCCTACTGTTGGTACAACGGTCAGTCACCTGATATCTATTGGCTATGCCCCCAATTTGTTGACGCCCAGTAAAAATAGAAGCATGACGATGACGCACTGCAGGAGGGTTCTCCCTCTACTACAGCACAGCCCTCCTCACCTCACCTACTGTCCAAGTCCAACATTAGTAAGTGTCATTAGTCAACAACATATGACAGTGAGAAGTTGGAAATGGGAACCCCTGTAGAGTGGGAGTGGGAAGGCTAAAAGGGTCGAACCCAGTGGACCGGGGACCACCAGTGGTCCTTGAGAGGATTCCATTTGGTCCCTAGCTAAATGATGGACAGTTGCTATTACAAAATGGACCCCTATAGAGCTGTAACTCTTGAGAGCGTAAAAAATACGTTCCCAGGAGTTCAGTTATATTTAAAGGTAATAGAGGCAACTATTACCCCTCAAAAAATCTAAACAGATATATAGCTATATTTTGTCTGCCTTTCCCCCCTCTACGTTGCTTCTACTTTGATGCCGCAGCTGTTTCCCTGCAGACAGACACTTGCTTCGTCCTGCAGACAGTCCAGAACTGTGTTTTATTCTGTTTTTTTTTTTTTTTTATTTTTTTAAACAAATCTGTTTACAAACACAGTGTTTGTAAACACTAAAGTTGCTTTTATTACCTTCAAACATCTGAATGACATAGACCTAATTCTCAAGAACAATTACAAAATGTATAAGAATTGTTAATTTATCCAACATTTTGCCTGTTATCTCTCCTAAATTATGGACAAAAAAAATTGAAAATCCTTAGTTTTGGGTCTGAGAGACTAAACTCAACATCAAATGGTAAGTTAAGTGGTCCTCCATATGGCAAAAATGCAGAATAATAAAATAGAAGAAGAAAAAAAAATCGCCAATGGTCTACATTACATACAATAAGACTTAGTAAGCAACAACATACCGGAATGACAGTGACAAGTTGGAACTGGGAACCCATTGAGTTAATAAAATAGTGGGAACCCCCATAGAGTGGGAGGGATGAAAGAGTAGAACCCTCTACCCCAGTGGTTTTCAACGAGTGGAGAGGATTATAGATCTGTAACTCTTGAGATCATAAAATTACACCAAATGGACCCTGAGTCCCTGACGGGTATAATTTTACGTTCTCAAGAGTTAAATTATACCTAAACATCTGAATTACTGGATTTCCAAGAATGTACACATTTAAAAAATGTAAAACAAAACAAGCATAAACTTGAAAATCGTTATAAACGACTACTCCACCCAGATCATGTGTCGAGCTCCACCCACTTTTGCTCTACCTGCTACCCTCCTCACCACTGTTGCCAACTTGACGCATTTGTCGCTATATTTAGCTTTTTTTCCAGACCCCCCTAGCGCCAAGATTTCCTGGCGGGAAATCTAGCGCTTTTTTTTGGCTGGTGAGTTTGAGTGAAATTGGTTGACAAGGCGCCAGAGATAAAACCCTCGTTTTTCACCCTTTTTCCTATGATAGAGTCCCCCTTCCTTCCTAGAAAGGACCATTTTACGCTCTCAAGAGGTAAATTATATTCAAACATCTAAATTACCTAATTTCCAAGAATCTACACATTTTCAAAATGTAGAAGAATGGCTATTTTGACCAACATTTTGCCAGTTAATTCTCCTAAATTAGTCCGAGAGACTAAAGTCAACATCAAACGGTGGTCCTCCGTGGCTAAAATGCAGAATAAATAGTGGGCCTTGGTATGAAAATGGTTGAAAAACCACTACTCTAGCGCATTCTAGTGCATTTTGGAAGTTCCACTAGTGCATTTTGGATTTTGGCAGTTGGCAACACTGGAGAGAGAGAGAGAGAGAGAGAGAGAGAGAGAGAGAGAGAGAGAGAGAGAGAGAGAGAGAGAGAGAGAGAGAGAGAGAGAGAGAGAGAGAGAGAGAGAGAGAGAGAGAGAGCTGAACCAGCTGTTACACGGACAGCACGGCGGCACACAACACAACTCACTTCATTATCCCACCACCATGGACTATGAGACGAAGATCTCCCCTCGGGTGGGCGGCTATGGACGGTACAACCGGACCGTGGTGATCTTCAGCTGGTTCCCCAACTTCGCCGTCATGCTGAACCTCTTCTGCGACGTCTTCTACACCCTGATGCCGGACTCGTACCACTGCAGACCGGACCCGCGGCTCCTGCCCTCCGCCTTCCTCCCCAGCAACCTCACCAGGCAGGCCTATCTGAACTTCACCATACCGTGGGTGAACGGCAGCAGCAGCACCGGGACCGGGCCCGGTGGAGGCGGGGGTGGTGGAGGTCTGAGCCACTGCGAGCTGTTCAAGTACTCCGCCAACGCGTCCCTCCACGTCTTCTCCCCAGAGAACCTGCCCAGAGAGCGGGTTCCCTGCACGCAGGGCTGGGAGTACTCCCCTGCGGCTGGGCTCCAGAGCAACTATGTGACCGAGGTAAATGTTGTTGTTGTTGTTGTTGTTGTTGTTTTAATATTTTGATTTAGTCTTAGTATTTTTTAATAAGACATATTTAGTCTTTTAGGCCAGGGGTTTTCAACCTTTTTGACACCAGGGACCACCACTTATTCAGCATTTGAGCCCTAAAGACCTATTAAAACTAAAGAATTCTTTTGGTTTTGTCCACAATTCCAGGCTGTATCTGGGAACCAACCAAAACAGTGTAAACTTCTTAATTTAGTGGTGCTAATTCAGATGATGAATATTTTAACTCTTGAGAGTGTTTGAGAGTGATTCTGTGTAGAAAATAATAGAAATGTTCTGTTTACTAACAATGGAGGTGGATGGGGAAAAAAGAACATTGACATTGAAGTAGCCTACATCTTGAAGATGTAGGCTATTGTAGGAGTGAAACCAAATGCATCTGGTTAACCAACTTTCCATCATTTAGCTGGGGACCACCTGGAATTCTCTTAGGGACCGATGGTGGTCCTCGGACCACCTGTTGAAAACCCTTGCAATAACGTTGTTCTGGAATTATGGGATTGATTTGGTGTTGCTTTGGACGTGGAAGAAAGTTTCAGACCTTCCACAATTCAGGATTTTCAAGTTTTAATTAATTGTGCCACAATTTTAGGAGAGATAACTGGCAAAATGTTGGGCAAAATAACAATTCTTCTACATTTTCTAAACGTGTAGCCTACATTCTTGAAAATTAAGTAATTCAGATGTTTAAATATAATTTAACTCTTGAAAGTTTAAAATGATATCAATTGGGCCCGCAAAGGCTCCGCCTGGAACCATCTCAGGGATCACTGGTAGTTAACCGTCAACAAAACAAACGTGAAAAAGCTCCAGCATCACATCTTGATGACATCTTCAAGATGTAGGCTACTTCAATGTCAATGTTCTTTTTTCCCCATCCACCTCCATTGTTAGTAAACAGAACATTTCTACTATTTTCTACACAGAATCTTGTAAAATGTTGAAAATGGGTGGAATTCCTCTGGAATGTTGTCAACACATTCTGTGTCTATATACCAGACAGTTCAGTTCTGGTTGTTGTATTTTTAATAGAATGTAATTCACCACCACACTGTTGTTGTTATTCTGATCTCTCGGTCTGATTCAGAGCCTGCTAAAGTGTAAACTGTTGGAGCCTAGGTGTGATAGTGAAGCCGGCAGTCTGTGACCTTCATGATCCAATATTTGCTCAGGATAAACAGCCAAAACTTCCCAGCCTTGTTGTTGATGCAGCTTTTACCCCCCACACTCTAATCTACAGTACAGCTCTGTTTCCCAACAAGTAGACAGTAGACTAACAGGGCTTGACACTAACACTTGCCCGCTTGCCCAGGGCAAGTAAAAAAAATGGTGGGGCAAGTGAAGACTGCTACCTGGTTGCCCGATCGGGCAAGTGTGCGACTTAGTGCACTATAACACAATACAAGATAAATTTGTCTTGAAGACAGTCATTGCACTCTGCCTCTGTGTTTTTCTCTGCTTTCTAGCTATCCACAATTCCAGGCTGGATTTGGGGAACAAAACAGGCAAATTAACATACACATCAAAATGACCATTAATCTTCTACATTCTCTAGTTATGTAGACCTGGGCTAATTGAGATGATGAATTTTAACTCTTGAGAGTGTAAAAATGAAACCAAATGGACCCTTGCGGGTCCATTTGGTTTCATTTTTACGTTCTCAAGAGTTACATCTGCAAATTTACAATACATTTTTGGGGGACAAGTGACCATGACCTGAGGGCAAGTACAACCTGACCTCCGAGACCTTAGTGTCAACCCCTGGACCAAAGAAGCTTTAATACACATAGCCTTACATACACGCCATGCCGGTTTCAACAGCCCAGGACTTTTATTTTGTTGTTGGATCCTTTTCTGGATCCACCGTGACAACTCTCTGTGATCACATTTTAAGTCTTGAGACTCTAATAAATTTTAAGATTAAAGGCTGCATTGCTACACACTGGACTGACTGACTACCATAAGGATAGGATGCCATACCACCATCAAACAAGGCCCAGAAGATGTGTTTAGTCTGGTGTCACCCCATATTCAACAGCCTGTATCTATAGAGCTAATCCTGTTTATTTTACTTGCTGCTATTGCTGTATGCTTCTTCAACATGCTTATGTAAGTCAGACAGGATCTATCCCACTCTGCAAACAATGACAAACGATTTTCGTAGCATCTCAGAGCAAACAACCGATATCCCTGTGTCATTTATGGGGTTAACTTTACAACTTTAAATGTACAGCATATTTTCTTGCACTTTGAAGGCTGCTTTTATAGTATACTGGTATTGACTATTGATTGATTGTTTGAAAGTTGTATTAACATCTATAAGTTAAAAGTTACAAGAACTGAATGGACAATACCAGTACAGCTAACGCTTGTTTACAATGGCAGCCACCCTTTCTTCAAACAATTAATGACGTACAAATATTCACTTCTGTAAAGTCAGAAGCAACAGATCATAGAGGAGGTAAAAAGGGGCTAATGAAATACTATGGAGAGGAAAAGGGGGTGGCATGAGCATCTGCATCACATTGCTTGAGATATAATCCAGTGGTAGGTTTCATAACTGTAGATAAATCGTTACTGCACTTATCAGCATGTTTTTATGCCTTTGACACAATTGGTGGATAGCAGAAGAGATGTAAACAAATCATTATTATCTCAGAGTAATGATGAAGTTAAGCTTGACTTGTTTGTTAGGGCCTGAAATAACTGACTATATGAGAATGAGGAGTGTTTGAGTCCATGTTGTGTTGTGATGCTAGGAAGTCCCAGGGGCGGATGTAACATTTCCCAGTTGGGGGGGAGAGAAAATGGTATGGGGGCAGCTTCATCGCCCGTGGCGCGAAGCGACCAAGCCACACCCATACCATTTTTGGTTACAGGAAATATCTTGAAATATCTTGGGTTGTTGTGCATGCCATCGTGTTTGGTGGGGCAGACTGGGCATTTAGAGGGGCATTGCCCCCCCATGCTCATGCCTAGATCCGCCCATGGGAAGTCCCATTCCCACCCCCTTCCTGTGAACCTGATCATGTCCTTCCACCATAGTAATGGTTTCCCTTCTGCTCTCCATGACGTGTGTGTGCTTGTAGTGCACACAGGAGTGTACACGGAAAAATGGAATGGAATTGTGTACAGACTCTTTGCCATTTAAGAGCACAACTGATGCTAGCTTTTTGGGCTCAATCAAATTCTCTAGATCCTACACCTAGACCAGAGAATACCCCAACCCCAATCTTAAAAACACACACATAATGCGCACACGTACACACACACATGCATGCGCATGCACACACGCACGCACAACAAATTACAAAGCTGCAATTTGCAACTCTAGATTATTTTTTTAAAGGGATGAATCTAGAGTTGCAATACAAAGCATTTTGTAACTCCACCATAGACATGTTATGAGCTACTTTCGGTTAATAAATTCAGGTGATTCTTTTGCTGGAAGCGCTTATCATAAGTCACTGAACAGCCCTGTACACCACATGTTTAGATTTTGCACATACCGTAATTTCTGGACTATAAGCCGCACCTGCATATAAACCGCACCAGCTACCGGTAAATTTGGGGCAAAATACTGATTTTTCCATGTATAAGCCGCACCTGACTATAAGCCGCAAGCTTCATGTTAAAGTAGTGGTTTTCAACCTTTTTGATACCAGGGCCCACTATTTATTCAGCATTTGAGCTACAGACCACCATTTGATGACATTTTCATCCCACAGAACCCAAAAATAAAGATTTCTTTTGGATTTGTCCACAATTCCAGGATGGATTTTCGCAAACAAAACAGGCAAAACCTAGAGATCAAAATGACCATGACTTATTAATTAAGTGGTGCTAATTTAGATGGTGAATATCATAACTCTTGAGAGCGTAAACATGAAACCAAATGGACCCGCAAGGGTCCATTTGGTTTCATGTTTACGCTCTCAAAGAGTTACATCTGGTTAACCAACTTTCCATTATTTAGTCTGGAGGGCCCACCTGGAACTCTCAGGGACCACCTGTTGAAAACCCCTGTAAAAAAACATCTGTAAAAATCCATAGATTGGCTGCACCATTGTATAAGCCGCTGGGTCAAAAGCATGTGAAAAAAGTAGCGGCTTATAGTCCGGAAATTACGGTAATGCAGGAGGTGCTGTAGCAGCGCCACCCGTTAATACAAACAGGTTCTTCCAATCTCCAGCACTTTTATTTTTGTTGTGATAAAGCACGCTTTGCAGATAGAAAGAGGATAATTCCTTTCCCCACAGCTGCAATGTGAGTCTAATGTGATTTAAAGAGGGGGTGCTGTGATTTTTGTATTTTTTCCAATTTTGTACATGTTCAAGAGGTGACAGTATGTAAATAGACCCCTTGGTGTGTTTTTATTTGCAATGATGTCTTCCCTTTGTATTTAGGGATTCTTCCTGGGGGCTGAACCTTTTCAGTCAAATGTGCCAATGAAAAAAACTTCATTATAGTGACATCATGTGCTCAGCCCCTCCCCTAATCCCTCCCCCTTTATCATGCAACTAAAGCTGTGCGTGTGGCTTTAGTTCAGGTGGATCTCCACCCATAATTAATGAACTGGTAGGGTGCAATCATAAAAATGACAGTTTAACAAACACTGTACACCTTTTGGGAAATAAATCTTACTTTTCATATAACATTAATACCTGATGATCATGTTTTAGGGTAGAAAAAATGAATGGCACTCCATCTTTAATGCAAGCAGATCACAGATGAAATTTGAAAGTCAATAGAGGGTATTGCAACTCTAGATGCGTGTCATTATAAAATAATCTAGAGTTACAAATTGCGACTATGTAAGAGATTAATTAGCTAGATTGTGAGCTTGTAGATGCCCAGGATAAATGGAACACCTCCGATGCATCATGGGAATGCTAAAAACATACGTAAACATGCGTATAATAATGAAGCTTATACTGTATATATCAGCCCCAAAATTTTGAAAAAAAAAAAAAAAACAGTGGCCAGGCAAGGCAAGCAAACTAATAGATCGAATTTACGGAGGACATTGTGCGCACAAATCATTGCCTATATTTAGGCAGAAGAAGACCAAGCAGTGTAGGACGAAATGTCGCAATTTATTCGCTTTAAATGAAGCAAGTCTCATGGAGCCGTAGAACTAATGTCTGAATGTTTTTCATGAGTTCACACAAGAAGCTCTTTGAACGCAGTGGTATGAGGAACCAGAACAACAAACCCAGCAGAGAACAGAGGACAGGAGGAGAAGAAGTGGGAAATGGAACAGGTTTTGGTACGAAGCAGGTCATAGTGCTGCCGTTTGTTGGGTTTGTTCTAATGTAATAATACTGTCAGCAGACACTGTAATTCAATCAGGAGGGGACATGAGCTACATTCCTCCTTGAGACACAAGCGTTAAGTGTGTGTTTGTGCGCGTGTGTGTATGTGTGTGTGTGCGTGCACGCTCGCAAACGCGTGCCATTCTTGGAAAGTTATGCAGTTTGTCTGATTGTGATGAATGCTTATGCAACGCAATGCAGTTGAAGATTAATTGAATTCGCTTCTTTTAACGGTGTAAAGTCTAAAATTACACCGAAGCAATGTTCCAACCTGAATGTTCCTAAGCACTGCCATGATGATCACACATTTTGACTTTAGAGACCATGGCATTCATTCGTTCATTTCATTCTCTCTGTGTTCCAGTGGAACTTGGTTTGCAGCGACTACTGGAAGATCCCTCTGCAGCACATCTGCTTCATGACAGGGTGGATTGTGGGATACATCCTCCTGGGCACACTGTGTGACTGGTAAATAATGCCTGTGTGTGAGGAATGCATATCTCTGTATGGCAGGGGTTTTCAACCTTTTTGATGCCAGGGCCCACCATTTATTCAGAATTTGAGCCACGGACCACCACTTGAGGACATTTTAGCCCCACAGACCCCAAAACTAAAGATTTCTTTTGCTTTTGTCCATCTTTTAGTTGTGTAGACTTGGGCTAATTCAGATGATGAATATTTTAACTCTTGAGAGTGTAAAAATGAAACCAAATGGACCCGCGAGGGTCCATTTGGTTTCATTTTTACGTTCTCAAGAGTTACATCTGGTTAACCAATTTAGCTGGGGACCACCTGGAACCCTCTCAGGGACCACTGGTGGTCCCCGTACCACCTGTTGAAAACCCTGGCTGTATGGGATAGAGATGATGATGATGATGATGATATGGAAATGCATGTAAATATCCAGTGTTTCTTTTTTTTCCATTTCATATGAACCAAAAATATAATATATTATTTAAAGGTATAGTAGTATTTTTTTTACATCAGTATCGGCAAATAATGTATGAGTATCGGAAAAGGATCCGTATCGGCACTTATTTGTCATTATCGGGTCATATTTGTAATGGCAAATATGCCAGTGTAAACACAGATCAGACACAGGGGTAAGGGGTTAAATAAAATGTTGGGTCACAGGGCTTGACACTAACACTTGCCCGCCTGCCTGGGGCAAGTAAAAAAAATGGTGGGGCAAGTGAAGACTGCTACCTGGTTGCCCGATCGGGCAACTTAGTGCACTATAACACAACACAAGATATATTTGTCTTGAAGGCAGTCATTGCACTCTGCCTCTGTGTCTTTCCCTGCTTTCTAGATATCCACAATTCTAGGCTGGATTTGGGAAACAAAACAGGCAAATTAACATACAGATCAAAATGACCATTAATCTTCTACATTCTCTAGTTGTGTAGACCTGGGCTAATTAAGATGATGAATTTTAACTCTTGAGAGTGTAAAAATGAAACCAAATGACCCGCAAGGGTCCATTTGGGTTCATTTTTACGTTCTCAAGAGTTACATCTGGTTAACCAACTTAACCACCTGGAACCTGGGGGGCAAGTGACCACGACCTGAGGGCAAGTGGAACCTGACTTGCACTTGCCCGATGGGCAAGTGCCTCGGAGACCTTAGTGTCAACCCCTGTATGAGATCCTTTTTTTCAGTTTTTTTTTTGTATTGGTATTTGGTATCGGTATCGGCTAACACAGAAATTGTGGTATTGGGATCGTATCGGAAATAAAAACGTGGCATCAGGACATCACTAATAGTAAGTGATCCCACTTGATCCTGATTGGAGGAAGGCCCCTCTCATCCTAATTAGACGAAAGGCTTTTCTCCCAAAGCCCAGACTGAAAATAGGGTTTTTTGACCCCAGGGGCTCACTGGGAACAGGGGGGAACTCCTTATATGGTCATACTCTATAGTAGGAAGGAAAAAAGAAGAAAACAATAACAATAATTGAATTACCGGTAAGTGAAATCACTTACTATACCTTAAAAAACTTTTTCAAAATGTTGTGTCAAAAGTATTTCATGAAGTAAAAAAAAAAAATCAAAAGGATTAACATTAAAATAAAGTTTAAGAAGTAATGAAAGTAGCAGATTTTCAAGCTCATACATTGTGATATTGCAGATCTTATAGAGATGGCCAGGGCCGGATTCAGCCAGCCGTATTAGGGTGGGCTGGAAGAATGGCAGGGTGGGCAACTCCAAAGTTTTCATATGAAGCAGTGTTTTTCAACCTTTTTGACATCAGGGCCCACTATTTATATGGCATTTGAGCCACGTACCACCATTTGATGACATGTTAGCCCACAGACCCCAAAACTAAAGATTTATTTTGTTTTTGTCCACAATTCCCACAATTCCAATTCCAGTCAAACATACAGATCAAAATTACCATTAATCTTCTCTAGTTGTATAGACTTGTGCTAATTCCCCTTGCGGGTCCATTTTCACGCTCTCAAAGAGTTGCATCTGGTTAACCAACGAACCAACGAAAAATGAAACCAACCATGCACGTTTTAAATGGGCTCTGCCCACCCCTGCTCCCCCTCTCTAGATCCGACCCTGGAGATAGCCAGTTGTTTCACACATTGTGAATCATCCCTATATAACGTGTACTTGTTGTGTCTGTAAGGTTGGGTCGCCGCCGGGGATTCCTCCTGTCCGTCAGTCTGTCCAGCCTGCTGGGAGTGTCCGTGTGTCTGTCCAACAGCGCCGTGGTGTTCCTGCTGCTGCGTCTGGCCCAGGGCGCCATGCTGGCCGGGATCTTCATCTCTGCTTACATTTCCAGTAAGAAACACGTTTTTAGTAGCCGATTTGTTTTACCCCCTTTTTCCTCTTAAAAGGGAATTACACACCAAAAGTTTTTTTTTTCATCTTCATTTGCAGTTATTTCTTTAGAAAAAAGTGGTCCGAGTGTTATTTTGTGAAAACACCCAAAATAGGTTTATAAATGGGGCTAAGAGGTGTTGTTCAAGTTCACAAGTATGAACACTATACTTACATGGCAGAGAGAGACAATATATAGCAAAAATGCATTTTGGAGCAATGTAAATGTACAGTATATAGGTGAACTTGAACAATGCCCCTTAGCCCCATTTTTAAGCTTATTTTGGGATAGTGAAAACAGCCATTAAGGAGTGTTTTCACAAAATACACCTGGACGACTTTAAAAAAAAAAAGTTAAACTGCAAATAAAGATAAAAACAAACTTTTGGTGTGGAATTCTCCTTTAAATGTGTAGTGAGTGAGTTCACTTAATTCATATATAGTTATGTTTCTCTTCTTTTTTTGGCAAATCCTCCCTCCTATTGAGTGTGGTGACCATATGAGGAGTTCCTCCCTATCCGCTGTGAACCCCTGGGGTCAAAACCACTAGTTTCAGTTTGGACTTTGAGAGAGAAGCCTTTCTTCCAATCAGGATGAAGGGGCCTTCCTCCAATCAGGATTGAGTGGGGGTGGGCCTTGGTGTATGTGTTGTTGGCCTGTTCCCTGTAGAGTGTGTGCTGTGCACATCTTGTCACCGGTAGGACCGGAGGGTTTCCCAAATCACCCAAATCACTGAATGCTCCTTTAACACTTTTGCCTGCAGTTGTTGCTTCATATGTCCATAAGCGCTATCATAGACTCCCATTCACAAACATCCAATGTTTTTTTCCACAGAAAGTGAAACAGGAACTAAACAAGGCTGCTCCAGGAGTTGTGTTGTTTTGTTTGCTCTCGTATGAATCAGTCAATCGGTGGAATTTTGCCTGCGATGCAGTCAAAAATCACTATAAGGACAGCTTGACAGATCCCAAAACCTTCTTCAAGATTTCTTTTGTTTTTGTCCACAATTCCAGGCTGGATTTGGGAAACAAAAAACAGGATAACAAAAATGACCATTCTCTTACATTCTCTGATGGAATGTGTAGACTTTGGGCTAATTCAGATGATGAATATTTTAAATGTTGAGAGTGTAAAAATGAAACCAAATGGACCCGCAGAGTTACATCTGGTTAACAAACTTTCCATATTTAACTCTCTCAAGGACCACTGGTGGTCCCCGGGCCGGTCAGAGTCAGCCAAAGGGCCGCCATTTGGCCCCGGGCCGCATAATGCCCAGGTATGCGCTATATTTTATATAGATAACTAGTAGCTGCGCCTATACGATGTCCTGCCGTCAGGTGGGTGGGGTCTCTAGAATCGTGGTGTGTGTGTGTGTGTGTGTGTGTGTGTGTGTGTGTGTGTGTGTGTGTGTGTGTGTGTGTGTGTGTGTGTGTGTGTGTGTGTGTGTGTGTGTGTGTGTGTGTGTGTGTGTGTGTGTGTGTGTGTTGTGTGTGTGTGTGTGAGGCATCACACCACACTGCACTTCACACACTCAGCGATTAAAGAGTTCCGTACGGGTACGGATTTCCGTACTGGGGAGGATTCCCCAGGGGCTTCATAAGATCCACGCCATTTGGCAAAAAATAAAATCTAAAAGGGAGGGTTTGCCCACGGCCGCGATGTTAGTTAATGACGTGACCAAACGCAAAACCAAAACGGACCATTATACTTGACTTGCAAGTCAAGTGATCTCCAAACTACAATGCATCATCCCCATAGGATCATCCCTAGGAAAATAGATTTGTGCGCTCCGCTCCGTGCAAGTCAAGCTGCACCGGTAGGCTAATCAAGTGTCTGTTGAGTGAGTGGCTGTGTAACTTGAAGAGTTGCGACATTGAAGGGTCAGAAACTGAGCGGTCGAGCTGCTCGATCTGAACTGTGACAAACATAGATGGCCGTCCCATTGCCCAATAGAAGTCTATGTAGAGCAGACGCCATTACCGTTTCCAGGAAGTGAACGGAGATGTCATAACTTTCCGGGTCTGGCTCTACTCTATGGTCTGGCTCCGCTGCTGACTCAGCCTATCTGTCTGCCTTGTCTGTTGTTATTTTATATGTTTAATGTCGCTTTACGTGATTACACCCGCTTTCTTTTTGTGGCAATATGAAGTTTAATGCCTGGCCGTGTTGTTTTGGATTCACTGGCCAAGTATTCAGAACTTAAGCACAGCGCGACGCGAAAATGGAATAAAATTAAGAAAAGAGAGTCAAGAGGAGAGTGCGAGCCAGATTAAGGAGACACGGCAGCCGACATCCTTTGCCGTAATAACGTTTTTAATGTTCGCTCTTTGAGCAACACGATGAATGAACTGGTCGCAAAAGTTAAATGCGACAAAGTATGATTAGTATCCATGTCCACTGTGAGCCGCATGAGAAGCTAACCACAGTGGGAATACTGATACCGAACGGGTAGAGCCAGGGCTGGATCTAGACGGGGACAGGGGTGGGCAGTGCCCACCCAAATGCGCATCTTGCCCACCAATGAAAGGTTATATCAGTGTTTTCATCAGCGGTCCAGGGACCACCAGTGGTTGAGAGATGGTCCCCAGCTAAATGTAGCCCAAGTCTACACAACTAGAGAATGTAGAAGATTAATGGTCATTTTAGTATGTTTGACTGTTTTCCCCCAAATCCAGCCTGGAATTGTGGACAAAAGCAAGCAAGAAATCTTTATAGTTTTGGGGTCTGTGGGGCTAAAATGTCCTCAAATGGTGGTCTGTGGCTCAAATTTCGAATAAATAGTCGGCCCTGGTGTCGAAAAGATTGAAAACCACTGCTTCATATGGGAGAAACTTTGGAGTTGCCCACCCTGCCTTTTTTCCAGCCCACCCTAGTAGGGCTGGCTAAATCCCGCCCTGGGTAGAGCTGCTACTGCAAGAAAAACAGAAGATGTTGCTGACAATATAGCAAAAATAAATGTATTAGGCCTACATGTTATTGAATGATATTTAATTGAATGATTTATGTATTGCCTCGCTATACAGATCATGTGAGCAAACTAACGTGGGTCTGTGTGCGCTGCGCGCAATTGCGCTGAACGGAACAGCTGTCGGGGCATTGATTGATTGATTTGCAGAATAGGCAACAGTATGGCCATACTATTTCTCCCATGTCAAAAATATGTCGGGCATAGTAGCGTACGTTATAGAAAATGTGTAGGCCTAATGGGACTTACGAAAAATACTTGGTAAGGATTTATTTATGCAATATTTATCGCATAGTGTGACAAGGTAGGCTACGTTGTGAACGTAAAAAAAGAAACATGCAGTCTGCCCCCCCCCCCCCCCCCCCCCCCCCCCGACTGAAATATTTTCCGTCTTTGGATTTTTTTTCGCTTTAATCCCTGCACTTCACACACTCCATATTCTCGGCATGTCTGACCCAGAGGCTCCTTATGACAGTTTGTCACATTCAGGATTTCTATTTAGGTTGAAATGAGGTGTATTTCCTCGATTGATTGCATAGATTCTCCAGTCTGACTGCTGTAAAGCACTGCTCTCTTGCTAAGAAAGAAAAACTCTGCCGATGAGATAATCCAATTTCCTGGAAGCCTTTAGACAGATATACACAAATCTATATGAAGTCCCTGCTTTGTCACGTCTCATTCTGTCCCACCAAACCTATCCGAATGAGGAGGAAATGGCCCATTTTGCCCTAAGAAAAACAAACCCGCCCTGGTCCTATCTGGTAGCAGTTGTAACTTGAACCATTTCTCATCCGGTAATGTCTTCATTAAGTTGTTGTGATGAGGCATGGTTAAAGTTTACACTGAAATTTGTCTTGCCTCCATGGCAACACCATTCACATAAGACAACATACAATACATTACAAACACGACATCAGAAATAAATAGCAAAAACATGACAAATATGACCTTCGATTTATCGATTCTGGTTTAGAAGTAGGACAGACTGGTGTACAAAAAAGTTCTTTAGTCTGTTTTTCTTAAATTTAGGAACTCTGAACTGCCTCATAGCTGGTATTCTTCATTCAGGACATGTGAGAGGTCAGAGGAAATACTTTTTGCCAGTCTGAGCATGCTCTTAGTGTGGGCTTCTTTGAATGAGTGTAACACTCTCTCAACCGGCCTGCCAGTAATTTTAGCACAGATCTTAATTTGGCTAAACAGTTTGTTATTGACAGGCTGTTAAAACAGGCCGTGCTACAATACAACAATATGGTTTGGACAACAGATGTGTAAAAGAGAGATTGGATCTGACACCTCACTATCCACAGCTAGTTACTTCAGCTCATGTTGATAGCAGTCTCTGGTGCATCTGTGGGGTTATCTCCATTTGTGCATTCACATCATTACACAACAGTGAACATGCTGTATCCAAAACACAGACATAAAACATACAGCTCTCCTTCTACATCATTCCCTCCCTGACTTGGGTGATTATGTAATTTGTATTTTCTTTTTAACGTCACATGGAACACCATTGCTCAACTAATTTTCTTGGAGTTCTCACAAAATTGAGCATGGCTGTACTATACGTGGGTTAGATGTTCTAAGATGGCGAAAGTCTGACCTGCATTCATGGAAACAAGTTGTCTTGTTATGGCTGAAGTGCTGAACTGCACAGATGTTTTGACATGAACACAGATTTGGATTAGTATTTTCTATTTGTAAACGTGTACTCTTACTGTACATGCAAAGAAATTAATTGGAAAACACTTTCGGATACATTAACTCTTTGACAGATATACATACTGTAATTTATAGAAAATTTATATAAGACAATTTATAAAAAATACACAACTCTCTGTGAATGAAAACTCTGTGAATTTGTGCACAACAATGAATGATATCGAAAGAGCCTAATTATGTTTCAGTTTTTTTTTATACATTTGACAAAACAGGCTGTATTTTTATATTGCACTGTTTTCAGGGCTCATTCAGAGATAAATGCATTTAAAGTTATATCATTAATCAGTTATAGTTGTAAAGTGTATGAGGTGTTTTCTGGGTTTTGTAGTCACGTCAACACTTAAAATACCTTATGAGATGGTGGCCAGCAAGTTAATCTATGCTTAAAGTACAACACATGTTTTCGTGTGATAAGCAGTCAACAGAATAATTAATCACACCAAAACGCATGGTAAATCTGTTAAGGAGTTCAAAACAAAGTCATTTCATTGACTCCATTGAGGCCAAGGTTAGGGGAATGGCTTACATCTTATTCGCCGGGGTGTGAAACTGAAGCATTGGGAACAGTCTGTTCAGTTACTGGTAGATTAAAAAGGAATCTTCTGAAATTGTACATGACGTGCGGAACAAGCTAGTGCCAGGTACTGTTCTGTTTCAGGGAGTTCCCTATCTGTTTCTAAAACCTATGTACATTCTCCACATTCCTATGAGGTCACCGTTGTGAAGAATTATTGAAACCACATTTTGTTCCGTGGGGTACGAGAATTATGTAACCCTAGAATGTCAGTGTTGTTTCGTTTATCACAGAACATTACATATGTTTCGATATAGTCCTCTAGTTTCATATCTATGCGAAAGTTGTGGCACAAAGCGTCTATTTAGTCACATTTTTCAATGAGCTGCACACTGATGTCTTTCCCCTCAGGCAAAGGGGCTGATAATGACAGCTGCACCTAATTTTTCGAACTTCCTCAGATCACTACAAATGTCATCAGGGAAACACAAACGTTTATGGCGCACAATTGGCATGTGGTGTAATTACTTGCTTAGCCACTATCGCAAGGCACCAGAAAATTGTGTGTCCCGAACATTTGTGTTACCCTGGCCTGGACATTTGTGACAATCAGAGGAAATGCAGCTGGCATTATGAGCACCTTGCTCTAGGGATAGATGTCCATGTGCAGCTCGTAAAAAAGTGCACAGCTGCACAGTGCCTAGAAGGTTCTGGGTTCGATTCCCACTAGGGATGCTGCTGTGGGTGCTGGCGGTGTGTCTCCTCCTCCGTGTCATCAGTGCCCATACCCGAGCCGAGGTGGGGTTGGCGAAAGGGCCTTTCTGTGTGGAGTTTGCATGTTCTCCCCGAGTTTCTGTGTCCCCTACCCTAACAAAACAGTCCTGGGCCCTAAACTGCCTCCCCCTGGCCAGCCGCGGCACCTGATGGAGCTGGTTGGAATAACGTGCTCCTTCCGCACGCTACATCCAACCAGGGAAACTCCCCACTGTCAGGTGAAAAGAAGGCCGCTTGGACTCCTCATGCATTGAAGGAAGCATGTGGCAAGTCTGGGTGTTAGGAATTGGCACTGGGTGATTGAGAATCGTGGGATGAAAAATTAAGAAAAAAAAAATTATAGATTTCTGTTGCCACAACTTTCACATGGAAGCTAGAGGACTATATCACATCTTTACTCCGTGAGTACACACGGAGTAATGACCACATTAGCGCCCATGCATGTGTCAATTGCACCGATATACAATATGTCTGTACATACAAAGTAATACGTGTATACAGGCATTGTAGGTCTACTAGAGGACGTGAGGACTTGTTGGGACAGGGAGGAACAGTCCTCAGTTCTCCACAGCCTCCCCATAGGGGGACAGAAACAATAGACGGACAGAGGCCAGGAAGTGACCTATATCTGCCTTTCCTTGAAATCCTCTTGACCAGGTGCAAAGTTCAAGGTCTCCCTGCGTGCTGTTGTGTCTTGTGTACCAGTACAGTAGAGTAAAGTTCTTTTTGTTCTCATTTCCCTCGCAGCAGTGATGATAATAAAAATAAACATCATATAACCACATCAAGGGAGAACCAAAAGTGGGCTAACACTTTGGGGGGGGGCGTGAGGTGGGAGTTCCTAAGGCATTTCACACCATAGAGTTATATACAGTATATACATAGGGGACCGTCGGGGAGCGGCTGCCCCGCCCCTGCTATAGAAGTTGCTCTGTGATGTTTTTTGAAGCTGCCGGAAGTACCGTTATAACTCCATGCCTTGTGCTGAGCGGAGGTTGAGAGCCTGACCTCAGAGTTGAGGTCGGCGTTGACGCATGTTAAAGAGATTCGACAAATACTGGGTACTTGGAGGTAGAGCCCTGCGCGGGACTGATTATTTCATCCTGCTCCCGCTACATTTCTGTCCAGAGAGAGAGAGAGACAGAGATAGACAGAGAGAGACAGAGAGAGACAGACATACGTGTGCTGGTGGTGGTTATAGGACAAGCCTATAGTATTTGTGAAGTTCCTGGTTGGCTGCCCCGATTTTAGTAAAGACCGAGTCCTTCAACGAGTTCAGCGCCTCGGTTAGTGAGCGTACCTCCAGAGTCATCCTCTTCATCGCGGGTGGTCTGGGACTTAGCATTAGCAGTGGATGTCGGCGGCGTGTTAGCAGTAGCGTTAGCCACTAGTCTCGAAGACTTGTTTTTTGCTCATTGTATCCTCAAAGCTGCAACGTTTTAATGACCAAAAGGGTATAAAGACCTAGTGTTGTCGTTTTATTGGGTCTTACCCTACTCAAAACGGATTTAAGTATAAAATATAGCTGCAAGCAGCAATAAAACGGTATCAAGCAAGCAGCAATAAGGAGTAAGAACAATACGCACAAATAAGCCATAGAAACATGGGAGCCTGAACTTCAGAAATACATCAGGTAATTATGTGTGAGACTGACTCACATTGTAATCTGGTGTGACTGAGTGAATGATTGGTGAGCTGTGAGTGAGTGGTGAACTGAGCTATGAACTGTCATTAGTGACAACATGGCCGAATAGTGACAGTCAAACAGCCTTGCCCAGCCATGAGGCCCATAGGGCAGGTGCCTATCTCCTGTTTCTGTAGCATGAGGCAGCTTGATGTACAAGTACACCCTCTGGACATGACGCTAGTATGACACAGGGTCTTACCCCCAATCCGTCCCTTGATGCTGAGTGCCAAGCAGGGAGGCATTGGATCCCGTTTTTAGAGCCTTTGGTATGACCCGGCCGGGAATCGAACCCCGGCCTCCCAGTCTCAGGGCGGACACTCTAACCACAAGGCCACTGATTTGGTGAATGAGTAAATGATTGGTGAGCTGTGAGTGAGTGGTGAACTGAGCTGTGAACTGTCATTAGTGACAACATGGCCGAATAGTGACAAAACACAACATGGCCGAATGGTGACAACCACCATTACATTGAGTTTTACCCTGGGTTACACATAGAACCATGAACTTAGATGTAGAAGACCACATGAGATTGTGCATGATTGACTCATATTACTAGGTGTCCGTGCCGGATTTGAACCCAGGAACTCTCATTTCCAAGTCATGCGCTCTACCAATGAGGCTACCCAACAGACACAAGATGTACTGGAAACAACACACACATTCAGTGGACTGCTTGGTAAATGGTAAATGGTGCATTTATATAGCGCCTTTATCCAAGGCGCTTTACATAGATTGTGCATCACATTCACCCATTCACACACACATTCATACACTGATGGCAGTGGGACAGGGACACATCGACACTAACTCTGCAGGAGCCCGGGATCGAACCGGCAACCTTGTGGTTACCATCCGGTTACTCTACCTCTGAGCCACTACCGCTCCTTAAATATGCACAAATAAGCCATAGAAACATGGAAGAAATACATCATGTGATTGTGGAAACACAGCAGGGTTTTTGGAGACTCAGACTTTGTATTGTCAGCAGTGGGACTTGAACCCTCAATCTTGTGTTCCGAAGTCAGGCACCCTACCGACTGAGCTATCCTGGCACAATGATTTGCTTAGTTGTTGTCATCAATGAAACAACCCAACAACACGCCACCAAGCAGTAAGCAATATGAACAATATGCACAATTCAGCAGTCAGAGGGTGGAGCTTAGTGGTCAAAGTGACAAATAGTCTAGGACCTGGCTAAGATTTGTATGCACTTCATTTAGCGGAGAATATCTCAACTGTTTTTGGCTAATATGGCCGCTGCGAACAACATGGGAACAGTGGCTAAGCCTCTATCCGGGACGAAATACCCGAAAATGACCACACCCCTTTTAAAATGACCCCTAATTCAAACATGGCTCTAACCTACAAACCGTTGCAGCTACAGATTTTTTGAGGTGCTCAAAATGTTCAGAATACTCATGTTTGTGTTATCCGTGCCTGAGTCAGCAACACTCTATAGTCTTTAGTGGCCAAATCCAATATGGCCGCCAGTTCGCCACCTAAAAAAGCGTTTTATCAAGAACGTCTGAACCAGATGAGCTATGAATGCAAACCTTGTGTCTAAATCATGTGTTTTGACAATTAGAAACATGCTGGGGTGCTTATCTTTATGAATGGGTGTGGCTAAACATCTATTTTGCATATTTCAAAGATGGCGACCATCTGACAATTTGTTTTTCTTACGTTACTTTTGTCATTATTTGTAAACTTGCTGTCAATTGTGTGTTTTTGAGCATTAGAAGCACATTGGAATGGAAAAAATGAAATTTTGTGCAATTTGGTGCACCAAAACCAGGGCACAGATACTCTCCTGACTTTGCAGGTTGGGGGTGCAATACAAGCCCTCAACAACACCACAATAACATAAATGACACACAACCAACAGACCAATTATCAATTAAAGATGGAGTGCCGTGATTTTTTGCTACCCTAAAACATGATCATCAGGTATTAATGTTATATGAAAAGTAAGATTTTTTCCCCAAAAGTGTACAGTGTTTGTTAAACTGTCATTTTTATGATTCCACTCCACCAGTTCATTAAGTATGCCTGGTTTGCCTGGTGGGTGGTGATGGGTGAGATCCAGCTGAACTGAAGCCACACCCACAGCTTTAGTTGTATGATAAAGGGGGAGGAGTTATGGGAGGAGCTGAGCACATGATGTCACTATACTGAAGTTTTTTTCATTGGCCTGTTTGACTGGAAAGGTTCAGCCCCCAGGAAGAAACCCTAAATACAAAGGGAAGACATCATTGCACATAAAAAACCCACAAAGGGGTCTATTTACATACTGTCACCTCTTAAACATGTACAAAATTGGAAAAAATTCAAAAATCATGGCATCCCCACTTTAATATTTTGCCCAGACTGGCCCACCAGAGAGGTGGCCTACCGGGCATATTGCCTAGTACTTCCTGTAGACAGTCCAGTCCTGTTATGCTTTGTCCTTTTGATTCCTCAGGGAGAAGCCTTTTCTTGTCAGATCACACAATTCTATTATACGAGCAACACAATCCAGCTTGCAAACTTTACTGGCATGTTGCAAACTGGCATCTACAAGATCCCGTGAGGATCTCATTGAGTAAGTGACCTACCTAAGCCTATGCTAAACCTAATCCTAGCCCTAAACCTAACCTCAGTAAAAAACTCAAAACCTCATCTCAGTAGAACAATGCCTGAACGTAACTGGCATAAAAGGTGAGGGAGATAACTAAAAGTACATAAATAAAAGGCCGCAGCAGATGTGGAAAAAGGTGTTGGTCGGGCAGTGATTAAATGTCACAGTAGATAAGTAATAATCATGGCAGATAGTTAAAAGTTGGGAAGATAAATAAAAGTGGCGGATATTGCTTGCAATCTCATGATAGATACGTATAGATATGATACAGAGACCACAATACGATATGTATTGATTTATCGACTATCAATTATACGTTCATTCAAAAATAATGACCATGTTGCACAAATACAATAAAACACTTGTGAGCTCAAGGAGATCTTTAAATTCTAAACATATTAACAAGGGCTCAGGGAGTGTTTTACAACTGCCAAGTTGGGCTTTGATAACAAACTTTGTTTGTGAACACTGATCACCAGATAACAATTCATTTGCAGTTTTGTAATTAAATAATCTCAACTAATCGCTTACCAATATTTGCCCCGAGAAGTATTTTTTGGTCAATTAAAACAGACTGGTATATAGCATATCAATGGGTGAGTTTTCTTAAATACAATAACTAATCGTCTGACTGGTGGGGACTGTCCGTAGATCTGAAGTCCCAGAGATCCTATATGTCCCATTACTCTGAACATGCACTGGAATACCACCATCAGCATAACGGTTGCCACCTTGTTTTGAGCACTGTGTCCACACTGTGACATGTTATGTTGAGGGTTAGAGATAGGATTGGCAGGTGGAAATTCGTCCAGTGAAAAAGATTTTGTTGTGCAAAATCAATGCGTGATTAAATGAGGTAATTCTTTTAATTGCATCATTTTTCCTGTAATTAATTAATTTCAATTAATCAGTTAAAGATAAAACGTTGCAGGGGAGCGGTAATGTCCCTCATGCTGACAAATGAAAAAGGAGTCTCACAGAAACGCTGGTCACTTTCTCCTTGAAGCCTGAAAAGATCAACTCAGATATCCTTTGGCCAAGTGTGTTTGTCTTATTATTATTAGTGGTGCACAATATTATTATGTCTGATATCTGATCTCTGACATTAATGGTTGCCCACGTGCCCCTGAAAACTGAAAATGAATATACCAGAAAACGTCTGTTTTCTGGTATATGACATAAAAATAAGAGCAAGCTTTAACTCTGAAGTGCTGTTTTCACTGTTGCTACACTCATGAATTTTGCTTATATTTTTTATAGTACAGGCTAATCAATGGTCAAGTGAGCATGACCTTTGGGCAAGTAGGACCTGACCTGTATACTTGCCTGCCAGGCAAGTGCCTCTGTCACTGTCAACCACTGGAAAAGTCACTGTATGACTTTGCTATCTCTAAGCTCTTGCTGTATGCAATGATGACCATACATCAATATTGTATTAATATCAGAGTTGATTTTTTTCAGGCTCCTTTACACAAAGTAATGGAAGGTTGATGTTGGTCAAACAAGTCCATTGAGAACCTTCCTCTTACCCATGCTACTTATCAGTATGTGGAATTGGTACATTTCAAGTACAACTATACAAAAACTGTTGTTGGACAATGCGATAGAGCATTACACTTATGTTGTTAAAATAGGTCATCAGAACTTTTTGAGCCAAATATACACGGTGTGTGTGTGTGTGTGTGTGTGTGTGTGTGTGTGTGTGTGTGTGTGTGTGTGTGTGTGTGTGTGTGTGTCTGTGTGTGTGTGTCTGTGTGTGTGTGTGTGTGTGTCTGTGTGTCTGTGTGTCTTGTTCGAAGCGGTCATATTGGCCAAAAACAGTTGAGATATGCTTCATCCTTTTGATTCCTAGGACCTGGCTAAGATTTGTATGCACTTCATTTTAGGAGAGAATAACAGGGCTGGACTGTCTACAGGAAGTACTAGGCAATATGCCCGGTGGGCTACCTCTCTGGTGGGCCAGTCTGGGCAAAATGTTAATTGATAATTGGTCTGTTGGTTGTGTGTCATTTATGTTATTGTGGTGTTGTTGAGGGCTTGTATTGCACCCCCAACCCGCAAAGTCAGGAGAGTATATGTGCACTGGTTGTGGTGCACCATTTTTTTTTCCCATTCCAATGTGCTTCTAATGCTCAAAAAAACACAAAATTGACAGCAAGTTTACAAATAATGACCAAAGTAACATAAGTAAAACAAATTGTCAGATGGTCGCCATCTTTGAAATATGCAAAATAGATGTTTAGTCACACCCATTCATAAAGATAAGCACCCCAGCATGTTTCTAATTGTCAAAACACATGATTTAGACACAAGGTTTGCATTCATAGCTCATCTGGTTCAGACGTTCTAGATAAAATGCTTTTTCAGGTGGCGAACTGGCGGCCATATTGGATTTGGCCACTAAAGACTATAGAGTGTTGCTGACTCAGGCACAGATACCACAAATATGAGTATTCTGAACATTTTGAGCACCCCAGAAAATCTGGAGCTACAACAGTTTGTAGGTTAGAGCCATGTTTGAATTAGGGGTCATTTTAAAAGGGTGTGGTCATTTTCGGGTATTTCGTCCCGGATAGAGGCTTAGCCACTGTTCCCATGTTGTTCGCAGCGGCCATATTAGCAAAAAACAGTTGAGATATTCTCCGCTAAATGAAGTGCATACAAATCTTAGCCAGGTCCTAGACTAAAATGGAAACTAGAATATTCGCAATTTAAAAATTGCAAAGTGTGGTTGCCGTTGTCGCTTGCCCCCCGCAGCTCCCCCCCATATTGTCACTTGCCCCCCGCAGCCCCCCCCCCATACTGCACACTGCGGTGCAGTATGCCCCCCCCCATACTGCAGTACAGTATGCCCCCCCCCATACTGCAGTACAGTATGCCCCCCCCCCCATACTGCAGTACAGTATGCCCCCCCCATACTGCACACTGCGGTGCAGTATGGCCCCCCCACACTGCACACTGCGGTGCAGTATGGCCCCCCCCACACTGCACACTGCGGTGCAGTATGGCCCCCCCATACTGCACATTGCGGTGCAGTATGGCCCCCCCATACTGCACATTGCGGTGCAGTATGGCCCCCCCACACTGCGCACTGCGGTGCAGTATGGCCCCCCCACACTGCACACTGCGTGCAGTATGGCCCCCTCATACTGCACACTGCGATGCAGTATGGGCTTCAGCCAGCAGGCGCCCTCGTTCCGTCCAACTCCCGACCCCGTTGGCAACTACACCATGGTACATAGCGTTGTACAAAACGGTTTTCACACCTGCTTGTATAGCAAGCACCATGCAGCTCTAATGAGTGCTCCATCTCTGGTGTGTGTGTGTGTCTACATCAGTTCCCATTGTTGTACAACCAGAGGAATATAATTAAAATAGAGCTTGGAATTGAAATGATAGTTTAATAATCTCTAATTAAAAGTGGAACGATACAACTTAAAATTGGAACGATACAGTTTAATAATCTCTGACTAATATTGGAATGATACAGTTTGAAATTGTCGCAATACAGTTTACTAATATAAAAATGGAACGATACAGTTTGTAATTGAAACAATATAGTGTACTATTCTCTGACTAAAATTGGACGATACATCTTAAAATTGAAATGATAGTTTTATTAATCTCTCACTAATATTGGAACAATACAGCTTGAAATTGGAACGATGTAGTTTACTACTCTCTGAGTAAAATTGGAATGATACAGTGTGAAATTAGAACAATACAGTTTACTAATCTCAGACTAAAAATGGAACGATACAGTTTGAAATTGGAATGATACAGCTAAATTGTTCGAATTTCAGTCAGAAAAGATTAGAACGATGCAGTGCTTTGTGCTTTATAGCAGTGGTTTCCAACCTTTTTGAAACCACGGCCCACGACCTAAAGGACCCACAATGCAATGCAATCTAGCTAGCCTGAAAAAAAAACCCACATATATTTATATATATTAAAGGTGTTGGCGTTAACACGTTAATGCGTTAACGCATTAATGCATTAATCTCGTGTTAACACAGCCGTGCGTTAATGGCGTCAAAAAAATTAACGCGAGATTAACACACTGACGATGGCTGTCCTCGGTGCGGCAGGCCACAGAAGTACTTTACGTCCACACACAAACACAGTGATGGTGTGTACAAAAAATGCAAACCGGCTTGTACAACAAACATTTGTTGTGCAAATCAAAAATCCAGCCAGAAAATCAGGCATGAGCATTTTTCAAACTGCTTAAAATGGCAGACACTCTGGGGGTGGAGCTTACCGGTCAATGTTACAGATGTGTTCCACATGAATCAAGGAACATGTAGAAACAGGTCCCATGATTTTTGGCCAAACGAGGCCCGAGTTATGGTTTTTCAAATGTTTCAGTTTCAAAGAATTGTTATAGCGCCCCCATTTGAGCAATTGGAGTAAGACTGGTTTTGCTGCTATTTGGCATCCCCCTCTACCAAACTGTAAAATCTCATAAACAGATTACTTTGCATGTGTAGATTAGGGATAATAGAAGAATTTTCACAAACAAGCAATTTTCATTGGCTCGTAAAAACATCATTTTTTTCACTGAAAACAAAATTCACACCCATTTCATGTTTGTATGGCTTCAAAGTTCATGTGTAGGTCATTGTTATGCATTTTGATCAAAGATTGTAGGAGAAGAGACATTTTAACTGTTTTACATATAATTCAAGATGGCGGTTCATCTAAAGGTCAGAGGTCAAAAGTAAGAATACAAAAGTTGTTCGGCATAAGCAGACGCATAAGTGAATATAAGTTACATTTCTGAGAGTCGAGCAGTTCATGAGTTATGAGTGTTTAAAGTTTGCAATTTCAGTTGAGTGCTATAGCGCCACCATTTGACCAGTGGTCACAGGCTTCGCATCATCACCGTTTGGCATCACCCTCTACCAGATTACCAATTTTCGCGAAAACCGACTGCACGGTTCAGCCAGAACAGCTATTTCTGGTGGAAGGAGGAAAAAAGAGACAAAAACAAGAAGGGATCAAGGTCCACTTCGTGGACTGCTTGATCCCTTAAATATAAGATAGACCTTGCAGAGCTTGCAGGAAACGCGTCTACATCCTAGGCTGTACAACAGCGCCTCCATTTGAGGACATTTTAACCCCCCAAGCCTATAGTATTTGTATGCATCTTGTCCAGTGTTCTGTTTCTTTTCTGAGTGACCACGTCTAACGCAGCAGACGCTGCGTTTCTCCCTCCCGCAGGCATTTTCATGCCGCCCGCGCCGCAACATTTTTGCGTCGGGTCCCGTTCCCGATGCAACCCTCTACTTGGAGTCACAATGATGGTGCAGCATCATTGCATCACTTCAATAAGGCTCCAATGCTTTAACATATCACACATGCGTGTAAACATGCACGGCTGTGCGTGCACATGCATGCATGCATGCGTGTGCACACACGCATCCCAACATTCACAATGAATATGATGCTCATTTCTGCTTTGATCCTTTCATGAATATGATAAATAAATTACTAGATCAATATATGAGTATAGAATATAAGATACGTTTTAGCATGTAAGAGAATTAGGATTTGGTGTAGTTTATTATGCTATTATACTCGTCTTTGTTAATGAATAGTATAAATTTGTCTTTGTTGTTTGTCTTTGTTGTCTTCATTGTTTTTATTTTACTGTGGGTGAGTGGGAAACGGACAGCGGTTTTCAACAGGTGGTCCGGGGACCACCAGTGGTCCTTGAGAGGGTTCCAGGTGGTCCCCAGCTAAGTTGCTTAACCAGATGTAACGCTTGAGAACATAAAAATGAAACCAAATGGACCCTTGCGGGTCCATTTGGTTTCATTTTTACACTCTCAAGAGTTAAAATATTCATCTTAATTAGCCCAAGTCTACACAACAAGAGAATGTAGAAGATTAATGGTCATTTTGGTCTGTATATGTTTTGACTGTTTTGTTTCCCAAGTCCAGCCTGGAATTGTGGACAAAAGAAAAAGAAATCTTTAGTTTTGGGCATCTGTGGGGCTAAAATGTGCTCAAACGGTAAGTAAATGTTGGGCCATGATATGAAAAAGGTTGAAAACCACTGATATAGTACATTGGTGTGAGAATTTACTGTAAACTTGAATACAGTATATGCTGATTTTACCACTGTGGGATTGGTTTTGGGTTGTTTTTCATGTCTCTCTCCACCTGCTCTCTCATCAGGGTTGGAGCTGTGTGATCCTCCTCATCGCCTGATGGTTGCCATGGTCAGCGGCTTCTTCGCCGTCAGTGCAGAGCTGCTGTTGCCGGGCTTTGCCGTGATGTGCCGTGATTGGCCCATTCTCCAGGCTGTGGCCACGCTGCCTCTGCTCTTCCTGCTTCCCTATTGGTGGTGAGTCGACGGTCGGTTGGTGGTGGCATGTTGTGAATGTGCAGGGTGCATAGGCGTGCATACATAGACGTCAAGGGGGGTTTGAGCACCCCCTAGTGGCCCTCTCTGGACCAACATGCCCTTTTTAAAAGAGCAAAAAGATGCTGAAATGCTGTTTTCTATGCGTTTTTAACCCCCCAAAACTCAATTTTCCGCGGCTAGAGTGCCCTCCTGGTTACATTTAAGCACCTGCCCTTGAAACTCTCTGTGCACGCCACTGGCAGGGTGGGCTTCACACTATGCATACGGCACACATGCTGTAATACAACGTACGTACATTTATCACACTGATACTACTGTATATTCATATCGCAACATGGACGGATCTAGAGGGGGGCAGGGGTGGGCAGAGCCCACCCAAACGTGCATCCTGCCCACCCAATGAAAGGTAATATCAGTGGTTTTCAACCAGTGGTCCGGGGACCACCAGTGGTCCTTTAGAGAGTTCCAGATTTTTTTTGCGATTCTTAATTATACTGCGATTCGATTTGATATATCGCATGTTCTATTATACCAGAACATTTTAAAGGGGACCATTTGGCTCCTCTAACAGAAGTTTAGTGGATCATGATGGGAAGAACATGCTCAACATTGTCCTGCTCATAATATGAGATGACTGGACGATGGCAGTCCTCTTTCTTCACATACTGTCCAGTCACTGGAAGTCACTGGAAACAGAATGGGGAACTTTTTTTATCATGTCCAACAACATCTAAGGTGCAGTAAACTGTTGAAAATGGGTAACAGTCCCCTTTAACACTTTGGCTGCTTTGGGCACTCACCCCAAAAAAATTTCTAAAAAAAAAAAAAAAAAAAAAAAAAAAAAAATAGTCCCAAAAAAAGTGCTTTGGCGCCCCCTAGTGGCCAAAACTCGGGTATCTCGTGTATAGCAGTAAAGGTGTTAAAACAATTCTAAACAATATGGACAATCAACTAGCAATTTTAAACAATATAGATAACAAAAAGTACAATCATACACATCAGTGCAGCCTGATAACATCAGTCAGTCTTTCTGACATGAACAAATGAATGAATAGGACCTACATAAATATCAAAAAATCGATGTTGAACCTGGCGATTCGATATTGATATCATGGAATTAAGAATTGCGATATATTGGCATATTGATTTTTTGCCCACCCCTACCATTCTTCCAGACCACCCTAGTAGGGCTGGCTAAATCCGGCACTGTATCACAAGAGGGCTTTTTCACCTACCTTTGAAAAATCACAGAATATTTTCTGTCTCTAAATCTTTAGTGAGATACTAGTCAGTTATTGAATTTTAGCTTAGAAGTCCTTGTCCATCTCTCTCTCAATCCACACCTCTATCAATAACATTACCATGTTATTAAGGCACAATAAGGCAAAAATCACCTCAAATTCATTCTGCTTTAAGTGGCATGTGTCATGTCAAACTAGGAGGTTTTCATGCTTCTGAATGCATTCCAAGCATTAGTTTTGCATTAGTTTTCCTTGTCACCACATTTATGCTGAGGTCAGCATATTTGACCACAGTCATCGGAATGGATTCAGCATAATAAAAACCACCTAATTTGACATGTCACATGCATGCTACTTAAAGGTGGACAGTTTGTTTACAACTAGTCGCTATTAAGCTCTCCCACTTTACCACTATGTGTCTTATCTCTACCATATAATGTGTTCAGATATACAGTATATTCTAACACGATGATTGAGTTTAAACCCAGTAATACACTGTCTGGATGCCAGAATGCAGTGCAGTATTTCTGACTGTCAGCTTAATTTCTATTGGCTTTTATTGAAGCATTTTTTCATTTACAGGAAGTAATTATCTTTTTAACTTTTCATCCCCCCCCCCCCCCCCCCCCCCCCCCCCCCACACACACACACATTCTTTTTGGCATGCCTTGTTGGGTATGGCCATATAATGGCCATGTATGTGGTCTAAATGTGTGACACATATTTTTCAATTCACAGAATGAATTTGAGCTATTTTTTCCCTTATTGGTCCTTCCCATGTTATTGATGGAGGCCATATAGATTCAGGGCTCTCAATAATTTCCCCCACATTTTCGCCAAAGGGCTACTATAGGTTAAAATCCTTCAGTATGTCCTAAAGAAGCATCATGTAAAATTTGGCGCTTTAATCCACTATGCACTGTCATGGTTGGCTCTTAGCCATGACAAACATTGGGAGGCAAGAGACTTGAAAGATTTTAACAATTTATTTTAAATTAGGCCTATTGACAATAACTAAATCAATTAATCAACTGAAGATCAAACAGAACTTAATGCAAAGGATCCTATGAGGTGTGTAGTCAGTATATCAGTGGTGTGTGCAATGTATGGATGTGTGAGACATGGTGAGGTGTGTGTTGGATGGAAAGAATATAACAAACAAAAGGCATGAAGCACAGGCAGGGGAGTGGAGGCTGTCTGCCTCCTCTGAAGCTCTCTCTCTCTCTCTGTAGTAATGACTCTGGGCTGGCAATTTATAGGCTGTGGGAGGCACCGGGCCCAGGTGACTCCCAATCAGCCATTGTGGAAACTCCACCCAGGCTCACCTGAATGGGGGACAGGTTAAGTACAGGTACACACCCCTATCTATCACCCCATCTAGTGACAGACGTGGCGTCACACCCCCCCCCCCTTAAAGTCGTGGTCCTACTGAAGGATCCACGGCTCTCCAGCACTAAATTAGAGACTAATCAAACTAACATAATCAAAACCAACTGGACTTAATATACCAGTACAATCCCCAAAATTTACATAATGTTAACATTAATTTTACCATGCATGGATTTAATAATTTAAAATACTTTCAATACTTTTTTTTTTCCTTTTTCCCCTTTTAGATTTAAAATACTATTAACCCTAGAAATACTATAGCGCCCTGGCCCTGCAACACCCCAGACTCTCCTCCCTCTCACGGCTGGATCCGGTGTTTCAGCTATAGCATTAAGCCATCAGAGAGAAGGACAGGCCAGGGGTCACAACACCAGGCGCACTAAAATAGAAGACACAAAGTATTAGAGACACATACTGTATATACAAGAGCACAAAGATATCTAGACACCAATAGATTGTCCTCTACTCAGCCACTGCCATTGACTGAGCAGAAAGACTAGTGGTGACTGACTGATGACCATACCAAGGCCTCAACAGGTTTACATGACAGAACTGAGTTGCCTTGCGAAGATTAGGAGTAGAAATTAGGTAGTTGACTTTAGAAACACGCTCGACCACAGTATATGGCCCCGTGAGCCTCTTCTGGAAAGGTAAAAGAGCCCACACGTATTCGCCAGGTCTGAACTCCCGACGTTCAGTCCGCTGACCAAATGAACGCTTCATTTTAACTTTAGGGTTTACAAGGGACTTTTTAGCAGGCTCAGGAGAACCCACCTGATCCAGCAGTGGTGCTGACCCATTTCCCCACACGCGGTCCCCAGCATGCATATTACCTAGGAGAACATCGACCCCAGCCACAGGTAACGCCGCACGCAACGCCACTTCCACTTCGCCCTGAACCAGACCACACTCGAGCTTTAGCTTGTGTATAGGAGAAGGGATGGTGGACATGCCCATACCACGGCTCAACATGACACGCCCGGTAGCCGACTGTGAAGAGAATGGTAAAAGTGAGTCAAGAACATACGTGCCCTGCGCTGCTGTGTCTCTCAGAATTGTAACTGGCACTTTTTCGTGTGAACCAACAAGAGAGATAACCCCCCTTTCAATGAACGTTTGATAGGCCTCCTCCACACCACCGAGATTACTCCTGCTTTCATGTAAAGAACTTTCTGGCCTTACATCTGACACAGGCGCACAAGCCGCGGCTGACTTCACCTCCGTTGTTTCTCTTTGTTTCCATGCTATGCAGTTTGGTTTGATATGACCTTTTTTTCCACAATAGTGACATGTTTTCGCGCCGTCACAAGCAGCCCAAGTTTTCCCGTCCTCCAAGTTACTATTTTCCCTGAAAGGTACGCTGCGACCGCCGTCCCCATGGCTGGACTCAACATTCTCCCGTTGCACAAACTGGACACCCCGTGGTTCCCAATCTTTGTGTGTCAACACGTACTGGTCAGCCAAAGCGGCTGCCTCTGCTACGGTTTTTACTTGTTGTTCATTTAGGTATGATGCTATGTGACCTGGACTAGCATTTTTGAACTGCTCCACCAACAACAATTCACACAAGCCCTCACAGGTGTCACCACCTGCAACCATACGCCAACGGTTGAAGTTGTGTACAAGTTCACGTGAAAACTCCAAATATGTCTGTTTGTCCTCTTTTCTGTTGTTTCTAAATCTCTGGCGGTAACCCTCGGGAACCATCTCATAAGCTTTTAGAACAGCAGATTTTACAGAATTATAGTTTACACTGTCAGTTACCGACAAGGCTGAATACGCTTCCTGTGCCTTCCCCGTCAGCACACATTGAAGCATAACAGTACGATCCCCCTCAGGCCAACCTCTGGACTCTGCTAGCCTTTCAAACAAGGAGAAAAATGTTTCAGGGTCGTTCTCATTAAATTTTGGCATTAACCGCAAACTGCCCACAAGATCAAACCCACGTTTTCCTGAACCTACAACTCCTTCCTCTAGCAGCTTTTGATCCATTTTACCTGACTTTACCAGCTCCAACTTCTCCCTCTGTAGTTCAATCTTAGCCTGTTCTGTTGTCTGACGTAAGCGTTCCACCTCAGTTTGGTGCTTATTTCGATCAATCTCCAACTGAATTAACATTAGCTCTTTTTGCTGTTCGAATGATAAGTGTGACTGCAGATTCGGGACAGGCAACGGCACTGCAGCAGCCGCACCATGTCCCTCCTCTTTCTCAAGTGGCAATATGTTCATTTCTTCCAAGCTGTCAGTCAATATCACCTTTAGTGTTTGTATTTTTCGTCTCTTGTCCCCAATGTCTACTTTATAATAGTCTGCAATTTCAAAAAGTTGCTCCTTTGTGCAAGATTCTAGAAAACTTTTAGATGGATTATCATAAAAATCTTTGATTTGAGCCATTTTTTCTCTTTTGAATGCAATGGAAAGCCAAACAAAACTAATTAAATGACACACCAGACAAGCAATGAACCAATAATGAGCGTCCCCCTAGCTGCCTACTGAAACTTCTCTAAGCTCACCCCTAGTCTTCAGCGGTCCTCCCAAGTCTCCCTACCGCAAGGTATCTTAGTGGTACCGCCGTATTTCACTTTTGTGAAACACAATCTACACATGAAAAACAACAAATGCAGTGCGACCCATATGGGGAACCACCACTATGCCTACCGGGGACAGTGCAAATGCTCAGGCCAATTACTCAACTAAATGTGTCAATTAAAAAAGACTTACCAATTGCATCCAAATTACTCCATGCCCAAACAAAACAAAATGACAAAAACACTTGTCAAGAGCGGCCAAAGAGTTAACTTGAAGTAGCCTGAAGTAGACTTCACTTAACTTTAACCTTAGCAATATTCACTTTTGGACGAAAGCCCCCATTTGTCATGGTTGGCTCTTAGCCATGACAAACATTGGGAGGCAAGAGACTTGAAAGATTTTAACAATTTATTTTAAATTAGGCCTATTGACAATAACTAAATCAATTAATCAACTGAAGATCAAACAGAACTTAATGCAAAGGATCCTATGAGGTGTGTAGTCAGTATATCAGTGGTGTGTGCAATGTATGGATGTGTGAGACATGGTGAGGTGTGTGTTGGATGGAAAGAATATAACAAACAAAAGGCATGAAGCACAGGCAGGGGAGTGGAGGCTGTCTGCCTCCTCTGCAGCTCTCTCTCTCTCTCTCTGTAGTAATGACTCTGGGCTGGCAATTTATAGGCTGTGGGAGGCACCGGGCCCAGGTGACTCCCAATCAGCCATTGTGGAAACTCCACCCAGGCTCACCTGAATGGGGAACAGGTTAAGCACAGGTACACACCCCTATCTACCACCCCATCTAGTGACAGACGTGGGCGTCACACCGTATACTATCCACATTAAAAAGTGCGCTAATACAGTGGTTTTCAACCAGTGGTCCGGGGACCACCAGTGGTCCTTGAGAGGGTTCCAGGTGGTCCCCAGCTAAGTTGGTTAACCAGATGTAACTCTTGAGAATGTAAAAATAAAACCAAATGGACCCGCAAGGGTCCATTTGGTTACCGGTACATTTACGCTCTCAAGAGTTAAAATATTCATCATCTGAATTAGTACCGCATAAGTAAGAAGTCTACACTGTTTTGTTTGCAAAATCCAGCCTGGAATTGTGGACAAAAGAACCTAAATAAATTTGTAGTTATGGGGTCTGTGGGGCTAAAACGTCATGGTGGTCCGTGGCTCCAATGCTGAATAAATGGTGGTCCCTGGTGTCAAAAAGGTTGAAAACCCCTGCACTAAGACCAGACTATTTATGCACCAGTGCTCTCAGTTCCAAGCTGTTGGGAGCTGAGCTGGCTGCGCCTGCAGTTTTCCATTGTAGTGGATTAGAGTGGGGAGAGATGACATGGTGCATGTGATTTGTTTCTGCTGGTCATGTCAGAGTGTTGCTACATGTCCTGTTATATCCTGAAGGATCTAATTATATACAAAATGGACCGCATCAGGGTAAACTTACACCAAATTGTGTTGCAAATGTAGGACTCCATTTTCGTTACACGCTAAACCCTTTATGCCTAAACTTCTTTGCCTTTTTTTTTTTTTACTATTTTGAAGCATGTTTTTAATAGTTAAAATGGTCAGTATACAATATTACAATGTGTCGATGTAGATTAGCTAGTTGAACTATTCAAAAATGGTGTATACATTGATACGGATAAGGGGTTTTAGTGGTGGCGAAAGAGGAGCCTGTAATGTTCTGCTAACCTCTTCCTTTAGTCATGCTGATGGATTACAAGGGCTATGAAGGGTTCTTCTTAGTGCTGCAAGAATTCGCCAAAAATTACAATTAAATATTTCTTTTAAAACACCATGTGGGTTTGAACGAATATCAAATCCTTCAAATATGAATGTATATAATTTCAATATGAAATATTGCAGCCTAATATGCTGTAAAACATCCTCTTTGTTTCTCTGCTTGCTCCAGTCCTGTGTTGTACACGGTTGGTGCTGAGAAATGTGCCGTCTTGAGTCTTGTGAGATTAATTAATAAGTCGTAATTATCATAATAGCCTATTTTTGTATAATTGTTTAGTTCATGTGGCTCAGAGTCTTGTGGGAACTCTCATTTTTATTGTAATTTGTTTTAAATTCGAACTTTAATTCACCAGAGTCACCAGCTGATAACCGCAAGGTTCCCGGTTCGATCCCGGGCTCCCGCAGAGTTAGTTCTCGAAGTGTCCTTGAACAAGACACTGAACCCCTAATTGCTCCTGATGTGCTAGCATGTACATGTACCTTACCTGGAGTTTTCCCGTGGCCTGGGCTTTTTTTTTTTTTTTTTTTTTTTGAAAAGTCCAGGGCAGGCCAGATTGCCAGGTCCAGGCCAGGCAAACTAGTGTTTCTATCCTTCAAAAAAGAAAAGGTGTCTACACCAACCAGGACAGGCCAATTTTATTTATTTATTATTTGATTTATTAATATTATTGTATTCATTTAATTTGAGAAATGTCCAGGGCAGGCCAGTTCCAGCCAGATTAGTAAGCACCTGTGCACCGTTTCTATGCTTCGGGGATTCAGAGAACTATACATTATAATGGCATGTTAGACTAATTCAGCCCTTTGTTATCAAATGGCTCAAAACCTGTTTAACTGGTCCTGGAGACTGGAGGTGTGGATGGTCCCAACAGGATGGCTAATGGCCCATCACTGTTTCCTGCAGCCTCTCCACTGTGGAGAGGCTGGGGGATAAAAGATTGCCCCAAAACAAACAAATAAATACATACACAATACAATACATTGAATATACTTGCATTGTGTATTGTATTCACGTTTTATTCACGTTTCTCTTTCTTGCATTACTTATTAGAGTGTATCAATCGCACACACACACACACACACACACACACACACACACACACACACACACACACACACACACACACACACACACACACACACACACACACACCACACACACACACACACACACACACACACACACACACAAATAGCCCCCCATCCAGGGGGGGCTAGGGGTAGCCTGGCAAAGGCAAAATTGTCCCGGTGGGAAAATATGCCCCAATCCGCCCCTGAATGTGTGTGTGAATGGGTGAATGTGATGCACAAGCTATGTGCTATGTAAATCACCTCGGATAAAGGCGCTATATACATGCACCATCTACCATTTTTACATTTGAATATTCTTTTGAATATGGAAAATTTGTTTGCAGCACTAGTTTAATCACTCCGACTGTGGAGTGTGCTGCTGTCTGTGTTGCTGACGTTATAATCAGTGTTGTAGTGGGACTTTTAGAAGTGGGGGGACGCCTCTTAACCCACCCCCTGCTGTCCACGTGGACTCGTGATCTTCTCTGTCCGTCCCCCCCGCCAATCACGACGATCAGCCCAATCACGACGATAACCATTTCCCCCATTATACATTAGATTAAACCCTTGTGCATCCACCCTGTGGATATCAAACGTCTACATCAAAGGACAACACCACAGCAGACGATCACAGCACACCATGCACAGACAGAGTAGCCAATTGTATCTAAAAATCAACTGAATATAACTTGCTGTGCCCACTGCATGGCAGCAGCAGCAGAGAGAGAGAGAGAGAGAGAGAGAGCAGACGGCTGCGCACACACGCACAGACACACACACACACACACACACACACACACACACACACACACACACACACACACACACACACACACACACACACACACACACACACACACACACACACACACACACACACACACACACACACACACACACACACACCAGTAGTCGGGGACCACCAGTGGTCCCTGAGAGCATGAGGTCCATTTGGTTTCATTTTTCTGATCTCAAGAGTTACAGACCCATAAGGGTCCGTTTGGTTACAAAGGATCCATCATTTAGCTGGATCTAACTAGCTCAAACAATCAGTGCCGCCATTACAAAAAAAACCCCCCCCAAAAAAAACAGCAACCAAGGCTTTTTTTAAACCTTACCTTGTCTCCAAATAACAGGTCAACCACCAAAGATCAGGGAAAAGATCGCTATTAGATCCAAAAGTCAATAAATCCAAGCTCCTTCAGTGTACAGATCCATAAGGCTCCCTCTACTACACTCTCTCGTCTCTCTGTTTGTTGTGTGGTTGCTATGGAAACCCGTAGCTGACACATGTGGCTCTCCTGCCACTTGGCAGGGAGAGCCACGTGGGTGAGGATGAGAACCCTGTAGACTCAACTACATGCAACACATGCTCTCTCTCTCTCTCTCTCTCTCTCTCTCTCCCCCTCTCTCTCTTCCTACAGTGTTGCCAGGTTGTCGGAGAGAAATAAGTAACCAGGTCTCAAAATAATACTACTTTACACATGAAATAGTTCAAATCCATCAGGCATTGAACATGGCAGTTCTTCAAGCTCGTTGTGATGTGTTGTGGAAGTAAATGAAAAAAAAGTTGTTTGAGGTTGGCATGATTTTATTTATAATATTATTTTGATGTATTTATATGGTTATGGGTATTGTATAGTACATTTTGGTATGGTGCCGTTCAAGTTTAGTACAGTACATCACAGTGTGTGATGTGGATGTGAGTGTGGTATATTTCCCTAACTGTGCTATATCATAAACTGATTTCTGCAAGAAAATGCAGCCACAGAACATCATCTGTGGGGACTACATGAACATGCCATATCTCTAATGAAAGGTTATGATGTCCTCTTGAATACAAAAGAAAAAGCGTTTCTAGCATGTACCATTTTGGAGTTATCAGTGATCAAAAACAGATTTTTCAGCTATTTTATTATTTATTTATTTAGATTCAAGCAGGCATCATGAGGTTTAATTTGATATATGGCATGGATGTGTAGCAGTAATATTACCTAATGTTAAATGCTAAATAAAACTTTGAATTGAGTTATTGAAAATGGCCTCTGGCCTGCTGCATCATCTGCCATTATAACGCACTGTATTCAATTGCTAATATCTACAAAACAGAACATGTTATCAACTCACTTATTTTTTTTCCATGAAAGCAAAGAGATGGAGGATTTTTTAAGGTATTCCGTGTCTCGAACGGCCCACCATAGATTTTTCCATAATTGTCTAAAAGTCAGGTATTTCTGGCAGTGACACTTACTGTCCCCCTTTCTTGCAGCAGCGGGTGGGTTAAAGGGGAATTCCACCCATTTAATTTTTTTCTGAAAGTGTACAAATGTGAACCGAATGAACCATTCGGTTCCATTCGTACACTTTCAGAAAAAAGGAAACTCATTAACATGGTGAAGCACACGTTGATGATGTCATCAAGAGGTACTTCACCATGCTAATGTTTTTTTTTTTCAGACCTCCATTTCTAGGAAACACAGAATTGGGGGAACTTTTTTTTACCATGTCGGTGTATTAATGATATAGTTAAGTATTGAAAATGAGTGGAATTCCCCTTTTAAGACATGTTGCATGCACACTTGCATTTGCGTGCACCTGCGCAACACACACAGACACGCTATTAAAACAAGTATAGCATATTGAGAAAGATTGTTTACAATGCCTAATTATATCCATGAAAGTAAATGACAAGACAAAAAACATAGGCCTACTTTTGCCCCAAAAATATTTTAGATGTGAGAAGTGGTGGGATGCTGCCCCCCCGCGTTCCCCCTCCACTACACCCCTGGTTATAATCCTCCTCCTTCTCCTCAGGTGTGCCTCAGTGTACCCAGAGTCTCCTCGCTGGCTGCTGGCCACGTCTCAGATCCAGGAGGCTAAGAGGAGCCTCCAGGACTTCACTACCAGGAATGGAGTCTGTCTGAGGGACGAGATCTGCCCTGGTGAAGCTCTGCTCTCAGGTGCACACGCCAAATTCACTCAAAAATGACAGGCCAAGTTTTTGTTCCAGTCTAGCCCGGGGACGGTGTCCCTGCCTTCAAATAGGGATTGTATGTGTGAGCTGAGAACTGTGGCATTCTAAGCCAAACCACTAGATGGTGCTGTTGGCTGGGGAAGAGTGTAGCAGAATTCAACACAAAATGGTTAGTGGTTATCTGTTGTCTCTTTTGCAAAAAAAAAAGTAGTTCTTGAGAGGGTTCCAGGTGGTCTCCAGCCAAATCAGGGAAAGTTGGTTAACAGGATCTAACTCTTGAGAGCGTAAACATTGCCGGTCCATTTGGTTTCTCAAGAATTAATCAGAATTCTTGAGAGTTAGAGAATGTACGTTGTAGAAGATTAATCGTCATTGTGGCCCAAAACAAATCTTTAGTTTTGGGTTTGTGGAGTGAAAATGTGGTGGTCCATGACTCAAATGCTGAATAAATAGTGGGCCCTGGGATCAAAAAGGTTGAAAACCACTGAGCAACCTGATTCGGATGTACAGTACAGTACAGTATATTAGTGTGAATATGTTGTGTTGTGATCATTAAAGTCAGTGTTGTAGTGGTACTTTTAGAAGTGGGGGGACGCCTCTGAAAGGGAATTCCCCCCATTTTATTATTTTTTTCTGAGAGTGTACAAATGTGAACCAAATGGATCTAGCGGGTCCATTTGGTTCCATTTGTACACTCTCAGAAAAAAAGGAAACTCATTAACATGGTGAAACACATCTTGATGATGTCATCAAAATGTATTTCATCATGCTAATGATTTTTTTCATACCCAAAAATATTTAAGATGTGAGAAGTGGGGGACGCCGTCCCCCCGCGTCCCGCCTCCACTACACCCCTGATTAAAGTTGCCTGTGGACCTGTGTGCTCCTACAGAGATGGACGTAGCGTATGGAGAGGACAGACAGCCACAGTACCACTCTGTCCTGGAACTGCGGCGGACGCGAGTCATCTGGAAGAACTGCCTCATCCTCAGCTTCACCATGTGAGTAGCTCTGTAGACTCAGGGCTCCATGTCCGTTACCATCTAAACCCCTTATCCTTAAACCCCTTACCATTTTTTTTTTTACTATTTTGAAAAACTTTTTGGAATAGCTCAACGTGCCAATCTATTGACACATTGTGAGCTTTCAGACTGACCATTTAAACTATTGAAAAATGATCTTTTTTAATAGTTTAAAAAGGCAAAGAAGTTAAGGGATAAGGGCTTTAGCGGTGACGAAAATTGGGGCCTTGAAATGGATTTTCAGTAATGGAACAATCACATTTTGAAAGTAGCTCTCAAGTCAAAAAAGTGTGGGCACCGTTAGTATAGAGCCATATAGAGACGCAACGTCAGGGAAAACACCATTTTACCACTCCAAAAATTGGTGTGCCTGGGAGGTTCCCCTTTTCACAACGATTTACAAATCACATATTGGTACATGGTCTGAACATTTCCAGTCTTGGGATTTTCTTTTTTTTCCTCTTTAATTAATCCCTGCATGAACCACTTTCATTCAATTTACAGATGCTTTCAAAACCACCAACTTCTTTTAGTAGAAGTGAATTATTGTCAGGTGACTGTGACTCTCACATCTATTTGTTAACCCAGTTTGCAGATCTACTCAGTGCTGCTCAACTATTTTACATTGTTTTCCCTGGAATTTTGTTCCAGGGACAAAATTTGTTCTTGGAGGCCCCTGGAACAAAAAAAAATGTCCTTGGAACTAAAAATGTTATCCCTAAAATGTAGGTTCCTGTAAAAATGTGCTTAAAGCACTGAGTAGTCCCTTCATGCACTTGCCAAGGACATATTCAGTGCTTAAAACATCGCCTCTGGCGGTCATTTGGGATGCATAGAACCGTAGTTACATACATGACTTTCAGTAGACAAGCTTGTAGCGTGGCAGGCGCTATGAACTTGAATATCTTATTTCTTTGTCAATAACTGAAACACCTAAAGTTTTTTTTTTCTTCAGAATGGATTTAAAAGAAAGGTTTCCCAGTACAGTGCTAACGGACACCTTTGTACTGTCTGCCATCCACCCAGGTTCATCGGAACAGGCATCCAGTACTGCTTCACCAGAAACCTCCACAGCTACTCCAGCAACTTCTACTTCAGCTACTTCCTCCGGGTGCTGACCGGCCTGCTGTCCTGCATCCTGCTCTGCCTGTCCGTCAACCGTTTAGGACGGCGGGGCATCCTGCTGCTGTCCGCCATCATCACTGGTCTGGCATCACTGGTACTGCTGGCCCTGACACAGTGTAGGTTATATACCATCTATCCTTTACTGGTACTGTTGACACAGTGTAGGTTATATACCATCTATCCTTTACTGGTACTGTTGACACAGTGTAGGTTATATACCATCTATCCTTTACTGGTACTGTTGGCCCTGACACAGTGTAGGTTATATACCATCTATCCTTTACTGGTACTGTTGACACAGTGTAGGTTATATACCATCTATCCTTTATTGGTACTGTTGGCCCTGACACAGTGTAGGTTATACCATCTATCCTTTACTGGTACTGTTGACACAGTGTAGGTTATATACCATCTATCCTTTACTGGTACTGTTGACACAGTGTAGGTTATACCATCTATCCTTTACTGGTACTGTTGACACAGTGTAGGTTATATACCATCTATCCTTTACTGGTACTGTTGACACAGTGTAGGTTATACCATCTATCCTTTACTGGTACTGTTGACACAGTGTAATACAGTTTATTATTTTTCCCCTACCTCTATAAAATTACATTGTACACAATGTGTTTTTTCATTATTCTCTTGAACTTCCGTGTGTAGTTTGTGTCCCATGGTGGGATGAATCTGTCGTCGGGATGCATTTTTGCCGTGTTTAAGCTGACATAGTCTTGCTCACCCAGCCTGGCCAAAGGCTTTCCAGTCAGGGCGTTAGTAAGGCCTACAATACATAACATTACAGTAGTCTATGGGCTCCGCAATGCTGGTATGGGCGAAAATACAAGCAGATTGGTTCATAGCAATGAGCACACCTCATTATACTCTACTATAAGGACCATAAAAGGTAAATATACAATGGTGACATTAAACTGCAGGCTTTTAGATTAAACATACACTATGGTAGGTTTGTTTTTCTCACTGGGCTTTGAATTTCTAGGGCAATCTAAAGCAATCACATGGCAAAGAAAGTCCCAACAACCCAGAACATTATGACACAGAACAGCGGCTTACATGTTTGTAGGCATGGCTGGAGTTGGCACTGTAGCCTGAGTGAGCAGCAGGTTATGCATGTGGCCTGTGTGAGGACTGAGTGAGGAGTATTGAGTAGGGAGCTGCTTGAATATGGCACACCTGGGCTGTGATTGGCTAGTGAGTTGATGGCAAACACCTGAGTCCTTTTTGGATGCAGAGGGTAGACTAGAAAATGTCCACCAGATGCTGTCATTCAGACAGCATGGAGGTGATTCACAACAATTATGAACCATGTGACTCCCATTGGCATGTATTACAGTGTATTGCGACCCATACGACACACAGAAGACAAAGACACATCGAGAAGACAGCTGTCTCTTACAGTATGTGCCAGGTGCATAGGTAACTTCTAAAAGGGGACAGTCACATTCCGCATAAGTATTTTTCTACTATTGGTACATTATATATATATATATATATATATATATATATATATATATATATATATATATATATATATATATAGTATTTTATTTTATTTTATTTTATTTTATTTTATTTTATTTTTTTGTTGGTCTAATCATTCACACATTCACATCAAGCATCAACGCGGGTCTACTACTATTTACATTAGAGTTTACGATCCCTCTGACGTGCGATGCCACCGGTAGTGAATGACTCGGTGCTTGATATATAATCCTTGCAACGTGGAGCCTTGTCGGGGTTGTCCTCAGACAGCAGAGCGCAGCTTTTGGGGTCTTGTTGACAACGCGGACGAGAGGTGCACTACAGAGGAGTGTCACCATGGAAACCTGATATGCGAGTGGAAGGGGAGGACCTCCTTTCTCAGCTTCTGTGGCGACTGGGACCGAGCAGCCATATACTTTCTCCTTGCGGCGAAGTCGCAGGGAGGGCGATCTTAAACTCCCTGTTATACAAGCCACCCACCAAGGTAAACTGCATTCATTTGCCTCTCCAAGTGTATTTTTACACCCCAAAAGATTTCTTCTTCTTTCTTCCTTCTTCTTCCGTTTCTTCTTCTCGTCCTACTCCGTGCGGCAACTTCCTGAAAATCCCTCTGATTCTTCACCTCGACCTCCTGCCGCTGATTCTTCTTGGCGACGAGGATCTTCCCACGGAAAGGTGGACCATGCAGCAGGGGCACATCCGTCTCGTATCCAAATCTTCCTTATGATTGCCATTTCACCTTCCTTGATCTTAGTGATGGCCCTTTGTAGGTCCGCCAGTTGGATGCGACGGATAGAACCCACCAAACCAGTTTCAATTTGGGATTGTCGAAGGTCTTTTAGGCACAGCAGTGCGGCCTCAGAACATACCTCTTTGAGGGCTCTTCCCGAAAAGCCCTCTGTTTCCATGGAAACATCGCAGAGGTCCACCGAAGGATCCAACTTATCCTTCAGGATGAATTTCAGGATCTCTTCTCTCTGCGTCTGACTGGGGAGTTTTATGTGAAGCCTAACAGGCATTCTGCTCAGGATGGCTGCGTCAATATCCTCGGGACGATTAGTAGCTCCCATTATGATTACTTGGTTGTCCTTGGTACCCAGTCCATCCCAACTGCTCAGGAACAGACTTTTGATTTTGGCCGATGTCTCCCCATCCAAACGGTCACGAGTCCTCAGGAGGGCGTCTATCTCGTCGATGAAGACGATACAAGGCTGTAGTTTAACCGCCAGCGTGAATATGGCGGTAGTCCGCTTCTCTGATTCGCCATACCACTTGTCTGTCAACGTGGATGCTTGTAGGTGGATGAAGCGAAACCCTGCCTCCTTGGCCATCGCAGAGGCCATCAGTGTCTTACCGCACCCGGGTGGGCCGTGCAGCAACACGCCTTTAGGTGTTCTCAGCAGATCGGACCAACCTTCAGGTGTCATCTGAAGAGGGAGGATGACTTTGTCTCTCAGCTCCTCTATCACCTCGTCCAGACCGGCAATGTCGCGCCACGTTGTGTCCATGCTGCGAGGGTCCTGCAGTGAGGACGCAATGATGGCCTCATGACTTGTCAGTTTAATCCTCCCAACCTCAGACTGGCCCTTCATCAGCTCCTCCACGCGTTTCTGAGCTGCCCTGGTGGTGGGATCGAAGGTGTTGCTGTATATGGAGTCTATCCATTTGATGGCCAAATAAGCTCCAGCGGCTGCAACTATGGTAACCACACCTTCGATGATGATATTTTTTGGAACGCCCATGTTGGTCTCTGATGCCTCGGCAAGTGGAACGCTCGAGCAGCATGTGATGATGTTTCCTCAAGTGGCAAAACAGGTCTTGAGTCACAATAACCAGTGCGCACCAAGCCCAGAACCGCTCTCTTATATACCGGTATATACGGATTCGACACATGTCATACATGTGACATCAGAACACATGTATGTATGTATGCCCAAATTTGGTGTTTCTTCACCGACTTCACGGGCCGCCCTCCAAGTTAAAAGCCTTTTAACCCCATATATGGGGATCTAGGTGAAATTAGTCAAATAACATTACCGGTACATTACTTATTACTTGGGCTCAAGAGTAAATAATTAAATAAACATACATGACATTCTAGATCAGTAAATACTGAAATGAAAGGAAAGGCATAATGTAATCTGATCAGTCAAAAATGTAAAAATAACACCAACAACACACTAACACAGCTACAATTTATTCCCAATGGCAGAAAGTAAAACTGAATTAAAATTGGCCTAGTATTGCACTGGTCACACTATACGATACATTTTGCTTTAATGTTGTGCCAACTCTACAAAAGTTGTAGCAGTAGGCTAGCACAATCTCTCAGCCTGTTTAGGAGAGATTATTCTCCACAGCCCCAACCCAAATATTAAATCCCTTCAAGGCTCATTAGTTAAACTAAGTCATAGTACAGTATATAAACTATCTCTCAGAGTTAAACTAACACTGAGGACTCTAGCAGGGTCGGATTGACCATTGGGCGTACTGGGAGGTCTCCCGGTGGGCCACGACCCGTATGGGGCCGGTGGTATCACGGCATGATTAAAAGCACTGGTTTTCAACCTTTTTGATCCCAGGGCCCACTATTCATTCAGAATTTTGAGCCACGGAGGACCACAATTTGATGACATTTTAGTCCCACAGATCCTAAAACTAAAGATGTATTTTGCTTTTGTCCACAATTCCAGGCTGGATTTCGGAGAAAACAAAACAGTCAAACGTACAGATCCAAATGAGCATTCATCTTCTACATTTTCTCACTAGACTTGGACCAATTTAGATGAATATTTTAACTCTTGAGAGTGCTAACATGAAACCAAATGGACCCGCAAGGGTCCATTTGGTTTCATGTTTACGCTCTCAAAGAGTTATCTGGTTAACCAACTATACCCGGTAGAATAGGTCCATGACGCGCTGGTTGTGGTGGGCCGGTCTAGGCTAAAAATGCCCGGGCCGATTTTATTGCCCAGTCCACCACTGCCCAGCCAAGTTTCAGTCAGACAAAATAAGTCAAGAGAGTTGTCTGATGTGATTTCATTTACCAATGCTCTTTTTTTATGTAGCAATCTGATATTTAGCAGTCCATGTCTGATTATTGTATTTTGTGGTTGAGTAAAATTGTCTTTTTATGTGTATCAAATTTTTATGTAAGGCACCAATTTTTTATGGTTTTTGCGTGATCGTGAAAATGCCCCTACCTATTTTCATCATATACTGTACCTTGGCCGAAACCAGAACCGGAAGTTGAGTTGACGTGTGTGTGTGTGTGTGTGTGTGTGTGTGTTGGTGTGTGTGTGTGTGTGTTGTGTGTGTGTGTGTGTGTGTGTGTGTGTGTGTGTGTGTGTCTGTGTCTGTGTGTGTGTGTGTGTGTGTGTGTGTGTGTGTGTGTGTGTGTGTGTGTGTGTGTGTGTGTGTGTGTGTGTGTCTCAGATCTCCGTGGAGGCCTGGTGTTGGTGCTGTCTGTCCTGGGCCTGCTGTCCTCTCAGGCCCTGGCCATGCTCAGTGCGTTCTTTGCCAGTGAGGTCATGCCCACCGTGGTCCGGTGAGTCCTGCTCTGCTCAGCTCTGCATCTGCCAGATCTACAAGCTCATATCACGCCACTCGGTGCACTTGTATGAGCTTGTAGATCTGATTTTTTTTTAATTATGAAAATGATGCGCAAATCTAAGAATATATTCTATTTGACACCTGATTGTAGTTTCTGACACTAGATTCTAGTTTTTGACTAGTTTCTAGTTTCTGATGCTAGATTCGGACAGATTCTAGTTTAGTCTAGTTTCTCTGAAAAATCTATGTTCCTGTGTCAGTGATGCTTTACATATTTCATTCCAAGGACCACCAGAATTATCTATATTTGGCTGCGGACACCCCATCTGAAAACATGTTGTTCTAGGGATCCCCCAGAAGCAACGATTTTAGTTCAAAATATTTGCTTCCAAAAGAATATATATTCAAAGATTTGCATCACATTTTCAAAAAAATTCAAAAATATCAGAGCTACGAGTGGCGCGCTGCGAGCCACTCGGTGGCGCTAAAAAAAAAAGTTCCCCCATTCTGTGTTTCCTAGAAATGGAGATCTGAAAAGAATTGTTGACGTGGTGAAACACAACTCGATGATATCATCAAGTTGTGTTTCACCATGTTAATGATTTTTCTTTTATGACTTTTTTTTTCCTGAGAGTGTACAACCAAATAGACTCGCTAGGGTCCATTTGTAGACTCTCAGGAAAATGTTGAAAATGGGTGGAATTCCCCTTTAAATGATGGACAGTTGTTAACCAAATGGACCCTTATAGACCTGTAACTCTTGAGAGCACTTTATTTCCTTCATCTGTTGCACTACTGTTAAAGGGGAATTCCACCCATTTTCAAAAATTTCCTGAGAGGATACAAACGTGAACCAAATGGACCCGCTAGGGTCTATTTGGTTCACATTTGTGATGTGATGAGTATGCGCGCAATAAACACCACTGAACGGCATGCAATAACGCTCGGCGTCACACGCTCTCTTTATCGCACATCGTTTTGAAATGAACTAGAATGCGCGATTTGTTACTTTCTGTCTGTAAAGCCCCTAAGACTGACTAAATCTAAAAAAAATACCTCTCAGAAACAACACTGGTCCTGACTAAAGGTCTCAACGGGCCTGAAAATTAAAGGCCCACTGCCCTAACTGCCCTAACTGATCAGGCCCGAGGCCCAGCCCGGTCTGACTAAATGGAATAGATTTTAGGCCCGCCCGGCCCGGCCCTAAACTGTCTGGTTTGGGCAGAATTGGAGTATTCCCACAAAGTGAAAGTGAAATGCCAATCGGTATGAGCATCATAATAGGGTAAATACAAAAAAATAAATCCAGCGTAAGCGATGGAGGCACGGAGGGCAGAATGGTTTTTAATTACACTCCTCATTCTCAGTCAGTAATTCATTCTATTTCTTTAAATCAGTCTCTCTCCAAGTTAACTCCCCTCACTCTCATTGGCTGTCAGCAAGTCACTCACGCCCACATTCAATCAGATGTTCTTTATAATCAGTCAGTACTCCTGCTAGCTGACTCCATGTCCCTGTTCAGATGTAAGCGTTCAAATTTCCTCCACCTCCCCGGCCTCCTCCCTGTGGCACTAGTTCTGAGTGGCTAATTATGAGATGATCATGATTTGTGGATTATAGCATTGTGGTGTCCGCTTCTGTTATGGGTATCTGTGATCATAATGTGTTCTATGGTCGGTGAAATGTTCGGTGTGTATTTGGAATGATTGTTTCTTGTTGTAATGTGTTTATGCTAGGCTCTGCTCGGGGGTGTGTGGGGGGGGGGGGGGGGGGCTGTTGATATCAGACCTATGTCTCGTTACATAGATTTGATATCACACGAGCAGAGCCACACCGCCATACTAACATGAAAAGCTTTGCAATAACTGGTCTATGGTCATTCTGAGCTGAAGTGTGTCAATGTTACTATAATAAAATAATCCAATATATATATATTTTTAAGGATGCCCGATGACCCGACCCTGAAATGCCGGTCGGGGCCTGTTCGGTTTCGGCCCTGGTCGGGTTTGGTCCAGAGTTTGAGAACTCTAGTCCTGACCCATGTCCACTGTCTCCCCCATCAGAGGTGGTTGCCTGGGCCTGGTGCTGGCGGCGGGCTGCGTGGGCATGGCCGCCTCCTCCCTGATGGAGCTCCAGAACAACGGCGGCTACTTCCTGCACCACGTCATCTTCGCCTCCTTCGCCGTGCTGTCGGTGCTGTGCATCATGCTGCTGCCCGAGAGCAAGCGGAAGCCGCTGCCGGACACCCTGATGGACGGCGAGAGGCAGCGCCGCCCGCCTCTGTTCCTGTCCCAGCAGGGCGACCGGGACAACCTGCCGCTGCTGTGCACCACGCGGCCCCGCGCCTCCGAGTACAACCCCGACAACTACCACCGGCTGGTCAGTGCCACGCGGAGGATGCTGTCCAAAGACACCATGCCTTTCAAGATAGGCGGCGGCGGTAGCGGCTCCTCCGTGCCGCCCAGCCACCACGCCCCTCTGCTGGAGGCCAATGGAGGAGCGCCGGGCAGAAGAGAGTTGGGACCAGAGAATGGCTTGCTGAGAGAAGACGTGGCGTAGCGTTGTGTGTGTGTGTGTGTGTGTGTGTCTCAGATGACCCTCTCGTTTGCTGCCTTGGAGACAGGGTCGGATTGACCATTGGGCATACAGGGAGGTCTCCCGGTTGGGCCACGACCCGTAGGGGGCCGGACGGTGGTATCACGGTATGAATAAAAGCAGTTGGTTTTCACAACCTTTTTGATCCCAGGGCCCACTGTTCATTCAGAATTTTGAGCCACGGAGGAGGACCACCATTTGATGACAGTTAACCCCCAACAGACCCCAAAACTAAAGATTTATTTTTGCTTTTTGGTCCACAATTCCAGGCTGTATTTGGGAAACAAAACAGACAAACATACAGATCAAAATGAGCTCTTAATTTAGATGAATATTTTAACTCTTGAGAATGTAAACATGAAACCAAATGGACCCGCAAGGGTCCATTTGGTTACATGTTTACGCTCTCAGAGAGTTACATCTGGTTAACGAACTATACCAGGTAGAATTGTGTCCGGGACAATTTTTTTTTTCACCAAGTCCACCACTGCTTGGAGACTTTGGACGTATACCTCTACGCACTGTGGTCATCCACTACCTTTTCACCAGATTATCACACCTGTGGCTCACATGTTGTTCATTTCAGGTCATAAAGGACATAAAGGTCAAACATTCTGTCAGTCGTTGTGAGTTATATTCCATCGTTTTAACCTTTCCCCTTTTTTTGATATTATTTCTTTTTTTACTTAAGTTATGAATGTATATAAATGTTTTTTTCTTCTTTATTCTTTATTTTTTATTTCTAATTTTTATTTATTTTTTCTTAAATTTTTGCACTGATAAACTACTGTATGTGTTTTCTAGCCGTGTGACCTTCTTTAAAGAGTGTAACATTGCACCATGCACAGCTAAATCTATTAAACCCATTGTGTCTTGAAACTAGATTCTAGTTTTTGATGCTAGATTCTAGTTTCCGACAATAGATTCTAGTTTCCAACACTAGATTCTAGTTTATGACGCTAGATTCTCGTCTCTGACACTAGATACTAGTTTCTGATGCTAGATTCTAGTTTTTCGGAAAAGTCTATGTTTCTGTGTCAGTGATGCTCGAGATATTTCATGCCAAACTCCCCCAGTGTTTGGCTGCGGACCCCCAACTAAAAACATGTTGTTCTTACCCATCTCCCAGAAGCAAAGATTTGAAGTTAAAAATGTTTACTCCGGAAGAATACATTCAAAGATTTGCACATCATTTTCACGAGATTTTCCAAACTCTCCCAGTTAAATGAACATGCATTTTAATGTTTATGTGTGTTTATGTATGTGCTTGTTGGTGGTACATTCACTAGTGAATGAATGAACACATTACTAACCACTGCAGTTTAGAGGTCATATTTATACTGTCTGTTTGGAGACGGTGTTACACAACCAGTGGTTGTAAAATAGAGAGGAGTGTTGGTCATTCGCACAGCAACCCCTGTCCACTTATTGGAGACTCATGCTTGTGGTTGTCTGTAGACGTACAAGACAACAATGGTTGTCTGTAGACCCTGACTGACCGTCTCACTCATGTAATTCACCAGAGGAAAATTGTCTGGTATTTTGTGTTGTGTGTGTGTGTGTATATATATTTATATGGAAACAGACAAAGACTCACCTAATGCTTAATCTGTTCTTTGTCGTATGATGGTGATGCTCATGTGTTCAATCACATTTGGAACCGTTTCTGGTAATATTTGTTGTCGTAGCTGGATATGGATTTCATGTCTACTATACAATTACTACACTGGTGGCATCTCATACTTTTTTTTTTTACATTTTACATTTTTACAAGGACCACCATCACTTTTGAGTATAAATTGAAACCATTTGTACACTCTCTATTGTTACAGACCTGTTAGTGTCCACAAGAATCGTTTACCCTATTTTGGCAGAGAGTGCCAGACCACGGAGCTGGTCGTCTTATTGAAGCGAAGTTTCTTGCTGGATGTAAGATTTCCTCCAGGGGCGGATTGGCCATCTGGAGTACAGGGAGTTTTCCCGGTGGCCTGCGCCATCTACTGGCCTGGACATTTTTTTTTTCTTCTTTTTTTTTTGAAAAGTCCAGGGCAGGCCAGGGCACCAGGCCAGGCCAGGCAAACTAGTGTTTCTATCCTTCAAAAAAGAAAAGGTGTCCTACACCAGAGCCTTCAAGTAGGAGAATTGCCAACAGTGTTGCCAACTGCCAAGATCCAAAATGCACTAGTGGCACTTCCAAAATGCACTAGAATGCGCTAGATGCTTGCCTGGAACATAACCTAACCTGGTTGAGGGTCGGGGGGGTTTAGGATTAGGGTTACGGTTGGAGGGGTCTAGGTTTTTGCGTCTCGTAAATCCGGAACAATGGGAGGGCGCAGCAATTCGGCAGTTCGGAATTGTGGAATGGCACCGGGCCGGTGCATGTTACTGATGTAGAGTGTCGTTGCGACCGTCATTTTCTCCACTGCAAAAAAACGTCTCCAGTGGAGAACGTCAGCTCGCCTCCTCTTGGTCTGCAGGGAGGGGCGGATCTAGGCATGGGGGGGGGGGGGGATGCCCCCCTAAATGCACAACCTGCCCCAACAAACATGATGGCATGCAAAACAACCCAAGACATTTCAAATTAAAGAGCTTATATTTAAAATGATTTGAAACACTACTACTGCTACTACTAACTAAAGCTGTGTCACCACTAAACCAACAGCATTTCATCATTGAAAACAGAAAACTCTCTGCCTAATAAAAGTCCAGTAACTGAAAATGGTATGGGTGCTTCGCGCCACGGGCGATGAAGCCGCCCCCATACCATTTTGTCCTGCCCCCCAATTGGGAAATGTTACATCCGCCCCTGTCTGCAAGGCCTGCTGACGCTTCTCCTCCTCCTCAGCTTGTCAATTTTCTTATTCTTGTTTATGTATTTGTATTGAGAATGTGACACCCATCTCCCAAACGTTTTTTTTTTTTTAATCTATTTTGTGCAAGTGACATCATTGCACATTGAAAACTAAATGGGTCTTAATGAGTTGACTGAACCATTAGCCGTTTGTTACATAATGACACAGGAGTCAAAGGGCATTCCTTTTCTGTCTGTTTGCTGGAGAAAAGCATAGTTGTTTTTGCATGATTCAAATATATTTATTGGCAATATTTGCCTGACCTATGGCTAGGGTTTTTGGTCAGATCTGTGTTGTGTGGTGATCAGCATAATGGTTAAAACGAACCCTGCATATGAGACAAATATGGGTAAATACATTATACTTGCCCTCTATAACTAGAATTGAACAAATAGACACATAAAACACATAGAATAAGCTCTTTAGTTTAAAAATAGTTAATTTTTTTTATCCCATGGGGGCCGCCATTTTTACTGTGCCTGTCACATGGTCTCATAGTGATGACATCACAGTAGCTCTGCATTATAGTACAGCTAATGGAACGTTCAATGATTAAAGAGCAATGCAACGTAAAACATCAATGTACAGTACTATACACTACTCTGTTATGACAATGGCGACCCCCACTGGTGAAATAAAGGACTGTAAAGCAGATGGGATGAACTAGATTGACCTAATGTGCAGTTATTTGATGTATTACATTAGTTGTACTGCGGGAGCAATCTACTGACGTCATCACCATGAGACCATGTGACAGGCACATCAAAAATGGCGGCCCCCATGGGATAAAAACATTAACTATTTTTAAACTAAAGAGCTTATTCTATGTGTTTTAAATGTTCACTTCTAGTTATAGAGGGCAAGTATGATGTATTCACCCATATTTGTCTCATATGCAGGGTTCCTTTTAAAGCACTGATCACTTGTCCTAGACTAAACTAGTGAAAGTGGTGAAATTGGGGGATATTGGAGTTCAGACATGTAATGATTCACTCAACTCACAGTACTAGGTCCACAATACAATTTGTCACAATATGATTTTTGTTTTAAACAGAATTATTTTCACATTGCAAAAAAAAATCCAGTGTTTTCTTACTTTCTCCATCCTGATAAATGGTTTATGAAATCACTTTAATTGACACCAGTTTTGATCGATTTACAATAAATCTTTGCATGCCTAAATATCATTAAAATTTATATTATTATGACCACAAATCTTAAATACCACAGTGCCTTAAAAACCCCTTGTACACGTTTCAGGGATATTTTGTGAATGTTTCATAACTACACAGTGACATACTCTGTTAATTTAGGGACACTCAGATGGTGCTCAAATGGATATTCCACAAGTTAAATTAACATTTTACTGTATGAGAAACAAAATACAAGCCATCGATAATTGAAGGGAATCTCTGAGCGTAAAGTTAATACCAATATGAAGCCAAATGTAATGTACCCACGAAGGCCTGATTGTTATCCTGTTGTCAGGTTTATTTTTATTTGTATTTTTTATGGTTGATTTTCTTTTTGATGTATTTATACCCACACAGATGTGATTACTCTACAACATTCCAGATGGTTCCCAGATAAATGATGGAGAGTTGGTGAACAAATGGACTTTTACGCTCGCAAATGTAGAAGAATTATTTCTGACCAACGTTTTTCCAGTTATCTCTCCTAAATTTTGGATAAAAACTTGAAAAACCTTGGGTTTGCGTCTAAGAGACTAAACTCAATATCAAATTGTGGTCTGTGGCTAAAATGCTAAATTTATTTTTTGCTTTTTTATTGTTTGATACAGCACAATATATGGATGACCTCAGCAAAATGATTGGTATTACTAGTACTGGAACCTCCACATACATGTACATATTGAAATGTTTTTATACAACACTGTGTTGTGGGTTTACTACACAATGTCAGCTATTAACTGATTGGACAGCCATTGATCTGCTCAGTGGTTTTCAAACTTTTCAATACCAGGGCCCACTATTTATTCAGCATTTGAGCCATGGACCACCCATTTGATGACATTTTAGCCACACTGAACCCAAAACTAAAGATTTATTTTGCTTTTGTCCACAATACCAGGCTGGATTTTGGAAACAAAACAGTCGCACATACAGATCAAAATGACCATTAATCTTTTACATTCTCTAATGTAATGTCTAGACTTGGACTAATTCAGATGATGAATATTTAAACTCTTGAGAGTGTAAAATGCAGGTCCATTTGGTTTCATTTTTACGCGGTCAAAGAGTTACATCTGGTTCACCAATTAGCCATCATTTAGCTGGGGACCACCTGGAACCCCGTCAAGGACCACTGGATCAGTTGATCAATGACAGTAAAATAGGACATTGCTGTTGAGTAGGTGGGAATGTCAAATGGCATATTTCTAATAGACCTTTGAGTTTCATATTCACGTCTGCCCGTGTTATCCTGTAACACCACTAGATGGTGCTCTTCCCTCAAAATTCAGAATTTTACTTGTATTGTCTACTGTATATTTCTGTTAATTCTTGGGAGTATAATGTGTATGTGTGTTCATATGACTAAACATTACAATGGAATGTGCACTGGCACATTCATCGCACAGTTCCAGGCAGGCAACAATGTGCCTATTAAAAGGCATTATAGACAACTTTAGTGTGTACAAAAACAGTTGTTTGTAAACATACTTTTTTTTTTTTTTTTTTTTAATCTAACTCCACCCCCTCTATTGGCTCATTATGAAACTGCTGGACACTGCTATACTGTGATTGGCAAATGCCACCCTAATTTTTGGGGGCTGGAAATTTACCAATAATACCTTCGAGTTCTCAATGTCAGATGTAGAAAAAAGAAATGTTTTTTTTTTTTTTTTTACATTGCATTTCAGTTCAGCATCTGTAAGTTTTGATGTGCATACTTTCATTTTGTTTCAGTGTCAATGTTAGATAAACTGTTGAATTCTGTGCTTTGTTTTAATAAACAAAGCCAACTCAGTCCCGAGGAAATAAACATCGCCTTTGTCTTTTATTAAATTTTTGGCCCGTTGCAAGTTGAGGACTTTGTTTTCTCCAAACTCATCTCATTAAAGATCTCTCATCCCAAAAATAATTTCTGAAAACTTCTCGAAACGATGAAAAACGGTAAGGCGTTTTTTTTCAAAATTTCAACATTTTTTGAAAATCCTCAAGCATCCTCAAAACGATGAAAAACGGCATGCTGTGCAAGACCGTAAGGCTATAGCATTGCGATTTGCCAGGTTTTGTCATTTTTCGAAAATCTTCAAAAATCCTCAAAACGATGAAAAACGGTAAGGCTATAGCCCTGCACTTTTTCGAATTTTCGACATTTTTTGAATATCCTCAAAAATCCTCAAAATGATGAAAAATGGCATGCTGGTTTTCCAGATTTTCCAGGTTTCGTCATTTTTCGAAAATCTTCAAAAATCCTCAAATCGATGAAAAGCGGTAAGGCTATAGCCTTGCGTTTTTTTGAAATGTTGCCATTTTTTGAAAATCCTCAAAAAAAAAAAAAAAGATGAAAAATGGCATGCTGTGCAAGACTGTAAGGCTATAGCCTTGTGTTTTTTTCCAGGTTTTGTCATTTTTTGAAAATCTTCAAAAATCCCTGAAACGATGAAAAACGGCATGCTGTGCAAGACCGTAAAGCCTATTTTGACATTTTTTGAAAATCCTCAAAATCCTCAAAACGATGAAAAATGGCATGCTGTGCAAGACCAGAGTTTTTGCCAGGTTTCGTCATTTTTTGTCATTTTTCGAAAATCCTCAAAACGATGAAAAAATGTAAGGCTATACCCACTACCAACCACTGAGTTCCATAAACACTGGCGGTAAAAGGTCTTGCGCCGTCAAGGTCTTGCACCGTATTCACAGAAGGTGTGAAATGCAGGTGAAATGTCACAAAAACATGGCTACGCTCTCAAGGTCTTGCGACGTATTCACGAAACTACATATTCACGAAACTACGTATTCTGCGTAGTTCATGTTGCGCCTTTGGCGTAAACGTGGGCTTCCTTAGTTTTTAGTGGATTTATATGATAAAAAGAGTTGTAACTTATACTTTAAATTTGTCTTTGGTGTATTTATTGGATACAAAGATTAATAATATACAGCTGGTTGTCTTAATGTAGGTCCTATTTATTGAATACAGTGATTAATAATAACAACAATAGAGTAGGCTAGGCCTGCACGAATAATTGGCATAATTATGACAATTTAAGAATGAATCCTGGCTATAACCTTTAAAATGTATGATGTGTGTGTGTTAAGTATGAAATGTGTTAAACATGAAGCCATTGGCGTACTGACTAATTGCAGATGTTGATAGAGTACCAAACGTTAGTTGCATTGTTATGTAGCCTCTGTTACAACATATGACACAAGAACAGACAGCAGCAAGACAAAGCGTAAAAGCAGGCCTGGACTGGGAGCTCAAAACGTACCGGGCAATTTTGTCTCAGAGCGGCCCTCTGAAGACCCTTATAATTAGCGTTGCAATCAGGCGTGCAATCTTTGTGGGGGCTCCGGGGCCTGAGCCCCCATGAGAATTAAAGACATAAGGGGCTCTGGGGCTCGGGCTAACTAAAATTAGTTAGTTAGTTTTAGTTAACTATAAAAACCCTGCAATAGGCAGTCTTATTTGAAGAGGACAGAGGGCCGCCAGCACTGATTCGTGGGCCGGTTTTGTGCAGATTTTTTTTTTATTCATTTTTTTAAAAAATTAAAACACGACATTAACGGCCCCCGGGGGGGTCGGCCCACCGGGAAAATGCCCTGTATGCCAGACTGTCAGTCCACCCCTGCGTAAAAGGAAACTGGAGTTAGAAATACATTGTTTTCAACGAGGGCGGCGCAAATACGTATTAAATGACTAAAGTCTCTGTAATGTTTGTGTTGTCCTACAAACAGCTTCTGTTAGACTACTGGAACCATGGAAGTGAACTGAGGTAGCAGATGTCAGAACTACCGTATCTTGGGTGCAGGGCATGGAGCTCGCAGGGGATGGAGCTCGCCGCTAGATGTTGCTATTGTGCTGGAGATGAATGCTCATGGTGCATAGCCTACTGCCATACAATCAGTCATTCCCAAACTACTTTATATTTAGGCCTATGTACAATCACAATCATTTCAAATACTTAAAATCCATAAAAAATAGCCTCTCCACAAGCTCACAGCAACATCATGTCATACTAGGGCTGACTTTGATAAGTTGATCACGAACAGTTGGATAATCGATGGGAATGAGTCTTAGTTGACTACCAATCTCTTAGTCGATAGTTGATGTTTATCTTTTCTATTATTATATATTTTGAATGATTTGACTTGATATGTTATAGATTGGCCTAATATGTTATACTAATTAACAAGGGTGTTAAAAATAGGTTATGTCTCATGATTCATGGGGATTGAATGAGGATTCAGAATCTAGATATTAGATATACCTGTATAATTGGTCCAAATGCTGTATAAATAATAATAGTAAAAAACTAAAAATATCCGCAAATAATTGTATTTGTGGAAATTCATCCAAACAGCATTGTGCAAGACTAGACTGGTTCACTCATCTGCAGCATTTACTATGGTCTGTAAAACAACTGCCCTTTACTAGACCATGAATGCAGCATTTACTATGGCCTGTAAAAAAAAGAGAGGTTTATATCTCAAAAAGAGTTATTAATAATTGCCTATGTGTTTGTGGAAAACATAATCGGCGCCCCTGATTACATAATCGGCAGCCCAGCAATCGTCACACTTTTTCTGGTACAAACGGACCCTGGTCCTCCATCACAGAAGGGAAAGGTTATGTGGCCCTCTCTGGAAAAAGATTTGGGGACCCCTGGGCTATAGCCTTGCGTTTTTGCCAGTTTTTGTCATTTTTCGAAAATCCTCAAAATCATGAAAAACGGTAAGGCGAGAGCCTTGCGTTTTTTTTTTTTTTTTTTTTTTTTTTTTTCAAAATTTCGACATTTTTCGAAAATGCTCAAAAATGCTCAAAACGATGAAGAACAGCGCGCTGTGCAAGACCGTAAGGCTATAGCCTTGCGTTTGTCATTTTTTTCATTTTTTGAAAATCCTCAAAATCATGAAAAACGGTAAGGCCTTGTGTTTTTTCAAAATTTCGACATTTTTCGAAAATGCTCAAAAATCCCCAAATCCATGAAAAAAAGCATGTTGTGCAAGACCATAAGGATATAGAATCGCGTTTTTGCCAGTTTTTGTCATTTTCCGAAAACCCTCAAAATCATGAAAAACAGTAAGGCTATAGCCTTGCGGTTTTTTCAAAATTTCGACATTTTTCGAAAACGCTCAAAAATGCTCAAAACGATGAAAAAAGCATGCTGTGCAAGACCGTATAACGGGTATAACTTTTGCTTTTTTTGCCAGGTTTTGGTCATTTTTCGAAAATCCTCAAAAATGCTCTCAAAACGGTGAAAAACGGCATGCTGAGCAAGACTGTAATGCTATACCTTACACTTTTGCCAGATTTCGTCATTCTTCAAAAATCTTCAAAATGATGGAAAGTAAGAGGAGAGCCTTGCGGTTTTTACTCGGAAATGGTCGACGTGTTTTTTCGAAAATGCTCAAAAAATGCTCAAAAATGGTGAAAAAACGGCATGCTGAGCAAGACTGTAATGCTATACCCTTGCACTTTTGCGAGATTTCGTCATTCTTCAAAAATCTTCAAAATGATGAAAAAAAGGAGAGCCTTGCGGTTTTTACTCGAAATGTCGACGTTTTTTCGAAAATGCTCAAAAATGCTCAAAATGGTGAAAAACGGCATGCTGAGCAAGACTGTAATGCTATACCCTTGCGCTTTTGCCAGATTTCGTCATTTTCGAAAATCTTCAAAATGATGAAGAACGTAAGGCTATAGCTTTGCGTTTTTTTTCTGAAATTTCGACATTTTTCGAAAGAGCTCAAAAATGTTAAAAAAAACGGTTAAAAAAACGGCATGCTGAGCAAGACTGTAATGCTAAACCATTGCGCTTTTGCCATATTTGGTCATTTTTCGAAAATCTTAAAATGATGGAAAAACGTAAGGCTATAGCTTGCGTTTTGTATTTTTCCCGAAAATTTCGACATTTTCGAAAATGCTCAAAACGATGAAAAACGGCATGCTGAGCAAGACTGTAATGCTATACCCTTGCGCTTTTGCCAGTTTTCGTCATTTTTCAAAAAAATCTCTCAAAATGATGAAAACGTAAGGCTATAGCCTTGCGTTTTTTTTCTAGAAATTTCGACATTTTTTTCGAAAGAGCTCAAAAATGCTAAAAACGGTTAAAAAAACGGCATGATGAGCAAGACTGTAATGCTATACCATTGCGCTTTTGCCATATTTGGTCATTTTTCGAAAATCTTCAAAATGATGAAAAACGTAAGGCTATAGCCTTGCGTTTTTTTTTCTCGAAATTTCGACATTTTTTCGAAAATGCTCAAAAATGCTCAAAACGTTGAAAAACGGCATGCTGAGCAAGACTGTAATGCTATAGACCCTTGCGCTTTTGCCAGATTTCGTCATTTTTCGAAAAAATCTTCCAAAATGATGAAAAACGTAAGGCTATAGCCTTGCTTTTTTTTTCTTGAAATTTCGACATTTTTTCGAAAAATGTCAAAAATGCTCAAACGGTGTGAAAAACGGCATGCTGAGCAAGATGCAATAATATACCCTTGCGCTTTTTGCCAGATTTCGTCATTTTTCGAAAATCTTCAAAATGATAAAAAACGTAAGGCTATAGCCTTGCGTTTTTTTTTTCTTGAAATTTCGACATTTTTTCGAAAATGCTCAAAAATGCTCAAAATGGTGAAAAAACGTTATGCTGAGCAAGACTGTAATGCTAGACCCCTTGCGCTTTTTGCCATATTTCGTAATTTTTCAAAAATCTTCAAAAGATAGGAAAAAATGTAAGGCTATAGCCTTGCGTTTTTTTTTTTTCTCGAAATTTCGACATTTTTTCGAAAAATGCATAACATGCTCAAAACGCGTGAAAAAAACGGCATGCTGAGCAAGACTGTAATGCTATACCCTTGCGCTTTTGTGCCAGATTTCGTCATTTTTCGAAAATCTTCAAAATGATGAAAAACGTAAGGCTATAGCCTGGCGTTTTTTTCTTGAATTTTGACATTTTTTCGAAAATGCTCAAAAATGCTCAAAATGAATGATGAAAAACGGCATGCTGAGCAAGACTGTAATGCTATACCCTTGCGCTTTTGCCAGATTTCGTCATTTTTTGAAAATCTTCAAAAATGATGAAAAAATGTAAGGATAAGCTT
>CM076966.1:56520726-56582742 GCA_039105355.1 Benthosema pterotum | reverse complement strand
GCATCAATAAAAACATCAGTTGTTGTTGAAGTTGCAACAGACACGCAGCATGCATAAAGCTAAAGGTTTGACTAGAGAGTTTTCTGTTTTCAATGATGAAATGCTGTTGGTTTAGTGGTGCCACAACTGTAGTTAGTTAGCAGTAGTAGTGTTTCACATCATTGTAAGTAAAGGCAGTTTAATTTCTTGGGTGTCTTGGGTTGTTTTGCATGCCATCGTGTTTGGTGGGGCAGACTGGGCATTTAGGGGGGCATTGCCCCCCCGTACCCATGCCTAGATCCGCCCCTGGTGATACATGTCATAGAGTCACTTTGAACTTGCAGGTATTTTGTGTCGTTGTGTGGGTTATACTGTATGCCATAAAAAAAGTCTACACACATTTTAGAAAAGTTTAGGTGGAGTACCATAGTGTGTGTGTGTGTGTGTGTGTGTGTGTGTGTGTGTGTGTGTGTGTGTGTGTGTGTGTGTGTGTGTGTGGTGTGTGTGTGTGTGTGTGTGTGTGTGTGTGTGTGTGTGTTGTGTGTGTGTGTGTGTGTGTGTGTGTTCACGCGTGCGATGTGCACGCCACTCGCGGACTGTTCTGAACGCCAAAGCTGCAAATCTACTTTCAGCTGGTGGACATGTGCAGCGCCACATTTAGCAACACACCTGCTATTGGAATAAAAGTAACACAGACCACAGGTCTATTTTTTGCAGGTCTTTAAACAAGTTTCCTGTTATAGTTGTATCCGAAGAGAGAGGGAAAGAGAGAGAGTGAGGAGAGAGGGGAGCGAGAGAGAGAGAGAGAAGAGAGAGAGAGAGAGAGCGGGAGAGAGGGAGAGAGGCGCGTGGAATAGATTGATGAGCGTAGTTGGCATAGGGAGTCAAATTGTCCCACTTGTGAGACAGCTGAAGTGACACGCGCACAGCCGCACATGCACGCACACACACACGCACGCAAACTACCCTCTCATTGTATCAAAGACCACGGTGAACTGTGGAAATGAAAACAGTTGACAGTTGTTTGCTTAAACACACACCACCACACACGCACGCACGCACGCACGCACGCGCGCAGTGTGTGTGTGTGTGTGTGTGTGTGTGTGTGTGTGTGTGTGTGTGTGTGTGTGTGTGTGTGTGTGTGTGTGTGAGTGTGTGCTTGGCCATTTCTGGTATTACAACCAAATGTCACACTGAGAAAATATGAAAGAATAATCATCTGAGTGGTTGTTTAGGCCACAAGAGAGTATAAAATGGCAAGGTTTCAAGGTTTTTCAAGTTTTTTTATTTGTCACTCCAGTGTATATCAGGACATATACAAGGATGAAATAACGTTTCCATTTTCCACAGTGCAATAAGACAATAGACAGTGCAATAAAGACAATAGACAGTGCAATAATACAATATTCAAGACAAAATATAGACTAGACAAACAATAGTGCAACATTTATATGACATTTTTATGATACATTTAATTTTAAATTCATCATTGTGGAGCCCTTTTAAGGTGCAGTTTATGACACCTTTTTGATACCGGGGCCCACTATTTATTCAATATTTGAGGCACACTCCACCATTTGATGATATTTTAGCCCCACAGACCCCCAAAACCAAAATTTCTTTTGGTTTTGTCCACAATTCAAACAAAACAGGCAAACATACAGTACAGTAAACGACCATTATTGCCATTAATCTTCTACATTCTCTAGTTGTGTAGATTTCTTAATCAAGTGGTGCTAATTCAGATGATGAATGTTTTAACTCTTGAGAGGGTAAAATAAAACAGGTTTTATATGCTATATAAGAGTTACATCTGGCTAACCAACTTTTCATCTGGTTAAAGGGGGATTTCACCCGTTTTCAACATTTTTTCTGAGAGCGTACAAATGCAACCAAATGAACCCTAACTGGTTCATTTGGTTCCATTTGTACGCTCTCAGAAAAAAAAGAAGCGTCTAAAGAATCCATTAACATGGTGAAAATACATCTTGATGATGTCATCAAGATGTTTCACCATGTTAGTGGTTTTCTTCAGACCTCCATTTCTTGGGAACACAGAATGGGGGGAACTTTTTTTTATCATGTCCACCCAACACCTCAAAGGTACATCAATGACATCGTAAAATGTTGAAAATGGGTGGAGTTCTGCTTTAACCAACTTAGCTGGGGACATACCTGGATCCCTCTCAAAGACCACTGGTTGAAAACCACTGATAGAAAAGAAATAAGGTTGATTTATTCATCGTTTAGATCGTTTTGTGATCTTCTTCAGGAGATCCTGAAGAAGACCACAAACGATCAAGATCAGGAAGATCCTGAAGATCACAAAGGATCGAAACGTTGAATAAAGCAAAGGAGCTGAGTCTCTAATCCAGTGTTGCGGACCTTATTTCTTTTCTATGAACACTTTTGTCCTGCACCTGGGCCAGATATTGGATGTGCATGCTTTATTTCTTGTTGAAAACCATTGATCTAATGGCAGGGGTTTTCAACAGGTGGTCCGGGGACACCAGTGGTCCTTGAGAAGGTTCCAGGTGGTCCCCAGGATAAATGATGGAAAGTTGGGTTAACCAGATGTAACTCTTGAGAACGTTAAAAATGAACCAAATGGACCCTTGCGGGTCCATTTGGTTTCATTTTCACACTCTCAAGAGTTAAAATATTCATCATCTGAATTAGCACCACTTAATTAAGAAGGTTACACTGTTTTGTTGGCAAAATCCAGCCTGGAATTGTGAACAAAACCAAAAGAATAATTTAATTTTAGGCCTTTGGTGTGAAAATGTCATCAAATGGTGGTCCGTGGCTCAAATGCTGAATAAATGGTGGTCCTGGAGTCAAAAAGGTTGAAAACCCCTGATCTAATGGCTTGCCTTCCCTCCTGTGTTTGGGTGGTGTGTGCGTGTGCGTGTGCGTGTGCGTGCGTGTGTGTGTGTGCGTGTGTGCCCTGGTGCTCTCTCAGTGTTGAACGGCAGCAGTCACTCCCCCACCTCGCTGAACGGAGCTCCCTCCACCCCCAACGGGTTCAGCAACGGCCCGGCCATGTCCTCCACGGCCTCCCTGTCCAACCAGCAGCTGCCGCCGGCCTGCGGCGCGCGGCAGCTCTGCAAGCTGAAGCGCTTCCTCACCACGCTGCAGCAGTTCGGCAACGACATCTCGCCCGAGATCGGAGAGAGGGTCCGCAGCTTGGTGCTGGGGCTGGTGGTGAGTGGTGGGACCAAACCCCCCAGACAGACACACACACACGTTGTACTTTGGATTGCAAATACCCAGGGGTGTAGTGGAGGGGGGACGCGGGGGGATGGATGGTGTCTAAATTATTTTTTTTTTGGGGGCAAAAGTAGGCCTATGTTTTTGTTTTGTCTTGTCAATTTACTTTTATGGATACAATTTTGGCATTGTAAAACAGTCTTTCTCAATATGCTATACTTGTTTTATAGATTATAATATAGATTATAATTCATGACAATAAGTCACACCCATAGACTCCCCCCCCCCCACACCTTTAGAAGTGGGGGGACACTCCTTAAGGGGAATTCCACCCATTTTCATTTTTTTCACCATGTTATGGAAACTCATTAGCATGGTGAAATACATCTTGATGTTATCAAGATGTATTTCACCAGGCTAATGATTTTTTTCAGACCTCCATTTCTAGAAAACACAGAATGGGGGAACTTTTTTACCATGTCATATCAAGGTCAAGGTATATAGTAAAATATTAAAAATGAGTGGAATTCCCCTTTAAAACACGTGCATGCACACTTGCATTTGCAGGCACCTGCGCAACACATACAGACACGCTATTAAAACAAGTAGAGCATATTGAGAAAGATTGTTTACAATTGTATCCATAAAAGTAAATGACAAGACAAAAAAAACATACTACTTTTGCCACAAAAATATTTTAGATTTACACCCATGATGAAATTACAGTAGTGTCTTTCTTGCAACAATAATCATGATCAGGTATTTGGTTCTTCATGTACATTCATTCATGGTGTCATCTCCTCTGTCCTCTTCCTCCAGAACTCCACCCTCACCATCGAGGAGTTCCACTCTAAGCTGCAGGAGGCCACCAACTTCCCTCTCAGACCTTTCGTCATTCCCTTCCTTAAGGTGAGTGTTCTCTGTGTGTGTGTGTGTGTGTGTGTGTGTGTGTGTGAGTGTGTGTGTGTGTGTGTGTGTGTGTGTGTGTGTGCGTGTGCGTGTGCGCGTGCGTGTGTGTGTGTGAATACAGGAATGCTCGGCCAAATAATACTAGCACCAGCCTTGTGGGGTCAGAAAACTGAGCCTGAAAGAGGGACATTTCAAAAGATTTCCTGAAAGTGTACAAATGTGAACCAAATGGACCCTAGTGGGTCCATTTGGTCCCATTTGTTTTCCTGAAAGTGTACAAATGGAACCAAATGGACCCGCCAGGGTCCATTTGGTTCACATTTGTACACATGAAAACCTCAGGAAAACTTTGGAACAAAAAAGGTCCTACAAGAAAGATCATGTGTATCACCGGTGGCAGTGACCAGGTCTATATTCATTCCTGTCCCACACGCTCCATCCTATTTAGACTATTATGCCATTTGAACACTGAACTCTGTCAGTCACAATGTGGGACAGACAGACATACAGGGGGTTCAATTTGTGGGACACCTGAAAAGTTTTGGAAATGAGGCTACTGTCCCACGCTAAGAGGGAGACATCTGGTCACCCTGTGCAAGGTTCTTTGTGGATGTGTAGTCTGTGTGGGTGTGTACACGTGTGCATGTGTGTCAGACCTCCTGGTATGTGGTGAGTCTCCACATCTGGGACATGGCAGCGATGGCTGGGCTTTATCAAGTAGACAAGCTGAGAGACTTATCTGACAGCACTCACACACTGTGTGAGCACACACACACACACACACACACACACACACACACACACACACACACACACACACACACACACACACCACACACACACACACACACACACACACACACACACACACACACACACACACACAGAATGCACAACAGCATGCCCTGGAGAAATAGACACAAGGCAGAGGAATGTGTGAAAGGATCTGTCTTATCTCATCCTGTCTCTCTCTTTCTCTCTCTCCCTCTCCCTCTATGTCTCTCTCTCTTTCTCTCTGTCTCTCTCTCCATCTTACATTGATTTTTGTGTATCTTGTAGGGGTATATAATACCGTATTTTTCGCACTATAAGGCGCACTGGATTATAAGGCGCACCTTCAATAAATGACCTATTTTAGAAATGTTTTCATATACGTATAAGACGCACTGGATTATAAGGTGCACATAATAGAAACTACTGCAGTCAACATAGGATAGAAGCTACTACAGTCAAACAATCCATATATAAAGCACACTGGATTATAAGGCGCACCTTCAATAAATGGCCTATTTTAGAACTGTTTTCATATATAAGACGCACTGGATTATAAGGCGCACCGAATAGAAACTACTGCAGTCAACATAGAATAGAAGCTTCTGCAGTGAATCAATCCATAGAAAATGTGCACTGGATTATAAGGCGCACTGAGAAAATTAAAGGCTTTTAAGTGCGCCTTATAGTCCGGAAAATACGGGTAATTGTATTGAAATATCAAACATTTTAAAGTAAACAATTTTTAAAAATCATAGTATGTAGTTATGGATCACAGGAATCATTTCATTTCATTGCTGTTAAAACGTACATTTAACGGTTGGCCAATGTTCAGTGCAGCGGTTTCGCAAGTATAGATGCACAGGCAGAGACACTGACACACACACACACACACACACACACACACACACACACACACACACACACACACACACACGCGCACGCGTTCCAGACTTTACATGCAATTGTGCATGTGTGCATTTTGCGGCAGACACACAGCACCCACGCATGCATACGAGGATTGCATACACGTTAGGCACACCCATGGAAAACCCCCTCATCATTTGCTCTGTGCGTGTGTGTGTGTGTGTATGTGTGTACGTGCGTGCATGCCGCCCCCACATGCAGCCCCGGTTTAAGCCAGTCAGTAGAGCACAAGGTTGTGGGTTCAAGTCCCACTACTGACAATACACAGTGTGTCTCCATGAACCCTGCCCTGCTCCCACAATTACATGATGTCTTTCCTCCTTGTTTCTATGGCTTATTTGTGCATATTTGTACATGATGTTGTACATGCAGTGTCATATGTTGGGGCGGCAGTGGCTCAGGGGTAGAGTCACCGGATGGTAACCGTAAGGTTGCCGGTTCGATCCTGGGCTCCTGTCCTTGAGAGTTAAAACTAAGGGTATTTTGGGTATAATTTCAGTTAGTTTTAGTTAGTTCTCTGAACCCACATTACAGTTTTAGTTTAGTTATCGTTTTTTTTATTCTTTTTTTTTTTTTAGTTTTTATTAGTTTCAGTTAACTCAAATGTTTTTTTGCATTTTAGTTTTCATTTTTTTAGTTAGTTTTAGTTAACTATTATAACCCTTGTGTGTGTGTGTGTGTGTGTGTGTGTGTGTGTGTGTGTGTGTGTGTGGTGTGTGTGTGTGTGTGTGTGTGTGTGTGTGTGTGTGTGTGTGTGTGTGTGTGTGTGTGTGTGTGTGTGTGTGTGTGTGTGTGTGTGTGTGTGTGTGTGTGTGTGTGTGTGTGTTCCATGCAGGCCAACCTGCCCCTGCTCCAGAGGGAGTTGCTCCACTGTGCGCGGCTGGCCAAGCAGACCCCTGCCCAGTACCTGGCCCAACACGAGCAGCTGCTGCTGGATGCCAACGCAAGCTCACCCCTGGACTCATCCGAGATCATGCTGGAGATCAACGAGCACGGCAAGAGACGGACCCCCGACAGGTAGACCCTCCACCCTCCTTAAAGGAGAATTCCACACCAAAACACGTTGGGCATCAATCTACCTTGATTTCTGTGACATGATGATACATAATGTCCTTGATTTTTGTCACAGACGGCGGTAGCTGTATTACCGCCGTATGCTGCATCCAAACACAGATTAGCTGTGTGTGTGCACTGCATGCACACACACACACACACACACACACACACACGCACATGCACACGTACACACACACTCATTAAGCACGTGTTCATTCACAGACATACACAAACCCGTCTACTATCGCAGCTGTGGAACTACTTAGTAGACTCTCCCTTTTCTTTGCTTGCAGTCCGGCGTACTCACGCGCACACACGCACACACACACACGCACACACACACACACACACACACACACACACACACACACACACACACACACACAACACACACACCACACACACACACACACACACACACACACACACACACACACACACACACGCACACACACACACACGCAGTGGCTAGCTCTCACACACCACACAGGCGGCAGGCTGCACCGAAATAAATGAATTATTTCAGGGTGTTTCAGAGTGCCAAGCGACAAGGGGAGGTTATAAATCCTCGGCGCGGAAGGCGGGCGGAAGTCTGGGCAACCATGATGCCAACGCATGGGCTCTGCCAGCTGTCTGGGGAGAGGGGGGGGTAGAGGGAGAGAGGAAAAATGAAAAGGGAGGGAGAGAGGGAGAGAGGGAGAGAGAGAGAGAGAGAGAGAGAGAGAGAGAGAGAGAGAGAGAGAGAGAGAGAGAGAGAGAGAGAGAGAGAGAGAGAGAGAGAGAGAGAGAGAGAGAGAGAGGGGAGGGAGGGGAGGAGAGAGAGGAGAGAGAGAGAGAGAGAGAGAGTGAGAGAGAGAGAGAGAGAGTGAGAGAGAGTGAGGAGAGGAGAGGGAGAGAGGGAGAGAGGGAGAGAGGGAGAGAGGGGGAGAGAGGGAGAGAGAGAGAGAGAGAGAGAGGAGTGGGCAATTTCAAATACACCTGCGTTTAACAATTCACAAAACATTTCACAATGGTACTGGAGACAAATATGTTCACTACTGGATTTGTCTAGATACTGTATGTCATCTTCACATTTGATTCTTTTTTAAACAAATCTTCAGAATTGTTTAAAAACAGAATCTAACTCCACCTCACCTCCACTCTAATTGGCTCGTTATGAATCTGCTGGAGACTGCTGTGCTGCGATTGGCTAAACGCTGCCTCACCCCCCTCATAGATTAGCTCTGCTTATCGGGAGTCCGACAAATGTTTTGTTTTCATGATTTGTTGTAAACAACAAAGTTCTGGACCGTCTGCAGAACAAAGGGCAAAAAACCTGTTCTGCGATAGCTTTAAAAACTCACCCTCAAAGCACACACTAATAATGTAGTAGTAATGTTGCTTAAATATAGCAATTTTCTACACCCAAAGTACCCAAAGTAGAGTTCCTTATCCAACGTTCATGATTTTCAAATAGGCTCCAATCCTGAAGAGGTTGAGAACCAAAGTTATAGTCCGTTTTCTCCACTCTCTCTCTCTCTCTCTCTCTCTCTCTCTCTCTCTCTCTCTCTCTCTCTCTCTCTCTCTCTCTCTCTCTCTCTGCCTTCTCTCTCTCTCTGTCTCTCTCTGCCTCTCTCTCTCTGTCTCTCTCTCTCTTCTCTCTCTCTCTCTCTCTCTCTCTCTCTCTCTCTCTCTCTCTCTCTCTGCCTCTCTCTCTCTCTCTCTCTCTCTGTCTCTCTCTCTCTGTCTCTCTGTCTCTCTGGTTCTGGGTCATGCTGACCCGCAGCTCCAGCAGCTGTCCATATGTCGTGGATGTGAGTCCAGATGGTGATGGTCTGAACACATCCTCAGGCAGGGGGGGGGGGGGGGGGGGGGGGGGGGGGGGGGGGAGAGTTCATAGAGGAACGCACAATCCCACCATAATCTGCACACCTCCTCCTCCCCCCCCCCGGCCGTTGGCTTACAGTGTCATGGCCAGCTGTTTGCAGTGTACTCTGCCATTCACAACTATTTGCCTTTGAGAAAAATGGAAATACTCAAATAGCCTACAGTAAAAGTAGTCTACCACCAGTATAGTACTTCAGTAAAATGTGAATTATGGCACATTTATACAGCGTACAAATGCAACCAAATAACCCTAATGGGTTCATTTGGTTCCATTTGTACGCTCTCAGAAAAAAAAAAGCGTCTAAAGAAATCCATTAACATGGTGAAAATACATCTTGATGATGTCATCAAGATGTTTCACCATGTTAGTGGTTTTCTTCAAACCTCCATTTCTTGGGAACACAGAATGGGGGGAACTTTTTATCATGTCCACACAACACCTTGAAGGTACATCAATGACATAGTAAAATATTGAAAATGGGTGGAGTTCCCCTTTAAGTAAGCACAAGTAACCACAGGATTCGACAGGGTTCAAACTGGCACCCTTAAGTGGTTACTATCCAGCCACTCTACCCAGCGGCCAGTGTACTTAGTCGCTTCCACCCCTGACCTACTGTATGGTGGCCTACTGGGGGACAGCTGGGTGATTGGCAGGTGATTTTTATGGCACCATGCACATTCACAGTAAAATACAAACACACAGTGGCTTGGGTAGAGTTGGAACCGTTGGCTCCTCCCCCAGAGTTAGTGTTGATGTGTGCCTGAGCAAAACAAGACACTTAAGTACTGTAGTAATAAGGGGAATTCCACCCATTTTCAACATTTTTTCTGAGAGCGTACAAATGCAACCAAATGAACCCATTAGGGTTCATTTGGTTCCATTTGTACGCTCTCAGAAAAACGCCCATTTGTACGCTTTGTACGGTCTAAAGAAACTCATTAACATGGTGAAAATTAAGGCTGTCCGAGTTAACTAGTTAATCGCGAGTTAACTCAGCCATGAGTTAACTCGATTAATTTTTTTAGTGCGAGATTAACTCACAGTAAAACCAAAGGCCGAGTGGGTCCATTTGGTTCAATTTCGCCAAATGCAGGTGAATGATTTTTAAATATCTGCATCAGTTAAGTTATTTTAAAATAAGTCTACACAATTAGAGAATGTAGAGAACTTTCTACAAAATGTGCATGTTCGTTCCGAATGATATCGTTGACAAATTCTTTAATTTAGGTCTGGAAGTCTAAATAAATGTCATCAAATGGTGGTCTGTGGCTCAAATGCAGAATAAATAATTGACCTTGATATGAATATTCTTGAAAAACACTCATTTAAGGTATATTTAGAACTCATGAAAATATGCGATTAAATTGCGATTAATCAAAGATTAACTATGGGCAATCATGCGATTAATTGCGATTAAATATTTTAATCGATTGACAGCTCTAGTGAAAATACATCTTGATGATGTCATCAAGACCATGTTAGTGGTTTTCTTCAGACCTCCATTTCTTGGGAACACAGAATGGGGGGAACTTTTTTATCATCTCCATCCAGCACCTCTAGCCATCTCCATCCAGGTATAATAATTCTAATCCACATGATTAATATTCTAACTGTTGAGAGCGGGTCCATTTGGTTTCATGTTTACGCTCTCAAAGAGTTACATCTGGTTAACCAACTTTCCATCATTTTAGCCTGCATGGGGACCACCTGGAATCCTCTCAGGGACCAACTGGTGGTCCCCGGACCACAGTACAGATACAGTGGAGGTCCATATCCATGTTAATCTCTGCTGGAGGTTGTGTTTGTGTGGCTGTCTGTTGTGATCCACGCGGGGATGAGGATGATAAAGCAGTGAAAGCATGATGTCTTTACATCCCAACGCACAGCTATACTGTAGTCCCATCCAGATAAACAGATTAATATCAACACTCACATATCACATGTACAGATGGCTTGCGCACACACACACACACACACACACACACACACACACACACACACACCACACACACACACACACACACACACACACACACACACACACACACACACACACACATGCACAGAGATTCCAATAAGTGTCACTAAACATCAGAAACATCTGTCAAACACAGGACTTGTAATGCTTTAGGTTTAGTAGGTTGCAGAGAGAGAGAGAGAGAGAGAGAGAGAGAGAGAGATAGACAGAGAGAGAGAGAGAGAAAGAGAGAGATAGACAGACAGAGATAGAGACAGAGAGAGCTTGGCCGTGGTACAGTAATATTCAGTATGTTCAGTATGTTCAGATTAAGAGCTTGAGATGCAGGAAGTGGAGATGGACTGTTCTGTTGGTACATATGGTGCACAGCTGTGCTGTCTTACTGCACACAACCACAATCTCTAGTCTAACTGCAGACGTACATGTACTGTGTGTGTGTGTGTGTGTGTGTGTGTGCGTGCGTGCGTGCGTGTGTGTGCGTGCACACGCTTGTGCTGAAAAACAAAAACAGGAGTGTAATTCATAGTACACACAGGATATTATGGGAGATGGAAAGTATGACGATATGTATGATTTTTTTACTGTTAGTTAATTTATTTGACAACAACATGTGCACATGCGCACGCTCTACATTAGGGGGCCACGGTAACAGCATGCGCACAAGGCCCGCCCCCGCTCGATCCCGATTGGCGGAGGAAGCCTTCGTCTTTTAGCCTGGCTCAGCCCTGAATCAGCACCTTAAAAATACTAGCTTATTTTTTCCCTGTGATTCAAGGACTGGCTTCCCTGCCTTTGGGGCTGTTTGTGCTGGTTGGAAATCCAATCCCAGCACCTGATTGCCCAACATCCTTGTCAATCACTTCAACCCCAACGTCGTCTGCTTTCCCAATATTCCAATCCCAGCACCTGATTGGCCAACAGCCCTGTCAATCACTTCAACCCCAACTTTGTCTGCTTTCCCAATATTCTTAGGCCTTCATATGAACCAATCACAGTGAAGACTGCTGCTTTGGTACCGCCCATCCCAGATGAGGGAGTTCAGTCTGAATAACGAAGTGAAACGAAATGACAATTCAGACTGAGCTCAGGCTATTCGTCTTTCCTAATTGGATGAAAGCTTTGTCTCTCAAAGTCACTGGGGACAGGGAGGAACTCCTTACATGGTCAGCACACTGTAGTATAGGGAGGATTATCACAACCAAAGAAACAAATAAGTGATATTCGAATGAAGTGAAATCATATAACGTTAACACCAACTCTCTCTCCCCTTGTCCCACCACCAGGACCAAAGACAGCTCAGACAGAGACGGCCTGCACGCGGAGCACCTGGCCAAGAGGCCTTGCACCCTGAGCCCCAGCCAGCGCTTCAGCCCCAGCACGGGCCTCCCCTCCGCCCACCCGCCCCCTAACGGCCTCCCCACGCAGCACGGGCCTCCCAACGGCCTGCCCCACCCCCCCAACCCCCCCGCCGGTCCCCAACACTACCGTCTGGAGGACATGGCCCTGGCGCACCACTACCGGGACGCCTACCGACACAACGAACACCGCGACGCCCGCGAGAGGCACCGGCAGACAGGTGAGGAGAGGAGAGGAGAGGAGAGGGAGAGAGCGGTGATTCAGCAAAAAAACAATATGACCAGTAATCTTCTACATTCTCTAGTTGTGTAGATAGAGACTTGGGCTAATTCACATGATGAATAGGCTAAATCTTTGAGAGTTAGCCTATTCATTATTATTCATTATTTAGAACTGGTTGACCAACTGTCCATCATTTAGCCTGGTTGAAAAACACTGTCATAGGAAGAAAAATGGTGAATCAATTTCGCCCCAACTCATCAGCCAAAAAGCACTAGATTTTCCGTCCGAGTTTTTTTTTTTTTTTCTTTTTTACTAATTTCGGCACTAGAGGGGTCTAAAAAAAGCTAAATATAGAGTTAAAGGGGAATTCCACCCATTTTCAACATTTTTTCTTGCTCTCGATGATATCATCAAGATGTTTCACCATGTTAGTGGTTTTCTTCAGACCTCCATTTCTTGGGAACTAAAATAACGCTGAGCTGAACTTGACTCTTTGTGTACGTTGGAAAGAGTCTCTGGTTGGTTTGTACGCATGCAGAGAACAAAGGCCAGTTGTCAGCGGGGTGCGATAATCCATGAGGCATTGGGACTCTATATAAAGCCTGCAGCCGTGCATGCCTGTAGGTCCTGCAGCCACTGTGTCAATCCATATATGTCTGCCTACTGCCAAGGACTCTCTCTCTACCGCTGGTCAAACGCCAAACAAATCCACTCGACTCGAACTGTGGCGTTGGTGCCGTGGTGTTGCACTTTCAACGGCTCATTTAAATACAATAGGCAACCTGCAAACATACAGTAAGGTTGTGTATAGGATTTATAGAAGAATATCCATTCGTTTTGATCGGGTGCCATGTCAGTGTCCATAATGTGGACATTTCACTTTGCTGCTTTACTCTCAGTTCATAGGGTCACCACGTTGTTGTTGCTCCGTCACCAGCCAGCGCCACTCCGTCCATGTTCTCACTGTTAACAAAAATAGCTCTGTTCAAGACTTGAGAGTAAAAAAACTACTGTAAAAATAGAACCATTCAGTAGTCCACTGTCAGATTTAGTAGTACAACGTATGTTGTATATAAAAATGTGTTGGCTGCGTGGGCAGTGAGTTTAGTGAATTAAAGGGACGTTACAGGACAAAAACAATAGCAACACAGTGAGCATTGACACAACGTCAAACTTAGCCTACATGTATAGTTTCCAGCTTTATATCTCTATATTTGGATAGGATCCAGTTTTATATATCCAGTATTATATCTTCTCACAATTATTTTACTGTAAGTAACTCGCCCTAGCTTTGTCATCACCCAGGAGCTTGCTTTGTTGAAATTATAAACTGTTTGTCTTCTTTTGGAACATAGAGGGGATGTTTTTGAAATGATTTATGTCAGTGGATAATATGAGACACATGATGCCACCACCACACTGTCATATTGCTCATCATAACCCAACAGAACAGCTCCAACATGCGTATGTGTGTGTGTCTGACGTCTTTGCTGTGGTCTGTGTGTGTTTTTGCCTTGCAGCGGTCCACGGAGCGCGGCAGGAGGAAGTGATCGATCACCGTCTGACCGATCGGGAGTGGGCCGAGGAATGGAAGCATCTTGATAATGTACGCATCAGCGGGGTAGCTATGTTTCTGTTTTTTTTTTTTTTTTTTTTAACCACATTGACGTCTTTATTCTGTTCCTGAAAACAAAAGTGTCATACCAACGTGTCATACCAACGCAACCACTGCTCTTTCCAGCCCACCTCTCGAATTTTACTAACCACCGCACCGCACCGCAGCGGTGCTCAATTGGGGCACCGGCTGCTTGTTTTTAACGGCTGGTAAAAAAAAGAAAAGAAAATACACAACACACCACAGCACAACGGACAGGAGGAGAAGGAAGGGATTCAATGATAGACACAATGATGAGGTAGGAAGTAGAGAGAAGAACAGAGGGATAAATAAACAACAATGGACGCGAGGAGAACGTGAGTGGGGGAGAGGGTAGGGGAGGGAGGGCGAGGTGCTGGTAGTGGTCTATGAAATAGCGGTGGTCGTGGTGCTCTGAGGCCACCGAAATTCCAAACTCTGAATGAGCCTTTAGCCAGACAAGGAATCTCTGTGGCTGACTCTAGGATCTGAAGGACAGGACTGACCTTTGAGGGTCTGACGATGTGATGAAGTAACAACATGAAACCTCTCTCTGCTCTTCTGAACATACAGTATAAGCAGTGTTGTAGTGGGACTTTTTTAGAAGTGGGGGGGACGCCTCTTAAAGGGGAATTCCACCCATTTTTTTCTCTCAGAAAAAAGGAAACTCATTAACATGGTGAAACACATCTTGATGATGATGGTCATTAAGATGTGTTTCACCATGCTAGACAGACAGACAGGGTATTAAAACAAGTATAGCATATTGAGAATGCATTGTTTACAATGCCTAATTGTATCCATGAAAGTAAATGACAAAACAAAAAACATACGGTAGGCCTACTTTTGCCCCAAAAATATGTTAGATGTGAGAAGTGGGGGGACGCCGTCCCCCTGAGTCCCCCCTCCACTACAGGTGTAGTGGACCTAGCTCAGTGTCATCAAGCCTGGAGCGCGCGCACACACACACACACACACACACACACACACACACACACACACACACACACACACACACACACACACACACACACACACACACACACACACACACACACACACACACACACACACACACACACAGGGCCCCAGATGGAGCTGAGGACTGGGTAGAGATCAGCTCCAGCTGGGGAGAGCAGCTGAGACAAGGGTTTCAGTTCATGGATGGAACTGGCCTGGGCCTGGACCCCTGCCAAGTTAGAAACACTTGAGTGAAATAAATATTAGAGAGAGAGAGAGAGAGAGAGAGAGAGAGAGAGAGAGAGAGAGAGAGAGAGAGAGAGAGAGAGAGAGAGAGAGAGAGAGAGAGAGAGAGAGAGAGAGAGAGAGAGAGAGAGAGAGAGAGAGAGAGAGAGAGAGAGAGAGAGAGAGAGAGAGAGAGAGAGAGGAGAGAGAGAGAGAGAGAGAGAGAGAGAGAGAGAGATGAAAGGTCAATATAAGGAAAGATACTGAATTAATACCGCTGCTAACCTCATCATTTCTATGTACAGTGATGGTCCTTAACATTCCATGCCAGGGACCTCCACCATGAAACAAAACCAAATGGACTCTAGCGGGTCCGAAAGAAAAATGGGTCCGAAAGAAAAATCATTAACATGGTGAAATACATGTTGATGATGTCATCAAGATGTATTTCACCATGTTAATGATTTTTTTCAGACCTCCATTTTTAGGAAACACAGAATTGGGGGAACGTTTTTTTTATTATCACCACACAATATCTCCAAGGTATATTAACAACATATTAAAATGTTGAATATGGGTAGACTTCCCTTCAAGGCGGTTTAACAGGCAGATCATGGAGCAGCGTGTCACTGCGTCTTCCTAAACCTCGCCCCCTCGTCCCTCTTTCTGTCCCCTTTCTTGCAGCTGTTGAACTGCATCATGGACATGGTGGAGAAGACGCGGCGCTCCCTGACGGTGCTGCGCCGCTGCCAGGAGGCCGACCGCGAGGAGATGAACCACTGGATCCGGCGCTACAGCGACGTGGAGGAGATGAAAAAAGGTGGGAGCAATGGACAGCAACAACACCGCCCTCCTCCTCCTCCTCTCCCTCCTCCTCCTCACCACAACTCCTCCAACACAGCTAACAGCAGCGAGCCTCAGAACATAGGTACTAAAAAAATAACTGCTGCTGAAAGTCACTACCGGTCCACAGACAGACAGACAGACAGACAGACAGACAGACAGACAGACAGACAGACAGACAGACAGACAGACAGACAGACAGACAGACAGACAGACAGACAGACAGACAGACAGACAGACAGACAGACAGACAGAAACGCCCAGTGCTCAGTCTGAATTATCACTTTGTTTCACTTCATTATTCAGTCTGAAAGCCCCTCCCCACGACTGCAGTTTATGGGCGTCAATCAGTGTTGTTGTTTTTTCTGAGAATATTTAGATTCAGTCTTAGTCTTTTCAATAAGACATATTTAGTCTTTTAGTCCCATTTAGTCTTCTGAAATTCATGTTAAACATCAAAAACCTTAGTCGGCTTAGTCTTTCGTGTTAGTCTTAGTCGACAAAAACAACACTGGCGTCAATCTTCGGTGATTGGTTCACACATTACCAACAAATCAGAATATTGCCAATATTAACAGCCATTTCCAATGGGACACAGCGGTACATCTGGGAGTCGCGACCCGGATGTTTTTGTACAGAGGGTTCGAGGCCAGAATGGTTAAGACACCAGAAACACAATGACGTCAACATACATCCGGGTTTCAGACATATGGCACTTCAAAATAAGGGTTTCAAACGTGAAAGACGTGGCATAGACACGTAATTCTTTGCTTTCGGTGCCAAAATGTTTAAATGCAGTTTTAGTTTGAAGTGTTTGAGTTGTGTAGACTCAAACAGGCCTGCTACGTGTCCGTAAAGGAAAACAGTTCAGCAGGAAATGTTTTAAGTAGTACATTTTGAGAGGAAAATGTGTGTGTGTTTTGGAAGTATACCAAGCACACGGTACAAAATGGATAATACGTGACAACTTGATAACTGAGATGTTAAGTTTACTTTTTTTTTCATATCGTTTTAATGTTGTTGAATTTGGCCTCCTATTAACTGCTATTCATTTAGTACTGCTGACAGTCTACTAACTTTCAGACCCTCACATTTTAAAGAATTTCGACCTGTTGTCCCTATTTGGGCATGTCATTTTATTCCTTCCAAAAATAGTTGATATCTCACAACACATTACATAGGATAGACATACCCATTGCATAGCAGCATGTAGCCTGTAGATGGAATATTTGTTTTTGACATTAATGCTGTGCTATCATGCCACACGGGTGTGTTTGTGTACTTTTCAGAGATCCACAGAGACTTCTTGCACAGGCCGGCGTCGGGGTACCTGCCTGAAGAGATCTGGAGGAAAGCTGGTAAGAGTCACTACACCGTTATGTACAGCAGGGGTTTTCAACCTTTTTCATATGGAGCTCATTATGGTTATTTTATTTTGCATTTTTTTGTTAAGTTAAGAGGCCATACAGGACATTGGGGCGACTGCCGTTGGCCTAATGGTCTATATAGGCTCATGCCACATACGTAATACTGTATACTGTAGATTCTCGCCGGACTGTGTCGCCGCGTGTTCGAGTCCCGTTCAAGACGACCTTAGCTGCACGTCTCTCCCCTTCTCTCTGTCCCTCACCCTGTCTGTCTTCACTGGGACTGTCAATGAAAGCATAACAGTCCAAAAAAAAAGATGTACTGTATATACCTGTGTATATTAAAAAAGGAGAGAGCAGCAGGGCATCAAGGGACTGGGAGGGTTTGTGTGTGAGGTACAGTCTTTTTTCGCTTGTAAACCTTTTTTTTAGTATGGAATCCATATGGTTTTTAGAAATGACGGACCCTATTAGTTGCCTAATATCTTCCTTGGCCCCTTAGAGCTGAACAGCAGTAAATGTTTGGCTTACTACCACACATGGGCATGCACGCACACGCACACACACACACACACACACACACACACACACACACACACACACACACACACACACACACACACAGAGAGAGAGAGAGAGAACAGTGGGCCTTGCAGTTTGCAGGTCCATAAGGCCAGAGGATTGGAGGGCCTCTGAGTCATTAGGGCTAAACACTCTCCATCTGTCACCACTATGAAAGGCCACTGCAGTTAAACCTGCAGTGAACATGCACTCACCTGGCCTGGGGGCGGGGCCGCTATGCAGCACAGTACAGCAGCATAATAAAGGTGTCCCAGCATTACAACTGGATTCCACTGGGGGAAAAAATAAAGAACGAGAAAACATAACTCTATACTGCATTCTCCATTCTTTAAGAGAGGGGATGTGGAATGGATTCCATGCATGCCAATAATTTAAAGGGTTGAGGCAAAGTTAAAAGGGGGAAATGGACCCTAGTTTCCATTTGTACACTCTCAGAAAAAAGGAAACTCATTAACATGGTGAAACGCATCTTGATGATGTCATCAAGATGTATTTAACCATGCTAATGATTTTTTTCAGACCTCCATTTCTAGGAAACACAGAATGGGGGGAACTTTTTTTTACCATGTCCACACAACATCTCCAGGTGTATTAATGATAATAGTAAAATGTTGAAAATGAGTGGAATTCCCCTTTAAGACATGTGCTTTTGCATGCGCATTTGCATGCGCATTTGCGTGCACCTGCGCAACACACACAGACACCCTATTAAAACAAGTATAGCATATTGAGAAAGATTGTTTACAATTGTATCCATGAAAGTAAATGACAAGACAAAAAACATAGGCCTACTTTTGCCCCAAAAATATTTTAGATGTGAGAGAAGTGGGGGGACGCCGTCCCTCCGCGTCCCCCCTCCACTACACCCCTGGTCGTACCTTTGGTTGCTTTGAATGCAAGCGTGAGAGTTCTGTGCGCGTCAGCGACCTGTAGCCTATACTGTAGCAAAAATTATGCTGCTGCTGTCTGCAAAATACTGTGCTGCATTTTCACATGCAGGAAAAAAGAAAGAAAGAAAGAAAACCCCCAAAGCTCTTTTAATTGCAGTTGTCTTTCATCCAGGTACCACCAGCATCCCACTCTCCCCAGCACTAAAGCACCTCCAAAACAAGCAGGGTGAGTAACGCACCTCACCCACCACCCTACCATGATGAAACCCTACGTTTCATCAGCGCAATATTAACCGCTTGTGAACGCGTTTTGGTGTTCAAAGCGTGATGTTACACTTAAGCCATTGAAAAAAGCTATTGAAAAATATCAGACCTACAAGCTCACAGCGCGCCACTGAGTGGCGCGCTGCGAGCTTGTAGCTCTGATATTTTTTGAAAAATTGTGAAAATGTGATGCAAATCTTTGAATATGTATTCTTTCGGAAGCAAATATTTTGAATTAAAATCCGTTGCTTCTGGGGGATCCCTACAACAACATGTTTTCAGATGGGGGGGTCCGCAGCCAAATATAGATAATTCTGGTGGTCCTTGGCATGAAATATGTTAAGCATCACTGACACAGGAACATAGATTTTTCAGAGAAACTAGAATCTGTCAGAATCTAGCATCAGAAACTAGAATCTCGTGTCAGAAACTACAATCAGGTGTCAAATAGAATATATTCTTAGATTTGCGCATCATTTTCACAGTTTTTTTTTAAAATATCAGACCTCCTAGAAATGGAGGTCTGGAGGTCTGACCCAGAAGACCACACAAGCTACATATTTGGGCATGCTGCAGATGGTGTTGCAAGTTACAGTACAGTATATGAGCCGCGTTCACTTTCTGCACCAGACACGTGTAAGTCTGATATTGTGTCTTCTAAATATTCTTCTAAAAATTCTTCTGTCGATATATTTTTTGGTCAATTGCAGGACTTTAGTGTGATGCTCTCTGTCAGTGGCGTTTCTAAGCAATTTGGCTCCAGGGAAAATCTCCTGTAAAATGGCACCCCGCAAGGGATAAAATAGTTTAAATTATTTTTAAACTAAGTTAGTATTTTTTTAACTAGCCTCGTATCCTTTTAAAGCATGCCTGGTGGTCGCCCCCCTCCCCTCATGGCGCCCTAGGCAACTGCCTAGTCTGCCTAATGGCAAAAACGCCCCTGCTCTCTGTATACATGAGGTGTATCTCCAGCTAGTTTGTATGGAGAAAACTGTACACCTTTTTCCCATTAATTGATGCCTGGTCTGGTTCAGGTTGTAGAGAGAATGTGGTGTAGAGGATACTGCTTGGAAAAACAACATCAAAAGTGTGTGTGTCTGTGTGTGTGTGTGTGTGTGGGTGGGGGGGGGGGGGGGGGGGGGGGGGGGCAGAAACGTTCACCATTCCCCACGGAATCAAAATGTTAATATTGCTGCCCCGTGTTTTCCATTAAGTGCTAATTGCCCTGGCATCTGCTATGCAGTCTCCTTGATAAGAATTAATTAAATTTGCCCAACTAATCTTAGTGGCGCATGTATTAGCAGCACTGATAGCAGAGAAGCTTAGGATGGCGCAGATAGTCGAGGTGCGTGCGTGTGCGTCTGTGTGTGTGCGCGTGCGTGTGTGCGTGCGTGCGTGTGTGTGCGTGTGCGTGTGCAATAATACAAGGAGAAATCCAATTAACTATGAAGTTAAAGTGGTGTATGTGTATTGGTGGTGGCGGGGGGCGGGGGGGGGCATTGGGAGGGTCAAAAGCATACAAACTACTTCAGCAGCACACACACACACACACACACACACACACACACACACACACACACACACACACACACACACACACACACACACACGTTTCTTACTGCTGGACAGTTAAGAGACGACTGGGACGGTGCCAACACTTTACACAGACAGACTCTACAGATAATGCAGCAGTGGAGACAGAACAGTCTCTCTCAAGTCTCTTAAATGTCACCACTGCTGGGACAAAAGTTTTCTTGGCTGAGGAGAACTCACACTTCTTGTTGTTGTCGTGACCGGTGTTGTTGTTGGGCAATGTTACTTAGCAGAGTAACAATATGACGTATTACCCCAGGCAGGCAGTTGTCCAAGTGTGCCTGCCTTATGTTTTCAAGACGGAAGACCGGATGGAATGAACGTTTTTTTTTTTTTTTTTTTTTTTTCGCCGCAAAGTAACTTTTAATTTCACAAATGCAACATCTAAGGCCACAAAAAAAACCACGTTCCACTTCGCCAAGAGATTACAATGCTTAGAGCCGTAGTAACTGTAATAATATTACTGTTTTGCAGGACGTAATCTTAACACCCATCTCTTGCTGGTCGTGACAATACCAATTTAGTAATTGTCTGTGGGCATAACCATAAGCCAGGGGTGCCCAAAAAGTAGATGGTGATCTACCAGTAGATCACACAGGCTGTGCAGGTAGATCATGACAGTCCCCTAAAATGTATAGAACTGTAACTCTTGAGAGCGGTAAAATGAAACCAAATGGACCCGTAAGGGTCCATTTATATTGTATATTATATTTAAACATCTGAATTACATAATGAGTCCACACAATTAGAAAATGGAGAATAATTGATATTTTGACCGATGTTTTCCCAATTATGTCTCCCAATTGTGGACAAAAACGTGAAAGTTCTTAGTTTTGGAGCAAGAGACTAGATTCAACATCACAAACGGTCAAGTCAAACCTCAAATGCTGTTTTGAAACGTTAGTAGTGGCATATACAGTACAAGAAAACATTCCAATTCTCCCCCCTCCAAGTGCATTATTCTTAAACATTATTATAGCAAGTAACACCACTATTTTAAAGTCAAACTTTCTTGGGGGCCTTGAAAATGATTTTTGTTTTTCTTTTTGATGTGTAGATCTTGTTGAGCCGGTCATTTTGAAAGTAGCTCTCAAGTCAAAAAAGTGTGGGTTAGCTCTAAGCCTTGTAAATTGAGCAGCCCAGCTCTCCTCACAGCATTCTCTAGAGCCACTGCAAGGTATAGAAAATGTATGTACAGGTACAGTACAGTACGCTTGTTTTGTTTTCTCCTGTGAGGAAAGCTGAGGAGGAAAGATGGCTATAGAACTACAATCACTCCTGCCTCTTATTGAGCTTCGGGGGAGCTCTAGAGGAAACTACCTATTTTAGACTGAAACTCCTATTTTAGACTGCCATCTGTACTGGAGTCCAACGCACCTGCCTGTTCTAAAAACGCAGCCCTCTCACTCACGTACGTTGTTGGCATTTGTGGAACAAACGGCCACAGGCTAACCAACGCCTCCTTCAGATGGAACCCCTGGGGTGACGCCACACATCACTGATGTGCAGTGTCTTCTCTTTAATGTGTTTAATTTAACCCATTTTTGTCCTGACCCTCGATTCAAGTTTCTGACAACAGATTATACAGTAGTTCCTGACACCACATTATAGCTGCAGCAAGATTCTAGCTTTTGATGCTAGATTCTACAGTAGTTTCCGACACTAGAATCTATTTATTAAAACCTAAATTATAGTTTCTGATACTAGAATCTAGTTTTTGACACTAGATTCTAGTTTCTGCCAATAGATTCTAGTTCCCGACGCTAAAATCTAGTTTTTGACACCAGAATCTAGTTTCCGACACTAGAATCGATTTTTTACACTAGATTCTAGTTTCTGACACTAGATTCTTTTTTTTCTGAAAAATCTATGTTTCTGTGTCAATAATGCTAACATATTTCAAGCCAAGGACCACCAGAATTATCCATATTTGGCTGCAGACCCCCATCTGAAACCGTGTTGTTCTAGGGATCCCCCAGAAGCAAAGATTTGAGTTAAAAATGTTTGCTTCGCATTCAGATAATAACGCATTCAGAGATTTGCACCACATTTCACAATTTTTCAAAAATAGCAGAACTACAAGCTCATATCGCGCCACTCGGTGGCGCGATATGAGCTTGTAGATCTGCTATTTTTCAATAGCTAAAACACCAAAACGCGTTCATGTACATAACGGGTTAATATTGGTTTCCCAGTGACTATAACTGTAATGGCAGGAGGGCAATTCATAAGCAGCGGGGGGGAATCCCAGACCACTGGGGTTAATATTGAAGTTGGTGAAACAAAGTTGGGAGACATCTGCTGTTGTCAGCACTGAAAATGATTGCTGTGAGAGACGTGTCAGAGTTAATTATTCAAGTCTGTCTGCTCTCCTATTCCGACAGAAGGTTTTAAATCTTGGATGATGTACATCTGTTAGCTGAGACACAACAAGCAACAAGCTTATGCTGGCTCTATGCCGTGCCGCGCGGCGGTGTCTCGCACACAGCGGACATACAGAGCAGATCTGCAAGCTCACACTATGCTGCTTGTATGTATGTACATTTGCTATTTTTCCACACAACACTGTTCTGCAAAAAAAGGATGATCAATCTCTAGAGAGCCTCTATCGGGGCGGATGTAACATTGACCAATTGGCGGGGGGCAGGAGAAAATGGTAGGGGGCGGCTTCATCATGAAGCCGCACCCATACAATTTTCAGTTACTGGATTTTTGTTAGTCAAGTAAAGCATCAATAATAACATCAGTTGTTGTTGAAGTTGCAACAGACACGCAGCATGCATAAAGCTAAAGGTCTGACTCAGAGAGTTTTCTGTTTTCAATGATAAAATGCTGTTGGTTTAGTAGTTAGTAGCTGTAGTAGTGGTTCAATTCATTTCAAATATAAGCTCTTTAATTTGAAATATCTTTGGTGGGGCAGACTGGTCATTTAGGGGGGGCATTGTTCCCAAATCCAGCCTGGTATCGTGGACAAAAACAGAGGAAATATTTAGTTTTGGGGCTCTGTGGGGCTAAAATGTCATCAAATGGTGGTCCTCTGGGGCTCAGATGCTGAGTAAATAGTGGGCCCTGGTATCAAAAAGGTTGAAAAACACTGATATGATATGTTAAACACTGAACAGTTTTGGCATGAAAATGCTTGGAGATGGAGTACCACAAGTCTTCAGAAGTAACACCTCTCTCTCTCTCTCTCTGTTTCTGTAGAGGAGGCTGTGAACGAGGTGAAGAGACAGGCCATGTCAGAGCTCCAGAAGGCCGTGTCAGACGCCGAGAGGAAAGCCCACGAGATGATCTCAGCCGAGCGCTCCAAGATGGAGAGGGCCCTGGCCGACGCCAAGCGGCAGGCCTCCGAGGACGCGCTGACCGTCATCAACCAGCAGGAGGACTCCAGTGAAGTGAGCATCACATCACAGACCCCCCATCACTACCCCATCTGATATTTTTTTAAAGAAAATTGTGAAAATGATGCGCAAATCTAAGAATATATTCTATTTGTAGTTTCTGACACTAGATTCTAGTTTCTGACTAGTTTCTAGTTTCTCTGAAAAATCTATGTTCCTGTGTCAGTGATGCTTAACATAATGCCAAGAACCACCAGCATTATCTGGCTATTTGGCTGCAGACCCACATCTGAAAACATCTTGTAGGGATCCCCAAGAAGCAACGATTTTAGTTCAAAATATTTGCTTCAGAAAGAATATATATTCAAAGATTTGCATCACATTTTTAAAAAATTTCAAAAATATCACAGCGGTTGGAGCAGAATGAATGTAGTTACAGAGTAGTTGACCACCACCTGCTGGTGCCAATGGCCACTGGCCACTTGGAACACTGATTTTACACATACACATACACACGCTATAGTAATTATAATACAAAAAAAATCAAACAAACAAGCAAACGGACGTGGTCAGTACAGTACCTTGGAATTGTGGACAAAACCAAAATAATAGTTTTAGGTCTTTGGGGTGGTCCCTGGTGTCAAAAAGGTTGAAAAACCCCTGCTCTATATGAAACGGCAGCAGTTCATTCAGATGAGACTTATCTTTATCAACCCTCCTCCTCCTCTTCCGCCCCACTGTCTCTCCAGAGCTGCTGGAACTGCGGCAGGAAGGCCAGCGAGACGTGCAGCGGCTGCAACACGGCTCGCTACTGCGGCTCCTTCTGCCAGCACAAGGACTGGGAGAAGCACCACCACGTCTGCGGCCAGGGGCTGCAGGGCCTGCCCGGGGGCAGCAGCGTCCCGCTGGGCAACCCCTCGTCGTCGTCCTCCTCCTCCTCGTCCTCCTCCTCGTCCGGCGCGCCCCCCACCCACTCGGAGAGCGCCCCGCCGGCCGTAGCACTGTCCCTGGTGGCAGGAGGCATAGGAGGCGTCGGCGTAGGCGGACCGGGCAGCGTCTCGGCCAGCCCCAAGGAGAGCAGCTCCAGCAGTGCCTCTCGCTCCACCACCCCAGCCACCACCCCGGCCCTCCTGGACGCCACCTCTCGCTGACCTCCTCCCCCACAAGAAGAACCTTCTTTATTTGTAGTATAATATATATTTTTTCGGACACTTAGACGCTAACGGTGCCCCACCCCAGTCCCGTCCCGACCGACCGACCGACGGAGAAAAAAAACAAAAACAAACGAAAAACCAAACTGAGGAATTCTTCATCGCACATTATTGCACCTCCATTCCTCTTTCCCTGCTTCACGTCACGTCACGTCTCGTCTGGCTGAAGCGCTCGCAGTTTCACGCAGTAAAGTCCTAAGTGGTAATTTAAAGGGATATTTCATGTTATCACCTACTCTAGGTGGTGTGAACACCGCAGACAGGTTTTACATGACTTGATTCAGTGTTTAGATATTTGATGCCCATTGTAGCTGCCCCTTCCGCCCCTTCCATTCATTAAAAAACATCCAATCTTTTTTCTGGTGACTGATATTGTCCTGCTAATACGTGAGGAGGGGGGGGGGGGTGCTTTATGATGTACTGTTTTCATTTATTTTTTTAAATTATGTTTTATTCTGTAGTCCCCACCAGTGTGGCGCCGAGGCTGCTGCATTTTACAAAACAATATATAAAAGTAAAAAAAAAAAAAAAGTAAATGAAAACTGTAAATGAAATTCCACAACCCCCAGTCACCAGGGAAAAGAAAAAAAAGATTGTTTTGCATACAATGGAGTTTTAAGCCATATTGGGTTTGTATGGGAAAGGGGTCGGGGGTAGCTGAAATTTATATCAAATATCTTATTACTGAATGGAGTAACACTGTCTGGGATATAGAGTGTGCACATAAGGCTGAGTATGTAATATCCCTTTAAATCTGTGAGTATACACCTGTAACCAAGTGGACTCATAATGATCCTTTTAGTTACATTGCTATATTCTGTGATACAAATGGATTATCACTGAGGACTTTACTGGACAGCCAGATATACTGCCCTCCATCACATACACACACACACACACACACACACACACACACACACACACACACACACACACACACACACACGCACACGCACACGCACACGCACACGCACACGCACACACACACACACACACACACACAGTCTGGGTTTCAGTGTAGTGTAATGGAAAGGTCCAGTGAGTGACTCCTCTTTCTCCCCGTGTTCAGTAACATATCAGGCTGACTTGCTGATGAAGCGAGCTTTGATATAAGACTTAATATGTGTCCCCTAGACACAGCACAGGACGTGCAGAAACACAACACTGGAAAGAGAGGTTAATGAATTGCTTAGCACTTGGATAGGATTTCCCTTTAATTCAGCCACCTAGTGACAGCAATGCCCAGCCAGCCCCCCCTGCAACGTGTGCACTACTACTATATGATATACATGTATATCACACCTCTCACACAGAAGTGGCACTTCTGCGCACTAGTGTCTTTGAGGAGAACGTACAGGGGAGGGAGAAGATTCCATTTCTCCTACTGAAGGAGGGAAAGGGGGCGAAATTTTTCATTGATGCGATTTATTCCTCAGAAAAAAACAACACACACACACAGTTATTTATCTGATTATTTCTTTTTTTGGCTTTAAACGGAAATTAAAGAAAAGTCCAAATATTCTAAATGAATAACGACGCCGATGCTAATGATGATGATGATATTAAAACTAATTTTAAAACTGTTAACTACCTTGCTAGCGAGCCAAGAAAAAAATCTACACCGGACTCACCTCTCTCTCTCTCTTCTGCACCATTGTGAACCCAAATGAATTCAAAGAAGAAGAAGAAGAAGAAAAAAAGAAAATAATAATAACATGATCCAAACCTTTGTATTAACACTGCCAAAGTGAGGAAGTTTAAGAGATAAAGGAGAAGCACTCATCTTGTATAACCAAACGCAAAGCAACATCACCTCCTCAGCAGATTAACAAGCCTGATCCTGATGCTTCGGAAGTGGGGGAAAAAAAAAACGGTGACGCTCTGCAAAACATATTTAAAAATAACACTTTTTTCTTTATTTATTTTTTTATTTTTCAATTGAAGATGTGCTATTTTTTATTTTTATTTTGTTTTTGTCGAGCTATACACTGTTTTCCCCCGAAGCGTGAGTGAAAGTTTAAGCCAGCCCTGAGAGGGTCAGACTGCAGGCAGCGGTTGCTACAGAAACAGCATCCAGAGAGATGCCTCAGAAAGACCGTGATGTACGGTATGTTACTGTATGGTTTGGTACTGTACGGCAAGGGTTTTCAACAGGTGGTCCGGGGACCACCAGTGAGGGTTCCAGGTGGTCCCCAGCTAAGCTGGTTAACCAGATGTAACTCGTGAGAACGTAAAAATGAAACCAAATGGACCCTTGCGGGTCCATTTGGTTTCATTTTTACACTCTCAAGAGTTAAAATATTCATCGCACGAATTAGCTCAAGTCCAAGTATGTTTGACTGTTTTGTTTCCCAAATCCAGCCTGCTATATGTGGACAAAAGCAAAGGAAATCTTTAGTTTTGGGGTCTGTGGGGCTAAGATGTCCTCAAATGGTGGTCCTCCGTGGCTCAAATTCTGAATAAATAGTGGTCCCTGGTATCAAAAAGGTTGAAAACCCCTGCTGTACGGTATGGGACTGTACGGTATGGTACTGTATCATATGGGACTGTACAGTATGGGACTGTAGGCTACAGTACTGTACTGTAGACTGTGCCATGCTATGCGCTGTAGCGCCGCCCTGCTGCAAGCCTGGACAAACCAACAACGATTCCTCAGTGACGGCCCAGACTAGTGAACGTGAGAAAATTGTGGTTGAACTCGCCCCGCCAGTCAGATAACTGTTTCTTATTGGAAATGGACGGGAGAGACACCTGCCAATGAGTGATTTATGTGAACAGTAATGGATTGGGACAGAGAAAAAAATGGAGGAAAGATATCTGGAGAGACGTTAACACAGGAAAAGATGAAGGAAAAAAAAAAAGAAAAAACAAACTGAACTGCCTGAAAACCTCAAAAAACAAAACAAAAACAACAACAACGACAAAAAAAAAAAAACTTGCCCAAGAAAGCATTGTATAATATTGGAGAAATATGGAAAGGTTGTTTTTAAATTGTTATTTTCTTTGTTTTTTAAAAACTCTATCTCCGTGAAGAGGAGATATTTGCTGTTACCTTTTCATTCTCTCCCTTCCTTTTTTCCAAAGCATGATATAAACAGACTAAAGAGCCTCGTGATGAGCGGTGTAGACTCATTTCTCCTCTCTTTCTACCTCCCCTCGCCTCGCCTCCACATCAACAACCCCCTGTCTCTGCTCCGCCCCCAACCACTGGCCCCGCCCCTGGACATCCCCCCCCAGCCTACTATTGGACAAAGCCTATGAGAAGAAGTCGCGTGGAAAGGGATCAAAACCTGCTTGTAGATACTCCTTTCATTTTGCTTTGTTTTTTTTTTTGTTTTCCTTCAAAAATGTCTCTCGTCGCTGACGTCTGTCCATCTGTGCTGCCGTTTTTGTGTATATCCAGAAAAAAAATGGGACTTTGTTCTTTCATTTTTCCTCCTTTTTAGTTTGGGCTGAATATTTGAAGTTCAGAGCGAGGACATTCTTTTTAACGAGGCAAAGCCCCATGTTGTACTTATTGTTTAATTTGTTGTATCTATATCAATGAGATGATGAAACTCCTCTTGTAGAATATTTTGTATTGCTCGCATTGTAAGACAGTGAGAGGACAGAGGTGCAATATGAAGAGAATTCAGCTACTGAATGGAACCTCAACAAACTGCCCATAGGGTTGTCATATAATATAGATACATATAAATATATTTAAAGTAACATCAGTAACTTAATGTGAATGTACATAGTATTTAAAGAGGTCCAAAAATGTGTTTGCCAAATAACAGAAACCTTTAAAAGTCAAACGTCCGGGATATAATTTTTCTTTTTTTTTCACTCTCTCTCTCTCTCTCAAATTTATCAGTCATCTTTTTTATCGTAGCATTTTTAAACACTCAAATTTTGCAGTTGAAATGAAATGAAGGTGAAATTCCATAATATGGAACAGATAAGTCAAATGTCCATTCAGAAACACTACACATGTAGCTGAAAAATGGATGAAGACATCATGGTTGGATGGACAGTAGTTGTCATGCCAGCCGAAGACAGAAACAAAGATAATATATTTTCACCTTGTTTTGTGTTTTTTTCCCCCTTAACATTTGATGGATTTATTAAATTGATCTTATCTCGTCAATTACCACAGCATGGTGGTAAACATGGTGACAAAACGGGGACAAAGCGTTTTTAAAGTCAAACCTTCATTGCAAAAATCCCTAGTATTACTTTGATTTCTGAAAGCACATGAACCATTTTGTACACTCACAGAGTTAAATTAACACCGGGTTTTAACTGTGTTGATTTTCGTTCCTTCTTGAGGCTTGGTGTGAAATATTTACCATCCTTTGGGCCATAGGCGATTTTAGGCTGTCTCAGCAGAGGTGGCACTTTTTTTTGCCAAACACACTGCTAAATGATAGACCATTGGTAACCAAATGGACCCTTAAAAATCTGTTGCTCTTTAAGGGTAAGAGTGTTAAAATGAAACTGTTAAAATGAAACCAAATGGACGCTTACGGGTCCATTTGGTTTCATTTTACACTCTCAAGAATTAAAATTTCAAGTCTTCACAATTAGAAAGTGTAAATTGTTATTTTGGCAAAGATTTGAACTTTTTCTTGCCACCAGGGGGGGGGGCAACTGTCCCCTTGGCACCTTCCTAAAATCGCCAATGGTTTGGGCTTAACCTTGTCCTCAACAACAACCTGTGTCTATGTATGCTTAGGTATGGTTTGTTTTGCGCCACCTGGTTGCAAGACAAACCATCGCTACTCACCTACACACTTTTACTGTAGGAATTAGACATAACACCAGTGTTAAGCTACAGGAAAACTAACCTCACAGCTGTTTTACTTACACTCATGTTCATCCATCTGTTAAAACTTCACCCCAGTTATATTGCATTATTTCTGCAGTTTGATATACAGTATGCTCCACTAAACTAAAGGGTACCTTGGTGATTTGGCACTGCATCCAAGCCAAGAAGTGAGTAGCATTTCCCCTTTCGTGTTTTATTGTAATCGGCCTTGGCGAAAATGTGTTCTCTATAGCTTGCATAAACAAGCTATGAAGAACAGTCATGCTCAAGCAAATGTAATTCTAACTAGTCTCCCCAAGAAAAATGGTGTCATCATACCTAGAGATGGACCAAACTTGGAAAAAAAAGGCAGATGACATAATTTGTCAAGAGGGAAATAATTCTGACATTTTTGGCTATCTGTGCATCTGTCTATGTACTGTATGTGTGTTGCGTCATACATTGAGATATGTCATCCCAGCAAACACGGTCAGATGTTCTGGGTCCAGATCTGACTAGTCTTGGATTGTGTCACTAATTCGTCCCGGGTCTTGACCATGTTTGCTGGGATCGGATTCAGCTTTTTCCCCTGTATTTTTGCTCCTCTTTGGCTTGGTTCCTTCCATGTAATCTCATCATTCACCACTAACTACCACAGACAGGCCTTTCTGTAAAGCCCCCCCTCACACTAGCTACCTCCTGTGACCATACAGCTAACCCACCAGGAGAGGTTGACCTGGACTTTAAAAAAAAGCTGGGCTGAGATAACAGGCATGAGGAATGCACATTCAAAATGGAATATGGACTTCATGTGCATAAAAAACGGCATTGAACGGAATTGGCATTGTGAGTCATGTGAAAGGGATATTTATTTTCCACTAGATCTCTAATATTATTTGTTCACTTTTTTATGGCAATAGTCGCCAGAAATGTTGGCATTTAACTACTAGACACTGTATACTGTTGGTATGTGTAGACTCTATATACGCTTTGTGTGTGTATTCACTATTCAGTGTACACATCTCCCATTTATTACCAAAATAAAATCAGAACCAACCATTACATGGCATTTGTAGCCCGAAAACCAATAAAAGCACAGACCAAAGTAATCCTGCATTGCCGGAAGTAGTAGAGCTCTGACATGCTGTGTGTTGTAAGACCAGAAATAATTAGGTTAGAACTCCACTATACCGTTTAACCAAAGTGTCTGAAATACACACAGCCAGAGCAGCGCCGAGTACGAGCACACGCAACGCAAAACAACCACGAGAATGAGATATCGTATGTAAATGAGCAATTAAAGCAATCAAACAGCTTGTTTTTTTCTATACATCCAACACTTCCTCAGAACAATAAGGACAGAGCTCTTTATAGCATGCCTGCTGATTGCTTCGAGTGTTCTTACGGTAGAAAACTACAAAGCCTTGCAGAGATATAATATTGAATGCATGCCAAGTGTGTTTGTGTGTGAATGGTGGTTATAAGTCCTTTTTAATATATTTTTCTTTCGTCACCTCAGTATATAAACTACTTGAAAACCTCCAGAGCTTTAATGAAACATCCTTAACAGACTAAATGGTTCAGATTCAAGAGCTTTTTCTTTAGCGTGAGATAAAATAACATTAGCATCCTGATCCACATTGAAATGTCAATTCCATTCAATCCAAAGTGCTTTTTTTCTGGCGTGTGTCTCCTTGCCTGCCAGTCAGCCCTCAGAAAAAAAAAATCTAACAAAACCAAACTCAATGACCACTTAAGAATGACCAAAATACAACCAAAAGCTACAGATATACAGTACCTTTTCATTTATTTATTTATTTTTCCATGTCCTTGTCCGTGTTTTGTGTTCTGCCCCCAGGTTTAGGATTACTTCTTTTCGGGGTATATAGATGTGGTGGGATGTGAGCTGAATCATGTACACATTCATGTTACAGGTACATTAATGTGATTAATGTACACAGTCTCATCAAGGGAGTGTAATGGAGAGAGCAAAACCAACCAGTCTACCAGTATCATTCACTGGGATAATCTTCTGTTTTCACTTTATGTGTGAAAAACCACGTTTGTGCCGAGGTGTATTATTATGAATTATCACTGTCATGTTCTTTCCTAGCATTCTGTTGTTAAGGTACAGTGAAATGGCAAATGCATTAAGTGCTTTCCTGTTGTGAAAACCATGAAAGGGTCTCAAAACATCCGTTTATTTATTCTGTTATACATGATAGGGACAAAGTATATGTTTAAAAAAAAAGGCAAATGTTTGCAGGTTGGCAGCTGTGTTTCCCTACCAGTGAAGGTTGAACGGCTCGTCTAAATGTGATGGACGGAGGCATGTCTTTGCCACAACGCAAGCACTGATTTAAGTAGGAGGCTGAAGTGGCAAAAATAGTGGATTGTTTTCCCCCAAAGGCCATGGCTCAGGATGGTCCTGTTTTTTTTTACCTTTACATATACATAACATACATACACAAAATGGAAAAAAAGGTTTGTTTTTTTTTTATAGGTGTAGGGAAGCATTATATACTGTATTGTGCAATACATTATTACAGAAAAAAGGATTGTTTCTGTAGGAAAGGTTGGCGCTTTTGAAGAGTTTTCATTTATTTTTATTATTATTATTTTGGTCCTCTTTAACAGTCCTGTTACCATTTTAGCTGAAGTGATCTGTGCCAGAAGAATTAAATTCTGATTTGTATTATTTATTTCTTGCATGCTTTCCTCCCTGTTGCTATTACCGCTCTTTAACTGTTCGCTCTGTTGGATGTGTGAAGCTGTAAAACATTCTAATTCAGGTTAATGTCTGTGTTGAACAATGTAACTGTGTAATTAAAACATGAAATGAAATATTTATCACAATGGTGTCTTTTACTTAATCTTCTCATGATACGTAACTAATTTCAGACACTGACTTTTCTTTTTCGTCTAATTCAATTATCATTGATAATCCATTTGGCTGGCCATATTAGTATGGCCAAGTATTTTGTAAATTGTGTTCTTTATTTGCATAGTAAGGCATATACTGTAGATCCAGTACATCTATAAATCATTGAATCAGTTTACCACAAATGTTCTTATGGCGCAATTAGGCTACTGTCTGCAAACACACAATACATTCACTATGTGGCCCTACAAAATGAAAAGACACACAATAAACAACGTTCATAGTGTCAGGGTTATTAGTTCTCAATCCATTGGTCAATCAGTGTAACTTATAAGGACTAGGTCTAAGACAAATATGCCTAAAAATGTTACATTTGCCTTCTGTAACTAAAATTAACAAAATTAATTCCTATTTCATTATTCAATTTATTTAATAAAGAGTGAATCTCCTGTCGCAGGTTAATGATGTCATATGCCCATGTATGAGCAACTTAAGCTCTACGGGAAATACGAAATGCATATCCAAACAAAAAACAATGTCATACTTTTTTTAATTTATCAAAGCAGCATTTTACAAATATTTCATTTTGCATAAAAGAATACAACATATGCATTCCATAATATCCCATGGGGCTGGACCACTCATGGACATATGACAACATCAACATGCAACAGAAACAGTTCCTATTGAGCGAAAGATTCTCTATTCTTTAAAATAAAGGTAATAAAATAAAATATTGAAGGTGTTTTTATCTTTACGTTTTAGTTATAGCAGACAAGTATTTTGTTTTAAGGCATACGAATATTTGTATATTAGCCAGGGACCAGGGGCGGATGAAACATTTCCCAATTGGGGGGACAAGAGAAAATGGTATGGGGGCAACTTCATCGCCCGTGTCGCTTCGCACCACGGGCGATGAAGTCGCACCCATACCATTTTCGGTTAAAAGACTTTTATTAGGCAAGTAAAGCATCAATAATAACATCAGTTGTTGTTGAAGTTGCATGCAGCATGCATAAAGCTAAAGGTCTGACTCAGAGAGTTTTCTGTTTTCAATGATGAAATGCTGTTGGTTTAGTGGTGCCACAACTGTAGTTAGTTAGTAGGAGTAGTAGTGTTTCAAATCGTTTTAAATATAAGCAATTTGAAATATCAGGGACCCTTTTAAAGCAATTCGCGGGCCGCAGATGCCCGCAGATCACCAGTTTGACACCCCTGGCCTAAGCCCTTCTCTAACCTGCCACAGCTGATCCTTATCAGCATAGCTGCTCATTGTCAGGAGGTTGATGGTGGACATTTCTCCAAACTTACTGCTGTTCAACTCTAGAAGGCAGCCATCCAGGAGAGCTAGAAGTTGATGGTTCAGTGGCCTATAGTGCTGTTATTTCACTCTCTTTGACGAAAAATATAAGAATCAGAAGGACGTCAAAGATACGTTCTAGGCTAGGTTACTTTATGTTTGATTTATTTTTTATTCAGGCCGATAGAATTTGCGACAGCCTACACATAAAGTGTTTTTAGTTTTTTTTTAGACTACTCGGGGCGGCTGGACAGCCGCAGCTGTTATGTTAAAGTTTAGTTAAATCGGTGAATAGGCTATTATGGCGTTGGTGGGCGATGGGGGGTCTTTGGTTTACCTGGAAGGCGCAGAGCCCACCGAGGAGGACCCGGTGAGTAAAAACAAACAAACAAACATCCTTAAAACAGGGGTTTCCAATCTTTTTGATACCAGGCAGGGGCGGATCTAGGCATAGGCATGGGGGGGGGGCAGTGCCCCCCTAAATGCCCAGTTTAGGGCAAACATGATGGCATGCAAAACAACCTAAGATATTTCAGTGCTTCATCGCCCGTGGCGCGAAGCGACATGGGCGATGAAGCTGCCCCCTTACCATTTTCTTCTGCCCCCCAATTGGGAAATCGTATATCCGCCCCTGATACCAGGGGCCACCCTTTATTCAGCATTTGAGCCACGTACGGACCACCATTCGAGGACATCAAGCACCACAGACACCCCCAAACTAAAGATTTCTTTTGCTTTTGTCCACAATTCCAGACTGGATTTTGAGAAACAAAAACAGTCAAACATAGGCCTACAGATCAAAATGACCATTAATCTTCTGCATTCTCTAGTTTTGTGGAGTTGGGCTGATTCATATGATGATTTTAACTCTTGAGCGTAAAAATGAAACCAAATGAACCCGCAATTCATCCATTTGTTTTCATTTTTACATCTCAAATAGTGTCTGGTTAACCAACTTTCCATATTCAGCTGGAACTCTCAAGGACCACTGGTTGAAAACCCTGGTACCCTTTCACGGGCTACACTAACCTGAGAATGTCCAAGGTTAATGGTCATTTTTATCTGTATGTTTGACTGATTGGTCCAGCCTGGAATTGTGAACAAAAGCAAAAATAAATCTTTAGTTTCGGGGTCTGTGGAGCTAAAATGTCATCAAATGGTGGTCTGAGGCTCAAATGTTGAACAAATAGTGGGCCCTGGTTGATACCAGGGCCCCACTAACCAAACCAACATCTCCACTAGAGTCTACAGTACATTTGTGGCTCGGGCAACTTGGAGTAGGCTATGCTGTGCTGTCTATTATGGTTCCAATATTGTTGGGTAAAACGATAACCGCGCACCGATCAACAAGATCATTTGGTTCATTCGGTTCTAAAATAAAAATCGCAGCAGCTTTGAGCTGTTCCGTCAGTACTAGGCAGTGGCTATCTAGAGCTATCTAGTAGAAGAGTTGCGACATTGAGGGTCAGAAACCGGGCGCTCGAGCTGCTGTTCATGCAGCTCGAATAGGGACAGGCGGAGTTGGGGAATGCATTGTTTCAACGAGGGCGACGCAAATAAGAGCTGTTTTATGCATGTTTTTAAGATGTTACTGTACAATGATGTTTATGTTGTACTAAAAAATTAAAATGAAGCCATTTAAGATCATTAACGCCGGGATGTTGCCTGAGTCCAATCAATTTCTGCCCATTTCAGGTCCCGTACTTGTCCCCATTCTCTAATCAAGCCGCCATTAAACCGGCCCCATGACGTGGGCGGAGTTGTCGTAACTCTGTGGCTCTGGGCAGTGGACATCCGATCACGCGCATGCGCACACAATGCCTGGATGGGATCCTTTTTTTTCTTGCATCCGTAGCTAACAAAACACTCCGCATTTTCCATAGGGAAATAATGGGGTAGCTAGCAACGGTTCTTCAGAATCTTATTATTATTATTACATGGGCGGCTGTGTGAACTAAACGGATGCAGATTGTAGTCTAGATCGCCATTGAATTGAACGCGTTGGTGCGGTATTTTCTTTGTGTCTGGTGTAAATATATTATATATGCTACTACTGCTAGTATAGACGGTCTAGCAGCAGCAGCAGCAGCATATCGGGTTCCCATTCTCCTGTATCTATCAGGAGCTGGCGGCCATCAAAGCCAGGGTCCTGGAGCTGGAGATGGAAGAGGAGGCAGACAAGCTGAGGGAAGAGGAACAGGCTGCCGAAATGCATATGATATCCAGTAATTCTCAGCCTGGTAAGAGAGTGATTGCGACCCGCCACCCACCGTCACAGTGCATCATGCACGACGGGGGATGCTATTTCATTTACTGTTCTCTTTTATGATGCACGACTGGAACGCTGGATGCGAATGCTTGCAGCAGCAGGGCCTGGTCCATAGGTGTATACTGTATCTAGCATAGCATTAGCAGCCTTCATTCAGGTAGGTGTAGTACAGTGCTAGCTTGAAGTCTTGAGGCCATCTGGTTTACACCTGGGCCAAATGGCAAATGTGGAACACTCTCATCATCATCATCATCTCTGTCCAATGAGGTGATGCAGGGTGAGTGGCAGGGTCCCACAAGGGCCTCCATCATCTGTTCTCTTCCATCTTTATTCCCTGTGTCTGTAGCTCTCTGTGCCTCCTTTAAGAGAAGGGAGCTGGGCTATGAGATCATGTCACTGTCATATATAATAATGTAGCGTTTGAAGAAGCCCAAGCATAGATTATGCAATGCATTTTGCTGTATAAATTCTCCACTATCAATGTGCAAAGAGCTATACATTATGTATGTCTGTGCCCTGCTGCAGGACTGTTCTACAACATGACCCACGAGGAGAGGATAGATGCCGACAACAGATCCGTCTATGTGGGAAATGTATGCCTTATTTATTTATTTACCCACGTTCTAAATCAGTGGTTTTCAACCAGTGGTCCGGGGACCACTGGTCTGTAACCCCTTGCGGACCCATTTGGTTTCATTGTACGCCCTCAAGAGTTAGATTATAAAATATAAATGTTAATGTGAAATACTTAATTTCCAAGAATCTACATTAGAAAATGTAGTATTGTTATTTTGACCAAGAGACTAAACTCAACATCAAATGGTGGTCCGTGGCTCAAATGCTGAATAAATAGTGGGCCCTAGTATCAAAAAGGTTGAAAACCACTGTTCTGAACTCATCCTGTACAACAGCATCTTAACAAAGTTTCGTTTTGTTCTAATGCGTCGCTCCCGCCCCTACACTCTTCCAGGTAGACTATGGAGCTACTGCAGACGAGTTGGAGATCCATTTCAACGGCTGTGGACCTGTCAACAGAGTGACCATCCTATGTGACAGGTTCTCTGGTCATCCCAAGGGGTGGGTGCAAACTTTTTGTTGTTGTTGTTGCTCGAGGGCACCTCGACACTAACTATGGGGGAACCCGGGTCGCTCTATTGACAACTACCAGCTATAATAATCATTATCAAGACTTAAAGTCACACCTGTGTAGTGAGAGGCGATCTTATCAAACATCTTCATTGCCTGTGTTATGCAATGTTTACACAAACACTTAATTTTTTCATTCACTAACATAGGGATTTAATGTTTGCATAGGACAAAGGTACTGTATGTGCACATAAACCAAACGCTGGACAAAAATAGATTTAGCCCGTGGACCCCCATTTTAAGAACCCAATCTAATTGCATTCATGAGTCCTGCTGTTCTTAATGACATTGATCTTCTTTTCACAGCTTTGCCTATATTGAATTCTCAGACAGGGACTCCGTGCAAACTGCTATTAGCTTGGATGAGACGTTGTTCAGAGGCAGAGTCCTCAAGGTGAGGATCATTAACTTATGGTTTTCAGCAAGTCACTTTTCCTTGAAGCTAAAGGACACTGGTAATTTTTTGCGGCGGGCAAAATATTACAACTGGTTTAAAATGCTAACACTGATTAATCAAAATATGCTCCTCGCTGACTTGAAACGGCGATCAGTCTCTCCGTAATTGAATGCAAACAAAGCTGATGTGGCCAATACATCAACACTGGTGTGCATTTGAGAATGAAACTTGGACTGGATCCGGCTTTCTTCAAATGGTAAAATTGTCATGAAGTAGACATTTACACACAAAGTAGGGGGTTTTGTGGGGTACTGTATTGGCAGAATCAGCTTTGTTTGTTCCTTTTATGGGAAGAAGTGAGTGACTTCTGAGTTGCATCATGGCAAAGTGTACAAAACCAAGTAGTGCACAAATGTGTACTGTGTTTATACTGACATCCATGACCTTTTGACCTGCAGGTGATGCCCAAGAGGACCAACATGCCAGGGATCAGCACCACAGACAGAGGCGGGCCGCGAGGCGGCCGCGCCAGAGGCAGAGGCTTCCGCCCGCCCCGCTTCCAGAACAACTTTCAGGGCAGGTTCCGCTATCAGTCGGCGAGGCCGCTCCATCCCGTGCCACATCCTTACTATGGGGGCTCCTCAGTGGGGAAGAGACAGTGGGGGCACATGGAGTACCGCGAGCAGACCCCCAAACGTTATCCGTGCCTTCTTCTCATCACCCCACCGTCGGAGGAACTGGGACCCGGGCCGAGCGAACATCACTACCCTCAACAGCGTTAACGCATTTTTGGCATATTAAAAGCCCCCTCACATTTCAAGGAATTTCTGGTTTAAATCGTGGGTTGGATTCTGTGTAATGTCTAAGAGACAGTGGACAATGAGTTTGGCTTTCCTATTAATCAAAAAAATTATTTGGTTGAGACTAAAGGAGCAAAGTTTGATTCTTGAATTCTTTTCGTGCCAACAAATAACATTTGCCCAGGGGGAGACTATCTGGGTTTACTTTTTAGCATTGTGAAAAGAAACTAATAAATAAAACAAATGACTTGATCACCTAATTTTGTGCTCCATGTGTTTACAATTTATTTTTTTTAATGGTTTTACATTGTGAATAAATGACCCATGAAAGCACTGTAGAACAATGTTTAATGAACTTGAAGCAGGCAATGAGAGGTGAGGACATTATTTACAGGGGGTGCAGGTAGGAGAAGCATCAGCTGGTTTGTACCATCATGCCAGACACCATTCCATCAAAGGCCCTGGAAGAGTAGACAAATGATGCCAGTCTTACAAGAAAGTAAATGTTGGGTTGCTTGCTTAGAGTTTAATCGAAATAAAACTCACTTGGATTGAATTGGGTCCCCTGGATTGTAGAATGGGTTACACATCACATCAGTAAATGAGTTGTGTAACTTTCTGAACATCTGCAAAAGAATGTAGTCTGATTAGTTAATTCAATTAATGCATAAACTGACATTGCAAACAACCACAGAATATGTACTCCAAGGTTATTCCATATGTAGAATCAACATTAAAACATGGGTGTAATAGTTAAAAGTAAACACAATGAACTCACACTCCTAATCTCATTGTCCCTTAAAGATGTATTTGACGAGTCCACAACGATGACGAACTTTACTTTAGAGTTGGTCACATAGCCATATCTGGTTTACAAGTGAAGGATTTCAGATTAAATGAGAATACAGCATGGTTTATGGAATGATTATCATATTTCATGTAGCCATAGAACACATCCATCCAGGGAGAATCAATGCAGTGACAGATGTACTGTATATGAATTAACTTGCAAAAACTGCTGTAACTTGGGGTCAGCTCTTGTCATCTAGTTTGACATCCATTTGAAAGGTCGAGCATAAAACATGTTTCTATGAGATGTGTGTGTGCGGCATTAACTGCAGCACTGAACAATGTAAACTTCAATGAGCAATTATGGCATGTGGAACACATCGACAAATGCGATTAATGATCCTACACAAACTGCAACCTGTCATTTGTGTGTCCCATGATACAAATGTAACTATGAAAGTTTCCATGTTTAGTGATGTTGTAATTGCAACTGTCATGTACAGACAATTATGCGTGCGTGAAGCTCATGGAAAAGTGGAGATTATTTCAATACATGTTTATGCCAGAATATTTGGACACTGTAACTAGATGTCATGAGCCAGCCCCATCTATCATCACAGTATACAGTACATGCGGTGCTACAGGTTGGAATAGGGACTTTAACAAAGCTGTCTTTAGGACTTTGACGCGACAAAGACGTAGGAATGCTCCGTCGCAGTCACCACAGAAGCCATATCAACGACTGTCTATGTACACCCAGGTCAAACATACGGCCCGCGGGCCGGATGCGGCCCGCGCAATGATTTAATCCGGCCCCAGACTTGTAGAGCAAAAATGTCTGAGTCTATCAAAAAAAAAAGTAAGTCTCTAGCACGTTCCTATCAAAAGTTATGGTCGTTTAAAGAAATGCTTCTGAGTTCTCTTCTCTGAGCACTAGTCCGGTAGCTTCACAGCTGAGAGTACTTAATTGATTGGAATGTTGACTCGCAGAGAGTGGAGGGGGGAGGGAAGGGGGGGGGGGGGGGGGGTGTACTGGCGCTGCAAAGTGAGAACTATACTTCAGCAGTAACCTGACTCCGCCAGATGGGGCAGCAGAGAGAGGAGTATTCCCTCCTCCTCTCTCTGCTGCCCCATCTGGCGGAGTCAGGTTACTTCACCAGTATAAGGTCTATAACTGAGGGATCATTCAGATCACAGCTTGGCTATTTAAATATAAATACGGGTAATAATAATAATCCAATTCAGAGTTTAAAAAATATACTGTATTTTAGAAGCATTAGTTATTGTTATTCATCATTTTTTAATGTTCGATGATCCATCACTTCGATAAAAAGCAGGTCTGCATAATTCCATGCGTTGTGTAGCCATTTCCAAATTTCAGCTAAGACACTATTTGAAATTACATTTTTTGTATTTTTGAATGGTTTATTGGCGCACTGTAAATAAAAATAGCATCTCCCACAGCAAATGTCTTAATCTAGGCTACAAGTATAAAACCAATAATGAAAGTCATTAATAACTATTAATAGCTATTCTTAATAATAAACTTGATTGTGTGATATACTGTAGCGGAGAAATTACGGCTGTGTACGTAAACATGCATGTGCATGCTTGCAGTCTGTGACTGGCACCGCGGCGCGACTGGCACCGCGGCGCGACTGGCACCGCGGCGCGACTGGCACCGCGGCGCGACTGGCACCGCGGTGCTCCGGCCCCAATGAAGTCACATTAAGTCCAATGCGGCCCCCACCCCAAAATGAGTTTGACACCCCTGGTCTATGTACACCCAGTAGGTATAACATTAGTGTATCACACTAAATGTTATACACTAAAAATATATCCATTTACGATGGACAATGTAATAAATACAGGCCTACTTGCCCGACAAGTAAATGGACCTGTCGGGCACCAAGGGGTCTACTTGGAGTAGACCCCTTGGTGTAGTCATGGTCCAGAGGCGCCGGTCACCGGCGACTCGAGAGCAGGTTCGCAGTAATTTTAGTGGGAAAGTGGCAAACATAGACTTGTTGTGTATCCAATGTATTTATCTAGCAATGGCATAGGCAGCGCAGATGAGGCAGACTCAGACACTGATGACATATTTTGCTCTTCTGTCAAAAATAGCGGCTGATGTGCGCATGTGCAAGAAGTTTCGTACAACAAACTAATCGTGTTAACTAAAAAAAAAAAAACCTTTTGAGAAGATGGCTAAAAGACAAAACAAGGAATTATTTTACTTTTCAGCAGGAATGACCGAGGAATTTGCTTTTGTGGAGAGAGCAAGTTCTGCTGTGTGTCTAATACGAAATGATAAAATAGAAACAAAATAGGATGCTATTAAAAATAACTCGACTAACTTGAAATTACACAAAATGCACACATTTACTTAAAAATTGTATGCCTCTCACAGAATTTCATTTAAAAATATGTGGTATTTATGGCTCTCTCAGCCAAAAAGGTTCCCGACCCCTGGCCCAGAGAGTGGGAAACCAACTCCATGCGTTATTGCAGCGCCAAGATGTACCACTACTATATACAATACATAACTGAAATGTATCTAGGTATGTAATATCACAGCCATTCTTGGGCTCTGAGGTTTCAAACCGCAAGCCGAGCGAGTACACTGCCCGTATAACATGTTGTAAAAATGGATACACTTTGTAATCTTCAGTGGGATAGAGCAGCCCCAGGTACAGCTCCCTCTGGTCTGCCATGGCTTTGCCCACTGCTGAGATCTTCTCTTCAACCACGTCCAGCGACGTGTGGACCGTGTAGTGAAACTTCAGCTCATTCTGAGTGGGAACACTCCGGATGTACAACGGGTAATTCTGAAATAGTAGAGAAGCATGATGAATACCAACACAAAATAACAAACAACTGAAGACATACCGTAATTTCCGGACTATAAACCCGCTACCCGCGGTTAACCAGATGTAACTCTTTGAGAGCGTAAAAATGAAACCAAATGGACCCTAGCGGGTCCATTTGGTTTCATGTTTACACTCTCAAGAGTTATGATATTCACCATCTAAATTAGCACCACTTAATTAATAAGTCATAAGTCGTGTTCATTTTGGTCTAATTTTTATGTTTTGCCTCTTTTGTTTTGCGAAAATCCATCCTGGAATTGTGAACAAAACCAAAAGAAATCTTTAGTTTTGGGGTCTGTGGGGTGAAGATGTTGTTAAATTGTGAAAAAGTTGAAAACCACTGCTACTAACATGAAGCACCTGACTATAAGCCGCACCAGGCTTATACGTTGTAGTCAGGTGCTTCATGTTAGAGCAGTGGTGCGGCTTATACAAGGAAAAATCAGTATTTTGCCCCAAATTTAGCTGGTGCGGCTTATATTCAGGTGCAGTTTATAATCTGGAAATTACGGTACATGTCATATACTTGCCAGCCCATAGAGCCCTGTTGTGAACTCAGTCCCAGACATGTGAGTACACCAAGGTTTTACACTTTACATTATGTTAGAAACATGGATTATGGGTTCCCAACATGTAGAAACGGTACACAATGGGCGTAATGTGACCATAACATTGACAACCTATAGCAGGAAAACAGGTCAACAAATCATCATGGTTTATGTAGAATGCGACACGTCTAGGGGGTTGTCATGATGCCGAATCCATTCCACACATTAGTTTAGGGGGAAAAAAACAACGCCCATTGTCATAGTTCAGGGCTACTTGGCTACAGGGTCATAGTCAACATTTATAACATCAGTTTCTACATGCTGGGGGGACCCATAGTCAACATTTATATCAGTTTCTACATGCTGGGGGGACCCATAGTCAACATTTATATCAGTTTCTACATGCTAGGGACCCATAGTCAACATTTATAATATCAGTTTCTACATGCTGGGGACCCATAGTCAACATTTATAATATCAGTTTCTACATGCTGGGGACCCATAGTCAACATTTATAACATTAGTTTCTACATGCTGGGGACCCATAGTCAACATTTATAACATTAGTTTCTACATGCTGGGGACCCATAGTCAACATTATAACATTAGTTTCTACATGCTGGGGACCCACACTCAACATTTATACCATAAAACATTCACAACATGTCTGTCTGGTTTCACAATCTGCCAAATGGACTATAAGCAAGTTAGCAGCGTACAGTATATACTGTATAGATGTCTTTGTGGTATGAGATCACGTTTATTCGACCACCTTACTAAGATTATTATAACTCAGTTGAAAATGTCGAGATCGTATAGTTTAAATAATACATCAGGCGAAAAGAATATATGGATAAATCATTCAAAAAAAGCTATTTAAATACCTCCTTTGCGATAACAGCTATGCACACCGCCATGTTGTTTTCCTTCTGGAGCTGTCAGATGTCACGTGACGGCCAGAGGAAAATAACATTAGAAATAAAAATGTTTTCTCTACCTGCTTTGTAGAAAATAATAATAATAAAAAAATGATTTTATTTTATTACTAATATTTATTTTATATTTGTGTATATTTACAAATCACACTTTCAATCTATGTTATGCTTATTTGGATTGCTTTCGTTTTGTATGCGTAAACGTTGCGCTGCAGTCGTTCATGATGAAAGTAGTTCCGCCCACTTCCTGACCACCAGAGTCGTCTAGTGTCAAAGTTGCGACATTGAGGGGTCAGAAGTGTGAGCGCTCGAGCTGCTGTTGTGTTCTTGCAGCCCGAATAGGGACAAACTGGAGTTGGAGGAAATACTTTGTTTACAACTAAGGAGGCGCGAATAAGAGCTATTTACAATATAAAGTATTGTACAGTTAACAACTAGAGTCTTTGCAATGTTTCTGTTGTTGTACTACTACTACTACAAAACGAACTATTTCTTCCTACTTCTGGTCCAGGACTTGTTCCCAAGAGCCTCCATTCATTGGACTGGACTAATGAAGTGAACGGAGTTTGCGTAACTGCATCTGGCTGTGCTCTGTTTATTGTGGTCACATGACATAAGTTTAGTTTGCCAGAGAGCTGCTGCTGGCTGTGACTGCTGTACTGTCTGTAATGTATTTCTGCTCTGTTCAAACTTTGGCTGTGTTCTCATGTCTACTATGTTGCTGTTGGAGCAAGAAGCCTTCAAACAGTTCTACACCAAACATCATCATCATGCTTATGGATGACGCAAGTTCACTTTTTGTTTTCTATTTTGTTTTCTCACTTCCCAGTCTAGCAGTGTGTGTGTGTGTGTGTGTGTGTGTGTGTGTGTGTGTGTGTGTGTGTGTGTGTGTGTGTGTGTGTGTGTGTGTGTGTGTGTGTGTGTGTGTGTTGTGTGTGTGTGTGTGTGTGTGTGCGCGTGTGTGTGCGCGCGTGTGCGTGTGCGTGTGAGTATGCAGTGACTGTAGTGTACTGGTGTTGTTTTAAATGTTGATAGGCATTCATTCGAACAGGTTAATCAGGTGTGTGTGTGTGTGTGTGTGTGTGTGTGTGTGTGTGTGCGTGTGTGCGTGTGTGTGTGCGTGTGTGCGTGCGTGCGTGCGTGCGTGTGTGTGTGTGTGTGAGAGAGAGAGAGAGAGAGAGAGAGAGAGAGAGAGAGAGAGAGAGAGAGAGAGAGAGAGAGAGAGAGAGATGGAGAGAGTGGTTGCAGTGATTGTTAGGTACAGTATGTAACAAACACTTCTTATTCTTATGCACAGTAGGCTACAGTACAAGGTTCAAGGGTTCTTTATTAGTTACATCTATGTTGAAACAGACATAAAATTATCTTTATCCCTTCATGCATAAAAAGAGAGATAGTTAAAAGAAGGGAGAACAGACAGAAACAGATTCATTCACACATCCAAAGATGCCCACAATTCTTAAATACTATAAGTTAATATAAAAAACGATCTAAAAAGTAATGGTCCCGTGTCCCTAAAGCAGCAATGTTTAAATAAAGTGCATGCAGTGACATCAGGAATTGAAACGTCAGTGTGGGTGGAAGGGAGGAGGGGGAGGCTGCCCGGTGCACAAAACTGTTCTTCAAGCGGACGGGCCGGAAGACTTCTCAGTCTCCTACCGGAGGGCAGGAGACTGTAGTAGCTGTGTGCTGGGTGGGTGGTGTCATGCATGACCCGGGTAGCCTTCCGGGTCAGGAGTGAGTCATAGTTGCTCTGGAGAGAGAGGAGGGGGACGCAAATGATCCTCTCCGCCTGCTTGATTATGCGCTAAGGTCCTCTGACAAGATGCCATGCCACACGGTGATACAGTTCGCCAGGACACTCTCTATCGTGTCCCTAGTACTTGATGCAGTGGTTCTTTTATAATGACAGAATTTTTCCATGTCCTCTAGATGGGGTGGGGGGACCTGGGTGTGTTTGGCCAGCCCTCTAAGGAGACCCCCAACCTGGATGCCATGGCAGCACAGGGCATGCTGTTCCCCAACTTCTACACAGCCAACCCACTATGCTCCCCCTGTGAGTGAGTCGGCATTACACTGTTCACTATCAGACTGTTTTCTGTTCACCAGTGGTTCCTAAAGTTTATTGGTTCCTTGTCTGTGGTCACTTCTGAGCGGTCCCTCTGTGGTTCGAGCAGGCTTGCGGGGAGTTGGCAGCAATTTGCAACTCTAGATTTTTTTTTTATAATGGACTGAATCTAGAGTTGCAATACCATTGCATTGATTCCATACTCATTGCATTTGCATCTGCATTCTGCTTGTACTAAACAGTGTTAAACTCTTCAACATTACAGCTGTAAGGAAAGCTTGAATTATCCTCTTTTAAATCTGCAAAGCATTTGTTTCATAAAAATCCACCTCATGAGCTACTTTCTGTCAAGAAATGCTCTGCAGTGTTTCTTTTTTCTAAGTACTGTAGTTTGGATTGGAAGCACTTGTTGAAAGTACAATTTCAATTCAATTCAAATGGCTTTATTGGCATGAGAAAACATACGTTTACATTACCAAAGCAAGTCACTGAACAGCCCTCAGTCCGTACCACCTTTTTCACATTGGCACATGAGGCAGCAGCAATGCAAAACGTTTTTGCTATGTGGATGTAATCGCAGACTATACAGACCTTGAACAATGTTGCACCTTGTATAACCGAGCTGAGCCACTGGAATTGCACCTGTTTTTCTTTCTTTACCTTTTTATCATATGCTATTTATCATTTTATTACAGCTAGAGCTGCACTGCTCACAGGCAGGCTGCCTGTCAGGAATGGGTTCTACACCACCAACGGCCATGCTAGAAATGGTAAGTCTTCTGTGTCTACCTCTTTGCATAGCCTTCAGTTGCAGATACTTTGTTACGTACGTTTTAACATTGGGAGACACCGGAAACGCTTGAACTTCATTGGCTGTTGCCTAAGTAGTTGCCCCAGTATCACCTGAAAACATCAATTATATTTATCTTATCGCAATGTGGTCACAGTCGGACTAGTCAGGGAGCCAAGATCAAAAGAAAACGGCGATCCGGTTGATATCAATAATAAAGCGTATTTGACGGTGCCCATTTGATTTGGGTTATAATGATGGTATGCACCGCCCCATAAGCAAGGGGAGCAGTGTTTGTGTTAACCCACTTACCGCCGACCTGTAGGCCTACCTGGCATACCCGCCGAACACAACGGTAGGGCAGAACAAGACAATTGATTCCATTCCTTAATCCACCTTTTTATTCAAGCGCATTTTCTGACGATCGTTCTTGACTTTCATTTGGGATAGAATGGGCGCGGCCAATTTGAAAAAACCCTGCACCCATTCTGTCCCATGCATTCAACTGGCATCTCAGATTTGACTCCTGAATGTCGCTTACGGGACAGAATGGCCAAGTCACCAGAAACACCATGACATCGTACACACATTCTGAGATATGGTGCTTCAAAATAAAGGTTTTGACCGGTAAGCCATGGCCAGAGCCGTGGCATATAGCATAGAGCAGAAAACGACGCAGTTGTCATGAACGGTGGGAGGGTGGGTTAAGAGTCTTGAGCAGGGACACAGTGAATCACTGAAAACTGTTCAGTACTGTACAGAATGTTGTGGAATACACACCAACTGCCCACTAACTAAACTTCACTCGAACTCTCTTTACCTTGGCAGCGTACACACCTCAGGAGATTGTGGGAGGGATCCAAAAGGATGAGATTCTGTTACCACAGATGCTGAAGAAAAGAGGATATGTCAGCAAGATAGTTGGCAAGTGGTGAGTTGATACTTGATAAGACTTATTTTTGTGACTTTGACTACATTTGAAACATAAATACTCTACTTTTGAATCCACTGCATTTCCAGGAAGTAAGTACAGTACATTATGAATTATCAATTAAAGCCTTATAATATAGCGAAATATTGGATCTACAGGTTCACAACATTTCAGAACTCAACATTTTACTCAAGTACTTGTAGTTTATTAATAAAGTAGCCCACATAAGTTTGGAAAATTAACTTTGGGAATAATTTTCTCCACCTAATTAATTTCTCCACCTAATACCAAATTGTATTATTGTATCTTATATTGTTTTAATCATTGATAGATAACTTTACAACAAGGTATGGCGTGTAGAAATCAGACATTCCTGGAATAAAAAATCTACAACCCACACGTTTAGCTGTGTTACTCATTCCAGGAATTTCCGTAAAGGTTGACAATCAACGATTACAGAGTAAATACGGTCAGCAGTGTGACGAATTAGTGATGTCCTAGCCTGGCCTAACCTGAAATGATTTTGGCCTAGGTGAGCGTGGTGCCGTCCGAATTTGGACGGCGGTGAGCTGATCTGATTTGCTCTCACCAACATGTCGTCACCCCGGCCCCTCCCCCTACCCTCCTACTCCCACTTCTAGGCCACTATGGGTAACACATTAATCCAGGCTTTCCGTTTTCGCGGACAAAAATTAAAGCCTGGGTGTCGAGGCTAGAGAGGTCTTGGTTGTGGCCAGTTCAAGGCTGGTCAAATCTGTCCTGGTATATCGCCTGATTTGAACCAACAGAAATCCTGTCCACTAAAGGCGGACGACGTCCATGGATAAATCAGAGAGAGTCAGATTGAGGGCAGTCTAACTTAAATCAATCATAACTAGTCATATTTGACCCAGAATAGCTTAGTGACATGCATTGTTTTATCAATCATAATAGATGTCCTGGAAATGACATAAATCATCATCCTCATTTGAGCATGTGATCTGGCCCAGTCTTGAACATCACTAGAATCCTCCAGTGATTAGAGAGAGAGAGATTATTTAGCCATGTGTAATCAGGGGTTGCCCACACTTTTTTGGCTTAAGAGCTACTTTCAAAATGACGTCTTAACAAGATCTACACATCAAATGTGATTGTTCCATTACTGAAAATCCATTTCAAAGCCCCTAGAAAGTTTGAGCTTTGATATAGTGGTGATGGTGTTACCTAGTGTTATATGTTTAAGAATAATGAAAAAATAGAGGGGGAGAATTGAAAGGGTTTTCCGGTATATGCTATTAATGACGTTTGAAAACAGCATTTGAGGTTTAAGTTGACAGTTTGAGATCTTGAGTTTAGTCTCTTGCAACCAAAACTAAGAACTTTCACGTTTTTGTCCACAATTGGGAAAGAGAACTGGAAAAATGTTGGTCAAAATAACAATTATTCTCCATTTTCTTCTGTGTGGACTCTTGAGAATTACTTAATTCAAATGTTACAAAAGTTACAGATCCATAAGGGTCCAAGTGCTGGGGGGAATGTCATGTGATCTACCTGCATGGTCTGTGTGATCTACTGGTAGATCTTGATCTACCTTTTTGGCCAGCCCTGATGTACAGTATACTTAGGGTTTAGCATTTTGCATGACTGCAAAGGGAGTCCTTTTGGAAAGGTTGGTTTGTATCCATGTTTCCCACAGTTGTATAATGTAGTGATTAGTGCGATAAGCAAGGGAAAATAATGACGACTGGGAGGACCCTTTTGTCTCCAACGAGCTGCTCAAACGCTGGCGTTGTCCTTCTGTTTAGTGTGTGAATGTGCTTTATTACGGCAGGCATCTCGGCCACAGACCGCAGTACCTTCCTCTGGAGCACGGTTTTGATGAATGGTTCGGCGCCCCAAACTGCCACTTTGGCCCCAACAACAGCAGCTCCAGGCCCAACGTCCCTGTGTACAACAACACTGAGATGGTTGGCAGGTAGGCAGACAGACGCACATACACGCGCGCGCGCACACACACACACACACACACACACACACACACACACACACACACACACACACACACCCCCCCCCCACACACACACACACACACACACACACACCGTATATGCACATACTTTTTGGGAGAACAAGTAGCTGCCCCATGCCTCAATGCGGAATTTCATGGGAGTTTCAGGGAGCCCCACTCCCCACACAAAGATGAATTAAAGGAGAATTGCACACCAACATTTTTTTAAATCTTTGTTTGCACTTAATTTAAATAATGCACTTAATCCCAAAATAAGCTTATAATGGGGCTAATGGGTCTTGTGCAAGTTCACCTATATACATCACTCCAAAATGCAAGTTTTTGCTATATATGGTCTCTCCACCATGTCAGTAGAGTGTTGACACTCACTTTCACTTTCGTTTCAGCAGTGGTACAGCCATTAACCATGTGCCGTGCCCCCACCTTTTGAGACAGCTGAATCACCGCTGCACCAAAAGTGAAAGTGGAACTGTGAGTGTTAACACACTACTGACATGGTGGGGAGACAATAGCAGAAAATTGCATTTTGGAGCGATGTATATAGGTGAACTTGCATTAGACCCCTTAGCCCCATTATAAGCCTATTTTGGGAGAGGGGAAACAGGCATTAAGGAGTGTTTTCACAAAATAACACCACTTTTTTCTAACAAATTAAGTGCAAATAGAGATAAAAACAACTTTTGGTGTGCAATTCTCTTATAACTGGGAATACGATGTTTCGGGGTCGCTATACAGACCTTCATCAGGCAGTTTTGCAGAACAAAACATGACAATGTGTGCCTCCTTATTATGACTCAGTGGAACGGTGCGCCTGGTTGTTGCTCTGAGTGAGTTGAGTGTACCCACCCCACCCCTCTTCCTCTGCTCCCCTCTCCGTACCAGCTGTGCTTGTGTATTCCATTTTCCTCCCATTTTGTTCCCCCCCAAAACAGCCATATGTGTATTCAGGGTCATTGGCACTGGCAGCCGGATGCGCTTTTACGCTTAGCCACGAGTTTAATCAGCACTGCGTACCTGGGCCCTGGACAGACGCACGCTCAACTCATCACACACGCGCACACACACACACACACACGCCCCCCAGGAGATGCCAGGTTGCGTCTGCGGGCTTATACGAGGACACCTGGACCAAGCGGAGCGTGAGAGAGCGAGAGAGACGCCTGTCACTGCTCCTCCCGTTTTGCCGCCGCGTCACGCTTCGCCGCCGCCACATAACAGTTCCCACTGCTGCTCGACGACTCTGCGTTTTGACGAGACTTCCCCCGGATCTGTCATTCTAGCAAAACGCTCCTCTAAACGCAGCCTGCTGCTGTGAGGGGAAATGAATGCGCTCCCCTGCGCCCCGAGGGGACAGTAAGTGCAGAAATGGTGGGGGGGACCCGGCAACAAGATCCGTTGTTTTTCAAATGATGAGTTATGTTATTCAATACTTGGGATAGTTGTACTAGTGGAATCAAGTTCTGCTCACCTCAGCTGTCCACTGACAACAACCGTATATCTTTTATAGCAGGGGTGCCCAACCTTTTTTGACCCAAGATCTACTTTTCAGCAGCCAACCCCTCCGGGATCTACCAGTCCAATATCAACATTTCATACCACACGTATCGTTGCGAGCCTGCAGTAACTTTACAACAAGATGACGCTACTTTGTTTTACTCTGCTCATACTTGTGATGATTGTGATGATTTGCTGTGGGACACGTGTGACAGCTCGGTTGCCAGGTTGGGTGTGATTTTTTTTTTTTTTTTTTTTTACTGGGAGGCTCATAGAAAGGCTTCATGGAAATCTGGCACCCTCTTGAACACACACACACACACACATACACACACACACACACACATACACACACACACACACACACACACACACACACACACACACACACACATTCACACACACACACAAAAATCGCTCTTTTTTGTTTTCCACCCCCCCCATCTCCCGAGATCTACTAGTGATCAGTATAGTATATCTTGTCTTTTTTTGTGTGTATAAAAAGTGGCCTAAAATGACTAAAACATGTTGCATCTGACACGACTGATATGCAACAGATTTAAATGATGAGTTATGTGATTCAATACCTGTGGTAGTTACTTGTTACTAGTGGAATCAAGTTCGCTCACCTTAGCAGTCCCACTGCACAACCTTTGTGTTCTGTATGCATGCAAGAACCGAGTTTACAGTATCTCTTTGTATAGGTTTGTAGAGGACATACTGTAGTTTCTACCAAAAAAGTGAGCTAAAGGAGAGCTAAGGTAATGTGCAAGGATGTCAATATTACAGGGGGACAGTGGAACAGGTGTAGTGCTGTTGCCTCACAGCTAGAAGGTTCTGGGTTCGATTCCCGCAGGGACGTGTGAGTGCTGGCGGCGTGTCTCTCTGCCGTGTAATCGGTGCCCATACCCAAGGCAGGGGTGGGTGAATGTGCCTTTTACCGTGTGTAGTTTGCATGTTGTCCCCTACTGTCCTCAGTACAACCTGGGTATCCCCCCATATGAGCAAGACAAATTCCACTTCAACTTTTTGAAATGGCAAATTAAGAAACCTTGACCTTGTCCCCTAGGCCCTAGGGGACAGTAGGGGAGAACATGTTTTCCTAGGGTGCCGTAGGTACCCTCGCAAAACAAGTAGAAATCCACAGGAACCGGTTGGAATTACGTGTTCCTTTGACCACGCTAGCTCCAACCAGGGAAACTCCCCCCTGTGGCACTAGTTCTGAGTGGCTGATTATGAGATGATCATGATTTGTGGATTGTAACATATTGTGGTGCCTAGTTCTGTTATTGGTATCTGTGATCATTATGTGTTCTATGGTCTGTGATATGTTTGTTGTGTATTTGGAATGATTGTGTCTATGTTGTAATGTGATTATGCTAGGCTCTGCTCGGGGGGTTGTTTGATATCAGAGCTGCGTCTCGGTGCCGAGACACAGAAGTCTGAGATATCAAAGGTGATATCAGACCTACAGTATGTCTCGTTACATAGATTTGATATCACACGAGCAGAGCCACACCGCCATGCTAACATACAAAAGCTTTGCAGTAAATGGTCTATGGTCATTCTGAGCCAAAGTGTGTCAATGAACTATATATTATGTGTGTTAGTTTGTGTTATTGGCATATTATATGAAAAAAGGATAAAATGACCAATGGAAAAACAGAGAGGGAAGCATGAATTGATCGTGTGAACTTGTCTTTTCCAGGTATTATGAAGAGTTTGAGATTAATAAAAAGACGGGAGAATCAAATCTCACTCAGATCTACTTGGCGGTAAGTTTCTATTAGCTTGGATTCCACCATTGATGATGTCATTGGAAGATTAGAAGTTTCTGAACTGTCCATAGCCCTCCTGTGAGACACAGACTTGAGTAGAAAAAAATAGTGGTATTTTATCATGTACATTAGTGAGGACCTATTATATGAATATACGTTGAAAAGTGGTGAAGTGGTCCTTTAAGGTGATGGCTAATTAAGAGTTGTAATCCGATTAATCGATTAATCAGTTAAATAATCGGCAGATGAATCAATTATGAAAATAATTGTTAGTTGCCGCCCTAAACTAATCACATTTTGTCATTGCAAGTAGTTACTGTGTAACAATCAAAATGTGATCATTTCAAAGTGTGATGTCTTGGTAAATTTGAAACAGGAAGGAACTGCTGAAAAGCCTTAAAATCTACAGACTACGGAGAGTTTTGAACTATAAACAAAGTTTATTCTCTTTTTCTCCAATGATGCAGCACAGACTCAACTTCACACATTTTGTTCCTTTATGTTTTTTTTTTACCAGTTAAATGCTCATGTTTATACTGTGGAGATTCTCTCAAATGTTCATCATCGAAAGACTCACAAGACCTCATAGATAGTTTTTAAAAGGACTTAAGGGGTTAATGCTTTTAGGTAGCAATAGAAAACATTGCCAATACCATTTGGAGGATATCCAATAGGCGACATGTATACTGTGTGTAATTGTGTACTGTATGTTAAAGCTACCAGTGCATTTTTTGTGAGCCATTGTTGGTAATGAGCTAATGCTTTCCTTTGAGATCAGCTTAGTTCAGCTTGGTTTACCATAAGTGTGACAGATCTTGCATGTCTGTGTCCAATAGCGTTGCACCGTGCTGAATGGATGTTACATTGTTGTTGTTTTTTACATTGCAATTGCGAATTGAACTGCGCTCTCTACTTATGTATCTTTATATAGCATTTTTTATGCAGACTCTTTATTTCAATGTTGTTTTTGGCAGGCATCTATTATGAGTCATTTTGGACAAAAATGCTTAATTATCTTAATCACATCTTTTCTCTAGTTTTAGTTGTTGGAAACTCAGAGTTTTTAGTTGGCAGAAACTCAAAATCCTTTTCTCCCATTTTAGTACAAGAAATAGATTTAAACAATGATTTTGCATTAATTGAATTTAATTAAGTATATATTAAGTATATTAATATATTGTGTGTGTGTGTGTGTGTGTGTGTGTGTGTGTGTGTGTGTGTGTGTGTGTGTGTGTGTGTGTGTGTGTGTGTGTGTGTGTGTGTGTGTGTGTGTGTGTGTGTGTGTGTGTGTGTGTGTGTGTGTGTGTGTGTGTGTGTGTGTGTGTGTGTGTGTAGGATCTACTGTATGTGAAGGAGGCAGCACACCACACTGCATATTTAGGCATACCTGAACCTGTGGCTCAATATGGCAGTTTGTCATATCCAGTAGATCATTTGTGGCCAGTTATAATTTCCTGGGGTTTATCAAGACAGTAGTAGATAATAAAAAATAAGTTGCTTTAAAATGTTGTAAACAAACATGTAGGCCTACACAACCAGAACACAAACACTCCAGTTGTATAATGTAATATTGTATGAGCACACTCTACAGATTAGACTAAATAGCGATGTTACATAATTTCTTCCAACCTTTTTACAGGAGGGTCTCGACTTCATATTCCGCCAAACTCGTGCTCAGCGACCGTTCTTCCTGTACTGGGCAGCAGATGCCACCCACGCCCCCGTCTACGCCTCCAAGCCATTCCTGGGGAAGAGTCAGCGAGGCCGGTACGGTACAGGGCCGTAACTAAATTAAAGTGCTTATGCCCCCCTAAATCCCCACACTGCCCCACCAAACATGATGGCATGCAAGCAACCCAAATTTCAAAGATATTTCATATTAACCCTACCCTATAACTCCCAATGAGTGTATATACTAGTTTCCTGCCACTGGTTTTCACATTTTTTATTCATCAAATTATTCCCAATCAAATAGCGTTCATATTCTCTATGACCTATATGACTATAACCACTAGGTGACAGTAAGTGGCCAATCGCCTGGAGTGGCAAAGAAAAGAGAGAACAAAAGCTACTACTTCCGGGTAATATCTTTTCCTGGAATTTTCGTCTCAACCATAACAAGCCGGTTGGGTTTGATCGCTACGATCATTATCATAAATAACTCAAATCAGAACATATTGTCGCAGCGATTTCTGGATTATGATCAGCAATGGACATACAGCTTCATGCATGCTGCGTGACTTCAACAACAACTGATGGTATTATTGATGCTAATAATACCATCCTGTAACCGAATATGGCATGGGTGTAGCTTCCTAATGGTGTCGCTTTGCGCCACAGGCGATGAAGCCGCTGCATACAATTTTCAAAGCCTGCCCCTCCAATTAGGAAATATTACATCCGGGCAAGTACGGTACCATCCCACTCCCTGATTTGAAAATAATCTGCAAGCACATGTTATTAAGTGATGCATCCACACTAGTGATGGGAGATTAATCGACAGACATATCGGTATCGGACAATTTTAGTTGTTGATTAATTGGATTGCCTTTACACATAAACAAGCCTAAAGTAACAAGGGGGAAAATCATTTATTTATTCATTTTTTATTTTTATTTTCAGTCTTTCATATCATATAGGAGCTCGATGTCATCAATGCACGGTGCTTCGTATAATCCCTCCTCTCCGCCGGTCTTCGGCTCCAAATTTGCATTTGCGGGTCCATTTGGTTTCATTTTCACACTCTCAAGAGTTAAAATATTCATCATGTGGATTAGCCCAAGTCTACACAACTAGAGAATTTAGAAGATTAATGGACATTTTGATCTGTATGTTTGACTGTTTTGTTTTCTCCGAAATCCAGCCTGGAATTGTGGACAAAAGCAAAAAATAAATCTTTAGTTTTGGGGTCTGTGGGGCTAAAATGTCATCAAATGGTGGTCCGTGGCTCAAATGATGAAGAAATAGTGGGCCCTGGTATGAAAAAGGTTGAAACCCCCTGTCTTAGAGTATATTGTTTATTGCTTCACAACAAGGCATGGCTTGTAGAGATCGGACATTCCTGGAATGAGTATCGCTGCTAAACGAGTGGGTTGCACCCTCAAAAAACAAAAACAAATGAAATGTTGTTCTGTTGACATTCACTGTTGTTTTGAACTTCAAATGCTGGCAGGTGTGTGACAGTCATAGGTGTGTACCACTCAGTCGTAGGTGTGTGCCAGGCACCTAAGCATGGGTCCTGTCACATTCTTGACTTTGTTTATGCTGTTTATGACCATGTGTTCGGAATCTGCGTCAAAGCAAGCTTGAATTTGCTATTTTGGGAAGGTTTGGGAGGGTGCAGCCCCAGACATTTAGCAGTGTTACTCATTCCAGGGATGTCCGATCTCTTCACCCCATACCCTGTTGTAAAGGTGACAAACATGCAAAACAATCCAAATTTCAAAGATATTTCAAATTAAAGTGCTTATATTTAAAATGATTTGAAACAATACTACTACTACTACTTCTAACTACAGCTGTGTCACCGCTATACCAACAGCATTTCAACATTCAAAGCAGAAAAATCCATGAGTCAGTCCGCTTTACGTATGCTTTGCGTCTGTTGCAACTTCAACAACTGATGGTATCATGATGCTTACATGCCTAATAAAAGTCCTGTAACCTGGAAATAGTATGTTTGGGACGCGGTATAGGAAAATGAAGCCGCACCCATGCCATTTTCGGCTTTCGCTTTAACTATTGAAAAATAGCAGATCTACAAGCTCATATCGCGCCACCGAGTGGCGCGATACGAGCTTGTAGGTCTGCTATTTTTGGAAAATCCTTAAAACATGGTGCAAATCTTTGAATATTATTTTCTGTTGGAGCAAACGTTATTAACTCCAATCTTTGTTTCTGGGAGGTCCCTCCATGGGATATTTTCAGATGGGGGGGGGGGGGGTCCTCCACAGCCTGCCAAACACAGACAATTCTAGGGGTCTTTGGCATGAAATATTTTGAGCATCACTGACGCAGAAATATGTTTTTTTTTTTTTTTTCCTTTTTTTTTTTTTTTAGAAAAACTAGAATCTAGTGCTAGAAACTACAATCTAGGGCCAGAAACTAGATTCTAGTGTCAGAAAGTACAATCTAATGCCAGGACAAAAATGGGTTAAGGTGGAGAAAACAAATCCCAAAGTTAGGTGTCTGAACTCAGCGGATTGGCCATCTGGAGTACAGGGAGTTTTCCCGGTGGCCTGCGCCACCTAGTGGCCTGGACAGTTTTTTTTTTTTTTTTTGAAAAGTCCAGGGCAGGCCAGGGCGCCAGGCCCAGGCCAGGCAAACTAGTGTTTCTATCCTTCAAAAAAGAAAAGGTGTCCTACACCAGAGCCTTCAATAGGACAGTTGCCATATTCACGTTCACTCCTGTGCGCCAGGGCGCTAGCGCTGCTGGAGGCAGTGTTGCCAACTGCCAAGATCCAAAATGCACTAGTGGCACTTCCAGAATGCGCTAGATGCTCGCCTGGAACATACAGATCAAAATGACCATTAATCTTCTACATTCTCTAGTTGTGTAGACTAAGTTGGGCTAATTCACATGATGAATATTTTAACTCTTGAGGGTGTAAAAATGAAACCAAATGAACCCGCAAGGGTCCATTTGGTTTCATTTTTACGCTCTCAAAGAATTACATCTGGTTAACCAGCTGCCCCCCCAGGGTGGCCTGGGAAAAGCAAAATTGTCCCGGTGGGAAAATACGTGCCAATCCGCCCCTGTCTGAACTTATGTGATGTTGTTGTAGGTATGGTGACGCGGTGATGGAGCTGGACCACAGCGTTGGTCAGATGCTGGCGCTGCTGCAGGCTCTGAGCATCCATCACAACACCTTTGTCTTCTTCACTTCAGACAACGGAGCTGCTGTCATGTCTGGCCCAAATGAGAGTAAGTAGATATGCAGACGACTGACTTTACACAGCAAAAAAAAAACAGAATGTTAATTCACTACTCTGAAAGCCCATTCGCACACTTAACTAGAAATGCTGCCAATTTACTGCCGTATTTAATTTTGACTTATCTCCCTTTTGCCTTCCCTCCTGCCTATGCTGGCAGTTTGTTAATTTATTTCCCAGCATTGTAATGGTGTTCGTGTGTAAACACGACTTGGATAGTGTAATTTTGGATTGGATTGGTGGTGCGTGCTCATTCCGTGCGTGCGTGCCTGCGCGCACACACACACACACACACACACACACACACACACACACACACACACACACACACACACACACACACACACACAGATACATTTCGTCGACTAAGACTAGACTAAAAAAATGAATTTCAGAAGACTAAATGGGACTAAAAGACTAAGGGCTCCATTTTCGTCACCGCTAAACCCCTTATCCCTTAACTTCTTTGCCTTTTTAAACTATAAAAAAGAACATTTTTCAAGAGTTTGAATGGCCAGTCTACAAGCTCACGATGTATCAATAGATTGCCACATTGAACTATTCCAAAAAGTTTTTCAAAATGGAAAAAAAAAATGATAAGGGGTTTAGGATAAGGTGTTTAGATGGTAACAAAAATAGAGCCCTAAATATGTCTTATTGAAAAGACTAAGAGGAAATCAAAATATTCTCAAAAGAACAACAACACTGGTGTGTGTCTCTCTGTCCAGGTGGCAGTAACGGGCCGTTTCTTTGTGGAAAGGAAACAACGTTTGAAGGCGGTATGAGGGAGCCTGCCATCGCCTGGTGGCCTGGACACATTCCAGGAGGAACGGTGAGCAGACGCGTGAGGGTCCGTTTGGTTTCATTTTACGCTCGCAAGAGTTACAGATCTACGTATAAGGGTCCATTCGGTTACCAGCTGTCCATCATTTAGCTGAGGACCACCTGGAATCCTCCTAGGGACCACTGGTTGAAAACCACTGATCTAAACCCAGGTACCACTCCCATTAGCATGCACACACACTCCATCCATGGTGTTCCTGTCAACAGGCCAGTGGAACTTGGTAATTGTGCTGCCGCTAAGGCTAAAAGCAGTAATTATTATATCACTAATCCTCTCCCTGGCTCTTTTTTTTGCATTTCTGCATTTCTGTATCATCATCTATACAGTGGTTTTCCCAAAGTGGGGTCCGGGGACCCCTAGGAGGTACTTGAGGGAGTTCCAAAGGTGTACCTAACTAAATTAGAGACAAAATGGCCCCACATACGTTTGGAAACCTGACTTGGGAATTATTATCTCCCCCTTTTTAATAATACCAAGTTGGTATTGTATCTTGTATCGTTTTAATCACTGATTGGTGTGTAGAGTCCGATCACTGCCTTGTTTAAAGGTGACTAATCAACGATTAAGTAAGTGATAACACCAGACGAGGCGGTGATTGGTTTCCTAATAACTCCGGTCAGTTATTAGGAAACAACTCACCGGTTCGAAGGGTGTTATCCCTTAATAACAAATAATTGACTGCTTTCTTTTTTAATCTGCAGTCGTGTTGGCTGCGTTTGTCCACACAAGGAGGTCTGTTGTTGAGCGGAGTGGTCCGTGGTTGTGACATATGTGACCTCTCAGGTGACCATAACGCTGACATCTAATTACGGAATGCCTTTAAATGCTGTACAACGGCCTCCAAATATGTGAAAAAAAATATATGTAAAAAAAAAGCCACACGGTGGCGCTAGAGAAAGTATATTCTGTGCGTGCCTTGCTGCTCTCCTCTGCCTCCTTTAGTGTTCAGTGCTCTGGGAAACGTATCATACCTACGTCACTTTTAGGGCAGTGACGTAGGTATGATACGGTCTGGAACCCCCTCCTCTGGTGTTCCACTACAGTATGCACCGAGTTAGGGCAGTGACGTAGGTATGATACGGTCTGGAACCCCCTCCTCTGGTGTTTCACTACAGTATGCACTGAGTTAGGGCAGTGACGTAGGTATGATACAGTCTGGAACCCCCTCCTCTGGTGTTCCACTACAGTATGCACCGAGTTAGGGCAGTGACGTAGGTATGATACAGTCTGGAACCCCCTCCTCTGGTGTTCCACTACAGTAACTGTGCACTGAGTCTGAGACCCGGGCACAGAAGCACAGATGCACGATAGTATAACCATACAGATGAGGTTTAATTTCGGCAAAGTATCCCTTTAAGGTGGAGAAAATAATTCCCAGTTAGGTTTCCAAACTTGCGCCTCACTCACTCACTCACTCACTCACTCACTCACTCACTCACTCACTCACTCACTCACTCACTCACTCACTCACTCACTCACTCACTCACTCACTCACTCACTCACTCACAGACTAGGCATAATGTATAAAGTGTGTGTGTGTGTGTGTGTGTGTGTGTGTGTGTGTGTGTGTGTGTGTGTGTGTGTGTGTGTGTGTGTGTGTGTGTGTGCGTGCGTGCGTGCGTGCGTAGTGCAGGACCCATCCTCCTCTCTCTCCCAAACCCCCCACCCTGATCTTCTAAGCCTGTGCGGCTCCGCAAATGACTTTTAATTGTATTAGGGGCAGCTGTGACACGGGGCTGTGACGGCGAGGAGGAGGATGGGGGGTTTGTGGTGGCGACAGGGGTAGAGCGGAGCGGAGCAGTAGCAGAGGCTCCGGCTCTCGCGCGGTGCGGCGGGAGCAGCGGTAAAGCCTGGCCCCCAGCTCATCTCACAGGGGTGTGCTGGGGCCTGATAGCGCTGCGGAGTGGCGAGGGAGAGGGGGATTGGGAGCGTCTTAAGCGGCTAATCTGTTTGTGTGTTTGCTGAGGTTTGGATTGAGCCGTAATGAGGACTTCAGTATCTGAATATGCCAGGCGCTCGGGATAAAGGGAAAGAGGGGGTGGGTGGGGGTAGGAGGGGATGGGGATGGATTGGGGGGAGGGGGGGGGGTGTGCAAGGAAGGAGCAAGCAAAAAAAAGGTTGACTGGTTAAAATAGAGTGGGGGGAAAAAAGCTGGCGCCGTACCTAACCGCCAGGAACGTTTGGCAGTGTGAACAGACGCGGCTGCTGTGAATGAAATGGCTATGGAGTCGATGAGCATCATACAACGATCCCTGTATGTACTGTATGTTCTGTAATGTATGGGTGCGTGTGTTGCTGTTATGAGGAGGATGAGGAGGAGGAGGTTTGGCGTCTTTGGGGAGAAAGGAGGTCCACAAAAGTCCTCCACCTCCCCTGAAGCTCTCTGACGCTGCAATGTTGACAAAGCTGCTTTGCTGGCTGGCTGGCCGCTGCCGGCGCAGCACAGCGCAGAACAGCGCAGCACAGCGCAGCGCAGAACAGCGCAGCACAGCGCAGCGCTCCCAGCAGTGCAACAACTGTGCCCCGGCAGTGTTGCCAACTGCCAAAGTCAAAAATGCTCTCGTGGTACTTCCAAAATGCACTACAATGCGCTAGATGCTTGCCTGGAAGGTGTGTCGCCTTGGGCTAATTCACAGGATGAATATATTTAACTCTTGAGAGTGTAAAAATGAAACCAAATGGACCCGCAAGGGTCCCTTTGGTTTCATTTTTACGCTCGCAAAGAGTTACATCTGGCTAACCAACTGACCAACTGGAAAAATTGTGAAAAAAAGAGGGTTTTATCTCTGGCGCCTGTCAATCAATTTCGCCCCAACTCACCAGCAAAAAAAATAGCACTAGATTTTCCACCAGGAGTTTTTCCACTAATTTTGGTGCTAGGGAGGTCTGAAAAAGCGCTAAATATAGCGACAAATACGCCAAGTTGGCAACACTGAACCCCAGCGTTTTTTTTTTTTATCTGTTGCTCCGCTGCTTTGGGAGGCGCAGCCGAGTTTTCCCCTCCTCTCTGTTGCTTTTATACTGCGCTGCTGCGAGAAGAAAATCGCTGTTGATCTACACGTTGGGAATGTCCGTATTAAGCCCCTCTTTCGAAATAAAGCGCCCGCACACAATGAAACGGCCTCGCGTGAAGCCTTTTGTTACGCGTGGCTAGCCCTTCTGGCTGTGTTAACCGTGGCGCTACGTCTGAATTAGTGGCCTCCATTCAAAAGCCCTTTATAGAGTATTAAGATGGGAACGGATAAGGTGTCAAGGGTGTTTAC
>CM076966.1:56508226-56515726 GCA_039105355.1 Benthosema pterotum | reverse complement strand
GTGAACAGGGCCAGGTTTCTCATGGCGTTCATAAGGCTCGCCACCACCAGCGAGAAACTCTCCACGGTCGCGGTGCGTCAAAACATAATCGTCAGCTAACGCTGCTGCGTCAGTTACGTTACGCGCCTTCTGCTCACAGATGTACGTCGCCACACGAGCAGGCACAGAATTTTTAAACTGCTCCAAAACCATCAAATCACATAGCTCTTCAAAATCTGTCACCTGTGAGGCGCTACGCCAACGATTAAAACTGGTAGTCAAATCACGTGCAAACTCCAAATGACTCTGCTTGTCATGTTTTTTACCAAACCTAAAGCGCTGTCTATGCGCCTCTGGGACACACTCGAACGATTTTAGCACCGCGGCCTTAACGAGAGAATACTTTTGGCTGTCAGCGACGCTCATAGCTGAATAAACCTCTTGTGCCCTGCCAGTTAGAACACACTGCAACATCAACGTGCGTGCTGAGTCAGGCCATCTACGCATGTCGGCCACCCGCTCAAACATAGCAAAGAATGCCTCCGGATCACGTTCATTAAACTGTGGGACCAGTCGCAAATTGCCATTTATGTCAAACCCCCCGGTGGACTCTGCAGATTCTGTGGTGGACACTTGTGCGGCAGCTGCAATCTTACCATCCCTTATCAAGTCCAGCCTGTTTTGCTCCACTTGCCATTTGGCTTGTTCAGTGTCATGTTTAAGTTTCTCTATGGCATACTGTGCATCTAGTCTAGCTTTTTCTTGTTCTGCCTGTGCATCTAGCCTAGCTCTTTCCTGTTCAGCTTGCAACTTAGCCTGCAACATAATCAGCTCCTTTTGTTGTTCAAAGGTTAATGCTGAACCTGACATAACCGAATGTACCGCCGGTGCGGTGCTTAACGGGGACGGAGAAGAGACCACCTTCTCTGGCTCTTCAAACTCAAATAACTGCTGCCTCAGCACTGCCAATATGGAATCCTTTGTCTTTTTAACATTTGAATCAAGTTTAATTCTATAATGGTCTGCTATTTTCATCAACTGATCTTTGGTGCATTGCAATAACAGGTCCTCTGACGGACAGGCGGTAAATGCCTCGATGGTAACCATCCTGGCTGTGTGCTCTCAGAAAGTTCCCTAGCTGGTTCAAACAAAAACAAAACTATGAGTGCCCCTCTACCTAACTAATCCCCAGGCTAAGCTCCACCCGTCTTCATGCCGGTTTGCGGTAGGTATTTAAGCACTGAAGGCCACCGCAAAGGCCTAGCTCATACCAAGAGGCAGTGAAAGCAACCAAAACAAGTTGGCGACCTGCATGCACCCCTTAGCTGTGCCCCCGAGACAGACGTGCGTACGCACATCTGCCTACAGCCGCACCTAGCACCTAAACCACCCCCCGGCCTAGACCCCGCGAGCTATTTAACCCCAAGCTAAGCGCACCTACCAGGGACACTCATATAAAACAAAAAGAAAAAAAACCAGCAAGGCACACTAAATGTACTGTATACAAATATACTATTTCAAGAATACTTATATTTATATTTCGAATTATAGATTTCCTTAACAGCACACTAACCAGGACAAATCCTCTCCACTAGCACAAACTTAATCAAAAGTAGTTCAAAATAACCAAACTTTTAAAGCGAACAAACTAAACTCAAATTACTGCATCTCCCAAAATCTAAGTACAAGCATGTCCGCTGAAGTAAACTTTGCTCTGTACTCACCGGACTGAAAAGTGGACCAAATGCATGTACCAGGAACCCCCCGGAATGGTTCAACTGACGTCACTTAATTCACCAAACTACGGCGCCAACAAGCAGTTAATCAAGACTAATTTGCTAATTGAATACCGCAGTGCAAACAAGGTAGACAAAAGGCAGAAGGGCGAGGCACTTGACTCTCCAAACTTACTGCTTAAGTCTTTTTAAATTTAAACGGACTAAGCCCCCATTTGTTACGTACTGGCCTAGGGGTGCCAGCACACAACAAAAATCAGGGGAGACACAGTATCAAAAATTAACTTAAATTTATTATAGAATTAAGTAGTTAATCAAAATGTAAATAAATCAATCAAAAAACAAAGATGAGGTGTGAGAGTCAGTAAGTCAGTAGTGTAGTGCGTGTGTGGATGTGTGGAGTATGTGTGTGCATGTTGGATGTATCAAACAAAATAAGGCATAGTGGAGGAGAACAAAAGAGGAGCTGCAAACAGAAGAGAACTGGGGACAGGACTGAGGAGAGAGACTTAAATAGGGTGGGTGTGGCCGCCGGGCCCAGGTGGCCACACTTTGCCAATCAATTCATTTGAGTAGTTGGAGCTCTGCTCCCCAGTCCTGTGGGGCAAAAAGAAAAAGGGGACAGATTAGGGCAAAGCAAAGAAAACAACCAAAACTAAACCCAAACCAAACTATACAGTATACTATACCCCAGACCAATATTATACCCATTACTATAAGATACTATATAATATATTAAACCCCAATAGGAAATACAATAAATACTATACTCTACCCAGGGAACCGTCACAGCTCTCAACAGTTACATCTGGTTAACCAACTTTCCATCATTTACCCGGGACCACCATTTACCTGGAAAGCTGTTTTGTTAAGGGACAAAACGTGTTTGTCTTACTAAGAAAACAGCATGTAGTCTAGGAAGTAGAGTCTGTGACATCAGAGTGGTCAGTGTACTGGCCCTTGAGCAAGACTGTGGACCTGCACATCGGTAGCAAATAGACCAGGGGTGGGCAATTATTTTTCCCAAGGGGCCAAATGAGATGCATAAAATATTGTGGAGGGCCAAGACTAAAGGCTGAACTAATGTCTGTGTAATATTAATTTCATTTCAAGATAAAAGTAAGAGTGAGACCAACCATTTTGACACCAGGGCCCACTATTTATTGAGTATTTGAGCCACAAAGGACCACCACCATTTGATGACATCTACACAGTACATGGAATTGGTAGCGCAACTCTACTAATTTCACAGCGTTTACGGGATGAGTGTTGCTGTGAGCATTGCAAAAGCATATTGAAGACATACTGCCCTGAATTGGTTCTGTGAACGGACACAAAGGAAATTGAAATGACCGTATATAATGCAGATACTGGATAACATCTGTAGTATTGTGTGCGTACAGATCTGGCCCAGAATACCGTAAGGGGAATTCCACCCATTTTCAAAAAAATCCTGAGAGGATACCATTCCATTTGTACCCTCTCAGGAAAAAGGTCTGAAAGAAAAATCATTAACATGGTGAAATGCTGTACATCTTGATGATGTCATCAGATGTATTTCACCATGTTAATGATTTTTTCAGACCTAGTTGACGGGAACACCAATAGGGGTTCTGTACAGTATGTACAGTATCAAAAAATGTCACAAATTTGATGGTGTTACACAATAATTTGAAGTTTTTCAATACACTTAGGTTAGTATTTCAAAGACATTTTTAGAATCGGGATAGTCTGGGTTAATGACGTATTAAAGTGATGAAAATGGGCAGAGTTCCCCTTTAGCTATAGCTTTATTATCTCAATTGGTGTTGACGTCCTGGAAATGTCAGAGTCACTGGAGTTGGACGTTCAAGACTAGTCCAGATCGCAGTCCATCTGGAGATGATGATCTTATCATCCTAACATTGTGTGATAATCATTTACAGAATGAAATAGTAAAGCGTATTCTGGGACAGATGTAAGTTAGTTAATCTGACTCTCTCTGAATCATCCAGATATTTTGTGCCAGATTTGGCTAGTCTTGGATTGCCTTGATCTGGAACACAATTAAGATGTCACTAATTAGTCACGGTCCTGATGGGGTCTGTGTGTGTGTATGTGTGCCCGTCCGTCCGTCCGTCCGTCCGTCCGTCCGTCCATCCGAAGTGGCGTTTCTAAGCAATTTGGAGCCCCAGGCAAGATTTTCCCTGGCACAGTAAAATGGCGGGCCCCCAAGGGATAAAAATATTAACTATTTTTAAACTAAGGGCATACAACATACGGTATGTGTTTTAAAAGTTTGATTCTAGTTATAGAGGACAAGTATAATGTCCTGTATAACTGGTGCCCCAGGCAGCTGCCTAGTCTGCCTAATGACAGACACCTCCGTGTGTGTGTGGCCTGTTTTTCTCTGATGTATCGTCTCTCTGTCCATACTGCAGGTGAGCCAGCAGCTGTCCAGTGTGATGGATCTGTACATCACGTCTCTAGCTCTGGCCGGTCTGGAACCACCGCAGCACAGAGCCATGGACGGCCTTGACCTTTCACCTGTGCTGTTCACCCACCCAGACACCCTCCAGCACTCTCAACCCTCTGAGCTCTCTGACAGGTGGGAACAAATAAACTACTGTGTTCAGAGGAATCTTACTTTTAAAACACTTATAATATGTTCTTTAGTTTTAAAAACTTCATAATTTTTATCCCTTGGGCAGCGCCATTTTACTGTGCCTGTCATGGGTATTAAACTGACTCCACCATCTGGGGGCAGCAGTGCGTTCCTTCTACTGCTCCCATCTGGAAACACTGGGGCAGACCCAATGCACTCCCATCTGGAAACACTGGGGCAGACCCAATGCACTCCCATCTGGAAACACTGGGGCAGACCCAATGCACTCCCATCTGGAAACACTGGGGCAGACCCAATGCACTCCCATCTGGAAACACTGGGGCAGACCCAATGCACTCCCATCTGGAAACACTGGGGCAGACCCAATGCACTCCCATCTGGAAACACTGGGGCAGACCCAATGCACTCCCATCTGGAAACACTGGGGCAGACCCAATGCACTCCCATCTGGAAACACTGGGGCAGACCCAATGCACTCCGGTCAAAATCTGATCGGAGCTATCTGCATCCGTACGCGGCTGCTAGAGGCGGGATCAACGTGAGACTGATGATATATCAAAGCTGTGCGAATATACAATGGTACTACAACACCAAATTATTTTGGATAAATCATATTTTTGTTCTGCTGTTGGTCCACACAGTTTCTGTTTGAGAGCGCCCAGATCAAGGTAGGAGGAGAGAACTTGTGAACTCAGTACTACCGCAATCTGGCGGAGGTATGTCGTCACAGGAGATTATCCCCCTTTACCAAATGTACCCGTGGCACGCAAAATCTTGCCTGGGGCTCCAAATTGCTTAGAAACGCCCCTGACTGTACTTTTGTGGGATGCTAGTAGTAATCGCAGGGAGAGAAACAGTGTTTGCCTTGGCCAAACATTGCAGTGGGTTTTTAACTATATTTATTTAGGTAGTATTTGAGCCATGGACCATTTGACTCCATTTTCGTCACACGCTAAACGCCCTAACTTCTTTGCTTTTTTGACTATTTTGAAAAATGTTCAACTAGCCAATCTACATTGACAAGTTGAAAAATAGTGAAAGCCGTGGCACGGGCACGTCTTCATGCTGAACACAAGGATTACGTATGTGTCTATGCCACGTCTTTCACACTATAAATAAACCCTTATTTTGAAGCACCAGATCGCATCATTTCTGGTTTTCTGGTCCAGGAAGTGGCACAGAAAAAAATAAAAATAAAACTCTTCCACCATTACACACCCACAGGAGAGATGCTAGGATGTTATTATGCCAAAATTAATCATATTGAAGTTAAGTGGCCATTGATTGCCACAATAGGCTCAGATATGGACCTAAATACACCCCCTGTCACCTAATTATGCACCCCCCGCGGAAATCCCGCGAAAATCTCACGGGACCGCGCAATTTCAAATCTCGACTGTGCAAAGGTGGATTAATCTCGTCTATACGTTCCTGGCACTTAAACTGTTAAATTGTTGTATTAAAAACAAAACAGTTGTTTGGCTTTAGCTTTTGTTCCTGCATGGGTGGTCGTCGTCTTTTTCATCCTCTTCGTCTTCACTCTCTTTATGCTGAACAGGCCCATCTTTTATTACCGTGGCAACGAGATGATGGCGGTGAGGCTGGGATCCTACAAGGCACACTACTGGACGTGGAGTAACTCGTGGGAGGAGTTTAACAAGGTGATGATGGCGCCTCTTTGACCAACAGAGCTTCTCCTCACTTCATTTGCTATATCCTCACTCTTTGTTTTTCCCTAATCTTTCTCAAACACACGCACACACACACAAACACGCTTTCACTGTTGCCGTTATCTGAAAAATAGCTTGTTGTTTGACTGCCTTTGTACATGAGAGGGTAATGAATATTAATGAAGAGACCCCACTTTAGCAAACTGGTATCATTTATCAGCCTGTTGCTGATTTGCATCCAGTAAGAGAATGTCATTCACTGGCGTTCCTCTCTGTAACATACACTTGTCCCTCCTTTTGAACATACAAGTAGTCTTACTTGCACCCACCTTTCTGCCTGACTTACATAGTAAGTGGCTCACTGTGACGGGAGCACGGTGGAACAGTGGTAAGTGCTGTCGCGCCCCACTGCTAGAAGGTCCTGGGTTCGATTCCCGCTAGGGGTGCTGGCAGCACGTCTCCTTCTCCACAACATTGATGCCCATACCCGAGACAGGCGTTTGCATGTTCTCTCCGTGTGCGCTAGGGTAGATACCCTGACATGTTCTCCCCGTGTTCCCTAGGGTTGGTACCCTCACATGTTCTCTCCGTGTGCGCTAGGGTAGATAGCCTGACATGTTCTGCCCGTGTCCCCTCGGGTTGGTACCCTCACATGTTCTCTCCGTGTGCGCTAGGGTAGATACCCTCACATGTTCCCCCGTGTCCCCTAGGGTAGATACCCTCACATGTTCTCCCCGTGTCCCCCAGGGTTGGTACCCTCACATGTTCTCTCCGTTCGGGCCAGGGTAGATACCCTCACATGTTCTCCCATGTTACTCCTAGGGTAAGGTAATTGTTGAGTATGGCCATGTAATGATCACAGGTGTGGTCTAAAAGTGTGAAAAATGGCTTTTTCAATCCACTGGGCAAAGGGTGTTTTTTTTTGAGAATGGCTAATTCCACTTTTACCTGCTCCTGTTTAGTTCTCTGAACTGTTAACTCATTTACTGCGAGCGTGTGTTTGTTGTTTTCTGCAATATGCCACGGCTCAAGCTAGTGCATTCGGTAAAAAAAACCCTTATTTTGAAGCGCCAGATCTCCTAAACAGGATGTGCGATGACGTCATGCTGTTTCTGGTGTCTTGACTAACCTGTCCTCTCACGATTTGAGTAAAAAGTTCCGGGTCAAAAGTCAGGAAGTGACGTCTAGCACTAGTGGATCTACCCGTGTACCACCTATTAACATAAATTCCTTCAATAATGGTATTCATCCCACGTGTGGAAATATTGAAAACCCGGCAAGGGAACCCTGATTGTTGCTACTCCGATCTGTCTAATACCCACAGGGGGGAAAGAAGAGGGTCTTCCCTTCATCTCCCCCTGTCCTGAAAATGACTTCTCCCGGCCCTGGGCTTCTGTGATTCCAGCAAAGGCAGTTTGTTTTATGCCCCATCGGTCGCTTAAATTGCTCTCTCCTTCAGGGCGGCTGAATCAATAGCAGCCTCCTTTATCAGCTCATGTGAACTGGAGTG
>CM076966.1:56450726-56503226 GCA_039105355.1 Benthosema pterotum | reverse complement strand
AGACTGGTTCTTTCGGCAGACTGCGCGGAGGAAACCCGCAGAGGTTCAACGGGCAGAACGGCGATGCCAGCAAGCTCTGTGGAGAGCTGCGGGCTGGATCCGTAAACAATAAATGGATCCAGGCCATCCACTGCACCTGGCTCCATCTCCAGCCGTCTTGACTCTGTCCTGCCACTGGACACAGGTGGACTCGGGCGAGAGAGTGAGGCTGGCGCTGCGCAACCCACCCTCACTTAAAATAAAAGCACTGCGCAAGTCAAGACTTCACACACACGCACACACACACACACTCACAAACCCCAAGTCCTGCGGCGACGAGTAAGTGACGAAGTGGCAGGTGTGGACTTCACTGGAAGCCATAGTCACAAACTTGCACGTAGGCGGCTCGGGCCATAGGGTCGCTGTCCAGTGACCGAGGCAGAACTGGACTTCGGCAGCCCCCCGAGCGACTAGGCAGCCCTATTTAGGATTGCACTGCCTACCTCCTTGGCATGAGGAACGGGCTAGAAAAGGTGCCCCAAAAATTGCCTGCCTTCCCCCTTTCCTGGCCAGCTAGCCGCGGCTGGCAGGAGTCCTATTACCAGCGGTAAGAAGCAAGGGAAAAGAATAAAGGTGACACCGATCACCCTTGGCGCATGGAATGTGCGCACACTCCTAGATAGGGCTGGAGCCTCCAGACCTGAGCGGAGAACTGCCCTGATCGCCAGAGAGCTGGACCGCTACCGTATCCAGATCGCTGCACTCAGCGAGACTCGACTCGCAGGCGAGGGACAGATGTCTGAGGTCGGTGCTGGCTATACGTTCTATTGGATAGGCCGCACTGAGGAAGAGCGACGCGAGGCAGGAGTCGGCTTTGCCATCAAATCCAACCTGGTCAGTAAGTTGGCTGCACCTCCCAAAGGTGTTAATGACCGCCTGATGACGCTGCGCCTACCTCTTCCGGGCAAAAACTTTGCCACACTCATCAGCTGTTATGCCCCTACAATGACAAACCCTGATGATGTGAAGGAGAAGTTTTATGAGGACCTGACGGCAACCATCACGGCAGTGCCCAAGGCAGACAAGCTTGTCATCCTTGGTGACTTCAACGCCAGGGTTGGCACTGACTATAAGTCATGGGAAGGAGTCCTCGGCAAAAACGGCATGGGCAGATGCAACAGCAATGGCACGCTGCTGCTGGAGACCTGTGCAGCACACGAACTCCTGATCACCAACTCGGTCTTCAGCCTTCCCAAGCGAAACAGGACCTCATGGATGCACCCCCGCTCGAAACACTGGCACCTATTGGACTATGTCATCGTCAGGCAACGAGACAGACAGGATGTCAGGGTTACAAAGGCGGTGTGCGGTGCTGAGTGCTGGACTGACCATAAACTCCTTGTCTCCAAGCTGAACATCAAGATCCACCCTCCCAGGAGGCCTCAAGGTTTCAAACCACCAAAGCGCCTGAATGTCTCTCGGCTCACCAACGCCTCTGTCAAGCAATCCCTGATCGAAGAGCTTGGCAGTAAGTTACGGGACCTGAGAACTTCAGGGAACGTGGAGGAGGACTGGGCTGCATTCAGAGACATCGTCCACACTGCTGCTCTGAAAGTGGTAGGACCTTCAACCCGCAGGCAACAGGACTGGTTTGATGAGAATGATGATAACATCAGAGACCTTCTTCATGAGAAGCACCGTCGGCACAGAGCCCACCTCAGTGACCCATCGTCCTCTCAAAAACAGTCAGCCCTCAAGAACATCAAAGCAACCATCCAGCGGGAGCTGCGCCAAATGCAGGAGGATTGGCTGAGAAGAAAAGCTGAAGAAATAGTCTGGTGGGATTTCAGAAAAAAGGCCTCCTATAAGAGGTTAGGGGCATTTGGGGGTAAAAGTGGGGAACCAGTCCATTTTACACAATTCAAGGGTGCTGAATCCAAAAAAAATGGTTCCCAAGCAAAATTTTGAGTCCTTACCCCCCAAATCCAAGATTTTGGGGGGTAACCAAAGGTTTTTCAGACATAACTTGAAATGCATTGATTTTATGCCCCATAAGTGTATTGAACGTTAATATAAAGTTGGGCATTACGGACGATTTGGTACCAAGTACATGTCAGTACCTCCTACGGTTCTTGAGATACAGCATTTAGGTACTTTCACAGATTGAGGAGAGCAGGACATCTGTAACACTGATTCTTAAGTCCACCAAATGGTGATACAGGCGTGAAAATTGGTACACACACTCCTCAAACCCAACTATTTCCAAAAATACTGCGTGTCCTGCAAAATTCCAAGATGGCAGCCACCAAAATCCAAGATGTCCGTCCAAAAATGTGGTTTTTCATTAATAACTCGAAATATGAAGATTTTAAGCCCCATACATGTATTGAACATTAATATAAAGTTGGGCATTACGGACATTTTGATACCAAGTACATGTCTGTATGTACTACGGTTCTTGAGTTACAACATATCGGTAGTGATGAGGAACCATAATGGTAACATTTTGGCACGTTTGACTCTTTTACTCAAAGATCCCTTTATCATCATGTCAACCATTTTCAGGAAACGGACCTACATCTGTCCGCTATCATAAACCACTTCAAGTTTTTTAATTGATGAAACGGGTCGGGAGTTATTAAACCGAACGTGAATGCTGTTTTAGTGTTAAATTTGCTGCGTATATTTTGCAAAGATAAGCCACCCAGAAATGTCTGTCTGTGCATCACACTGAGGCTGTCCTTCACAATAAGAGTACATGTGAACCGGACGCACCAAGTGTAGCATGTGCCATATAGTAATGGAATAATATGCTGTAAGTAAGCATGCTGTGTAATAGGTTAATAGGCTAATACGTGTAATAGCATACTATATGTACAATAGGCCAATAGTGTAATAGTGCAATAGTGTAATGTGCAATAGGCTAATAGTGTATTATATACAATAACGTCATAGCGTAATAAGTACAGTAGGCTAATATGTGTAATAGTGTAATACATGGAATAGTGTCATAGGCTAATATGTGTAATAGTGCAATACATGTGCATTTGGGTGAAAGTGTAATATATGCAATAGTGTAATAGGGCTAATAGTGTAATAGTGTAATATATGTGCAATAGGCTAACAGTGTATTATATACAATAACGCCATAGTGTATTAAGTACAGCAGGCTAATATGTGTAATAGTGTAATAGATGGAATAGTGCCATAGGCTATAATAGTGCAATACATGTGCATTGGGGTGAAAGTGCAATATATGCAACAGTGTAATAGGGCTAATAGTGTAATAGTGTAATATATGTGCAATAGGCTAATAGTGTATTCATATACAATAATGTCATAGTGTAATAAGTACAGTAGGCTAATATGTGTAATAGTGTAATACATGGAATAGTGTCATAAGCTAATATGTGTAATAGTGCAATGCATGTGCATTAGGGTGATAGTGTAATATATGCAATAGTGTAATAGTGTAATATATGTGCAATAGGCTAATAGTGTATTATCTACAATGTCATATTGTAATAAGTACAGTAGGCTAATCATAGGGTAATATGTGTAATAGTGCAATATTTGTGCAATAGTGGTATAGTTTAATTACACTATTACACATATTGCTCTAGAACACAATTACATATATTACAACATTACCCTATTGTACATATATTACACTATTGCACTTATCCGCCTATTACACATATTACACATATTACACCACAACATTATTACACGTATTACCCTATTACACTATACCAATATTGCATATATTACACAATTACACTTATTAGCCTACTGTACTTATTTCACTATGACACTATTGTGTATAATACACTATTAGCCTGTTGCACATATATTACATTATTAGCCCTATTACACTATTGCATATATTACACTATCACCCTAATGCACACGTATTTCACTATTACACATATTAGCCTATGACATTATTCCATGTACTACACTATTACACATATTAGCCTACTGTACTTATTACACTATGACATTATTGTATATAATACACTATTAGCCTATTGCACATATATTACACTATTACACTATTATCCCTATTACACTATTGCATATATTACACTATTATCCTAATGCACATATATTGCACTATTACACATATTATCCTATGACACTTTTGCATATTACACTATTACCATATTGTACATATATTATGCTATTGCACGTATTAGCCTATTACACTATTACACTTATTAGCATATTATACCTTTACTGTATGACACATGCTACACTTGGTGCGTCCGGTTCACATTTACTCTTATTGTGAAGGACAGACTCAGTGTGATGATGCACAGACAGACATTTCTGGGTGGCTTATCTTTGCAAAATATACGCAGCAAATTTAACACTGAAACAGCATTCACGTTCGGTTTAATAACTCCCGACCCGTTTCATCAATTAAAAAACTTGAAGTGGTTTATGATAGCGGACACATGTAGGTCCGTTTCCTGAAAATGGTTGACATGATGATAAAGGGATCTTTGAGTAAAAGAGTCAAACGTGCCAAAATGTTACCATTATGGTTCCTCATCACTACCTATATGCTGTAACTCAAGAACCGTAGTACATACAGACATGTATGTGGTATCAAAATGTCCGTAATGCCCAACTTTATATTAACGTTCAATACGTGTATGGGACTTAAAATCTTCGTATTTCGAGTTATTAATGAAAAACCACATTTTTGGACGGACATCTTGGATTTTGGTGGCTGCCATCTTGGAATTTTGCAGGACATGCAGTACTTTTGGAAATAGTTGGGTTTGAGGAGTGTGTGTACCAATTTTCACGCCTGTATCACCATTTGGTGGACTTAAGAATCAGTGTTACAGATGTCCTGCTCTCCTCAATCTGTGAAAGTACCTAAATGCTGTATCTCAAGAACCGTAGGAGGTACAGACATGTACTTGGTACCAAATCGTCCGTAATGCCCAACTTTATATTAACGTTCAATACACTTATGGGGCGTAAAATCAATGCATTTCAAGTTATGTCTAAAAAACCTTTGGTTACCCCCCAAAATCTTGGATTTGGGGGGTAAGGACTCAAAAATTTGCTTGGGAACCATTTTTTTCGGATTCAGCACCCTTGAATTGTGTAAAATGGACTGGTTCCCCACTTTTACCCCCAAATGCCTCTAACAATCACTTTTATCACAAATCCCACTAGTCTAAAAGTCAGTCCTATGCAGACCAGAATGACAGCAAAAACTTCTACAGCTCCCTCAAAGCTATCTATGGTCCCACGACATCAGGATCAACCCCTCTCCTCAGTGCTGATGGCAGCAGTGTGGTCACAGACCGAGAGAAGGTCCTTGAGCGCTGGGCTGAGCACTTTAATGGTGTTCTCAACTGCCCCTCAGCCATCAATGACGAAGCCATTGCACGCCTTCCTCAGGTTCCAGTCAACAACGCCCTCGACGAGCCTCCAACGGAAACTGAGGTCATCAAAGCCATCAGAGGACTCCCAAATGGCAAATCACCTGGTGCTGATGCAATTCCAGCTGAAATCTACACAGCTGGTGGAGAAATTCTAGCGAAGAAGCTCACAGAGCAGTACTGCACCATGTGGAAAAATGGAATCTCCCCCAGGAGTTCAAAGATGCCTCCATCGTCCACCTTTACAAGCGAAAGGGCAACAGACAGGATTGCAACAACCATCGAGGCATTGCCTTGCTGTCTGTAGCAGGGAAGGTCCTGGCCAGAGTTCTGCTGAACCGCCTGACGGAGCACCTCGAACATCAAGCGCTCCTACCGGAGAGCCAGTGCGGATTTAGGCATGGCCGTGGTACAGTGGATATGATCTTTGCTGCTCGCCAACTCCAAGAGAAGTGCCGAGAGCAGAATGTCGGTCTATACTGCACCTTTGTAGATCTGACGAAGGCTTTCGACACTGTAAGCCGTGAGGGCCTTTGGAAGATCATGTCAAAGTTTGGCTGCCCAAGCATCTTCATCAACCTGGTCCGTGAATTCCACGATGGAATGCAGGCAAGGGTCCAAGACAACGGCTCTTGCTCTGAGCCCTTCCAAGTAGGAAATGGAGTCAAACAAGGCTGTGTTCTGGCACCAACTCTGTTCAGCATGATGTTCTCAGCCATGCTGACAGATGCCTTCCGGTCAAAGGACATCGGGATCGACCTGTGCTTCCGCACTGATGGAAAGCTGTTCAACCTGCGAAGACTCCAGGCGAAGACCAAAGTGCAGACGACCACTGTTCGTGACTTCCTCTTCGCGGATGACTGTGCATTAAATGCCTCAAACCAGCAGGAGATGCAACAGAGTATGGACAGCTTTGCTGCGGCATGCACAGACTTTGGTCTTACCATCAGCACCAAGAAGACAGAGGTGATGTACCAACCTGCTCCTGGCGCCCTGTATGTCGAGCCCCTCATCTGTGCAAATGGTGAACATCTCAAGGCTGCCGAAAAGTTTGTCTATCTAGGTAGCACCCTGTCGCGCATGGCCACCATTGATGAGGAAGTCCTCCACCGGATAGCCCATGGAAGCGCTGCCTTCGGTAGACTCCGCACCTCTGTGTGGGAACGCAGAGGGATTAGCCTACAGACTAAGCTAAAAGTCTACCGTGCTGTTGTCCTTCCGTCCCTGTTGTACGCATGTGAGACCTGGACTGTGTATAGCCGGCATGCAAAACAGCTCAATGGTTTCCACATGAGATGCCTCAGGAGGCTGCTCAACATCAAGTGGCAGGACAAGGTCCCAGACACTGAGGTCCTCCGCAGGGCCGAAATGGAGAGCATCTATGCCATCCTCAAGCGCTCCCAGCTGAGATGGGCTGGTCATGTTTGCCGCATGTCCGATGAACGCCTACCAAAAAGGCTGCTATATGGTGAACTAAAACGGGGCAAGCGATCACGTGGCGGCCAGCGGAAACGCTATAAGGACACCTTAAAGGCCAATATCAAGAGCTGTGGTCTGGACCCTGAGACCTGGGAGGCCGATGCCCTACACCGCTCCAACTGGCGCTCTGCAGTCAGACATGGAGTAGAGGAGTCTGAAAATCGCCGCATCCAGGAAGCTGAACTGAAGCGCCAACTCCGAAAGACCAGAACCAGTTCCTCCCTCTCATCCAGTCAGCCCCCTCACAACACATGCCCCCACTGCAATAGAACTTTCGGTGCACGGATCGGCCTCATCAGTCATCTTCGCACCCACAAGATGTGAAGTCAATTGGTCATCTTCGCTTGCGAAGGACGAACATGAGTATTCTATTAAAATATGAGACATTATAGTGAATTCCGAATATCGTCAAATACAGACATTATAGTGTATTCTATTAAAATATGAGCGATGCAGCTCACTTATTACAGTACTTAGGGTAGGTTTGCAACCCTCAGTTTTGTAAGAATACTACAACATAAATATTACAGAGAGAATTGTTTTAAAGCAGAATTCCACCCATTTTCAAGGCAACTGTACCTTAGATGTTGTTGGACATGATGAAAAAAAAAGTTCCCCCCCCCATTCTGTGTTTCCTAAAATGGAGGTCTGAAATAAATCATTAACATGGTAAACCACAACTTGACAACATCATCAAGTTGTGTTTGTCACATGTTTTTTCTTTTAGAACCTTTTTTCCGAGGGTGTACAAATGGAACCAAATGTCCATTTGGTTCCATTTGCACGCCCTCAGAAAAAAAAATGAAAATGGTTGGAATTCGCCTTTAACAGTTTTAGTGCCAAACCCGCCTTTCCTGCCTTTTTGTGGCCACTAGGGGGCGCCAAAGTATTTTTCTTTTAGGCGAGTGTCTAAAGCAGTGTTAAAATGTTCATCTGTGGCAAAAAAAATGTGATGAATCGAATTACAGCATAATAAAGAACCGCAATATAGATCGATTCAGAACCCTAAATATCAATATCGTATTATCGTATTGTGAAGTAAGTGAATCATCCCACCCCTATTCAGTGCCCTCCAAATCCCACACAGCCAATGTCGCTATGCCCTTTTTACTACTCTCTCCTTTCATTCATCCTTGTTAGTATTGTTAATTCTCCTTTTCTTTCTCAACTCAGCCCTTGTTAGGGCTCTCCGTTCTGTTCCTCTCACTGTGTCTCCAATCAGCACTCAGACATTTTAGCCCCACAGACCCCCAAAAACTAAAGATTTACTTTGCTTTTGTCCACAATTCCAGTGCTGGATTTAGGAAACAAAACAGTCAAACATACAGATCAAACTGACCATTAATCTTCTACATTCTCTAGTTGTGTAGACTTGGGGCTAATTCACGTGATGAATATTTCAACTCTTGAGAGTGTAAACATGAAACCAAATGGACCCGCAAGGGTCCATTTGGTTTCATCTTTACGCTCTCAAAGAGTTACATCTGGTTAACCAACTTTCCACCATTTAGCCTGGGGACCACCTGGAACCCTCTCAGGGATTACTAGTGGTCCACTGGCAGAAAACCACTGATATTACCTTTCATTGGGTGGGCATACAGGATGCACGTTTGGGTGGGCTGTGGGCCCCTGCCCCCCCCTCTAGATCCGGCCCTGCTAGCTGTGTGTGTGTGTGTGTGTGTGTGTGTGTGTGTGTGTGTGTGTGTGTGTGTGTGTGTGTGTGTGTGTGTGTGTGTGTGTGTGTGTGTGTGTGTGTTTTGGCCATGTGCTCCTCCAGTCCCCCAGCTGGACTTGGCTGCCTGGGCCGGCCATCATTAATCTTTGTCTCTACCTAAAGAGCCACTTAAGATGATGTAGAGCCCTGTCCGCACACATACCTTCACTACTGTGGCAGGGGCTGTGATACAGCAAAGAGAGCACACACACACACACACACACACACACACACACACACACACACACACACACACAGGGGCGGATTGGCCATCTGGAGTACAGGGAGTTTTCCCCGGGCCTGCACCACCTAGTGGCCTGGACAAGATCCAAAATGCACTAGTAGCACTTCCAAAATGCACTAGAATGCGCTAGATGCTAGCCTGGAACATACAGATCAAAATGACCATTAATCTTCTGCATTCTCTAGTTGTGTAGACTAAGTTGGGCTAATTCACATGATGAATATTTTAACTCTTGAGGGTGTAAAAATGAAACCAAAATGGACCCGCAAGGGTCCATTTGGTTTCATTTTTACGCTCTCAAAGAGTTACATCTGGTTAACCAGCTGCCCCACCCCCCAGGGTGGCCTGGCAAAGGCAAAATTGCCCCGGTGGGAAAATATGTGCCAATCCGCCCGTGCACACACACACACACACATGCACACGCACACACACACACATCCCGGCCAACCCTGCCCAGCCCCAGTCCTATCACCGAGTAGCACAGTATAGGCTCACGTTAAAAGTGCCTTAGTTGGAACAGAATGGCCGGTATTATTCAGATCATTACTCGAGCGGCGATCGGCTCGGTCAATTTGGGTCGTTTGCATGGCATGCAAACGACCCGAGTTTCAAAGATATTTCAAAATAAAGTGCTTATAATTAAAATGATTTGAAACACTACTACTACTGCTACTAACTAACTACAGTTTTGTCATCATTGAAAACAGAAAACTCTCTGAGTCAGACCTTTAGCTTTATGCATGCTGCGTGTCTGTTGCAACTTCAACAACAACTGATGTTATTATTGATGCTTTACTTGCCTAATAAAAGTAACTGAAAATGGTATGGGTGCGGCTTCATCGCCCTTCACCATTTTCTCCTGCCCCCCCCCCCCCCCTCCCCCAATTGGGAGATGTTACATCCGCCCCTGACTGCTCTGTACTGTACCTTGCTGGCTGCCTCCAAGGCAGGCTCATCTGTGGACCAATCAATAGTCTTCACTGAACTGCTCAATTTCCACTATGGGAGGGAGGGAGGGAGGGGGAGGGGGAGGGGGGGGGCAGGGCAGAGGTATTTGATTGTCTCTTCAATTCCCCAACCTTATGTCTGTCTCTCTCTCTCTCTCTCTCTCTCTCTCTCTCTCTCTCTCCTCTCTCTCTCTCTCTCTCTCTCTCTCTCTCTCTCTTCTCTCTCTCTCTCTCTCTCTCTCTCTCTCTCTCTGTCTCTCTCTCTCTCTCTGTCTCTCTCCCTTGTGTGTGTGTGTGTGTGTGTGTGTGTGTGTGTGTGTGTGTGTGTCTGCATGTGTGTGTGTGCGTGCGTTTTCCAGCAGTAGGGTTATGAATCAGTAATCAGAGTGGTGACACACCTGAGCAATGCCCCCCCACACCCCCCAGGGTGTCATACATTATAAATCAAAAGACTTAATTTGCATACAGCCTGGTTATTATTCTGTTTTTTTTTTTTTTTTTTTCACTAGAGTGAGCTAAGGGTTATAATCATGATAATGAGTGTTGCTGACTGTGGGCTTTTTCATTTATTTGTTTGGAGAGAGAGCATAGAGGGCAGGGACAGATATATTGTTAGTTTTTTTATTATTATTATTTGCAGGGTTTGCACAGTACGGGGATATTCAATGCACACACAAAAACATAAGTCTGCATTACGTTGCTGCGACCAGTGTTGTAGTGGGACTTTTAGAAGTGGGGGGACGCCTCTTAAAGGGGAATTCCACCCATTTTCATTTTTTTTTTCTGAGAGTGTACAAATGTGAACCAAATGGACCCTAGCGGGTCCATTTGGTTCCATTTGTACACTCTCAGAAAAAAGGAAAGTCATTAACATGGTGAAACACATCTTGATGATGTCATCAAGATGTATTTCCCCATGCTAATGATTTTTTTCAGACCTCCATTTCTAGGAAACACAGAGTGGGGGAACGTTTTTTTTATCATGTCCACACAACATCTCTAAGGTATATTAATGACATAGTAAAATATTGAAAATGAGTGGATTCCCCTTTAAGACACGTGCATGCACACTTTTGCATTTGCGTGCACCTGTGCAACACACACAGACATGCTATTATAGCAAATTGAGAAAGATTGTTTACAATGCCTAATTGTATTATAAAAGTAAATGACAAGACAAAAACATAGGCCTACTTTTGGCCCAAAAATATTTTAGATGTGAGAGAAGTGGGGGGACGACGTCCTCCCGCGTCCCCCCTCCACTACACCCCTGGCTGTGACCCTGTTGTACGCCGTGTCTAGTTCGCCGGGCAGTGGACGCTGCCTTGGATACTCGTCGTTCATCGTCGCGACTGCGTCCTTGTACACATCTCTTGTCATTTATCACAACGGAAATCACAACAATCAATAAGTAAACTCCAGATAGTGCACGGGAAATTATTCCATTTTGACCTGAGAACTGATTCTAACAAATCTCTCTCTGAATCCTGACAGTTTTCTGAAAGAAAAAAAAAGAAAACTCAATAGCTAAGGTACAACATTAAAGGTAATGGAGGCAACTTCAGTGTGTACAAACACTGTGTTTATAAACAGAATTGTTTAACAACAGAATCTAACTCCGCCTCACCTTCACTCTATTGGCTCCTTATGAATCTGATGGAGACTGCTGTGCTGTGATTGGCTAAAACACTGCCTCAGCCCACACATAACCCACCTCTTGTCCTGAGCCCCGATGAATGTTTTCATGATTTGTTGACAACAACAAAGTTCTGGACGGTCTGCAGGCCAAAGCAAGTGTCTTGTCTGCAGGGAAACAGCTGCAGCGTCAAAGTAGAAGCAACATAGAGGGGGGAAAAGGCAAAAAAATATATAGCTATAAATCTATTTTGATTTTTGCCTAAAAAGTTGCTTATATTACCTATAGGCGTTCATACCCAAAATGGCTTAGATATCCGTCATTCTTATCAAGATATCGTCTTTCCCACAGAATCACCTTTTTTTTTTCTTTTTGCGATTTCAGATAGCCACCCGGACAATCTTAATGTGATCCTCAGCTTTTTATTTTTTATTTTTTATCTTTCGTTCTGCGGGAAGTAATCCTGAGATAAGGAAGGTTGTCGGTGTTAATCTCATGAAAAATGTGGCGTGCAGAGAGAGAGAGGGAGACTGTAGGTATGTTTCCATAAGCCCTGTGTTTGTGCAAAAAAAAACGACTCTTGCGAATAGAACGTTGAATGGAAACACCTCAGAATGAAAATATGTTTCCGTTTGTGAAAAGATTTCTAATTGGAAAGCACTGGATGCGCATCATATCGCATTTGAACAGTTGGAAAAGAAAGAAATATCAACTGTCTACATCTACTGTCCCGGATTCCCCCGGTGAGAGCGTTGTTAAAGGGGAATTCCACCCATTTTCAAAATTTTCCTGAGAGGGTACAAATGTGAACCAAATGGACCCTAGCGGGTCCATTTGGTTCCATTTGTAGCCTCTCAGTAAAAAGTGGTCTGAAAGAAAAATCATGAACATGGTGAAATACATCTTGATGATGTCATCAGATGTATTTCACCATGTTAATGATTTTTTTCAGACCTCCATTTTTAGGAAATACAGAATTGGGGGAACTTTTTCATCATGTCCACACAACATCTCTAAGGTATACTAATGACATATTAAAATGTTGAAAATGGGTGGGGTTATTATTTTTTACAAAAGAGATGGACGAGGGACTGTGCACGCACAGCCCTTTTACCCAGTGTGTAAGACAACTGCCCCATACTCCAGACCATGAACGCAGCATTTACTATGGTGAAAGAAAGGCACATGCCAACCCCTTGTCCCCTTCCTCCCATGCTGCTTGGCACTGTTCAGGATAAATGCTTTCAAACTAAAATTTCAAACTAAAAATATACGTTAAATTACCATGCATCTCACGTTAAATTGTGACACCTATTGTGTATTTCTTGAATCAATTCTCAATCAATCGGCGGATAATTCGCTTTTCCTTTTTCGACTTAAAGTAATAAATAAAATAAATAAATTTAAAAATCATAGTCCTCCACCACCTTTCCTCCCTTTTTCCTTAATCAGAGGTCAGCTCAGCGAGGCTGTTCCTGATTGGCTAAGAAATAGTCCCGTCGGGAGATGATCTAATTAAAGGAAGACTTCATGCAAAACATAAAAACAATAGAACAATGTAATTATTATTTTGACCTTAAAATCCCCCCCCCCCCCCCCCCCCCCCCACACACACACACACAGAATGCAATTAACTCAATTAAAAATCTTCTGGACTTAGATGTTTAACCTTTGACCTTTAGCCTTTAACCCTAATAAAAGTAAGTAAAATGTTGTAGGCCAGTGGTTTTCAACCAGTGGTCCAGGGACCACCAATGGTCCTTGAGAGGATTCCAGGTGGTCCCAAGCTAAATGATGGAAAGTTGTTTAATTAACCAGGTGTAACTCTTTGTGAGCGTGAAAATGAAACCTCTCAACTAGTCCAAGTCTACACAACTAGAGTTTGACTGTTATGTTTCCCCAAATCCAGCCTGGAATTGTGGACGAAAGCAAAATAAATCTTTAGTCTTGGCGTCTGTGGGGCTAAAATGTCCTCAAACGGTGGTCCGTGGCTCAATTCTGAATAAATAGTGGGTCCTGGTATCGAAAAGGTTGAAAACCACTGTTGTGGGCCAGAGCAGGGGTTTTCAACAGGTGGTCCAGGGACCACCAGTGGTCCTTCAGAGGGTTCCAGGTGGTCCCCAGCTAAGTTATTTAACCAAATGTACCTCTTAAGAATGTAAAAATGAAACCAAACGGACCCTGGCGGGTCCGTTTGGTTTCACTTTTACACTCTCAAGAGTTAAAATATCCATCATTGTGAATTAGCCCCAAGTCTACACAACTAGAAGTCATGGACGGTCATGGACAGAAGCAAAAGAAATCTTTAGGTTTTGGTGGTCTGTGGGTCTAAAAAACATCCTCAAATGGTGGTCTGTGGCTCAAATGCTGAATAAATGGTGGGCCCTGGGATGAAAAAGGTTGAAAACCCCTGGGCCAGAGGAGTGAAGGCTATGAATACAGGAAGAGGAGCAGGTGCATGCCCCACTGCCCTGTGGGAGATCCACGGAGAGGGGGGGGGGGGCGTGTGCGTGTGGGTGTGTGTGTGTGTGTGTGTGTGTGTGTGGGGGGGGGGTTGCTGGACAGGGCCCGGGGTTATTACTCTAATTGACACTTCACCTCAACACACATGCACATGCTCCCCAGGGGCCAATCAGAGGGCTGGATTTGGTGGTGGTGGTGGGCGAGGGGAGGGTGGGGAGGCAGGGGAAGGGGAAGGGGCTGCTGGCACAGGTGCTGCTGCTGCTGCTGCTGCTGCTGCTGGTCGTGAGGAGTGGGTCTGGGGTGTAATTGCGTTGGCTGATATTTGTCTATCTGGGTGTCACGCCACCAGACGACACCCCCATCCACACACACGCACACGCACCACCACCATCACTGTCCAAACACACCAGTGTCGCCAACTTCCGAAATGCACTAGTGGCACCTCCAAAATGCACTATAACAGTGGTTTTCAACCTTTTTGACTTCAGGGACCTCCATTTATTCAGCATTGGAGCCACCGACCACGGACCTACATTTTCACACCAAAGACCTACAATTAGAAAATTCTTTTCGTTTTGTCCACAATTTCAGGCTGTATTTTGCCAACAAAACAGTGTAAACTTCTTAATTAAGTGGTGCTAATTCAGATGATAAAAATTTTAACTCTTGAGAGTGTAAAAATGAAACCAAATGGACCCGCAAGGGTCCATAACTGGTAAAACGTTGGTCAAAATAGCAATTTATTTACATTTTCTAAATGTGTAGATTATTGAAAATTAGGCAGTTGGATGTTTACATACAATTTAACACAATTTTACGCTTCTTGAGAGCGTAAAATGAAACCCGTATTGGGTCCATTTGGTTTCAATTTACAATCTCAAGAGTTACAGATCCGTAAGGGTGTATTTGGTTACCAATGGTCCTTTCTAGGAAGGAAGGAGGACTCTATCATCGGAGGGGAAAATGCAGGTTTTTATCTCTGGCGCCTGTCAACCAATTCCAGCCCAACTCAGCAAAAAAAGCACTAGATTTTCTACAGTTTTTCCACTAATTTTGGCGCTTAGGGGGGGTCTGGAAAAAAAAGCTAAATATAACGACAAATGTGCCAAGTTGGCAACACTGAAACACACATGCGCACACACACGTCAGCGCCGTGTGTGTGTGTGTGTGTGTGTGAGAGAGCCCATTAACCCTACAGGTCCTATTGAGAGTAGCGTTCCTTTGAAAGCCTTCAGGGCCCTGTGTGTTTTACACAGTGAGTATAATGATGCACAGAGGTGCTGCGCGCGGCTGCACGGCTGTCCAACAACAGTAATTGAGAGACAGGGGAGGGGGGAGGAGGGGGCTGAGGTGGGGGGAGGGGGTCCTCTTTTACCAAAAGAGGTCAGCATGGACAGCATGTCATTTCTGTCGGCCAGAAACCTTGTATCTCCATATTTTAATTTAATGCCCTACTTACAGTAAGTCAGTATCATAAAAGTTTTAGGAATGGGCTTCGATTCGTGCTGTTTTTCAGAAACATTTTAATTTGTCATTATTATACCTTAGAGATGTTGAGTGGACGAGAAGTTCCTCCAATTCTGTATTTCCTAAAAATGGAGGTCTGAAAAAAATCATTAACATGGTGAAATACATCCGATGACATCATCAAGATGTATTTCACCATGTTAATGATTTTTTTTCCTGATCCCTGTTTCCTGAGAGGGTACAATTGGACCCTTTTTTTGTTTGTTTTGTTTTTTTCACTTAGATTTTTATTTATTGATTTTTATTTATCAATTTCTTTCATAAAGATGAAAAAACAAAAAGAAGGGTAGGTACCCTCACAAAAACATGCAGTAATCCTGGGCTCTAAACTGCCTCCCCCTGGCCAGCCGGGGCGCCTGATGGAGGGGACTGTAACTGGTTGGAATAACGTGATCCTTCCACTGCGCTACGTCCAACCAGGGAAACTCCCCCTGTCAGGTGAAAAGAAGGCAGCTTGGACTCCTCATGCATTGAAGGAAGCATGAGACCAGTCCGCTGCCTCCTCAGGTTGGCGGAGGGTGTGTAGAGCCCATGATCACAGTAGGAATTGGCACTGGGTGGAAAAAATGTGTTACAAAAAATCTTACACAATTAAAGAACCCTGAGGAAAATAATTGCTTTCAAAGGGTCGTTCCCACTGAGCACAATTATTAGTGTAAAATGTTAAAAATGGGTGGAATCGAGTAGTATTTTGTGTATGTTGTCCCTGGCACAAAATAAATTCCATAAGGGTCGTCAACGGCTAAATGCATATTAATTTGGGGGTCCTTGCCACGAGAATAAGTTTGAGAATCATTGAGGTGGACCTTTAGAATCATATTGTAAAAATGTCCATTCTTCTTATGTCTGATGTTTTTGCATATGTTTTTCTGTGTGTGTGTGCGTGTGTGTGTGTGTGTGCGTGCGTGCGTGCGTGCGTGCGTGCGTGCGCAGTGTGTTATCAAAGGAGTACCAGACTGCGTTGAGTCTCATCTCCCCCGTGGTGCAGCAGCATAAGACCACCCTGGTGCCAGCCGTTCCTCAGCTCAACATGTGTGACTTAGCTGTCATGGTGAGAGACATGCCCTACAGTCTGCATTTACACACAAATGACTCGTGTGTTACTTATTTATTTATTAGTTTTCTTGGAGCAGGGTACCAAAGTAGCAGTTGTATTTCAAAGATTGGGGACTTTAAGCATACTGCGGCAACAGGAAGTCGATCCGTGCTCGATAGATAAACCTGCTTGTCGTAGCAGCCGTTCCTGCTACGGCAGAACGTACACTTTAACGTAGTGTATGTTTGACACAAGCTGCATAGACGCTAGGGTTGGGACTCGGACCCGGATCCATTTCAGACCCGGGTCTGACATCGCGGGAGTGTGTGTGTGTGTGTGTGTGTGTGTGTGTGTGTGTGTGTGTGTGTGTGTGTGTGTGTGTGTGTGTGTGTGTGTGTGTGTGTGTGTGTGTGTGTGTGTGTTGCGCACTGTAGTGGCCTAGCGCATCAGCGTTCTTTTAAACTTGTTGCAATGTCACCTGCTTTAATCTCTTAGTCCAAAATGTAAAAGTGTGGAAAGTGGAAGCGATGTCCAATAATCATCCAGTGACTGATTGTCTCTCATGCCCTCCATAAACTCCGTGCGTTTATCACGTTGTCACAAAAAAGTGTGGTCCAGTAAATCCTCAATTCCCCAACAAGAGTTACAGTAATCCATGGAAGCAAGTCCAAATAAAAACACGTGCGATAAAGCATAACATTTTATTTAACTTTAGAGAGGCTAAATGCACGACAACATACAGTACAGTAAACGGGACGGTCGTCAGGAATAGCCATCTAATATCGGAGTTTTCATTAGTGCAGACAAACCTTTTTGCGTTGTGTTGTGTTGATTTCATTTTCGTTCTTTTCTTTGTACATCAGATACACAACTAAGGGAACATGATAACACTGTATTAAAAAATGTCTGTAGCAAAGCCATTCTCCTTTCCCCTCTGCATTCAGTCAGCCTGAGGACGTTTGTTCCACTACACCAGTCTTTTAAATTCCACTATTTTTTAGCTAAAATAATAACTCATGTCAGAAGTCATCACCCTACTGGAAACCCGTAGTTGCTGATTGTTTGCTTCTATCATGCATTTATATTAAGGCAACTGACTTGAATTATGCCTTTTGTTTGATAAACACCAGTGTTTTTCAAGCAGTGGTCCTTGAGGGGGCTCCAGGTGGTCCCCAGCCAGCCAAAGTTCGTAACCAAATGGACCCTCATACATCTTTAACTCTCGAGTGCCAAATGAAACCAAATTGACCCTTACGGTTGGATTTTCTTAATATTCAAAAATCTACAAAATTGGGAAAGGTCAAATAATTCTTATTGTGATCAACATTTGTGTGTGTGTGTGTGGGGGGGGTGGTGGTGGTCCGTGGCTAAAATACTGAATAAATAGTGGTCCCCTACCAAAATGGATGAAACCCACTGTACTAAAAACCACAGGACCCTCACAGAGCTCTAGTGTGCCTCATTCGTACACCAGCAGTGCCCCCTTGTGGCGAATAGAAGGAACAGCATGACAAACTGCACATCTCTGTCGACTAATCGTGGAACTCTGTCCTCTCTCTCTCTCTGTGTCTCTCTCTCTGTGTCTCTCTCTCTGTGTCTCTCTCTCTGTCTCTCTCTCTCTCTCTCTCTCTCTCTCTCTCTCTCTCTCTCTCTCTCTCTCTCTCTGTAATGTCCTCTCTCTCTCCCTGTCTCTCTGTCTCTCTCTCTCTGTCTCTCTCTGTCTCTCTCTGTCTCTCTCTCTCTCTCTCTCTCTCTCTCTCTCTCTCTCTCTCTCTCTCTCTCTCTCTCTCTCTCTCTCTCTCTCTCTCTCTCTCTCTCTGTAATGTCCTCTCTCTCTCTGTCTCTCTCTCTCTGTCTCTCTGTCTCTCTCTCTCTCTCTCTCTCTCTCTCTCTCTCTCTCTCTCTCTCTCTCTCTCTCTCTCTCTCTCTCTCTCTCTCTCTCTCTCTCTGTAACAGAACTGGGCCCCAGCAGGATGTGAGAAATTAGGAAAGTGCCTTAAGCCTCCAGGGTCCAAGCCCTGGAAGTGTGAGTGGCCTCACTAAGTGCACATGCCAGAGCCAGAGAAGAATGGGTTTTGTGGGCGTATGAGGCATCAGATGAACTGTGCGCCCCTAACCCTGCCTATGAAGAACCCCGCAATGTGTTAATGAATATGAACTGTTTTGACATGCACAAAACAACACTCAGCATCCAGAATCAAAGACTGCACAACAAAACCCATTCCCTTCGCCCTAGCATTCCATATTTAAAGGGGTATTTCACTTTCAAAAAAACTTTGGTCATATCATGGTCTACTCAGTCGCATGTGAACAGAGCTGACAGTTTATACTTTTAAAATATTGTTTCATTCATTTGGCCGCAACCAGGGTGGGCATACCCAAATATGGCTGCTACATTTTCAAAAACAAAAAATAAATGAAATTCCACAGCCCCCTCATGTATTAGAAGGACAATATCAGTCACCAGAAAAAAAACATTGGGTTGTCTGGTGTTCACATGAGACTGAGTAGACCATAAAATAACCAAAAGAGTTTTTGAAAGCTGGAATACCCCTTTAACCATTCCCAGTAAGCACGGCCAGGACAAATTAGTCAAGGCAGTCAACCCATAGATATACTGTATATAATAAAGCTAGATGTCTCGCCCACGCTGCTGGCCAGTGGGGAGTGACGTCGTTACGTGGCAGCCATCTTGTCAGAGTATAGCATAACATTGTGTCTATGAGCATATACTTTTTAAATGACGTGCTTATTTTCAACCGATTGTCAAACAGATTTGTTTGTTGTAAACGTCAGAGACGTCCGCATAATATGAGCCGTTGTATGATGTTTTTAGAAAAAAGAAATAGCAAAAATCATAGCCACGTTCATGACGTTCATAATAAAGCAATCCGTTTGTAAATCCCGAAGTTTTGAGCTATAGCTGTTTTTGTTTGGGCTGCCATAGAGCATACTGTATTGAGACACTCTGGCAAGATGGCCGCCGTGAACGACGTCAGAGGCTCCGCCTTAAGCCATCTAGCTTTCTTATATGTATCTATGGTCAAGACTAGAATAATAACGGGTGACTGTGGCTGAGGAGGTAGAGCAGATCGTCCAATGATCGGTAGGGTTGGCGGTTTGAATCCCGCCTCCTCCTGTCTACATGTCGAAGTGTCGATGGTCAACACAAGTGTGTGTGTGTGTGTGTGTGTGTGTGTGTGTGTGTGTGTGTGTGTGTGTGTGTGTGTGTGTGTGTGTGTGTGTGTGTGTGTGTGTGTGTGTGTGTGTGTGAGAGAGAGAAAGAGAGAGAATGTGGTGAATGTAATTTACTATGTAATGTGCCTTGGCAAAAGGCGCTATATAAATGCACCCTTTACCATATTTGAACAAATGAAATAAGCCATTGTGATTTCAAATCGTTATGCATTCACCCATGTTCTTGTTTGTGCATAAAATATAGGACTTTTATATGAGACACAATGTGTGAATTCTGCTCTACTCCCGCCAACTTGACCCTAACCCTATGTTTTAACGGCGGGGGATGATAAAGTGACGTCGCCCGACATCCATTATTTCTCTATGGGAGCCGCCGATTCGGGTGACAGCAGCAGAACGGGCGACGTCGGCCGACGTGGGTGGGCGACGTCGCCCGGAAAGATAAAAATTGGTGAGCTTTGAGGCCGAATCGGCCGATGTTTGCCCGGGGATAACCAATCAGAGTAGCTTTTTTTGCCCTTGACCCGAAACCCTTCGGCGCAGTTTGGTTCCTAGTTCCGTCCCGCTTCCTCCTCCACCATTCAGTGCACCACAGCACTGTCGTTTACGGTACTCAGTTTGCATGCCATTCTAAGCGAGAATTTACGGCAATGACCATCGGCGTCGCTCTTATCGGCCGCCGCTGCTTGTGCATCGCCCGCCATTCAAACGTACTGTAAGTCTGTTGTCACATATGGCTGTGTCATGTCTGGGCTCCTCCAACCCAACCGTTTTGGCACAGCTTTCTGGGCTGCCTGGGGGTTAAGTACACTACCCCTCCCACCCTCTGTTTTTCACAGGGTCCCATTCATCATCTTTGTCCTCTGTGCTGACCTGAAGGCCCCTAGCCAGCCCCCAAGAGTACACTCTTCTCACTTCTCTAGTGACAGCAAAACTGACACGTCTCCACGAAAACACTCCAGTGGTGTGGTGTGGTGTGGGCTCATTGCTCCTCAGCTCCCCGGCCCAGCCCCAGAAAGCTGCAGACTGCCCAGACACTTATACTATACAGTATAGTATAGTATAGTACAGTATACTCTACCTCCCCTTCAGCGACTATTACTATAGAGGTGGGCAGTCCCGTCCTTTTCAAGACGTCGCCCGACTGTGTGCATGTGGATATCTTATTACTGTTACTTAGTTATAGCACTTACAATAGTCACCTACTTGCCCTAAACTCGACGTCCCACATACAGTAAGTTCCATTTCTGCAGAAGGAACCAGTACAGTTCCCTAGCACTGGCATTGCCGTCGGTACCGACACTAATTATCACGACAGGCTCTTTTGTGGGGAGTTAAATTGAAAGGCAGCACTTTTACATGGCCTCGAAAAGAACAATAACAGCGTCTATATCTCCATCTAAATGAAGATATAGACCCCTGAACAACTTGAGGTCCTTGTTGAACTTGTCTTGTAGCTGGGACCTGCACCCTCGTGATCGCTAATGCCTCCTCCTCCTGGGCTCTGGGCCGGGCTAGTGTACTGTAGCAAGAGAGTATCGACACGCTTTTACTGTATCTCTCGCCTCGTACTGGCTGGAGCTTTGGAAGTTCTAAACATAGGCCTACATACAGTAGCTAACCACTGCATCACAGCACAGCCTATTTTCTCATAATGTACATTATATACATACGTCTTTTCAGCCGTAGCATTGAAGTCAGTGAGGAATGTCGCTACTCTCTCCTACTGTATTACAGTACCAGTCTATAGTTGCCAGTGTCCTATTCTATGCAGTGGTTTGTTGGGGTGGTGGCATCAGAGCTTGCGAGCTAAACAAGCTCAACAAAATCATTAAGAAGGCCAGCTCTGTTGTGGGCCTCCGCATGGACAGCCTTCAGTTGGTCGCAGAGAGGAGGACCAGAGTAAAACTGAACTCCATGCTCACTAACCCCTCACACCCACTCTATGTCTGGCTGCAGGACAGGAGAAGTGCCTTCAGCAGTAGGCTCACTCTCCCCCCGAGGATGCACACGGAGCGTTATAGACTTTCTTTTTTGCCGACAGCTATTAGACTATACAATACATATGCATAGAACTGCTGCCCTTGGTGGGTTCTCCTGGGGGTCCTGATTAGTGTGTGCTGATGTCCACTTGTGTGTGTTGTCCGTATTTTGTTTGTCCTTGATGTTTAGGTGACTTACTATGCTGTTGTAGCGTTTTAATTTCCCCCTGGGGATTAATAAAGTTCATCTCATCTCATCTCTCATACTCTAGGCCGGACCCCTGCCCAGCCTCCATATACGGATCTGGCCTGTTTTGACATCGCAGCACTCCATATTGGGTGTACTTGACACAGAACTTCGATATATAGGACTGTGTGGGTGTATGCGTGATGTGGGGTTTTCTGGCACGTTTAAAACCAACCATCTCTGAGGTGTGCGTGAATCAGAGCCTTCTAGTGGGAGAGTTAGGATATTCGTGTACCCGGAAGCAGGGTCCGGAAGCAGAGCGGAACAGCCAGGTCACGTGACTATACAGAGCCGCTTTGAGTCCTATCTGAGCATAACGGTCATAATACGTCTATGGTAACGCTCACTACTCATGCAGTCTCACGAGACGTTGCGGATCCCTATTAAATCCCATTCATTTCATCGACTTCCGGCTTGAGAGTGGACTCACAGGGCCCCGCTAGCGCCCTGGCGCATAGGAGTGAACGGGGATATCCTAACTCTCCCACTAGAAGGCTCTGGTGTGAATATACTCACAACATTCAGATAAAACAAAAACAGTTACATCATTTCCTACTCATTTAAAGAGGAACTTACTTCATCAGGAAGCAGTAGCCTACAGAAGCAGTTGAAGACATTGCAACAAAAACAGAATTTGTTTTAACCCAACAGCCATGGAGGTTGATACTGCCTTTCTCAGATCTGTGAGGGGGATTCTGAAACTAGCAGAGATGGTAAGTATTATCTATATAATTATGTTTTTCTCATTTTTGCCCTATGAAGACCGTTCAAGGTTGAAACATGTCGGCTTTATGGCTGCTGCCTTTTTGATTTAATGAAAGGCTGTTCTTCATTTTTAACTTTGTGTGTCCGGATCTCCTCTCTTTTTTATTGATGGATTACTGGCATTAGTGGTTCTGTTCCTGTTTTTTTTTTCTCTGTATCACCTAGTAGAGCTAAAACGGAGCACAACTGCACAAGTGACACTAGGAATTTTTCTTTCTTTGAAAACAATGTGTCTGAATTGGAAAAGTAAGTAGTAAAGTATTTTGAAGTAAGTTCCCCAACACTGAAAGTCAGTCCCTTGCATTAGCATCAATTTAAAAAAGTTACTACCAGTTATGTTTCACAATGTATAGCTTTTGTTTGTTTGTCTTTTTCTCCACCAGGCCGAAAGCACGGTGGGGAGTATGTTTTGCCCCCCCCCCCCCCCCCCCCCCCCCCCCCCCGTGTGTGTGTGTGTGTGTGTGTGTGTGTGTGTGTGTGTGTGTGTGTGTGTGTGTGTGTGTGTGTGTGTGTCCATACGTATGTCCGTGTGTGTGTGTCCGTCCGTCCGTCCGTCCGTCTGTGTGTGTGTGTGTGTGTGTGTGTGTCTGTATCTTTCCGTCTGTCCATTTGTTACCAGCTAATTTCTTGGCACTATTAACCCGATCGCTGCCAAACTATGCACACACACACTACCTGGATGCCAACGATGAACTGCTGCGCCAAATTATCCACAACAGCCTGTTATAGCGCCACCAGGTGGCCGATCTTTGTTAAAATTAAAAATAAAAAAAAACATTTCCTACTGCTCCATTACATTCTGTCCCACAATCCTGCAAACTGTGACACAGACTCTCAAGTCATGTGACCCAGACAGATCTGTCCCATATTCCATATTTCATCCTATTTGTCTATAATTGGCTTTCAAAGTTTGCAGAATTTGCTCGTTTGGAACAAAAAGCACCAACTCATGAATGCAGCAGGCATTGTACGTGAAAACTTTAACATGCAACAACTTTAACATAACTTTTCTACTAGGTTGAGAAATAAAACCACACCCTTTCACATTGGCCTGTTATAGCACCACCAATAGGTGGATTTTTGCAAAACACATTTTTTTTGGGGGGGGGGGAAGCCTCAGATCCTCAAATTACCACCAAGGCTTAATGGCAGGGCACTTTTTCAGTGAAAAATGCTAACTGTATTCATTGCCTTCCCTTCCTGTTCAGATGACTCTGTTCGTGGCTCTGATGTGTTTCTCGTCAGCGTCCAGACCTAAGTACATCGCAGCTACAGTCCTGGAGTTCCTGCTCACTGCTCTTCTACTCTTACTGTACACCCTCAAGCTGAACAAGAAGCTGACTTTGTTCTTCTGGCCTCTGATAGTAAGACATCCATATCATACCCAGTGATCCCCTGAGCAAAGTCAGCTTTTAGATGTCTACAAATCAGTTTAAAAAATGGGGTAAAAATAGTCGTGGACATGGAGGTTTTAGCAGTCTAGGCTTGGATTGTAACGTTCTCGGCCCTAGACAGAGTTACGCTGTCGCAAACTCCGTTCACATGGGATCAGTCCAATGGCGGCTCTATCATCAAGTTGTGTTTCACCAAGTTAATGATTTTTCTTTTCATTTGTACTCAGGACATTTTTGGAAATGTCCCTCTTTCAGGCTGCAACAGCCCTGACAACTCAATGTCGCATCATCAACATTCGCAGCTGGTCCAAGTATTACCGGGTTTGGGCAAAGTCTTCATGTATACAGTATATGCAGTTTATATTTAGACGGGAGTGTAGGGGAGGGGGGACGTGGGGAGCACTGTCCCCCCACTTCTTTCAAATCTAAAATATATATTTTTGGGGCCAAAATATGTTTTGCTGACTTGTCAATTACTTTTTTGGATGCAATTAACCATTGTAGATGTACATGTTTCTAAATAGGCTATGCATGTCTGTATGTTTTAATAGTGTGCCTGTGTGCGTTGCGCATGTGCACACAAATGCGCATGCACGTGTCTTGTGGGGCATCCCGCAACTTCTAAAAGTTCCTCTACAACGCTGTATTTATACACTGATTAGCCAGGCTATTTTTAGACATCCATAAATATAATATAAACAATATTGATATCTATAAATATAGGTTGAAACAACATTGTTTTGGCAACTAATCTTAGCCTAGACAGCTAAAAAAAACATCAATTTTTAGACAATTTTACCACCCTAGACATCTAATAGATGTAACGAACCATTTTGGTCTTTTTGGTCTTTTCGATGTTCAAAATGTTTCCTCTCTTCAGGATGCGATCAATTCAGTGGTTGGTGCCTGGATTGTGCTCATCTTCAGTCTGATGGCGGTGTCTACTTACACGGTGATCAACACGCTGGGTGGAGGGGTGAGAGACCAATAATAATTATTATCATCATTTGGATTGTGACATTTTGGTGGGCTGATTTGCAGTTCCACACACGCTATACCACAAATGCATTTCATTTTTAAATGTGTTTTCCTCTTCCAGATCGTGGGTTTAGTGGCAGTGGTGTTGTTGTGTGCTGACAGTTACGTCGTATTCAAGAAGATCACGTTCAACAAGTCGAGAAATGAAACAACAGTTGCAACGGTTAGCTGAGTTGGGGTGTCAGCCATGTACTTACTGTATATACATGTAGCTACTAAGGGGAACAGGAAGGCTTGGCCCAAAATAATACTCAGCCTTGAGTATAGACAGTTAAGCTGTCGCAAACTCTGTTCACTTCATGGGATCAGTCCAATGGCGGCTCTATCATCAAGTTGTGTTTCACCATGATTTTTCTTTTAGGACCTTTTTTTTCTGAGAGTGTACCAATTTCTACAGTATAAAGAGGGACAATTTTTTGGAAATTGCAACAGCTCTTCCGAAAGCTCAGTTTTCGAAGATCAAAAAAGGGACTAGAACAGTGAAAAAACAAGGCAGGGCACGCTCATGTGTGGTTTGCGCTTTTCTCTTAGTTATTACCGGGTGCCAATTATTTGTTCAGTGCCCTGCACGGTCATGTGTGCGCGCGCACACACACACACACACACACACACACACACACACACACACACACACACACACACACACACCCTCACACATAGTTTGGGATGTGGTGCGCGCACACTCAGCTGATTGTCTCGTCTAGATGTTTTGACTCTATATACTGTATATATATATGTGCCATGTCTGCCATTTGTTCTTTTCACTAGCCTTGAGGAAGACTCTTTAAGTCAAAACATGTTGGCTTCTGTAATAAACTACCTTGTTTTTATACTCCCTCTCCTCGTTTTTAAACTTTTTGAGTGCTCGGATTGTTGCCTTGTTTTTTTCACAGTACAACATAGACATTACAGAGATAGTAGTCGTGACTGAACGATGCTTTAAAACAGTTGTCGTTTTGCATATGTACTTAAAATAGCTCTGATTTGCGCCATTCTCATTAAAAACAATGTATTCCCAACTGCAGCTAGGACTCAGAGAGGCTCTGTATAGTCACGTGACGACTGGCTGCTCCGCTCTGCTTCCAGGTACACAAATATCCTAACTCTCCCACTATAAGGCTCTGGCACCTACATGCTCAGCTAATCACTTTTAAATCTGTTGTTGTAGAGCTGCGCAGTACCGTCCCCTTGCGACGTCGCCCCTGTTCCATCCATGTTCCACATCTATTATGGCTATATTCTTTTAATAATAATAAAATACCCAGTTGCTGATTTGGTCCTGGTTTTGACATGTATAAAACAAGTTGTTTTTTAAAGGGGGTAGTTCAGTATTTTTTTAAGTTAAAGGACAACTTTATCTTTATTTATTTTTATTTATTTATTTTTTCAACATGGTCCATGGTCACATGCTCACACAGTCTATATTTGTGTATGCCTGACCCAGAGACTCAATATGGCAGTTTGTCACATTCTGGCCATTTGTGGCCAGATATAATTTCCTGGGGTATATTAGGACTGTAGCAGATAATAAAGGAAATAAATTGCTTTAAAATCTTGTAGATCACCTATTTTGATGAATATAAAAAAAGATGCCTTTCTCTTTCTTAAAGGAGAATTCCACACCAAAACACATTGGGCCTCAATCTACCTTGATTCCTGTGACATGATACATAATGTCCTTGATTTTTGTCACAAATGCCCCATCTTCTACATTTCACCATGAGGTCCCCGTCCCCATGACAACGTTGGGAACAGTTTAAACCTTCAAATCCTGTACCGGAAAAAAACATAGCATATTTTGCAGATAGTTAGAATGGTGATTAATAATGATTGTCATTTTGAAGCTGCGGAGTGTCTGGGCAAGATACATGCTTTAGGCTCATTCCATCAAGGTCGTGATCCAAAGCAGTTTCCATCAAACTCCGGTAAGCAGTGAGAAACGGTCTGATGGCAATACTGATGAGAAGAATTAAAAAATATTGGCATCTCGACCCAAGATGTCCTTGATCATGTCCTACGTTGTGGGATGCTCTCTATAGATTGCTGAAGATAGTGGATATCTACTGGTTACTGAATTGCCTACTGGTTTTGACATGCTCCTACGGGGTTGAGGACAGGCTCAACCCTGGACAAAGAGGACAAGCTGGACAAGTACCAGGACAAGTTGAGGTACTGCTGGGGGAAACTGGTGGAGTCCCGGAATCAGTTGAGGCAATTTTTGGGGAAACAGAGAAGCAGAAGGAGGACTGCCAAGCCAAGCTGGATAAATCTGAGGAAAATCGCAGTCGCAGAGCAGCCGCTGTGGTCCACCGTGGTGAGCGGGACCCCTAAGACAGCAGCCCGCCTCCGTGATGAAGATGAGCTGAGCCCTGCACATGGAGTCGGATGATGAGGAGCTGAGGTGTGTTGTTAGCAAAGGACATTTTGAGAGGAACATACCCTCACATGTGAACAACCTAAATTACTGATTATTGTTATTTGAAATGTTCGGTAAAGTCCAAAAGGTGACCATCAGGAATGGAGGTCTGTGGAAAAAGTCCAATCACGCCTCCATCAAGTTTGAAGATCAATCCAGTTAAGAGTTGATCTTTTGTGAGGTGGGAGTCATGGGACAACAGGGGAGTCCAAGAGAGTCCATGTGGAGGAGGTGCACCTCATCTCTGTGCCTCAGCTGCAGCGTTTGTTTGTCTTCGTCGATCCGGGCGTGTAAAACTCCTCCCTCTCTACCACGCCCAGGATTTCATAAATAACGTAAGCTTGTTGACCATCGCTGCCCATACCATACGAACAAAGCAACCAGTTACAATCTCGGCAAAGTAGGGCAGCTTGCAGCAACAAAGTTCCAGGTTGTGTCTGGACAGATAGATTTTGTTGAGCTCATCCACCCTTGGTGGATAATAATCTGCCTTCCTCCTCCTCATCAGAATTCACCTGGCTGACTTTCAGGCCCAGGTCCCTCCATGTGCATGGCGTGCACGCACAGTGGAACCATGGCGGGCATTGGGATGTCTTGAATTGGAGATTCAAGCCTCTGGCTGTGTCCGAATGCATAGGGATGTCCACCATGACATTGCCATAAAATAGTAGTAAAAAAGATAGACTCTCAGTCCGGTCACCTTAAATCTCCACCAGGCCAGTCAGTAGACGGATGGTGCCCAGGAGCTCGTTGACGTTGTTGTGGTGCACCAACACACTGTTTCCACGCTGGTTGATGAGCATCTTGGATCGGTATCGGTCGTCAGTTCTGACAAGTGCACAGGTGTAATTATGGAGCATTAAGACTAAGGTTAAAGTGACTCGCGGTGAAAGAGTTTCCCTGTGTTGTAGTTTTTTTAAGGCTTCAACCTGGATCATACATACTCCAGGATGACTCCTGAAAAAATACACCGTGGTGAAAGCCCTTCACCTAAACTCACTTCAACCTGGAGTATGTTTGAGCCTTTAGTAGACAGGCCTGGTACTGTGAAAAGCCCCATGCTATTGCATCATGGACTTCATATTGGATGTCCCCCCAGCCTGGAGGAGATTTTAAACCAGTGGTACCAGAGTATGTTCTACCACGTTCAATGAAGAAGTCGATACATTGGTTCATTGGAGGAAACAGACATGCACAGTACATTCCAGGAAGTTTGACGCTTGCAAACCATGCATGCCATTGGTCTCTTGGATATGTTTGCCATGCGTCAAACTTCCTGGTCTGTACTGCGCATGCCTGTTTCCTCCCATGAACCAATGTGGACTCCTATAGGTGTCTTGGCTTCTTGTCCTGATTAGATTGTCATTGCTCTCAAGCCGGAAGTCGATGAAATGAATGGGATTTAATAGGGACCTGCAAAGTCTCACGAGACTGCAGGAGTAGTGAGCGTTATCATAGACTTATTATGAGCGTTATGCTCAGATAGGACTCAAAGAGGCTCTGTATAGTCACGTGACCTGGCTGGCTCCGCTCTGCTTCTGGGTACACGAATATCTGAACTCTCCCACCAGAAGGCTCTGATATCAATCACCAGAAAAAGATTGGGTGTTTTAGATTAATCTATTATGTTTATTTTGTATATTCAAAAATCAATAAAAATTGAATGAGGAAAAAAAATGAGTTTTAAGTTATAATGGGTTTGTATAGGAGGGGGCAGGGCCGTGGAATTTTATTTGCTGTTTTCATTTATTTTTAAAATATTGTTATATTTATTTGGGTGGGCATACCCAAATATCAGCTACATTTTCCAAAACAATATTTTAAAAATAAATAAAAACTGTAAATGAAATTCCACCGCCCTCTCACATATTCCGAGGACAATATCAGTCACCAGTAAAAAGATTGGTTGTTTTTGAATAATCTGTCATGGTTAAAATTGAGTTTTAAGTTATAATGGGTTTCCATGGGAAGGAGCTGGAAGCGCTAAAATGAATCATCAAATATCTAAAGACTGAAAGGAGTAACTTAAACTGTTTGGGGTGTTCACATGAGACTGAGTAGACCATAAAATGACCATTTTTTATTTATTTATTTGAAAGTAGAATACCCCTTTAAGTTCCAAAAATCTGAACTATCCCTTTAAGGTATTAAAAAGGTAGTATTGTGAAAGTCCTCAGTAAAGTCCCTATAGTAAATTCATCTGGGGACCCCCCCCAAAAAAACATTTGTAGACCTCGGTGGGGGTCCCAGCCCATAGGTTGAGCCCCCCTGCAGGCTATAAGCTCTGCTAGCAGCAGTACTCTATCTGGGCTTCGTGTTTCACATCTGGAGAATGCAGATGTTGCTCCTTCTCCTTTGTGAAGCGGCTCTGCGGCTTCCGCACTGTCACTGTTTCCGTTTCCACACTGTCAAGAAGTATCGGCTCCAGTCCTGCTGGCTCTGACATTACAGTCTTCAAGGCAAGCCTTATTAAAGCTTTAGGCTTTTTCTACTATACGTTGAATTGATTTGTTTTCACATTACTACTTAAGTAAAAGACTAGATTCTCCAGCATGGGGGACATCGAGGCGAAGCAAGACGAAGATGCCAGTAACTCCCCTGGACCTCGCCAGAGTGTTTTACTGTCCATTCTGCCCAGCAGAGAGTTCTCCACTTCACGGAAAGGAATGCTTCTTATTGGTGAAGTGGTAAGAAGTGATTTTTACTACATTAGCATTGGCTCAAACGTGGGTTTAAACAGTCACAATGCGCGCAAATGGCCGCAATTGTTTGTTTTGTTTTGTTTTTACAAACAAGTATTCTACTTTAATCCACGGCATTTTGATTCAAGTTGGAACCGTTCCTATTTATTCTATAGGTGGACATCGCAAGGTCTGCATTATAGGGTTAATCGCCTAATAATAAAATAGTATATTGTGGAAAACTCTAAACTTTAGATATGGACCAGATTGGATTTATTATTCTACACCACATTATTATTCTTGTCAGGAATGGTAGATCCATCTATCTATATGTAGTATATCCACCGTTTCTGCTAAAGCATGTTTGATATTTTTATTGGTGTGCTTTTGAAACGGTTTGCTTTTTGTTTAAGAAGAAATGAAAGTAGGCTACATGCCAGGAGAAAGAAAACGGGGGTGTGCCCACGAGGGATGGCTCACTGGAGTTGTACCGTTACTTCTGAACTTTCTAGACTACACTACAGTCGCTACATCAATAAAGCAAATCACTCTTTAATAGCGCGAAACTAATTATAATCTGGCAAAATACAGCTTCTACTATAGACTGTTTTTATTGAGGACAACAAATCCAGGAGACATATAAAATGTCCCACAGGGGCGGATCTAGGCATGGGCGTGGGGGGGTAATGCCCCCCTAAATGCCCAATCTGCCCCACCAAGCATGATGGCATGCAAAACAACCCAAGATATTTCAAATTAAAGTGCTTATATTTAAAATGATTTGACACACTACTACTGCTACTAAGTAACTACAGCTGTGTCACCACTAAACCAACAGCATTTCATCATTGCAAACATAAAACTCAGACCTTTAGCTTTATGCATGCTGTGTGTCTTTTGCAACTTCAATAACTGATGTTATTATTGATATTTTACTTGACTAATAAAAGTCCTGTAACTGAAAATGGTATGGGTGTGGTTTCATCGTCTGTGGCGCGAAGCCGCCCCCATACCATTTTCTTCTGCCCCCCCCATTTGGAAATGTTACATCCCTGATGTCCCACATAATATGTGTCGTCACAGCTATCATGTGACAGTGAGTGGTAGAGAACAGCCTTGGACAGCACAGCTATCTCTATTCACACTCTTCCCAAAACACTTCTCTTGACTGTTTGTGTAAATGCAGGGTTCGCTCTACATGACTATAGGCCTATATGGATAATGGACCCCTTGCCCGGCCTACCCTAAGGCACTAAATCTGATTCAACAAAGGGTTCCACTTCCACGTCCCCCTGGTTGTTAAATCTGAAACTGTGTAGCCTCTAATAATCAGTGAATTACAATGTCTGTGGGTGTGTTGGTTAGGCTGCAGCACAGGACTTCAGTGTCACCATTTTGTTTCTTTGAGGGTGATGTATTTTATTTTACCCTGCTGTATTATCTATCAGTACTTTTCTTGCGCTGCAGTCTGTGTCTTTGCTAATGTGCTGCTTTTGGCAACTGAATTCAAACCTGTATGGTCAGTTAAATACCTTGTCTTTAAAGGTGAAATCCACACCAAAACAAACTGGGCAAGTGGGCATCCATCTGCCTTGTGACATCATCATCTCCTCTCCAATCACTCAGGTCGAAGCTCTTGTCGGCATCCAGTGCCACGTCCAGGTTTTTTCCCCTTAAATCACGAAGTGTGTGCTTAATAGAATAATCAGCCTGATTATCCTGTCGTGTGTGGTTAGTCTGATTTCAGTCTGAACTAGGTTGAAGTGAAGTCCCTTCTCCACAGCAGTTTCTGGGCGAATGGGCGTTACCAACCGGCAGTCTTTGCGGTGATTGGTTCATACCAACTCATAAGAATATTGGGAAAGCAGACAATGTTGTTGTCATTAATGTGACTAAGGTGCTAGCCTCGGTTGCACACCAAACAAACACAGCCGATAAGTGTTACTAGCATTTGAACAAAAAAAGCAGTAAAAATATGTTGCTGATGTTTATATATAAAAATATAAAGAAGCATTAAAGAAGCATTAGAGGCTGGAGACTGGGGCTACATTGGAGGAGCCGGAAAGAAGCATTAGAGTGACAGGGCCGTTGGTCATTCAGCTGTAGTTGCCTAAATCATAGGGGGGAATCGCCAGTCGGAATCACAGGGGGTAAAAATAAAGGTATTTTTTAAGGTAGCGATTCAGGGCTGAGCCAGGTGTGATCTGAGCAAGAGGCATCTATGACAAAAATCGAACACTGCACAATATGTATGATATCCCAGGGATCGAGGTAGAGGGATGCCCAATGTGGATTTCTCCTTTAACATAAGACACCTGTAGAGGACTATGGCATTAAAGGTCTTAAATGAACCTGTTAGGGTTATTTGGTTCCATTTGTAAGCTCACAGAAAAAAATCTTAAATGGGTGGAATTCCCCTTTAAGTCCTGATGAAAACAAAAACTATAGGCTTATAAGCTGGTTGAACAAGAGTATTTAGTCAGTCACAGATGAGAAGTCACAGGGCTTTTTATAAACGCTTTATCAGAGCACCTTGTATGACTTAGTGTGCTTCACTTGCAACTATTTCAAGGCCAGGCAAGATACCAGATTTATGAACTCACATTTTGTAAGCTATATTGTTTATTTCAGATGAAACAAGTGGTATTTGAAGTGGTACAAAACAAGCAGAAAAAGAAAAGACTCTGTATCAAGTAACAACAGCTTAGTTATAGGCAGGGGTTTGACAGGAAAACATGTTCATGATGTTACTCATCCTTATCTTACAGGTCTGTAAAACACAATGGTCACATTTCAGAGTTGAAGGCTATTAAAGAATGCAAAGCTGTTTTTGAATGCAACCTATAGCCCCATGGTTGTTGTATTGTAATGAAAAGACTCATTGTGACTTCATCACCACACTATTGAGTGCACTGTCATGGTTGTTGTATTATGAAGACATTTCCTGTCCAGGAAGTGGTTTATTTAGCAACTGCAAACTAGTGGTGATAAGGTCATCTGTCCTTCGTGCAAATATAATGAACAACAGCAGTGTTCAACAGCCAGTACAACTAATCTATCCATTTAGTCGTACAAAAAATAGTTGATAAAATAATCAATTATAACCATAACCAATCCTCTTTATGTTTATTTCATAGGCCAAAAGTGTCAGACCTTTTTATGAATTGTGAAAATAGCCAATCTACAAGCCCATAATGGGACACGTTATGATTTTGAAAATCGGCTGTTTTCAAAATATAATTCATGTAAAATAATTCCTAAATTGATTATTCAATTGTTTGAGAAAAATCATGGATAGTGGTAAACCTACTCTGTGCTGCAGAATAATGAACAGTTCTGAATTCCTTTTCTTATCAAAGACCCCCAACCTTGTACACAAATCTCACCTGAAAAGTGTTTGTGCCAGGGACCCCTAGTCCAGAAGCTCTGTTAAAAAATGAACAGTGAATTATCATCAAAAATGAGTGAATTAATAGCCAAAATACACACAGTAAATGTAAGTTGTCAAAACAACACTATATATTTTGAACTACTTTTGCATGGGACCCCCAGATAATCCCACCGAGGACACCTGGGGGTCCCCCAGACCCTGCTTTGAGGACCAATGGAATAATGTAGAGCAGGGGTTTTCAACCTTTTTCACACCAGGGCCCACTATTTATTCATAATTTGAGCCACGGACGACCAATTGAGGATGTTTTTTTAGACCCACAGACCCCATAACTAAAGATTTATTTTGCTTCTGTCCATGACCTTTAATCTTCTAGTTGTGTAGATTTGGACTAATTCACATGATGGATATTTTAACTCTTGAGAGTGTAAAAATGAAACCAAATGGACCCGCACGGGTCCATTTGGTTTCATTTTTACATTCTCAAGAGTTACATCTGGTTAACCAACTTTCCATCATTTAGCCTGGGGACCACCTGGAACCTTCTCAGGGACCACTGGTGGTCCCCGGACCCCCTGTTGAAAACCCCTGATGTGGAGTAGACCTGGGCTGGGCAGCGTCTGCGGGAACCGCAGCCGTTTTAGTTTTAGTTAACACAGGGGGGGGAGTTTCTATAGTCTATACCCCCAGGCCAGTGTCTCAAACATCTGTGTAGTTCTGATGACTGACTCACTGCATGGCTGAAACAAAGACAAGATGGCTGAGAGTCTGGTTAAGATTACAGCAGCGTCTGTCTGGACAGGCATGCTACACACACACACACACACACACACACACACGCACACGCACACACACACACACACACACACACACACACACACACACACACACACACACACACACACACACACACACACACAGTTTGTGTCCAGTTAGTGCTTACTACAGCAGGACAAGAATAAAGTCAAGGCAGGTCATTTCCAGACCTATTAGCCAGTGGTCTGGGTCACTATACCAGGGGTTTTCAACCTTTTTGACTCAAGGGACCACCGTTTATTCAGCATTTATTTTGAGCCACGGACCACCATTTAATGACATTTTAGCCCCACAGACCGCAAAACAAAAAAAAAAAATCTTTTGCTTTTGTCCACAATTCCAGGCTGGATTTGGGAAACAAAACAGGCAAAACATACAGACCAAAATGACCATTAATCTTCTACATTCTCTAGTTGTCTAGACTTGGGGCTAATTAAGATGATGAATATTTTCACTCTTGAGAGTGTAAAAATGAAACCAAATGGACCCGCAAGGGTCCATTTGGTTTCATTTTTACGTTCTCAAGAGTTACATCTGGTTAACCAACTTAGCTGGGCCACCCGGACCACCGGTTGAAAACATCTGTGCTATACTGTAGCAGACACACTTCGTAGGAGTTTGTTGTGTAAAAGTTTTACTCTCGCAGATGGAAAAAACTATGTCATGTATGTGAACTCTTGAAAGTGGCACCTTTCATACAAGCCATGAAATAAAAATAATTTAAATACTATGGACAAAATGTTGTCCAGCTACAAAATGTTATATTTCACTACCAAAAATACTGTGGATCTTATATTGACTTTATTCTCTTATATGAGGATTGTATGAAAGGTGCCACTTTCAACATTTCGCATACAGTATGGCATATACTGTAACATTTTCCATATGGGCTAGTAGCTGTGTGTATATCCATGCTGCATGGGGTGTGTGTGTGTGCGTGTGTGTGGGGGGGTCCTCAATATTTCATGTCAAGGAGGACCACCCATCTGCATGTGGCCGCCTTCTCGCATCTAAAAATATCTAGTTCCAGGGACCCCACAGAAGCAAAAAAAAAAATTGAGTCACATTCGCTGTGACAAGATATTCAAAGACTTGCGCCAAATGTCCTTGATTTAAAAAAAATATCAGACCTATAAGCTCATAGCGTCCCACTCAGTGTGCGCTATGAGCTTTTAGGTCTGATATTTTCAATAGCTAAAGTGTGTGTGTGTGTGTGGGGGGGGGGGGGGGGGGGGGGGGGGGGGTGCGTGCGCGTGCACATGCGTGAGAGACTGTGAATAAACATTGTCTTTAAACAGCTGTATCTCATTAAATGCAGGAAGTATGGCTGTTTGTGAATCTCAGCCTTCCTCAGAATAAGGCAGAGGTGTTGCCTGGATCCAGACCTTAAAAAACATACCACCTTAACTGTTTTCTCAACTGTTGAATAATGAAGTGAAACAAAATGATAATTCAGACTGAAAGTGTCAGGCTATAGGAGAGTTGTGCTGTTGCATGGTCACAATGAAAACTGAAAACGGAAGCAGTGTGCACATAGATATACTGTATAGGGCATTTGAACACTGAACTCAGCTAGCAGCTCCATCTCACCCCAAGTTGTATGTACTGTATATGGCATGGACTGAGTGACACACAAGTAGGAGTAGGTTCATTCATATGCTACTAAAATGTGGTGTGACTGTTTAAATTTATAATATTTACTATTCTGTACATAACACATGGAAACTCGCTTGGGTGGGTGGCGGCGCCCGTGAACTACGTGAGAGACAAGGGGCACGGTGGCACAGTGGTTAGTGCTGTCGCCTCACAGCTAGAAGGTCCTGGGTTCGAACTGGCTGGAATAACGTGTTCCTTCCAACCCCTGTCAGGTGAAAAGAAGGCAGCTTGGACTCCTCATGCATTGAAGGAAGCATGAGGCCAGTCCGCTGCCTCCCCAGGTTGGCGGAGGGTGTGTCGAGCCCAGGATCACATTAGGACTTGGCACTGGGTGAAAAAATGGGTTACAAAATCGTGGGATAAAAAACTATGTGAGAGACTCCGCCTGGAGCCATCTAGCCTTTATATATACAGTATACTGTAGTAGACCATACCTGGGCATTATGCCGCCCAGGGGCCAAATGCGTCCCTTTGGCTGACTCTGACCGGCCTGTGAAATGGTACTGTGGGTTTCAACCAGTGGTCCGGGGACCACCAGTGGTTCTTGAGAGAGTTCCAGTTAAATATGGAAAGTTGGTTAACCAGATGTAACTCTTTGAGATCGTAAAAAATGAAACCATTTGGTTTCCAAACCAAATGGTTTCATTTTTACACTCTCAAGAGTTAAAATATTCATCTGAATTAGCCCAAGTCTTAACAATCAGATAATGTAAAAGAATGGTCATTTTTGATCTATGTTTGCCTGTTTTGTTTCTGAAATGCAGCCTGGAATTGTGGACAAAAGCAAAAGAAATCTTTAGTTTTGGGGTCTGTGGGGCTAAAATGTCATCAAATGGTGGTAATCTGTGGGTCAAATACTGAATAAATAGACGGCTTTAGTGTCAAAATGACTGGTCTTACTCTTACTTTTACCTTGAAATTAAATTAATATCACGCAGACTTAGTTCAGCCTTTAATCTTGGCCCTCCACAATATTTTATGTATCTCATTTGGCCCCTTGGGGAAAATAATTGCCCACCCCTGGTGTAGAGGTCGTGGGGGAATGTAGAGTGTGATTAGGCTGTTTTTGGGTCCAAGACACAAGGCTCAGCATCAAATGGTGGTCCGTGGCTAAAATGCAGAATAAATAGTGGGCCCTGGTATGAAAATGGTTGAAAACCACTGATCTAGAGCCCTCAATGTGAGACAAACATAACAGAACATAGATCTGGTCACTGTAACTTCTGTATTTTTTGATGCTTTCGAAATGCTCCACACTTGACATGAATGCTTCCCCATGTCTCTTGTGGTTCCAGGCTCTGTCCTTCATCTCCTTCACATGTTTTGCGGCGTCTGAAGCAGCAGCGTTCGTCACGGCGCCGCTCCTGGAGTTCCTGCTGGCGCTCTTCTTGCTCTTCGCCTATTCCACCAAGTTCAACGAGAGATTTAAAGGCTTCCAGTGGCCTCTAATGGTGAGAAAACACAGTTAACACAAAATAATAAAATTAATTAATTATTAGCCTGGTCTAGCCCTCAATGATTTTGGCCTTGGGGGGCGGGGGTGTCGTGGGATCCACACGGCGGAAGTGCTGCGCTCTGATTTGATCTCACTAACGTGTCGTCATCCCCGGCCCCTCCCGCGCCCGTCCACTGCTGTTCTACGTCACATTATTTAGAGTGACGCCCACCCCGGAAGGTTCACTCCCACTTGAAGGCCACTTTCCAACGTGCGTTAGTCCAGGCTTTCAGTTTTCGCGCAAGGCGAACGAAAATGAAAGCCTGGGTGTCAAGGCTAATTAATTATTAAAAATTAGAAATATCTCTGAATAGTGATGAGTGTACTGGCACCATCTAGACCAAAAGTGTTGGTCATCGTCAGTACAGTTTCAGTTTATTTTCATTTTTAGTGCAACCCCAAGGGGTCTCTAAAACAATAAAAATACAACACACAATTAGAAATGATAAGAACTTTTTTAAAGAACTTTTTAGCCAAACATCAAAATAGATACATAGCTACAGTATATTTTTCTCCTTTACTTCTACTTAGATGCTGCAGTCGTGTGTGTGTGTGTGTGTGTGTGTGTGTGTGTGTGTGTGTGTGTGTGTGTGTGTGTGTGTGTGTGTGTGTGTGTGTGTGTGTGTGTGTGTGTGTGTGTGTGTGTGTGTGCGTGCATGCGTGTGTGTTATCCAATCCAGGACATTCATAATGAGGTGGAATTAATTTCTGTTTTTAAACAAATCAGTTTATAAACAGTGTTTGTACACACTAAAGTTGCCTCTATTAACTTTGGGACATCAAAAATGTGCCAGCACACATGGCTGACACTAGAGGGAGCCATAGTGCAGGGGAAAATAAGATGGGTTTGAATCTAGATTTGAAAATGTGAGGTCAGGTGGGACAGTTTGTGGGAGAGCATTCTAGAGGTGGGGGCACCAGGTGTGAAAACCCTGCCCCCAGGGGCAGAGGGGGGGCAGGGGTGGGCACAGCCCACCCAAATGTGCATCCTCAAATGTCCTCAAAAGAGAAAACCACTGCTTCATATGAAAACATTGAAGGTGCCCACCCTGCCATTCTTACAGACCCCCCCTGTAGGGCTGGTTAGATCTGGCCCTGCCTGCCCCCAACCGTTATTTTATTGTGCTGTGTGTTACTGTAAGTTTTCCAGCTTCTTGAGAGCGTAGAGGTCGTGGGGGAATGTAGGGTGTGATTAGGCTGTTTTCGGTTCCAAGACACAAGACTCCGTATCAAATGGTGGTCCGTGGCTAAAATGCAGAATAAATAGTGGGCCCTGGTATGAAAATGGTTGAAAACCACTAATGTAGAGCCCTCAATGTGAGACAAACATAACATAACATATCACACGTGCATCTCTCTCAATAATTAACCATGTTTTTTATTATTATTATTTCAAGGATTTCCTGAGATGTGTGAGTGCCTCCATCCTGTATTTCATCATCTCCATAATGTCAGTGTCCAAATACTCAGATGGAGCTTCCAGAGCTGCTGGGGTAAAGTTGACAACGTTTTTGATATACAGTTGACATGTCAAAGCTTACATCTTTCCTCTGAACAGGGCAGTGTTGTAGTGGGACTTTTAGAAGTGGGGGGACGCCTCTTAAAGGGGAATTCCACCCATTTTAATTTTTTTCCGAGAGTGTACAGATGTGAACCAAATGGACCCTATCGGGTCCATTTGGTTCCATTTGTACACTCTCAGAAAAAAAAGGAAACTCAGTATGATTTTTTTGTCCCCCCCTTGAAATCTCACAGACATCGGACAATTTCAGACTCCCCCAAATGCACTAAGTTAGAGACTGGCATAATAATAAGAATAAAGACAATGCAAACTGTGGGATGGGAGGGGGACCTCAGGGGTGAAATGTAGAATAATAGGCGATTTTAGACTCTCTGAGAAAACCAATTCACTTGGTGTGAAATTCTCCTTTTAAGATGACATAAAAGAAAACCTCCAACTCTCTTCACAGGTCTTCGGTTTCTTTGCTACCATCGTGTTTGCCTTGGATTTTTACATCATCTTTAATGACCTGGCTGACTTCCTGAAGCACGGAGGGGACTCACATGACGAGGCACCAAGACGGCAGGGTAATTCATTTAAGCTCATACATGCTTTCTCTGTCTCTGTTTCTCTGCCTATGCCTAGATGATCCGCCCCTGCCTCCCTAAAATGGCCTATGAGTCAGATAGGCCATTTTAGGGAGGCAGGGGCGGATCATCTAGGCATAGGCATGGGGGGGGGCAATGCCCCCCTAAATGCCCTGACTGCCCCACCAAACACACAAAACAACCCAAGATATTTCAAATTGCTTATATTTAAAATGATTTGAAACACTACTTTTGAAACCAACAGCATTTTCATCATTGAAAACAGAAAACTCTCTGAGTCAGACCTTTAGCTTTATGCATGCTGCGTGTCTGTTGCAACTTCAACAATGATTTACTTGCCTAATAAGTATTTTAACCGAAAATGGTATGGGGGCGACGCGAAGCGACACGGGCGATGAAGTCGCCCCCATACCATTTTCGGTTTTCTCTTGGAAAATACAGCAGTCATCAGTGTTGCCAACTTGGTGCATTTGTTGCTATATTTATCTCTTTTCCAGACCCCCCCTAGTTCCAAAATTAGTGAAAAACTGCGGGCGGAAAATCTAGTGCTTTTTTGCTGGTGACTTGGGGTGAAATTGATTGACAGGCGCCAAAGATAAAACCCTTGTTTTTCACCATCTTTCCTCCTATGATAGAGTCCTCCTTCCTTCCTAGAAAGGACCATTGGTAACCAAATGGACCCTTATAGATCTGTAACTCTTGAGATCGTAAAATGAAACCAAATGGACCCTTACGGGTCCATTTGGTTTCATTTTACTCTCTCAAGAGTTAAGTCATATTTAACCATCTGAATTACCTAATTTTCAAGAATCTACACATTTAAAAAATGCAGAAGAATCGCTATTTTTGCCAGTTATTTCTCCTAAATTAGGCTGAGAGACTAATCTCAACATCAAATGGTGGTTGCATTTTGCTAAAATGCAAAATAAAATGTGGCCCCCTGGTATGAAAATGATTGAAAACCCACTGGTTTTTCAACCCAAAGGTTGAAAACCCCATAGCGCATTGTAGTGCATTTTGGAAGTGCCACTAGTGCATTTTGGATTTGGGCAACACTGGTTTTAATTGACGTGTGTGTTTTTTTTTTTTTTTTTTTTTTTTTTTTGTCTTTGCAGAGGATTTTTCAGACTCGGACTCAGACTGAACTCCAGGTAGCCTCAGAGTCACCAGCGAATATGTTTTTGTTTGTTTGTTTACATCCAAGTCATGCAAGACAGAGGAACAGAGATGCTCAGAGACAGCTACCATTACTCTGACTCCTAGAATGTTACACATTATTCCATCATTCCTCAGTGATAGATGAAGGCGTTTCATGGTAGATCCATGCAAAAGTCACTGATTAAATGGAAAATCAATAATGCACTGAACAGCATTTGGATTTGAAATCTATTGTCCAACAATGGCACATGTAGATGCATTAACTAAATGCGAGAATACATTAGTCGACTCTTTATAATTGATTTATATTGGTACAAAATGCAGGTCTTCGGTGATGTTATTTGAAATTTGAAAAATCTAAATATCTGAAATGTTGCTCATTCCAATAACGCATAGAGTGAAACAGACCCAAACTCCTGAATTCTGTATTGTTTCTTTAAAGGGGAATTCCACCCATTTTCAAAATTTGACCGAGAGTGTGCAAATGGAACCAAGTAGACCCTAGTGGGTCCATTTGTTTCCCTTTGTACTACAAAAGAAAATCCTAAAAAAAAAAATCAATAACATGGTGAAACAAAACTTGATATTTCTTGATATTGTCCCCACAATGTCTCAAAGGCTAAGGCATATTAATGACACAGTAAAATGTTGAAAATGGGTGGAATTCACCTTTAAATTCCACTGCTCACTGCAAATAGCTTTCTTTTCACTGTTTCATGTACAAGGTCATGAGCATGTACCTGTCTATATTTGGAAAATATGTTACTGTACCTGTCTTTCAAACAATCTCTTTTAAACTCTCTTTTTGAACCTGATCCTGAACATTTCAAAGCTGTGAATAGTCTGTCATATTGAGGACTTCGATATTCATCGATGTAGTGATTATTGTTCCGTCTATGCTATGGGCATTTTTAGGAATAATGACCCCCGTAATAAAGGGATATTTCACACACAAAAAAAAAAAAAAAAAAAAACGTTTGAGCATTTTATCGACTACTCAGTCTCATGTGAACACCCCAGACAGTTTATTTTTTTATTAAGTTACTACATTCAGTTTTTAGATATTTGATGTTCATTTTAGCTGCACCACCTCCTTCCTATACAAACCTATTATAACTTAAAACTCCATTTTAACCAAGACAGATTTGTCAAAAACACAATCTTTTTTTCTGGTGACTGATATTGTCCTCCTAATACGTGACAGGGGCCGTGGGATTTCATTTACAGTTTTCATTTATTTTTCCTTTTTTAAAATATTGCTTTATTCGTTTGGCCGCAACCGGGGTGCGAATAGCCAAATATGGTACATGCTATATGCTACATTTTCCAAAACAATTTATTAAAATGAATGAAAACTGTAAATTAAATTCCACTTCCACCTTTATGTATTAGGTGGACAATATCAGTCACCAGGAAAAAAGATTGTGTTTTTATCTAAATAATACTGAATGGAGTAACTGATAAACTGCCTTGGGTGTTCACCTGAGACTGAATAGACTATGAAATGACCTTTTTTCTTCTTAAAAGTGAAATATCCCTTTAATAGTAGTGACTGGCAACCCAGAGGAAAAAATGCTATATATATATATAATATATATATATATATATATATATATATATATATAATATATATATATATATATATTATATATATATATATATATATATATATATATATATATATATATATATATATATATATATTAGGGCTTTAACCAAAAAATCGATACATCGATGCATCGATTTGCATAACACGTGTCGACTCTAAAAAGCACGAGTCGATAAGTTGTTTTTTCCTCCGAGCGAAGGAGTAAGGAGGAGGAATTAAACATTTACCTTGTTTTCCCCTTTTTTCTTTCTCTATGTGTGCGACGCGTGTGTATATAATTCAACTGTAACATTGGTTACTGTCACTCACAGAAGACTCCTTTGAAGTTTCCTTTGCAACTCTATCGGAGTAAAGCCTTAATTTAGGCTTAGCAATCTTAAGCAGCTGCGTGCGCCTTGCGCTCTCGGCGCGCGGCGTTCCACTGATCATTACGTACACGGATCAGATCGAACAGCAAACAGTGTCAACGAAATACAGAACTTCATCAATCAACTCGTCCTCCTGCTACAGTGACCGTCTTGTTCCTCGTTTCGCATTAGGCTACGCAGTACGCACGGGACGCATGCTTCTGTCCGCGTCGTTCTCATTAATTTACTGAATGGATCAGAAAAGAAAGCGGCGCGGTATGGTGGTGGTGGAGGAGGAGGCTACATGTAATGGATAGTATTCTGATAATGTGGCCGCTATGTTAGAACCAGCGTGTGTGTGTATGTCTTCTGTTGCGTTCTAACACGTGGTTAGAACGTTGTGTGTTTTATGGCTGGCCATAGTGGACGTTGTGCTGCGCTGTGTGCCAATACTGTTTTCATATTAACCTTGCCACATGCGTCATGCGTAGGCTCGCGATGTGTTTTCTATAAGCACTGCGCCGGCATATAGCGGCACCATTTGATCCCCGACCCCCCTCGGAGAACCATCACGACGGACCCCCCCCCCCCCCCCCCCCCCCCGCGCCATAAAACGATAAATCGATAATTTATCGACTTGACTGTCTGACAAGTCGACTTGAAAAAATCTCAAGTCGTTAATGCCCTAATATATATATATATATACTGTATATATACTGTACTGCAGGGGTGTCAAACTCATTTTGGGGTGGGGGCCGCATTGGACTTAATGTGACTTCATGGGGGCCGGAGCACCGCGGTGCCAGTCGCGCCGCGGTGCCAGTCGCGCCGCGGTGCCAGTCGCAGACCAGTCACAGACTGCAAGCATGCACACGCATGTTTACGTACACAGCCGTAATTTCTCCGCTACAGTATATCACACAATCAAGTTTATTATTAAGAGTAGCTATTAATAGTTATTAATGACTTTCATTATTGGTTTTATACTTGTAGCCTAGATTAAGACATTTGCTATGGGAGATGCTATTTTTATTTACAGTGCGCCAATAAACCAAAAATACAAAAAATACAAAATACAAAAATACAAAAAAAATAATTTCAAATAGTGTCTTAGCTGAAATTTGGAAATGGCTACACAGCCCATGAAATTATGCAGACCTGCTTTTTATTGAAGTGATGGATCATCAAACATTAAAAAATAATGATGAATAACAATAACTAATGCTTCTAAAATACAGTATATTTTTAAACTCTGAATTGGATTATTATTATTACCCGTATTTATATTTAAATAGCCAAGCTGTGATCTGAATGATCCCTCAGTTATAGACACTTTTACTGGTGAAGTAACCTGACTCCGCCAGATGGGGCAGCAGAGAGAGGAGGAGGGAATACTCCTCTCTCTGCTGCCCCATCTGGCGGAGTCAGGTTACTGCTGAAGTATAGTTCTCACTTTGCAGCGCCAGTACACCCCCCCTGCCTTCCCTCCCCCCTCCACTCTCTGCGAGTCAACATTCCAATCAATTAAGTACTCTCAGCTGTAAAGCTACCGGACTAGTGCTCAGAGAAGAGAACTCAGAAGCATTTCTTTAAACGACCATAACTTTTGATAGGAACGTGCTAGAGACTTACTTTTTTTTTTTGATAGACTCAGACATTTTTGCTCTACAAGCCTGGGGCCGGATTAAATCATTGCGCGGGCCGCATCCGGCCCGCGGGCCGTATGTTTGACATCAGTGCTGTACTGTATATATAGCTTTGTCGCATTTATCTCAATTACCGCTATAACAGCCGATGGAGAGACTTCAGGCTTTACCTCATTTATGGATCCTAGTATTAATCTTAGGAGCCATTAGGAGGCATAGATGATCTTTAGATCTTTAGATGAGAAATACACATGGTTGCTCAAGAGACGCTTCTGAGCTTGAACCGAGAAGCATTTTTTTTCCCTCTGGTATAGTCCCTGGTTGTTTTTGGAGATGCACAGTGACCTAGTAATGAAAGGTCATACTAGAACACTAATACCCAATGAATCCTGGGTAAAAAATATATATATATGGAGAGCCTTAATGTAATTTCTTTTAATATTGTCCAGAAATTACATAATTTTGTAAAAAACCCAGTGTCTTAATGCATTGTTTGGGAATTATGAAGACTTTTTTTAATAATTGTTTTCACTTGACAAATCAGCATGTGCCACAATGTTTCTTTTATTTGTATTCTTCCAACAAATGATGTTTACTGTATGAATGATTCCATTGGCAGCAGGTTGGCTGGTACATCCTCTTGTCTAATAGCGGTTTTGCTTGCTGTAGCTACAGTTTGTTTTGTTGTATATCATATTTGTTAGATAATTGGGATGGCGGAATGGAAATTCTCCTTTTATCTTTTACACTTTTTTGTTTAGCTATATGTGTTTAAGTGATGGGTCACAAACAGCCTTAAATAGGAATTCCACCCATTTTCAACATTTTAGTCATTAATATACCTTAGAGATATTGTATGGAAATGATAGATTTAGATAGAAATAATAGATCTAGATAGAAACCTAGATCTAACATAAGAACATATATTTTTGTCAAAACAGTGAAATGTCCTTTTAATGACGGTAAAATGTTGAAAATGGGTGGTATTCCCCTTGGTATTCCAATGGGTTAGAACCACTTAGTCTTGTTTAGCTTAATAATGTCATACATTTGAATAAATATACTGTGTTTGAATTGCATCTTTCTCTTGTTCTGTCATATTCTAGGCCTACCTTTCTGTCACCTTAAAAATGGTGAACATTGTTTGCACATATTAGTAAGCAGTGTCGGGAATTGTTACTTAGGAGATTTTATTATTACTTTATGACCCATTAGAAAAAGTAATATTATTACTACTTATTACTTGAATCAAAGAGTAATATGTTACATATTACTTTATTACTTTCCCAGGTTCCCCCCACCCATCAGCAAAGGACTAGAGATGTACAACACGTGTTTAGAGTCAACTTGTAGTCCAGGTGTGCAGAATGCTGCGGTGGATTAGGAGCTACAAACTACTGCACATCTCTGTTGTTATCTGTTGATATAGCTTGTAAATCTGTTCTATTTTCACATCATGACAATGACAAGCTCATTTGTAACTACAGCGTTGCAACCTGGGGGAAATATCAAAGTGTGGTTGCCCTATGGCAATCCTAATGGCTAGCCAATAGGAGGGGGCGAGGCAACGAGACTGGCAACAAGATTATCTAGGCACTTTTTTCGGTTCAGGTGATGATGTAATGGTGGTGTAATTATCTCCTGGAGGTGTCATGAGTATTATCTCCTGGAGGTGTCATGAGTATTATCTCCTGGAGGTGTCATGAGTATTATCTCCTGGAGGTGTCAAATAGTCATGACTCATGAGTGATGTAGGCGATGATGTACCCCAAGAAACAACGGATCTCTTATCAAGCGGATTACAAACGCACCTCTCCCGAGGAAACCGGGCGATTTGACACATGGCTCGGCTGCATGCGGCAAAAACTGTAGGAGAAATTGGGGAACAAAACAAAAAGGTTACTCTAAAAACAATAATAATAATAAAGTGGCACAATAACATTAGTTTGTTTGCCTATGGCAACCACACTTATAAGTAATGAGGAGTGTTTGGGCGGAGTAACAATGATATCCTTTCACTACTTTTGCTGGAAAAGTAATACTATTACAGTAATATAGGCTACTGCCCTACACTGCTAGTAAGTAATGATCTCTATAGTGTCAAGGAATGCTGGACTAAACCCAAAAGAATATTGAACTAAACCCTCTAAAAAGGTTGACAAGAGTGGTCCATTTTGAACAAATTAACACAGTCAACCGCTGCGCATCTTTGCACGTACATTCTCACTAGATAAAGGAAGATATGACGCACTTTTGTTCAAAACTCACATGGGTCTACACATATTATCTCTGGGGCAATGTGATGAAGATGTATGTTTTGATTTGTCAAGGCCAACACTTTTTGAGGACCTGGGTGGGTATAGGCAACCCGGCTCCGGCAGAGACCTGTTCTTTCAGGAGCACACTTTTCTAGTTTGTTGCTTTCTACCTCCTTCTTCACCACACAATTTAGATATGTATATTCATTCCACCCCAAACACGTGTGTCCCTGCTATGTTATCCAGTCTTGGGCAGTATGAATTACATATTACTGTAATATTATTACCTTTTCCGGCAAACGTAGTGCATTGATATTACTTTGCTGAAATGAGTAATATGTAATATGCAACTCCACATAGGCTACTGTACTTATGACATTGGTTAGTTACTTACGTCACCATTAGTATGTCATCATCTAAACTGACCAATAGGAGTACCTTCAGGGATGACCGCACACCGATCACTTAACTTGCGGCTGCTCCACTCACGTAAAGTAAAAGCTTGTTGAATACATGGCTTTGAGCACATTCATGTCATGACATTATCAGCATCACTGCCATGTCTTTTTCCTAAGAATAAAAATGCTAGACTCGTACAAAGCTCGACCTCTTCATATGGCCGATTGACTCTTTCAGCTACGTAAAATGTTTCGCTGGACTTTACATCTGACAGAAGAAGAACACGAGATCAACAGACCGTCCGTGTTGGTCGGACACGAGATCTACTGCTTTAACCACGGCTGTGGTGTAAGCATCTTCAACACGATGTCTTTATGCTGGAGGTCGTTGGCCCCGGAGACATGTGGAACAAGAAAAGAACTCTATGGCTGCACAGTTGTTCTGATAGAATGTACTCTGTACTGCTATGGATGGCTGCCACCACCAGGTAATGACGGTGAGCCCCCTATATTTGAAGCACTTGATGTAAACGCCCAGACATGGTTCAAACCACAGGTTTCGGGGACTCCACCAGAGAGGAGGTCGAACCATTCGACCTGCGTCTTGGGGAAGGACATGTATATTCATGGAGGTCGCTTCTGGCAGCGAAGATTCAGTAATGAGATCTACAAGTTAGACACCACCACAATGGTCTGGTCTTTAATTGCCACGGGAGGAACTGAACCTCCTGATACATCCGGTCACTCTGCTACCATCATCGGGACCACGATGTTTGTATTTGGGGGCCTGGGTTTCAGCGATCATTCCAACCCGTTCAGAATGTTCGACACCGAGACCAACCGCTGGTTGGACACACCTTCTGCACAGCCTCTTCCTGGAAATCGTGTGCTTCATTCAGCATTTACCTACAACGGAGAACTGTACATATTTAGTGGCTATAATGGCCAGTACCTCAATGATCTGTGGAAATTCAGCCCAGAGACGTTCTCTTGGAAGACTGTTGTTCCCAAGGGGGAAGGTCCGCGCCGACGTTCAACATGAGCTGTTGTATGATGGGAAATCGTGTCATTCTCTTCGGTGGAGTGAATACCGTTGAAGACCTGTATATCTTAGACTGCAGTCCTAGTCTCAATGTATTATGTAAGCTAGCAGTTATTCAGTACGATCTGGAGCAGTCAGAACTCCCAAACGACATTAGGTGGGAACTTGCAGCCATGACCAGTCAATGCGTCAGTAGCCTCGACACCCAGGCTTCCGTTTTCGCCCGCGCTGCACGAAGACGGAAAGCCTGGACTAATCTGTTAGCCCCGGTGGCCTAGAAGTCAACCTTTCGGGGTGGGCGTGGCTCCAAATGATGTGACGTAGCACAACAGTGGAGGTGGGGGGGGGGGGTGATGACACGTTGGTGAGAGCAAATTAGATCAGCTCATCTGCCGTCCAAATTCGGACGCCCCCCCCAGGCCAAAATCATTTCAGGTTAGGCCAGGCTAATGCACCAGTAAGAGTGAGTTTAGTGGGATATGAAATATTTATTTATTACTTTTTGTGAGCGGAGCGGACGAAGCGCAGTGGTGCTTGGAGCGTGCTCAGTCGTCGCTCGGCAGACGATTGGCCGGTTTAGGTGATGACATAATGGTGACTTTATAACTAATGTCATGAGTATCGGCTCGCTTCGCTCAACACGCAAGTTTGCACTCTACCGAGTGCAAATCTAGTTTATTTATTTAAGTCATCCATTCCATTTGTTCTATACTGTCTATCTACAACTGTCCAACCCATAAGTCTTTGCGTTTGTGTGCTCCATTGACAGCAGGGGCGAAATCCAAAAGCAACCTCGCCCGCGGGCGCCCGTTTTCAAAAGCGGGGGCCCGCTTTTGAAAACGGGCGCCCGTTTTCAAATGCGGGCGCCCGTTTTCACAAACGGGCGCCCTTTTCAAAAGGTTATGGTTAGGGTTAGGTTAGGTTTAGGCATAGGTTTACTGAGGTTAAGTTTAGGGTTAGAGTTAGGTTTAGGCATAGCCTAGTTTGTGAAAACGGGCGCCCGCTTTTGAAAACGGGCGCCCGTTTTTGTGAAACGGGCGCCCGTTTTTGTGAAACCGGGCGCCCGTTTTTGTTAAAGCGGGCGCCCGCTTTTGAAACCGGGCGCCCGCGGGCGAGGTCGCTTTTGGATTTCGCTGTGTGCTCCATTGACAGCACTGGAACTCTCTCATGACCACTGGTTCAAAACCACTGTTCCAGATGGAGGGGCATTGTTGACATAGAGCACTGATAAGGGAGAGTACTGACACGCTTTCATCTCGCGCTTCGCGCCTGCCCCGGAGCTCTGCAGGTTCCAAACATAGGACTATATAACCACTGCATGAAAGCACAGCCTATTTTCTTATAATATACATTTCACTAGTAAGAGACCACGCCAACTGTTCAGGTTGAAAAGTATTTATTGCACGAATGAAATGTGTGTGTATGAGGAGTCCGAGGAGGGCGAGACTCAGGGTGGGGGCGTAGTCTCGGAGCCTAACGATCGTTTCTGCTCGGCCGGGGAGTGCACGGTCTGGTTGACCGCCGTGCTCAACGTTAGTCGGGAAGGCTGAGGAAGATGGGGGATAGATGGGAAGGAGGGAGGGGAAATTTGACGGCGAGAAGCAGTAACGAACGGGAGTTGACAGCGCAAAGCAGTATCAAACAGGTAAGAGAGAGAGAGGAGGTGTGTTTAAGCTTTGGGAAAGTTAACGTGATTGGTTGGACATGATCGGGGGAGATGGGGAACGGGAGAGATTGGCTGAACGTGGTCATGAGATTAGAGTGACGGCGTGAATGGGTTGAACAGTGGGTGGTCTCCTCTCCTGAACCTACGTTGAACACAACTTCATTAACTAAAGCAAGTTATATAACAAATAATTATTCACTAGAGAGACGAGAGGTCTGTTAATGTGTTATAATGTCCTAAATGCCGTAATTTCGCCAATTCAACTGCAAACATGCGATCTGCTGTCAATGGAGCTGGATGGCCAGAGTGGTTTGGAACCAGAATCCTTCCTTATTAGGCGGTCACATGTGCTTTTTAGCCAATAGCCGTCTCTGTTCAGCTGTAGCATTAGGAGTGTCACTACTCTCCATCATAGGCCTCACCAACATGTTTCTGAGGTTCGAGGGGGGGGTCTCCTGAAGACCACCCACGGTGGCTGGGACAGATGTTGGGACGCAATGAAATGCAGACGAGAAAAATAGCAATAAACATCACTACATGACTATGGTCATAACCGTTGTGACCGTTTGCCTTCACGGTCGGACAGATGATGAAGGGTTTAATGCTATGCTATGCTGTGTACATGTTCCATAAGACCTGATCTAAAACGAGCTGGACTGTATGGCAATCCTCAGAATCTCCCCATAGCCAATATTCTATGCCCTGACTCAATATGACATATACAGTATATGGATGGTGTTATCATTTCGGACTTGATGTGAATATGCACAACATGCTGGTAGTCGGTACTCCTGCGAGCCTCTGGTTCCGGGCACAGGGTTCAAATCCCTGCGGTTCGAGCCTAATGTTTCATGTTTGTCCTATATGTTTACATATAATGTCAGTTCAATGTATTTATTTGTAATACCATAATGTAATACTAATACCATAATACCCTAATGTGCTTTCAAAAATCCTCAAAACGAGGAAAAATGGCATGCTGTGCAAGACCGTTTTTGCCAGGTTTCATCATTTTTTGAAAATCCTCAAAAATCCTTAAAATGATGAAAAATGGAAGGTTATAGCCTTGCGTTTTTTTGAAATTTCCACATTTTTCGAAAAATCCTCAAAAATCCTCAAAACGATAAAAAAACGACATGCTGTGCAAGACCGTAAGGCTATAGCCTTGCGTTTTTGCCAGGTTTGGTCATTTTTCGAAAATCCTCAAAACGATGAAAAAACGTAAGGCTATAACCTTGCATTTTTTCGAGATTTCGACATTTTTCAAAAATCCTCAAAACAATAAAAAACGGCATGATGTGCAAGACCGTAAGGCTATATTCTTGCGTTTTTTGACATTTCTCGAAAAATAACGGAAAAAAACAAGGGAAGCAAGCCTTTGGTGTTCCTGTCACTTTCCATTTAGCATTTTTTGAGCACACCAAGCAGCCATCATGGCTCACTGGATAAAGGTTGTGCTAGGGAATTTGTGGGCCTGGGTTCAAGTCCCAGATGTTGTGCTGTGTTCATTGTCATCCAATCCATTAAACAGAGAAATAAATAAAACCAGTAATTCTAGTGTTTTTCTTTTTTCTTTGATTTTCATAAAAAAAAATCAAAACGACTTAATATAGTACCGTACTATGTCATCCAAAACTATAAACTATAGTATATCTTTCATTCACTTTTTACTTTGAAATGTTTTGTAGTTTCTGAGTTTGTTTTAAAATTAAATGCTCAATGCATTTTCAATGGCAATAGCACAAACTTTATAATGCTATTCGTCCGACATACTTATACCTAGAAACGTTCACCAAAATACCTCATTCACACTTTTTAGATTCAGCTTACAGTGGAGATACATGCTGGAACTTTTTACTTTAAAATGTTTTGTAGTTTCTGAGTTATTAAACTTAAACGCCCAATGCATTCCAATGGAAAACTTTATTATGTTATTAGTCCTACATACTTCCACGTAGAAACCCCATTTTAAGTTATTTAGGTTCATATTACGGTGGACATGTTTGCCTGAAAAGGAATCTTTGAAATGTTTCATCATTGTAGAAATATAAAGCTTTATATTTCATAATGGGTCAATTCATTGTTATTCCAAAATTAAGTACTTGAGTGGGGTTTGAACTCTCAACCTCCAGATAAAGGCCTATCGTCTTGAGCCAAACCCACTGCATCACCTGAGATGGTTGGATGTTGTAGGTCAGTCTTTACTGTATTTGCCTTTGAGTAGTACCATTCATACAGAAAAATGACATCTATCTCTGCTGTTTTTTATTTATTCATATAAAGTATGTTTGACTGAAAGGGAATCTTTGAAATGTTTCATCATTGTAGATAAAGCTTTATAATTTATAATGGGGTCAACTCAATGTCGTTCCTAAAAGAAAGTACTTGAGTAGGATTTGAACTCCCAACCTCCAGATATAAAGGCCTATTGTCTGGAGCCAAACCCTAAGAGCCACCTTGGGCAGACAGGTGTCCCCAAAGAGCCACCTGGGACAGGCAGGTGTTGTGGATCAATCTTTATCTGCCTTTGAGTAGCACCCTTATAAATACAGAAAAATGACATCGTTCTCTGCTATGTTTTATTTATTCGTATAAATTATGTTGTTTTTCCGAGATTTAGACATTATTCAAAAGTCTCAAAAAATCATACTATAGCATGTGGTCCGAGGTCATGTACTATAACCTGTCGTTGCTCTTCGATGTCGGCATTTTTCGAAAGTCCTCAAAAATCCTCAAAACGATAAAAAACGGCATTGTG
>CM076966.1:56371727-56450226 GCA_039105355.1 Benthosema pterotum | reverse complement strand
AGTAGGTGTAGAAATGTGCAATCAGGACAAGCCATATATCCCTGAAACCATATCCCTGCACAGTAAGAGCCTCTGACTGTGAAAAACAACAACAACAAAACAACAACAACAACAACAAACAACAACAAATGGACACAAACAGGAACTGATGGGTAGGATTTCGCAGAACGAGTGAAAAGTGTGAAAAGTGAAAGAGGGAGTGTCAACACTACTGACCGTATCGACATGGTGGAGAAACTATATAGCAAAAAACTGTATTTTGGAGCAACGTAAATAGGTGAATTTGAAAAACATCCCATAGACCCACAAAATAACAGCTGGATCACTTTTGGAAATAATTCAACTGCAAATAAGCCTACAAATGAGCCTATACAAATGGAACCAAATTAACCCTAACTGGTCCATTTGGTGTTATTTGTACACTCTCAGAAAAAGATGGTCCTGAAAGAAAAATCGTTAACATGGTGAAATACAACTTGGTGACGTCATCGAGTTGTGTTTCACCATGTTAATGATTTTTTTTCCCCAGACCTTCATTTCTAGGAAACACAGAAGGGGGGAAACTTTTTTTTTTATCACGCCATTGATGACACAGTAAAATGTTGGGAAACGGGTGGAATTCCCTTTTAGTGGGGTTTCGTCTCATGTTAATGTGGATGTCATTTACAATCTTGTAAAAGTTTCACTTTCAGTCCTAATTTGTTGGTGAGGGTCTTATAGAACCATTTGGTTCGAGTGGCCGCACACAAAATTAATATTTGGCCTGTAGGGGGCGTAACAAAGGTGCCAACCCTACCAAAACATGTAAAACTGTTGTAACTTTTGATCAAATTGTCCAATCTGTTACATATGGGATATCTATGGATTCACAATCAGGAGTAGCATTTGCTACCTAAACCTATTACACATAAAATATATTTTTTCATCCATTATTGGTGTATATCAACAAAAATAGCAAGCAAAACAGCTAAAATTAGCTAAAAACGAAGTGAGTTTCCATTCCATGTTAAAATTTAGTTGTCGTTTACAACTTTAAAAGTTTAACTTTCAATACTAAATTCTAGGTGAGGTAACCATTTTGGTTAGAGTGGCCAGCAGCAGATAAAGATTATTAGGGGGGGCTTACAAAAATATGATATAAGACTGTCGTAACTTATCCAATCTGAACATATGACATATTCACATTCAGAAGTAGTATTTAGTCATTTAGACCATATTACCCCAGCCCCCCCCCCCCTTGTGTGTATCCACAAGAATAGTCCTGACAGCTATTTTCTAAAATATTAATTCTAGTAAATAGTCCCACATTGTCAATGATGAGGAATTCATTGGTACTATTTACATTTGTCCTGTGACCATGGCAGATATTTCTCATAATGGCCACCACCTGCTGATATTTTAACAGTAATTAAAATTCTCTGATCCTGATTCTGGTAACTAATCCTACGTTTTCAAGGACAAGGTCTAAAGGATGACGTGGGGTGAGGGCTTCCAGCCAGAGTTTCTCCTCACTTCTTATGGCCTCAGTGTTCTGGGGCTATGTCAATGCCATTGTCTTTGCTGAAGGTTTCTTTCCAAGTCTCTAGCTCAGCCCTGCAAGGTCTAACCCAGACTTGTGCAGATGGCTGCTGGCTCATCTGGAGGCCCAGTTTGTGTGATATTAGGTGGGGTTGACTGCCGCAATCAGCATTAGGGGCTTGACCCTTTCAAACTGTGGCAGTCTAGCCAAGTGTCTGCATTTGTTTTGGAGGCTATATACAGGAGACAGTTTCTCACCAGCACGAGGTATCATGAGGTGAAGGCTCCTTCAATTGACATTGTTGTTGAGTCTTCATGGGGAGAAGCATTATGCATTCCGAACCATCTTCAAGAAGGACATGAGAGCCGAAAAGAATGGTCACCATGGTGCAATATAACTACTTTGAGTATGACTATTTTCCGTCAACTAGCTTGTGTGTGAAGGTACAGCACTTCAGCAGTGGTTTTCACCAGACAGCTTTTACTGTAGGATCTGGATGGGATCTGGCTAGAAGTACACAGACTGGTGTTGAATCTGGGTGGGGATCTGGCTAGAAGTACACAGACTGGTGTTGGATCTGGGTGGGGATCTGGCTAGAAGTACATAGACTGGGGTTGGATCTGGATGGGGATCTGGCTAGAAGTACACAGAATGGTGTTGGATCTTGGATGGGGATCTGGTTAGAAAGTACACAGAGTGGTGTTGGATCTGGATGGGGATCTGGTTAGAAGTACACAGAGTGGTGTTGGATCTGGATGGGGATCTGGTTAGAAGTACACAGATGGTGTTGGATTGGATCTGGATGGGGATCTAGCTGGCTAGAAGTACACAGACTGGTGTTGGATCTGGGTGGGGATCTGGCTAGAAGTACACAGACTGGTGTTGGATCTGGGTGGGGATCTGGCTAGAAGTACACAGATGGTGTTGGATCTGGATGGGGATCTGGCTAGAAGTACACAGATGGTGTTGGATCTGGGTGGGGATCTGGCTAGAAGTACACAGATGGTGTTGGATCTGGATGGGGATCTGGCTAGAAGTACACAGACTGGTGTTGGATCTGGGTGGGGATCTGGCTAGAAGTACACAGAGTGGTGTTGGATTGGGTGGGGATCTGGCTAGAAGTACACAGACTGGTGTTGGATCTGGATGGGGATCTGGCTAGAAGTACACAGACTGGTGTTGGATCTGGATGGGGATCTAGCTGGCTAGAAGTACACAGACTGGTGTTGGATCTGGGTGGGGATCTGGCTAGAAGTACACAGACTGGTGTTGGATCTGGGTGGGGATCTGGCTAGAAGTACACTGGTGTTGGATCTGGATGGGGATCTGGCTAGAAGTATACAGAGTGGTGTTGGATCTGGGTGGGGATCTGGCTAGAAGTACACAGACTGGTGTTGGATCTGGGTGGGGATCTGGCTAGAAGTACACAGACTGGTGTTGGATCTGGATGGGGATCTGGCTAGAAGTACACTGGTGTTGGATCTGGATGGGGATCTGGCTAGAAGTATACAGAGTGGTGTTGGATCTGGGTGGGGATCTGGCTAGAAGTACACAGACTGGTGTTGGATCTGGGTGGGGATCTGGCTAGAAGTACACTGGTGTTGGATCTGGATGGGGATCTGGCTAGAAGTATACAGACTGGTGTTGGATCTGGTTGGGGATCTGGCTAGAAGTACACAGACTGGTGTTGGATCTGGGTGGGGATCTGGCTAGAAGTACACAGACTGGTGTTGGATCTGGATGGGGATCTGGCTAGAAGTATACAGAGTGGTGTTGGATCTGGGTGGGGATCTGGCTAGAAGTACACAGATGGTGTTGGATCTGGGTGGGGATCTGGCTAGAAGTACATGGTGTTGGATCTGGATGGGGATCTGGTTAGAAGTACACAGACTGGTGTTCTGACCTCACTGGGAACTGGTCAATCGGGGTAGAGCTGGTTTGAGTTGGAGTGAGTACTAAGAATATGTCAGCTGATTTCATGGGCTCACTTGATTTTCACATATAGGGTAGAAGACATGGATTTACTGCCTACATCAATACATCAATATTACACATTTTGATGATTTGACTATTATCTAGCATTTTATAAAAAATCATAATCCTTGAAAACGTTTTGTCATCAGAATCAAGATTGTATGTTGTATGAGCTGAATTGGTAAAATAAACAGCAGATGATGGCCACCATAGCTGTCATCACAGACCATAGCCAAAACAATTCCTTATGGCAGGCTTTAACTTTGTGCCAATGTCATGCTTTCATTGAAAAGTGCACAATTTTCACACATAGAGGCTGGGTATAAGTGGGTATGCCTAACTTTAATCCCCCAATACTGTATTGTTTCTATTTATATACAATTTATACCATTACTCATTCATGATAGGTATGCACTAACTTCATCCTTTAAATTAGGTGCCATTTGAAAGTAATTTGATGTACATGGGCGTCCATTTTTTCCATATCATATTCCAAACATTAATATTTGAAATCCATTTAATTCCTGGGTTAGTATTGACTTGATATAGCAAAAGAAAACAAAGAAAAACAGCAATTGAGAGAAAATAAAGACTTTTAAGAAAAACAAAAATCGATTTGGTCAATTTTGAAATTAGGCAAAAAATGCATATTTTTTTCATCTACAGATGGGCCACTCGAACTAAAATTGTCTATAGGTCATCATCTACAAATTAGAAGCGAAAGTCAAACTTTTACAAGAGTTGTAAATGACGGTGTGTCGTGGGCCCACTATTTGTGTGTGTCCCCCTTAGTGTGGACAAGGAGAAGGAGGACGGACTGTATACTGTGTGTCTGTGGCAGTAGGGAGGGAGGGAGGGAGGGAGGGAGGGAGGGGGAGAGGCAGAGGACAGGAGAAAGTATAACAGAGGGTGAAAGGCAGGGAGGGGAGAGGTCAAGTTATGGCAAGGTGGGGAGAAGGGAGGGAGGGGGAGAGAGAGGAGGGTGGACCATGAGGCTTCCACAGTGCCTGAGGAGAGAGAGGAGAGAGAGAGGAGAGAGAGAGAGAGAGAGTGAGGAGAGAAAGAGAGGAGAGAGAGAGAGAGAGAGAGAGAGAGAAGTCCCCTGTCTATTGTTCAGCTGAGCCTTTAAACAACAGCCCCAATCCCTGTGATCTGCTGAGCATTAGCCTGTCTGTGTCCACACAGCCGACACGCACGCATGCAGCGCGACGAGACGCTACGCGACGCCCGCCAACGCAAACACACCACGTTTTAACATGCTTTGACCCCAGCAGAACGGATTCTATTCTACAATATGTGTTCTAAATCCTCAGGACAGTCAGTCTTATGAAAAAAAAAAAAAAAAAATAAAAAATAAAAAAACAACAGCATTTCATCATTGAAAACAGAAAACTCGCTCTCTCTGAGTCAGGCCTTTAGCTTTATGCATGCTATGTGCCTTTGAAACTTCAACAACAACAACTGGCGTTATTATTGATGCTTACTTTCCGAATAAAAACCGAAAATTTCTCCTGCCCCCCAATTGGGAAATGTTAAATCTGCCCCTGCCCTGAAACCATATCTTATGGGGGAAAAAATCGCATCAATACTACATATTTGTGGGTCATATTTAGCATTTTTTAGAAGAATAAAAAGGAGAGTGTATTAATTACCTAGTTTAAAACAATGTCAGTGTGTGTTTTAAGTAGCTACTATATCAATTTCAAATCATTGAATCGTATCAGATCGTTTCGCCACAATTAACCAATACCTTCCAGTTGTTGTGTCGTCACCCATGTATCCTGATACCTATCGGTATAAAATGTATAGTTCCAAGGGAATATTCAAGGATTCACAACACATTTTTCCACAAATTTTCTTAAATATCAGACCTACAAGCTCATAGTGCAATAGCTATTGCTAGCCAATGCTTAAAAACGCCAAAAACAGTATCCCATACAGATGGATTTAAAGAAAAAGCTCCTCCCTTTTCCTCTTAATTGGGTCAATAATTGTTGACATTCTGTCGATATTGTGTTGTTGTTGCAGACTTCTCCTGCTAGTAATTCATTTTAAACCCCCTCCACCCCTACCTCACCAACTACCCCCCTGATTAAGGCCATTTCCTAATCAAAAATAGATTTTCCAGAAAGAATCACATTCAAGCACTTTGTTTTCTCTCTCTCTCTGGCATTAACCGTAGGCTTAAATATGTAAAAGACAAGGCGCACGTGCGAGTAATAATGGGCAGAGGCAGAGCGCAGACACTACGCCGCTTGGTGTCTGCAACATCAAGGCAGCGTATAAATTATGAATTCTGAAAGCCAATTAAAAACCACAGTCACAGTGCAGGCTTTGTTTCAAGGCTTCTATTATTACAGTGGTTGTTGAGAGATACGGAGAGAGATACGGAGTAGAGAGACAACGACAAAGGAAAAATAAAAAGGTAGAGAGTTGAGATAAGGGAGGGATAACTGCTTATCTGGGTTTCTGCATGCGTTCAGGCTCAGGTCCTCTCTGACACATTCTATACTCCGTCGTACAACAGCATTGCATGTTTATTTCCCTCACCATACGATGCAATGTCAAATAGAAATACATAAGATGTATTTCACCGTGTTAATGATTTTTCTTTCAGAACCAAATGGACCCTAGCGGGTCCATTTGGTTCACATTTGTATCCTCTCAGGAATTTTTTGAAAATGGGTGGAATTCCCCTTTGATCATGCTGCGATTCGATCAGATATATCGATATATCTCATGTGCTTTTATTATACTAGAACATTTTGAAAGGGAATTCCATCCATTTTCAAGATTTTTTTCCGGGAGCACGGAAAAAAGGGCCTAAAATAATCATCATTATTAATCATCGTTAATCATCGCTTCATCAGGTTTAATGGTTTCTTTCAGACCTCCACTTTAGGAAACAAAGAATGGGGAGAACCATATGGGCCATGACAAGTTCAATCAACTAGAACATTTTAAACAATATACTGTAAATAACAAAAATTCAATCATACACTTCAGTGCAGCCTGATAATGTCAGTCTCTGACATGAACAAATTAATGAATAGGCCTGCATGAATTTCAAAAAAATGATTTTGAACCTGGCGAATTTTTTTTGCACACCCCTACTGCATGTACATGCGGCAGGTGAATGGGGCTACGGCAATTAATCAATTGATCATAATCAAATCGATAATTTAATTAGTTGTCAACTAACTAGTCATTTCATCTGATTCTCACTGGAGTTATCATGGGTCTTTCCACTTAACCATAGTCTTTTTCCAGTGTTATGTGTAACACTCTTCCCTTCTTACTCTCTTCCCTTACAATGTCAATGGCAATGGCATCCAAACAACAAACAAGATACCCAAGAAATTAAAGTGCTCATATTTAAAATGATGTGAAACACTACTACTGCTACTAACTAACTACAGCTGTGGCACCACTAAACCAACAGCATTTCATCATTGAAAACAGAAAACCCTCTGAGTCAGACCTTTAGCTTTATGCATGCTGCGTGTCTGTTGCAACTTCAACAACAACGATGTTATTATTGATGCTTAATTGCGTAATAAAAGTCCTGTAACTGAAAATGGTATGGGTGCGATAAAGCCGCACCCATACCATTTTCTCTTGCCGCTCCAACATGTTCTCTTGCCCCCCCCCCCCCCCCCCCCCCCCAAATGGGACATGTTACATCCGCCCCTGATATGACCAGTGTTGGGACATGTGCACTACGTAACTTAATATATTACATAATATATTACCAAAATGCAGTAACTTGTAATATAAATATATTACTTAACCAAAACAATCTAATATATTATACTTTTCTTTCTGCATTACTGCATTACTTTCAATATTACTTTCTGTAAATCTGTCTCATTGAAAATGCTCTTGTGAAATCATACTGACAACTGCAAAAGTTGAATAATGACTTATTTTCTATCATTTGTCATCAAATTATTTATTCAGGAGTGACGTTTTTGTTGATTTCATATGGATTTGGCCAGATAGCCAAGTGCGCTTGCTTTATTGTAGGTATGCCAATGGTCTACGCAATATTTGATTAATAGTGATACAAAATATTTCATTACATATATTGTAATAAAAAGTTTTTTAAAGTAATATGTAATAGTAATATTAATATATTACACTTGCTCAGACAGTAATATTGTAATATAATATATTGCTTTTAAAATGAAGGTAATAATTAATAAGTAATATATTGACAAGGTAAAGTAATATTCCCAACACTGGATATGACACATAATGAGTGTAGTATCGAGAACAATTATCAAGTATCAAGTTCCTTTTAGACTGACACATGTAGCTATTCTTTAATCAAATGTATACAGTCAGAATAAGCCTAAAGACACCATGACTTGCTGTAGCAGCCTAATCAGCAGCATATTCAAATGTATTTTTGTTTATTATATACGAGTATACAGTATATACTGTACACATGGAAGGGCACTTCTAGGTGATAAAACTGCCTTAAACAGAGTAAGTATACTCCCAAGATCATCTGTACATGGCTGTGATGACCGCCAACCCCATCTGAAAATATGTTGTTCTAGTCTCCTCTTCCTCCTTCCCTCCTCTGTGAAACATGCAGTACTCATGGTGTCTTTATCATCTTTATCATATCAATAGGATTATACAGACTAGTACATAACATGACTGACCTGGTGTATACTCAGAAATGTGATAAAGCCACAATAAAGATCCTTTGGCAGAGTGTTGAGCACTATTGTATTCATTGGATATGAGATACTCCAATAATGCCTAGCAGGGGGGCAGCCATTGGAACCAGTCATTGCTTGCTTGTGTGTGTGTGTGTGTGTGTGTGTGTGTGTGTGTGTGTGTGTGTGTGTGTGTGTGTGTGTGTGTGTGTGTGTGCAGTGCATGTGTGCGTGTGTGTGATGTTACAGATTAGAGGTGCGAGACAGCAGATGGGTATGTCTAAAACAGCCCTGAGCCCCCCAACACCAATCAAAGATTGGGGGAGGGGGGCTGATGTTCTGGGGGGGGGGTATGTTATTCCATTAGTGCAAGATGAAAATTGATATGGAGCTCCAACAACCACTCCTCTCTGTCTCCGTGGTAGCAGGTATAGAGAAGATAATAAAAGATACGGTCGAAACATGGTGTGCTCTATTTGTGTGTGTGTGTGTGTGTAGTGTGTGTGTGTGTGTGTGTGTGTGTGTGTGTGTGTGTGTGTGTGTGCGTGCGTGCGTGTGTGTGTGCGTGTGTCTCTGGTGACCCCTCTCTCATCTGTATGGCACTATCGGGGACAATGTGGGAATTCTGAAATACATTCAAGCGAAATGCTGGAGCGACGTTAATTGCATGGAAAGTAAGTGAAAATAAAAATTGTCCCGAACGGACCACATATCATGTGTCAAGTTTTACATTTTTCGAGTTCGGGTTTTTAATTTCATTGTATTCAGCAATTTTAAGCAGAGAAACGCATCTTGTGTTTGAATACAAGGTCCGCCTACAGCATATAGCAGACAACTATTTTTACTCCATTATCATACATTTTCCCTTAAAAGCTTGCGGTATCCACATGTTTCACAAAAATAAATACTGTATTGATTTTAGATCACTGAATCGAACAAATGAACAAACCAATATCGTGCATGCATCATATTGACAACAATGCAACGATGATACGTACAGTATAAACTTTCTATAATCTAGTTTGTAGGGAACTGAGACGGGGAAAAAAACCAAAGGTACCGGTATAGTATAGCCCAGTCAGAGAAATGGCTCAAAAAGCGTCTGGGCGACTGACTCCGCCATTTGGGAAACTCTTGCTTGAATACTATACCATATAGGGGCTGATGACAATGACAGGAGTTTGACGAGCGGATCGAGCGTGGCTCTGACGCTCTGACCATATGGACTGGGATATTGCTGCCCCCCCCCCCCCCCCCCCCCCCCCCCCCCCCCCCCCCCCCCCAGCCCCCCCCCCCCACCCCCTACCCCCCCCCCCCCTCCTCTCCGTCGCAGATGGTGCCTGCAGCAATCCTGCAAAACGCCTCGGCCATTGTTTTACCCACGAGCAAACATGATAATAAAGAGGAAGAAGGATGCAGAGGCGGATGTAACATGTCCCATTTGGGGGGGGGGGCAAGAGAACATGTAGGAAGAGGGGCAAGAGAAAATGGTATGGGGACGGCTTCATCGCCTGTGTCACTTCACGCCACGGGCGATGATGTCGCACCCATACCATTTACAGTTACAGGACTTACAGTCAAGTAAAGCATCAATAATAACATCAGTTGTTGAAGTTGCAACAGACACGCAGCATGCATAAAGCTAAAGTTCTGACTCAGAGAGTTTTCTGTTTTCAATGATGAAATGTTTTACACAGCTGTAGTTAGTTAGTAGCAGTAGTAGTGTTTCACACCATTTTAAATATAGGCACTTTAATTTGAAATATCTTGGGTTGTTTTGCATTTGGTGGGGCAGTCTGGGCATTTAGGGGGGCATTGCCCCCCCATGCCTATGCCTATAGATCCGCCCCTGAGGAAGAGGAGAAAATAATCACTTCTGGGCCCCGAAAAAAAAAAAAAAAAACGGCCCTTCTTCAGTACTGGTGTCCATAAGGGCAGATTCCTGAGAGAAAGAAACCAGGATGGTAGTTGTTGGGTAATTGACTGATATGCTAATGAGCACCTAATTATGCCTGGTAGACGGTGCACAGAGCAGCACCGCCTCCACACTAGACTAGCCCCGGTGACCCGCTTTCTGACAAACTGTCACTTCATCTCCTCACATCACTCCGGGGCTTATCAAACATGACCCCGGAATAGACAGGCGATAATGCACACACGCACGCATGCACGCACGCACGCACGCACGCACGCACGCACGCACGCACGCACGCACGCACGCACGCACGCACGCACACACATGAACGCACGCATGCGCACACACATATGCACGCACACACATGCATGCACGCACGCACATGCACACGCATGTGCGTACATGCGCACGCATGCACACAAAAAATGGAGGCATACGCAAACACAACTAGTGAAGAGTAGTGCACACACACACACACACACACACACACACACACACACACACACACACACACACACACACACACACACACACACACACACACACACACCACACACACACACACACACACGTGCCGTGCACACAGAGCTATTATGTGGGCACATGCATTCTCCGTACTGTAAAGAAGTACTGTTCTCAGAATCGAGTTTAACTCAGTGGGTACAAATGGAACCAAATGGAGCTTTGAGGCCTAGTAACACTGCACACAAAAAAATAGTCGGTCAAAATTGCAACTAAACACTTCAGTCAATGGTGTTAGGTCACTTTCCTGGGTTATTTCTTGAAGCCATAACCTTTTCCTGGGTTGCAGGGATTTTATTTTGACCGAATTCATGGGTTGTTTTATTTGGTTATTGGTTTTGGGTTGTTTTAATGAGAATAACCAATTTGTTAGGTCACAGACTTTGGTTGAATTTATTTATTGATGGAGTGGACTGGTCCAATTCCCCCCCTCTTTTTTTAAACGAGTGAGTGGTATGTCCCAACTGCCAACCACACACGGAGGCTCAGGAGTTCAGTTTGTTTTGATGGAGTTTTGCTACTGCTTCTTTCTCTGCAAACCCGAAATACTACTATATCTACCCTGAGCACTTTTGCAGTAAGTTTGAAATTTTTACTTTTATCATAAACGTGTTTACTGGAAGAATAACTCCATCGTGTTGTGCTTATGCTGCAGGGCAGGCTGCAACTTGATAGATAAATGCATGAAATATTGACTGTTATGGTTATAGTCTACAAGCCAGCCATAGAGCCCATTGTAAACAGGCATTTATGTACACCAACGTTTTGTTAGAAATGTTGAGTAGGGGTTCCCAACATGTAGAAACTGATGTTACAGATGTTGAGTAGGGGTCCCCAACATGTAGAAAATGGTGTTAGAAATGACGAGTAGGGGTCCCCAACATGTAGAAACTGATGTTACAAATGTTGAGTAGGGGTCCCCAGCACAGCATGTAGAAACTGATGTTAGGTATGTCCCTAGTGTATAACTCGAATAGCAGTGCAATTATTTACTAGTACAGCTAAAATAATAATTCTGCGTGGCCTGTGGGTCTGTAGCCTAATACGCATTTTATTATAACTACATTTAACTACATTTTATTACGTCATTCTTGATATTGTGTATATGTTGGTTTTCCTGGTATTGATGCAATGCATTTGTTTTATATAAGTAGTTTTGGAACTGATCCCTGCTACAGTAAAAATAAATAAGTAAATAAGTAAATGCATTTTCAATAACATGCCAACTAAAATGTTGTAGGTCAGACCCCAAAATCCAGCCAGTCTCATAAGATGCTGAAGTCTGGGAAGTCTCCAGCTGTGCAGCCCCTAGGCCTAGAGCCTACAGTTACTGGTATGTTGCTATTAATGTTAGAATGCCAACTGGATAACTGTTGAACGTGATTTGTAGCATTTCAAATTCTCGCTCTGGTTTACCTTTTAAGGTTCATTGGATGGCATAAGTCACAGCTATTTAGAAGAGTTGCAGACTCCTGATTTAAATAGCAGTAAGTGAACTTGTATTGGTGTTCTTGTGTGGAGCTATCATGCATGCAACAGTTGACTTTACAATGTGTATGCATAGCAAGATGAACACCAGTCAATCCCAAGCCTTCATGACTTGCAATTAAAGTCACAATAATGCATGTGTAGTTGTACATGATACATTTATATGGCGCACTCTATATACAATAGTTGCTAATAACTTCAAAGTTTGTATTTCTAACCGTGTGTTTCATCTGAGATGCCAGGTTTGGCTATTTTTTTTTCTCTGTATATTTATTTTCTCTCTCTCTTTTTTATTTCTTTTTCCCTTTAGACTTCAGAGGGTACCACCAGTGTGATGATGATCCAGTGCATTTGAGGCCTAGTCATGGTTGCAATGGTATGTGAATGTTACCTAATATTTGTAGACATTTTCTGATTTGTTTGTGTGTGAGGTTAGATCTGTATTGCATGATCACCTATTTGTTTACTTCACGCCATTGATTGAGCACTTTAGTTTGTACAGTAAGAGTTAATTTAGATAATATTGCTTAAGACATAGCCATCAGAGACTTGTTTCCATTGTGGTCCTGTGTATTCCATTCATCCAAGTTCTTCTAATTGTTAACACACTGTTGCCTCTTGAACTAACATTTCTAACCAAAATAAAATGATTGTCAATTATACACGCGTGTGCCTAACCTTTCACAATGTGTGCACTGAATAAGTTTTATGAATGTTTGTTTTTTACAGATGGATGGCGAAAACGAGCTGTTTTTCAAAGGCAAGTCTACTGGACATAATTTATAACTTGTGTCATTTGCAGGTTATTTTTATTTCTCACTTCATTATTTTCACTTTTCTCTTGAAGACCTGGCCATCCAGAAAATGAGATCGATGTTGGCTGAAGTGCTTGTGGTGGTTCAGGACCTGTCATGAGATGTGAAGTTCATGAAGAACGTGTTGGAGGAGACCATCTTCAACAACCCCAGAAACCCATGTGCCCCCTTTCTCAAATCAACAGGACTTCAATGAGGCAGAGTCATTACTGAAGGAAGAATCACTTCATTGAAAGATGGTAATTTGACAGACTGAATTGCAATTCATCAAATGTTGGTCATTTCAGTCAGTGTGGCCTTGGTTGTTTACCTCAGGGGAAAATATGTTTAGCCCTTTAGCTACTTTACACAGATTCTAGGATACAAGTTCAAATCATGCCACAGAGCTTGTAGATTTGCTGTTTATTAATCGTTTTGAAATTGTTCAGATACAGTTTACGTATGGACATGACTAAAATTAGGACAAGAGGCTTGTTTCTAATTCAGTGCCTTCATTTTCTTTTCTCTGATGTGCCTCCTACCTGGTTATGGTAGGAGGCACCATTTCAGAGAACATGATCAGACGGATGTTGGCGACTTCCATGACCAACGGCCGGGCCAGTGGATGCAATTGGGCTGGAAAGAGTGGAGTTTTTCCCGATACCACCCTCAAGTTCTCTTACTTGGTACTCAGAACATCAAATTGACACTAACACTAACAAATGCAATTGGAGCCAGACCCAACACTAAATCAATTCACCAAAAATAGCAGATCTAAGTACTCATATTGCTTCTCTGTATCAGCGAGTACAAAGTACTGAAAAAGTAGTATCGGGACAACTCAATTGGAGTAAATGTGCAATATATTGTTTTTGGTTGTTTTTTGTTTTGTTATTATGTTTGGCAGCTCAGTACTAAATGCACATTTTGGCTGTTTTTTCAGCTCAGTTGTCTTAATACATTTGGCTGTTTTTGCAGCTCAGTTTTCTTATACATTTGGCTGTTTTTGCAGCTGTTTTCTAAATAAATATTTGTCATAAGTTCCTTGGTCAATTCTCATTTTTACCTTGAGAGTATATTTCAAATTCTTGTAGCGGGTATGTGTATGCATATCTAATGTCATTTTCAACATTTTACTATGTCATTAATATACCTTAGATGTTGTGTGGAAATTATTAATTATTAACATATGCTGTGTTTCCTAGAAATGGAGATCAGAAGAAAATCATTAACGTGGAACTTGATGTCATAAAGATGTGTTTCACCCTGTTATTTCCAGACTATTTCTAAGGTATATTAATGACATAGTAAAATGTTAAATGGGTGGAATTTCCCTTTAATAAAACAGATGGGTTAACTGAATATTCTGGATCAATTCAACTGGCAGTTGGGTAATCTTGACCCTCAAAATTAGGTTATTAATGCAACTTAATATGTCTGGTCAAATCAACTGGTATTTGGGTCATCTTGACCATCAAAATTAGGTTATTGATGCAAGCTAATATGTTCGGTCAAATCAACTGGTACTTAGGTTATGTTGACCCTCATAATTGGGTTATTAATGTAACCAAATGCATTCGGTCAAATATAATAACACGTATTATTCGGTCAAATTGACCAAAGACCCAGTTGGTCCTTATTCAACCTCTACGTTTGGTTGAAATTTGACCGAAGTTAGGTTGTTTTTGGACCATTGGTTTTTCTCTGTGTACAGGAGTGGTTTTCAACCATTTTGATACCAGGGCCCACTATATATATTCACCAGTTGAGCTACGCACCACCATTTGATGACATTTTCACCACACAGACCTTTTTGTCCACAATTTCAGGCTGGATTTCGTAAACAAAACAGATCAAAATGACCATTCTTCGACATTCTGGAGAGTTTTTGTAATTGTAATCAAGAAGACTAATTCGGATGATGAATATTTTAACTCTTGAAAGTGTAAACATTTTTATGCCCTCAAGAGTTGGGGACCACCTGGAACTCTCTGAAGGACCACTGGTGGTCTCTGGACCACTGGTTGAAAACCACTGGACTACAGGGTCCACCTGGTTCCATTTTTTTTGCATGTGTGCACTGAACGGTGCAGAGAATAGATCAGAAGTGGTCGGTCGATAACGTTGTGGCAGTGGTGGACAGTAATAAAGTACATTCATTTGAATACTGTGTTTGTATGAATACATTTGAACAACTATTCGACACATCACGATAGATGGTTAAAGGGGAACTCCACCCATTTTCAATATTTTAATATGTCATTAGAGATGTTGTGTGGACATGATAAGTTTGCCAATTCTGTATTTCCTAAAAATGGAGGTCTGAAAAAAACATTAACATGGTGATGAAACATCTTGATGACATCATCAAGATGTATTTTCACCATGTTAATGAATTTCTTTAGACGCTTCATTGTCTGAGAGCGTACAATTGGAACCAAATGAGCCCGTTAGGGTTCATTTGGTTCCATTTGTACGCTCTCAGAAAAAATGTTAAAAATGGGTGAAATTCCCCTTTAACGATATGATACATGGTCGATATCAGTTCATTATGGCGATAGGATGCGAGTCAATGATTTGAAATCAATTCTGTAACAATTTATCAAAAACATTATGTGTGAAACTGGTGGATAGTGCAGGTTTTAAAGAGAAAAAGTATTATAATAGATATAAATAACTAAACACAGTGATCTGGCATATAGATGGACATTTGACCTCATGATGCGTTTTTCTCCTTGAAATACAATACACTTATATATACACTTACTATTGGTATTCAATATTGATTCTTTACATTGCAAATTGATAGAAAACAAGGTCAAACGAAACCATACAATATTTCTGTTTACATAATACGATAATACTTTACCATACTAGTATCATTACATCTCTAGTACTGATCTATATGTATTATGTTTTAATCGTTATTATTTGTATTTTTGGGGTACTTTCATTAAATTTCAAAGAACTTTTGACTACATTACATTTCTAGGATGCTTTAAAAAAAAAGCATTGCATCACAACACGTTGTGAGCTTAAAAACTGCTATTTTTCCTAATGATGTTGTTTTTTAATCGTTTTATTTGGAAAATATGTTGGGGGGGAGATACAGCAATGTATGTGCACTAAAAAGAAAATTTACTAAATGGTGTACAACTTGAATACTCTTTCACATTGCTAAGTGCAAGTTTAGCATCCTGCATGCGGTTAGGCGCACATCAGAGCAAGACCTGCAGGTAATAGAAAAGTCTATTCTGAAGGTCACCTCCGTGATATTTTTCCGCTTTCAATGTCTTCTGTGGGTTTATGCACACACCTCTACTAATCCCCTCCTCGCCCCCGTCTACTCTATACCTCTCACACAAAGGGCCGATGTACGTTCAATGCTGCTGTTATCTCCACCCCTCTGTACAAACCGTCTTTGTACTGCAGCCGATAGCACTGGAGAGAGAGAGAGAGAGAGAGAGAGAGAGAGAGAGAGAGAGAGAGAGAGAGAGAGAGAGAGAGAGAGAGAGAGAGAGAGAGAGGCCGCCATCCAAGGGAAGGTACCCACTGCACACAAAATGAGGTAGAGACTGAGATATACTTCCTAACCGTCTGTCCACTGTACCAAGACATCAGAGACACATACTGTACTCTCACTGTACCAAGACATCAGAGACACATACTGTCCACTGTACCAAGACATCAGAGACACATATTGTCCACTGTACCAGACGTCAGAGACACATACTGTCCACTGTACCAAGACGTCAGAGACACATACTGTCCACTGTACCAAGACATCAGAGACACATACTGTCCACTGTACCAAGACGTCAGAGACACATACTGTCCACTGTACCAAGACATCAGAGACACATACTGTCCACTGTACCAAGACATCAGAGACACATACTGCCCACTGTACCAAGACATCAGAGACACATACTGCCCACTGTACTGAGACATCAGAGACACATACTGCCCACTGTACCAAGACATCAGACATAAATAGGGTGAGGGTTAGACACAGGGTTAGTAATTTCGGACCAATGGGAGGAGGAAACAATGGGAGGTCAGATCAATGGCAGTCAATCAATTACTCTGATTGGCTTCTTCTCCCATTGCGTGCGCCAGTATGACCGGTACGCCTGAAAATTCGTCCAGTGAAAAAGGGTCTTTGAGTGATTCTGACCTTCAAATGTATCGTGCATATTTTTTCCTTGTATTGCACTGTTGTATTGAACTTTTTGCTTTGCCAATGCACTATATGTTTTCCTATGCCAATAAAGCCCTTTGAGTTGAACTGAATTCAACTCCTGTCCTCTGTCATGCGTGCTCCGCGCACATCCGCACGCAGGACAGGAGTGGGGGAGGGGGGGGGGGGGGGGGGAGAAAATGTTATGGGGTAGCTTCATCACCCATAGCGCGAACCGCACCCATACCATTTTCAGTTACAAGACTTTTATTAGGCAAGTAAAGCATCAATAATAACATCAGTTGATGTTGAAGTTGCAACAGACACGCAGCATGCATGAAGCTAAAGGTCTGACTTTTCTGTTTTCAATGATGAAATGCTGTTGGTTTAGTGGTGCCACAGCTGTAGTTAGTTAGTAGCAGTAGTAGTGTTTCAGATAATTTTAAATATAAGTACTAATTTGAAATATCTTGGGTTATTTTGCATGCCATCTTGTTTGGTGGGGCAGTCCGGGCTTTTAGGGGGGCATTCCCCCCCAATGCCCATGCCTAGATCCGCCCCTGACAGGGAGGGTGTTTTGTCCCGCCATGTGACTATGTATCGCTGGTCAGTGTACTATTGCGTCACGCCAGGCTGTGTGAGCATCATCAGTCCACACTGAAGACCCAGCCAGGCCAGGCCAGGCCAGGCCAGGCCAGGCCAATCCAGGCCCAGCCAGGCCTCCAGATGGTCCTGACCCAACAGGTGCTGCCTGGGATGGGGAGGGGGGTGTGGGGGGGTCTGAGAGGTCTGACATCTGCTGTCCACAGCCCAGCGCAGTTCACACACACACACACACACACACACACACACACACACACACACACACACACACACCACACACACACACACACACACACACACACACACACACACACACACACACACACACACGGACACACACACACACACACACACGGACACACGGACGCACGCACAGAGGCACGCACCCACAAACCCAAAGCTTAAATTTAGAGAGGGAGTGCTGTGATTTTTGTAGCTTTTCCCCCCACAATTTTGTACATGTTTAAGAGGTGACAGTACTTTCCAGTCAAACATGCCAATGAAAAAAAAACTGTAATATAGTGACATCAGACCATCAGTCCCTCCCCTAACTCCTCCCCCTTTATCATATAAATGAAGCTGTGGGTGTGGCTTCAGTTCAGGTGGACCAATCACCAACCCACCATGCATGCAAACCAGTTACCAGGCACACTGAACGAACTGGTGGGGGTTACGCACGTAAAACGCAACCAAATCAACCCGTTAGGGTTCATTTGGTTCCATTTGTACGCTCTCAGAAAAAAGAAGCGTCTAAAGAAATCCATTAACACGGTGAAATACATCTTGATGATGTCATCAAGGTGTTTCACCATGTTAGTGGTTTTCTTCAGACCTCCATTTCCTGGGAACACACACAGAATGGGGGAACTTTTTTTTATCATGTCCACCCAGCACCTCTAGGGTATACTGATGACATATTAGAATGTTGAAAATGGGTGGAGTTCCATCTTTAACCATTTTTTGTTCACTACTACAGTATGGGTTAAATTTACCACTGAGGCTTTTCAGTCCTAACAGTGTGTGGGACAACACCTTTTTTCCTCCTCCCATCTTGTGCAGTGAGATCTCAGGGCCTGGAGGCTCAATCTGCTTCTCTCCATCCATCTTATCTGTTTCCTCTATCGGTTTTCACACCCGCCTGTCGCAGGCAGTCGCACGTCTGCACTCAGTGTGGCTTCATTTACACACACGCACGTGCACACGCACGCGCACGCACACGCACACGCACGCACACCACACACACACACACACACACACACACACACACACACACACACACACACACACACACACACACACACACACACGCGCGCCGACAACAACAACACAGCTCATTAACATTAACTCCTTGGCCTTGGATTGCTATACAGGTAAAAGCCACGGCGGCAGTTAATGAATATGGATATTGTGCGAGCAGCAGCACGGTTTATTGTTTTACTACTCCTATTTGTTTTTCTTTGCTCTGCACATATAAATACAGTAATAGTACGAGCTCATTTTACAGAACCCTATGTTATGTCTGTCTATGTTTTACACGTTCAGGAGGAGTGTGGTAGAAATCTCACTCACACGCTGCTAGGAAATGTGTTTCTCTCTCGCTTTGACAATTAGGCAAATGAATCTCTCAAATCTATAGCTCACAATATGCGTCACTTGTGAGCGCGTGTGTGTAGATCAGCTGTTTGCCGTGCGACCACACGCACACGCCACCCGTCTGATGCAATCAGGGCTGTTCAGCCTTGCCTGTTATCTCTCTGATCTGCAGGGCCGGATCTAGAGGGGGGCAGGGTGGGCAGAGACACCCCCCCCCCCCCTCCCAAATCCAGCCTGATTGTGGACAAAAGCAAAAGAAATCTTTAGTGTTTGGGGTCTGTGGGGCTAAAAGGTCCTCAAATGGTGGTCTGTGGATGGCTCAAATGCCGAATAAATAGTGGGCCCTGGTGTCAAAAAGATAGAAAATCACTGCTTCATATGGAAAACTGCTGATCCGTTTCCTATACGAAGTAAATTTGATCAACCATCTGGGTCACTCAAAATGCACACTTGTCTCTTTCTCTCTTGCTTTCTTCCATCATGGCTGCCATGAGGAAACAGATTCTGTTTGGGCCAGGTGGGAGAAAAACAACAACAACAACAACAAAACAAGAAGGCATGTGTGAATTATGCCAGGCACATTAGACAGCCTGGCGCAACAGCTTTATGTTCAGAAAACATGTTTGTTGTGGCTGTTATATTTGTGCAGGGTTTGTATGGAATCAAATTAAAATCATTGGCAGCGTTTGTTCATGCCAGTTTGGCAGGCAGTATAGGTCACACTGCATGAACATACATTAGGGGTTAAAGGGGAATTCCACCCCTTTTCAACATTTTACTATGTCATTGATGTACCTTCAAGGTGTTGGGTTGACATGATAAAAAAGTTGCTCCCATTCTGTGTTCCCAAGAAATGGAGGTCTGAAGAAAACCACTAACATGGTGAAACATCTTGATGACATCATCAAGATGTATTTTCATTTCTTTAGACGCTTCTTTTTCTGAGAGCGTACAAATGGAACCAAATGAAGCCGTTAGGGTTCATTTGGACCACTTTACTTCACATGGGTGTGATTTCTTTTTTCTCTGCAGTGCTCACAAATAATTGCAATCAATCAGGCTTGTATTCTGCAGAGGTAAAGTGGTCCTCCATGAAAGACACAGATGAGTATCTCTTGGCTTATCAGGCACCGATACAACACAATCTGAGACCTTGAAAGAACATAATAACTATCAGAATTAAATTAATGTCACACTAAAATTATAACAAAAATAAATTATGAATCCAAATTGGATGAAGACTGAATGAGAACATGTGGAATATGCCCTTTTCTTATTATGTTAGTACCGTAATTGCTATTTGGATGCAGATAGGCAGCAATTATTAGGATTGATTTAGACAAATAGATTGATAGACTAGATCTCCATTCCATTCCAACTTTTGTAAAAAACCATCCAAACAAACAAAAGACAAAGTAATTGTGAACACATTTTAAGGAATGAGAATACAAATAAATTAACCCTTAGTGCACTGAACGCGTTTTGGTGTTCTAAGCATTATGTTTTAACTATTGAAAAATAGCAGATCTACAAGCTCATAGCGCGCCACCGAGTGGCGCGCTATGAGCTTGTATCTCTGCTATTTTTGAAAAACCGTGAAAACGTGGTGCAAATCTTTGAATATTATGTTATTCAGAAACTAGAAATCTAGACAGGAGACAAAGGAGAACTAAACCCCAAAAAGCTTTACCTTTATTTCCAGTTGATTTATTTCTAGTGGTCCAGTTGTTATTTTGTGATAAAAGTCCTTATCGTCATGTTTCCTCAACCCCGCCATGAGTTTAGAATGGGGCCAATGGGATGTTGTTCAAATTCACCTACATCTTAGATTTCGAAATGATTTTTTGTATATACTGTAGAATGTAGATCGTCTCTTTACCGTGTCAATAGTGTGTTGGTACTCACACTTTCACTTTCTCTTTTTGGTTCAGCTATGGCCAAGTGACAATATACAGCAAAAAAAATAGTATTTTGGAGCAATGTAAATAGATGAATTTGAACAATATCCCATAGCCCCATTCTAAGCTTATGGTGTGTGTCTTTTTTTGTAGAAAAAAAGGAGTTTTTTTTTTACAAAAACAAATAAACTTTGAGAGTGTAAAAATGAAACCAAATGGACCCTTGCGGACCCTTGGTTTCATGTTTACACTCTCAAAAGTTAAAATATCCTTCATCCGAATTAATGGAGGATTAATGGTCGTTTTGATCTGTGTGTTTGACTGGTTTGTTTTCCAAATCCAGCCTGGTATTGTGGACAAAAGCAAAAGAACTCTTTAGTTTGGGGGTCTGTGGGGTCAAAAATGTCATCAAATGGTGGGCTGAAATATATTATAGGCTAAGTAAAGGTATAAAAGCTACAGTATCATACTCATTGGCATCCTCAGCTATCATCAATTGATAGGTTTCTAGGTGAGTCCATATGGTGTGATGACACACGCACACGCACACGCACACCCACACACCCACACACCCACACACCCACACACCCACACACCCACACACCCACACACACACACACACACACACACACACACACACACACACACACACACACACACACACACACGTTAGAATGTGTGCATGGTGCATGCATGGTATGGGGGGAGGGCATATGCAGGGGGGTTGGTGACTGTGTCACATATAGTGTGCATGTGTGTGCATATAGGCAGGTCTTGTTAGCACCACCACCACAGTGTATATATGGGCTTAAATTAGTGTGTGTGTATGTGTGTCCTCTGGCTCCTCCATCACACCTGCTCCCACCCAGACCCTGCAGCTGTCACTCAGCTCCGTCAACCAACCAGCACACAGATTACTGGAGGAGAGCAACAATACCATAATCCATCTGTCCACACTATGAGTCACAATAACACCCAGAGTGTTATACTCTATCTGGGTTTTAACGTCCGAGGCACACTCTCTACAGCAGGGGGTTTTCAACCTTTTTGATACCAGGGCCCACCATTTATTCAGCATTTAAGCCACGGAGGACCACCATTTGAGGGCATTTTAGCCCCCACAGACCCCGAAAACTAAAAGATTTCTTTTGCTTTTGTCCACAATTCCGGATTTGGGGAAACAAAACAGGCAAAGCATACAGACCAAAATGACCATTCATTTTCTAGTTGTGTAGACGGGCTAATGAAGATGAATATTTTAACTCTTGAGAGCGTAAAAATTAAACCAAATGGACCCGCAAGGGTCCATTTGGTTTCATTTTTTACGCTCTCATCTTTACATCATTTATACCAATGTTTCAGATAACAATTTAGGAAAATTTTTGAAAATAGGTGGAATTCCCTTTGAACCCTAGACGGCCCAGTGTTGCTTTTTTAGCAACATTAACCCTTTAATTATTTAAAAAAAAATGTTATGATTTTTAAATATCATGGTTGAGGTTGATTGTTTAGAATTTCATTGAAATTGGTCATGATATTTGCATAACAATACCCCCACAGAGGCTGCAATTAGCCTCTTCAATTAATCTCTGGACTTAATGCAATTTTTGATGATTTTTAACCTTTGGCCTTTAACCCTAATAAAAGTATGTAAAATGACTGCAATAAATATATTTTTGTGATTATTAGAATGTCTATTACATGTACGCTCATTATATTAAAAGATATCCGCCTTTTTGATTTATTATAATTAATTAATTAGCATAAATAACATATATTTTTTAAATGCTTTTTTAATAGATCATGGTAGTACAACCTAGTAGTAAGGTTGAAAACAGTTTTTTTCAAGTAGAAATAAGTCCGGGCCTTGGAGGGTTAAGGTGATAGCTATATCAGAGTCATAATCCAACGAATCGGTTAAATAATTGGCCCATGAATTGATAATATATGAAAATAATGGTTTAAGTCGCAGCAGGCCTGCTGTCTACATACATAGCGTACCTGTCTGTCTATCAGTCTGTCTTTCAGTTGAGAGCATCATCTGTTCATCCTCTGGCACACAAACAGTTAATCCCCTCATTACCGTGTCTCACATGGCATGGCGTAGCGTAGCGTAGCGTTGTGGCGAGGAGCAGGGGCTGCAGGCTGCATGGGGGGGGGATTGACAGATGGCATATGAAGGATGCTCTGTCAGACCAAAAGGGGCGACAGGAGAGACAGGAGACATGCTAGGGCCAAGGGTGATTTTGATACTATTTGATGCCATGCCCCCTGACCGGGGCGGGGTGTTGCCATGCCCGTCTGTTCTGGTTCAGGCAGCGCTCGTCAGCGACTGTATGGGCTGGGAGGCCGCGGGGCGGGGTGGGGCGGGGTGGGGCGCGGCGGGGCAGGGCGGGAGTGGACCGTTTGGTTTCCAGGGGCGGATCTATCTAGGCATGGGCAAATGCCCAGAATGCCCCACCATACCAAACATGATGGCATGCAAAACAACCCAAGATATTTCAAATTAAAGTGCTTGTATTTGAAATGATTTGAAACACTACTACTGCTAACGCACTAACTACAGTTGTCTAACAGCACTAAACCCACAGCATTTCATCATTGAAAACAGCGGCGATGAAGCCGCACCCATACCATTTTCTCCTGCCCCCAACCCCCCCCAATTGGGAAATGTTACATCCACCCGTTTGTTTCCGATTTTAGGCATTGAGCAGATGTTCTTCACCCAGAGCAACTTTCAGCAATAAACAAAAGGAAAAACACAGCAATACATCATGTTCATACTGTACAAAGTAGTTAAAGGGGAATTCCACCAATTTTCAACTTTTTTTTGCTGAGCGCGTACAAATGGAACCAAATGAACCTAAAGAAAGCCATTAACATGGTGAAAATACATCTTGATGATGTCATCAAGATGTTTCACCATGTTAGTGGTTTTCTTCAGACCTCCATTTCTTGGGAACACAGAATGGGGGAACTTTTTTTTTATCATGTCCACACAACACCTCTAGGGTATACTAATGACATATAGTATTCCCCTTTAATGTGACTCATACGTACAGTAAGCTAATAATGTAAACAGTAAAGTATCATAGGCTAATATGTATATACAAATGCTGTATAGAGCTATGTTTACATGAAAATGCTATAAGTCTACATACGCTGCTATAGAGCTGTGCAGTCCCGCCCCTCTCATGAGGCCACCCTTGTTCCAGAAAAGGATTCCCCGTTCAGTTTCCTCATAGACTTTTCGAAAATGATCTGATATAAAGACGATTACACAGGGTCTCAACAAATCATGACAACACAAACACAACATTATCATAAAATATCTAATTAGCAAGAATATAAAAACAGCAGGCTGTAAGACTTTTTGTTTCGTTTTTTATTCTTAACACTCTCCGTGCCAGCCCTTTTTCATATTTTTTGAGGTAGCCAGTGCCAGCGATTTTCATCTAAAAGTCATATTTCATATTTCGGTCCATGTTTCCCGACGGACAAGTTAGTTGACGGACACACACTTTTGGTTCCGGGTTGGTCCTGGGTTGGTTTTGGGGCTCTTAGTTTGTTTTTAGCTTGTGTACAGCACTTTGTCGCAACCATGTTGTTTTAAACGTGCTTTATAAATAAAGTGGATTGGATTGGATTGGTCCGTCCCTTATTATGGTCCGTCAATGTAATATGCGGTCGCTGCACGCTGCTGTTATCATGGGGATCGTATCAAACCAACGACGGTAAGCGACGTAAGAGTGACGTAGCTCTACCTAAGAGGCATCGGTCATTACTATATTTCATAATGATAACCGCTGACGTAGACCTATTTCAACGGCACGAAAACTGTTAAAAAGGACCCCTGACTAATAAGATAAACATCGCTTAGAACATTATACTTTCCCTATATAACTAAAATAAACAAATAAAAACACCACTGGCATCTTATTTCTTTCATAAATAGAGAATATTTCATTTAACAGGAACTGCTCCTGGCGCAGGATGATGATGTCACTGTGATCTATAGCTCTATGGAATATATGGATGAACATGCTCATGTGACATCATCATCCTGCAACTTATTAGCCAGGGATCCTTTTAAAAAATGATTTACCATAATTATCCCAAAACATTGTGTTTGTTGTCATGATTTGTCACGACCCGAGTTGGCTGTGTCCGCGGCGTAATCGTTTTTATATAGATCATTTGTGAGCCTGACATGTTCATAATAATAATAATAATAATATGGTAATAATGGTCAGTGGCCACCATTACATTGCATTGATTTGCTTTTTTTCTGAAGATCACCACAGAAAGTAGTGTGGAAAAAAATCTATATTTCGATCTATATTTTGTCTTGTGCACAATGTGCACAAGACCACCTTTATCTACGTTTGAGTTTGCTTGGAAATCGTGGGGGGTAGCAGAGGGGTAAAGCTGAATGAAATGCATTATTCAACATTTAAAAGCGTTTTTTGCTGCAGTGTAAGTGGACAGAGGTAGGTGGACATCCCAGTGCAACACGCACTGACGTCAGACACTACAGCAGGGCTGCCCAAAAGGTAGGTAGATGGTGATCTACCAGTAGATCACACAGGCCATGCAGGTAGATCACATGACAGTCTCTCCAGCACTTGGACCCTTATAGATCTGTAATACTCTCGAGAGCGTTAAAATTTTACACTCTCAAGAGTTAAATTATATTTAAACATCTGAATTATGTAATTTCCAGAGTCCACACAATTAGAAAATGGAAAATAATTGTTATTTTGACCAACATTTTGACAGTTCTCCTTCCCAACTGGGGACAAAAACGTGAACGTTCTTAGTTTTGGGTGCAAGAAACTAAACTCAACATCACAAACTGTCAACTCAAACCCTCAAATACTGTTTTCAAACATCATTAATAGCATATACACTGGAAAACCTTCCAATTCTCTCCCTCTATCTTTCATTATTCTTAAACACTGTGACAGTAATTAACACCATCACCAACTATTTCAAAGCTCAAACTTTCCAAGGGGCCTTGAAATGGATTTTCAGTAATGGAACAATTACATTAATGATGTGTAGATCTTGTTGAGCCGCTCATTTTGAAAGTAGCTCTCAAGTCAAAAAAGTCAAAAAACAGCAACCAATGCTTGACGATTTGCGGCCCCTCGAGGCCAAATCTATCTTCATAAAGGTCAGATCGGTATATAGCGTGACGTAGATGTGTGAGGGCGAGGTCCGTGTTAAATCATTTGATCATGCCTTTTTTTCTCTTTACCTCGTTAACCACACTATACTACAACCTGCCATGTCTTTTTTTGGTTTCCCATTGTGCCGAAAGTCAGTACAACAGAAGAGAAAGGTCTGAGCAAATGGGCTAGAGTGAAGCAGCACAAAAGGCGACAGAAGCTAAAGGTCGAAAGGTCACTAGGGGTCGTGACCCTGTTTGCCCTGTTACCATTAGCCTGGTCTCTGCTGCCACCTTCTCCGCCGTCGCGCTTCAGACATGCATGTAATGGATTACACATGCTGAAGAAATGGTACAATTAGGGACGTCCCCATACTGTATCGCAGTGGTTTTCAGCCTTTTTATTTACCAGGGCCCACTATTTATTCAGAATTTGAGCCACGGAGGAGGACCACCATTTGATGACATTTTAGCTCCACAGACCCCCCAAAAATTAAAGATTTATTTTTGCTTTTGTCCACAATTCCAGACTGGATTTGCGAAACAAGACAGCCAAACCTACAGATCAAAATGACCATTAATCTTCCACATTCTCTAGTTGTGTAGACTTGGGGCTAATTCAGGTGATGAATATTTTAACTCTTGAGAGTGTAAACATGAAACCAAATGGACAAGCAAGGGTCCATTTGGTTTCATTTTTACGCTCTCAAAGAGTTACAACTTTCCACCATTTAGCCCTGAGACCACCAGGAACCCTCTCAGGGACCACCTGGAACCCTCTCAAGGACCACTGGTGTTCCCAGGACCACTGGTTGAAAACTGTGCTATCAGTATCGGAAAAACTCACAGATCATCCCTGTTTTGTCATATCGGCATCGACAAATATTCATGTCTCACCACAGATCTGACACAGAGGTGAGGGGTTGATACTATGGCCGGTAAATAAAATGTTGGGGCATGCGGAACTTGCTTTGGAATTGCCCAAGGGAACATGCGACTGAGAGCAGAGTCTGCTATTGAAAATAATTGTGTCTTCAATTATTTTCCAAAAGATCCTGCTACTGTTCATACGTAAACACTGTGATCGTTATCAATAAAACATTTAACACGCTCTCTCCATAATATTGTGTGACGTTTCTCCCTGTTTTAGTTCTCCGTCCCTCACTCCTATTTCTTTTTTTTGTGACAATACAGTCGATTCTTGATCTGTTTTTAAAGAAACTTGAGGTTATTGTCGTTGTCACCATCTCATTCCCTCACATCTTTGCTCTTATTATTCCACTCAGGCTAACTGACATGACATATGACCTTCCTCCAGCCTTCAACACTGTTGGCTCCAGTGCATAAACCACTATAACGTACGTGTTTCTCGCAACGATTTGCCTTTAAAACAGGCCTCCAATAAACAAACAATTACACCAGACCAAGACATCTTCACCACGGTCCAAGCGTTTAATTCATGATTTCACATCAATTAAACGCAGGTGACAAGAAGAGGGCCGCTTCAAACAGCGCTCCCTTGCACACGCGTACGTACGTACGCACACAAACACACACCCACAAGCACACACAGACAATATTACTTTGTGCCTCTTACGTTCTTGGACTGCCCATAATTGCCTCTCATGCCCTGGTGTCATGGCTCCCATTTTCAATTTAATGTATAGATGTAACGCGTTGGCGCCTGCAGGAACACATCCATCTCTATCTGGGTTTTTACATGGCTGCTCATAACTGAATTGTATACTTAATAATTCAATTTGTACAGCCCTATATAATAGCTACACATCGAGGACACTGACCACACGTTTCACTATATACCCACCTAATGGATTGACTCAGTTATTATAGCAGTGGATTGTAAGTAGTTTTCCTACTGGCTAGACTGACCGCAGCTCGCAATAAAGACACAACATTAAGCCACACACACACACACGCACACACGCACACGCACACGCACACGCACACGCACACGCACACGCACACGCACACGCACACACACACACACCACACACACACACACACACACACACACAAATCAATAACTAACAATGAGAAAGATGTAAGAACTAAGAGCAGAGCAGCTCCCAACGTGCAATGAAATAATATGTGTTAAAGGGGAAGTTCACCCATTTTGAAAACAAAACAAAAAACTTTTAGTATGTACTTAAAGAGTTAGCTCAGATTTGTTGAAGTTAAAGTGGAATTCCAACCTTTTTTAAAAAAAGGAGTCTGAAAGAACAATCATTAACATGGTGAAATACCTCAGATTTATTTCACCATGTTAATGATTTTTTTCAGACCTCCATTTTTAAGAAATACAGAATTGGGGGAACTTTTTTTTATCATGTCCACACAACATCTCTAAGGTATATTAATGACATATTAAAATGTTGAAAATGGGTGGAGTTCCCCTTTAAGCTGTATGAAATACTAATATGCCATTAATTTAGTGGTTGCGACCGACTGTATTAATTCATGTCCACAGTCCCATGGAGGGAGTTCTGCTCTGGTTTTTGGTCCATATCAAGTGGTTCAGGTCATTTTTGGCCGGTCACTGCATGGGGCCACGCAGTAAAAGTAAAATAATCCATAAAACAAAATTTGTTTGCATTGTTGATCCATTTTTTAAAATATTAGCCCAAAGCGTAGTTGCAAGTGATAGATGAGTCAAAAATGAACAGGATGTGCTAAAAATTTAGAAATAATCCAACGATACAAATTACATTAGCGTTACGTATTAATTTACTTTTACTGTGTGGCCCCATGCAGTGACCCATATAAAAATACCTGGACATCAATTAATACAGTTGACATCACTATATTAAAGATCGAGTGCCATGATTTTTTTCTACCCTAAAACATGATCATCAGGTATAAATGTTATATGAAAAGTAAGATTTTTTCCCAAAAAGTGTACAGTGTTTGTTAAACTGTCATTTTTTATGATTCCACCCTACCAGTTCATTAAGTATGCCTGGTTTGCCTGGTGGGTGGTGATGGGTGGAGATCCACCTGAACTGAAGCCACACCCACAGCTTTAGTTGCATGATAAAGGGGAGGGGCTGAGCACATGATGTCACTATATTGAAGTTTTTTTCATTGGCACGTTTAACTGGAAAGGTTCAGCCCCCAGGAAGAAACCCTAAATACAAAGGGATGCACATAAAAAACACACCAAGGGGTCTATTTACATACTGTCACCTCTTAAACATGTACAAAATTGGAAAAAATACAAAAATCACGGCACCCCCTCTTTAATGTCAACCCCTGAACAGTAATTCATACGATGAGATAAGTTCCAAAAATCTGAACTATCCCTTTAAATACTGTATGTACTGTACATTCTACTTAGTGTACAATGTAACAATATGTTGCACAATATATCAATATATTACTTATTGCCCATTAGGCCTACTTATTACTTGGATTTAAGAGTACTATGTAACATATTACATATGACTTTTATATTACTTTTGCCCCACGGCACCAGCAAAAAGGTAAGTACTGTACAATACAATACAAATCTTTGTACAAATCTTTATAAGCCTAATATAAGAATGCACACAAGATCTTTCAGAGGAAAGTAAAAATACTAGCTACTACTATCTTGTAACCAAATGCACCCAATTTCTGTTCAAATTGGGTGCATTTGGTTACAATTTTGCAATGTGATTTAGCTCTATGATGAACTTAACTGTTCCCACTGAGACAACGCGCATGATCACCTCCATTTATTATTATTATAATACACTCGAATACACACTGCATTCAGATGGCACTTGAGTGTCATCAACATAATATTGATTAAACGGCTTTAACCATCTGACAATTCTTCTCTCATTCAGCCTTGATGATGATGATTGATCTTTCAAAGCAAATACTGCAAATATCATGCAGAAGAGTGTGTGTGTGTGTGTGGGGGGGGGGGGGTTGCAGAACATTACAGTAGGTGTAGCCTATACATACATGTGCCATCTATTATCTCTTAACCCCTGTCTTTCTCTCCCACTCGCTCGCTCGCTCCAAGTACACACACACACACACACACACACACACACACACACACACACACACACCACACACACACACACACCACACACACAACACACACACACACCACACACACACACACACACACACACACACACACACACACACACACACACAACACACACACACACACACACACACACACACACACACACGTACGTGCACCCATTGTTTCTGAGGGTATTGTTTTCTCGCTCGGCTTTGTTCGTGTGTCATTGCACTCTACCTCCCCCCGCCCCTCCCTCCCACCCCCCCCTACGCCCCTCTCTGTACATCTGCCAGCCATGATCCATTGTTCAGCGCCCTATGCCTGCCTGCCTGCCGCACAACAGGGGCGGATCTAGGCATGGGCAGGGGGGCAATGCCCCCCTAAATGCCCAGTCTGCCCCACCACCAAACATGATGGCCTGCAAAATAACACAAGATATGTCAAATTAAAGTGCTTAAAATTAAAATGATTTGAAGCACTACTACTGCTACTAACTAACTACAGCTGTGTCACCACTAAACCAACAGCATTTCATCATTGAAAACAGAAAACTCTCTGAGTCAGACCTTTAGCTTTATGCATGTCTGTTGCAACTTCAACAACAACTGATGTTATTATTGATGCTTTACTTGCCTAATAAAAGTCCTGTAACTGAAAATGGTATGGGTGCGGCTTTGCTTTTGCGATGAAGCCGCCACCTTACCATTTTTCCTGCCCCCCCCCCCCCCCAACCTTCCCCCCCCAATTGGGAAGTGTTACATCCGCCCCTGCCACACAAACTGGGCCTCAATTAGAGCAGACTGTGCCTTGTTCTTTAGCAACATGATTGTTTTGGTCTGGTCTCCATCGCAGCACCTGTCTCACACATGTTGGGGAGTCCTTTCATGGGGCCGTAACCCAAGCCGTGTTCCAATGACACGCTGTATAAATAGCAACACGTGCCGCGCGGCGCGGGTCGTGTTCCTGGAAAGACAGCGGGTCATCTAACGATTACAGCGCGACTAAACTTCCTGAACTTTCTAACAGTAGGGGATGACATTATACTAGTCCTACTAGTGTGTACCGTAATTTCCGGACTATAAGCCGCACCTGAATATAAGCCGCACCAGCTAAATTTGGGGCAAAATACTGTTTTTTCCATGTATAAGACGCACCTGACTATAAGCCGCACCAGATAACAAGCTTCATGTTAGAGCAGTTATTTTCAACCTTTTTGATCCCAGGGCCCACTATTTATTCAGCATTTGAGCTACAGAGACCACCATTTGACAACATTTTCACCCCAGAGAACCCAAAACTAAAGATTTCTTTTGGTTTTGTCCACAATTCCAGGATGGATTTTTGCAAACAAAACAGGCAAAACATAGAGATCAAAATGACCATGACTTATTGATTAAGTGGTGCTAATTTAGATGGTGAATATCATAACTCTTGAGAGTGTAAACATGAAACCAAATGGACCCGCAAGGGTCCATTTGGTTTCATTTTTACGCTCTCAAAGAGTTACATCTGGTTAACCAACTTTCCATCATTTAGTCTGGAGGGCCCACCTGGAACCCTCCCAGGGACCACTGGTGGTCCCCGGACCACCTGTTTAAAACCCCTGTTAAAAAAAAAACACCTGTAAAAATCCATAGATTGGCCGCACCGTTGTATAAGCCGCAGGGTCAAAAGCATGTGAAAAAAGTAGCGGCTTATAGTCCGGAAATTACGGTATACATATTTCAATTACTGTAGACATGGCACTCTCCCTTTTCAGGCAGAAAATAGATGATAGGATAGTTTCTGTTTCTTGAGTTCTAAATATTCACAGACATATACTGTAGCTTACACACATCAGAACAGCCGCCCACTACAATGCAAACATAAGCAATCCCATATGAGTTGTTCACTCAAGGAAGTTCATGCTGTTCGTGTTTGACTTTTGGCTCTTATTATTAATTAATAATAATAATTCTCATGCAAATTCAAAGATGGGCTTTATGCTACAGTTAACTCAGTCTTCGCTAACGGCACTTTTGACTGATTGTATGCGAAGTTCATCCTCGCCAAGTTCACCTTTAACGCCTTTTAACGTAGAGCACCTTTAATCACATACTGTATATAGTGTTGAGTCACTGGACTTTTAATGTTGACGTCGATCCACTGCAGTCCATTTGTAGGCCGTTTCGGGGTAAATCAGGGGTTTTCAACCAGTGGTCCGGGGGACCACCAGTGGTCCTTGAGAGGGTTCCAGCTGGTCCCCAGCTAAGTTGGTTAACCAGATGTAACTCTTGAGAACGTAAAAATGAAACCAAATGGACCCTTGCGGGTCCATTTGGTTTCATTTTTACACTCTCAAGAGTTAAAACATTCATCATCTGAATTAACAATTTCGGAATGTATGTTTTGCTTGTTTTGTTTCCCCAAATCCAGTCTGAAATTGTGGCCCAAAACAAAATAAATCTTTAGATTTGGGGTCTGTGGGGCTAAAAATATCGTCAAATCTTGGTCCTCTGTGGCTCAAATCCTGAATAAATGGTGGTCCCTGAGATGAAAAAAAGGTTGAAAACCCCTGGGGTAAATGAACAAAGCAAACGTGTTCAGTGGCTCAATATAGCGACTGCCTGTGACCGCGCTGTAAAATACGAACGCTTTTAAACCCTCTAATGATGATCGATAATAGAACGGCAGTGAATGTTGGCCTGCCCTGAGCTGAACTATCGTTGTAGCGCCATCTAGCGATGAAGACGTTAAGTTAGGTATAAAGAGAAAAAAACGACTGACAACCGTGATAAACATCCACCATTATAAATTCATGGCTCCATATTTTAAGCCCTACAGTACTACATGTTGCGGATCTGCCTCCCTCCCTGCCGCCTAGAGAATTGGCAGTGACCCCTAATTTCTTATGCTTAATCGTTTATATTCCTCTCAGAATAGATCACAGACAAATCGTCCTCCGTTCCTCCTGCCCTGTTCTGTTCTATAATGCTCTGCCAGACTCAGTGTTAATCCCTCCACCCTCAGATCATACCAGCTATACGACCCCAGCTACCTCATAAAACCCCCTCCCAACAATCAAAGATCAATATGGAATACCCCCTAGTGGAATAACTCCCACTGGATGATTATTCATGACCCATTTAATAATCCACTGAAAATGCCTGTTATTATACATGTGCTTATAAAGAAGCAAACAGTACCTTCATCCAGGGACTGCATATTATCATATATTGAGGATGTATTGTGATTATTCAATAATTTGACTAATGTACTTCAGAAGCGAACAACCTTTTGTGCCATTTGCTTTAATATTTAATTAAAGGGGAACTCCACCCATTTCCATCATTCTAATATGTCATTAGTATAGCCTAGAGGTGCTGGGTGGACATGATAAAAAAAAAGTTCCCCCATTCTGTGTTCCCAAGAAATGGAGGTCTGAAGAAAACCACTAACATGGTGAAACATCTTGATGACATCATCAAGATGTATTTTCCCCATGTTAATGGATTTCTTTTTAGACGCTTCTTTTTTTCTGAGAGCGTACAAATGGAACCAAATGAACCGGTTAGGCTTCATTTGGTTGCATTTGTACGCTCTCAGAAAAAAATGAAAATGGGTGGAATTCCCCTTTAAAGAAAACAGTCATGTGCTTTGCTGTGAATTTATGAAAGTGTTCCCTGGTCAAATCAACTGAAAGAAACGTAATTTTATTATTTTTGTTATATCCTTTTGAATTGCACTACATTCATCCATGTTTCGGATTTTGATTACACAAACAACACACGGCAGAGTGAATATCGTGAATTAGAGGTCTCATCCTGCCATGAAATTGAAGCCATGGTTTCAACATCTTCTTCAATATAACATGTATAACACCGCGCAGATCCTGATATCGATATGAAACATCTAAAACAGCAACAGTCCGCTGTAACACACAGTTCTATCCCCAGATGCCATTATGTCAATACCAACCGGTTATGTATTCTATCCGTGTCCGTAGTGATGAAACAGTACATATCATGTTATGTGTGCAAAGATATACCGCTAATCTGTTCGCAAACTTTGTGGTTTAATGGAACCACAGCCATACCAGCTAATTAACCACACACCAAAACAGGAATACATTTTTATATTGATCCCCCCCAGGTCCTTAGAGAATTCAAGCGTGTGTGTGTGTGTGTGTGTGTGTGTGTGTGTGTGTGTGTGTGTGTGTGTGTGTGTGTGTGCGCGCGTGCGTGCGTGCGCGTGCATGCGCGTATTAGTGTGAGCAAAAAAGTGTGCGGGAGTATGATTATGAATATTTTAAGAGCACATTTAACATGGTGAAGCCGGAGCGAAGCTCGGGGAGGGATTTGCGCCCCTACTCTTCAGCTAATGACCCCAGGCGCTTCCAGCAAAGCTTCTTCATATTTTAAAGAAAGTCGATAGAAGCTACAGCCCAGTCAGCAGCATTAAGATTCATACAAGACGCCACAGGGACCCCAGAAAAAATTAATAACACGCGTGTCTAACAATCCTGCCTGCGATTTAGTGGAGCAGCCTGACTCTCTGCCGGCAATGCAAAGTGGTAATGAATACGCAGACAAGATAAAATTCTGAACACGCGTGTGTACCCCACCACCCCAACCCCCCCCCCTGCCGCCCCCCAACCCCTCCAGTCAGTCAGTGCACAAACACACTCCCTTGCAGGGCGGATCTACGCATGGGCAAGGAAGGGGGGGGGGGGAATGCCCCCCTAAATTCCCAGTCTGCCCCACCAAACATGATGGCATGCAAAACAACCCAAGATATTTAAACATAAAGTGCTTATATTTCAAATGATTTGAAACACTACTACTGCTGCTACTAACTAACTACAATTCTCTCACCACTAAAACCAACAGCATTTCATCATTGAAAACAGAAAACTCTCCGAGTCAGACCTTCGCGTGTCTGTTGCAACTTCAACAACAACTGATGTTATCATTGATGCTTATTTGCCTAATAAAAGTCCTGTAACCGAAAATGATATGGGGGCGGCTTCATCGGGCAATGAAGCCGCCCCCATCCCATGCCATTTTTTCCTGCCCCCCCTCAATTGGTGAATGTTACACCCGCCCCTGCTTCCTTGCACCATCAATCCCCACACCTTTTTCCGGTGACGGCCTCGCTCGCCTCCTACTGTATGCATCCTTCTGCACCGCAGCAACAGTAAGATCCAGAGTGCACCGTGTTTATCCAACGTAAAAAAAAAGTGGCAAAGTGACAAAGCAGAAACGGATAAGCATTGGTTACATTCTCCGTTAAATAATCTCTATCGAGTAGCGCGTCCATCTCTAGTGTTGTAGTCAAGACCACCTAAATCGAGACCAAGACAAGACTTTGTTTTTGTCCACAATACCAGGCTGGATTTTATAAAGAGGACAACATAGATCAAAAAGGGTCCATTTGGTTTCATCTGGTTAACCTTAACCAAAGTTTACCTCCAGGTAAAACTTTGTATTTACCTGGAGAGAACCGGTCCGGGAAAAGATCAAGACAAATTGAAGCGAGACGAAAACAAGACCGAGACAACGAAAAATTTGTCTTGAGACTGGACTCGAGACGAGACAATGTCTCGAGAACTACAACACTATCTATGATATTTTCCCCATTCACCGTCATCACACATGCCAGTGTGCATGCACAGCCTCTGTTTGACTGACGTGAATACGTGGCACTTTCACCTTCCCTTTGCTATACTTTACTATGGTGAATTTTTCAAGGCAGCACGTCTAGCTGTGTGCAGACAGAGGCATCGACAGGTCCTCTAACTAACTGCAAGGTCAAACATTGTCTAGAAAACCATCTTGGCAATAAGTGTCACCTGAAGGTGTACAACACCATCACACAGAGCATACATGAGCCTTTACTAAGCACCTTACTTTCATACTAGCTTCCATTGTCTTAGGAGAACCGGTACATTATAAAATAAAAGTAATGCTATTATTCGAAATACATATATTAATATATTAATATTTAAAATAATATTAATCAAATAATTATACATTTACAGTTTTCCACTGAATTAAAAATACTTTACTTCCAATACCAGCACTGCACTACTCACATCAATGGGGACAATGAAGTTGCAAAAAAGGTGAATGAATGAATGACTGAATGAAACTGTATACTAGTATAGATAGACAAGCCAGGAGGACATTGAATGAACAGAGAAATAAAAATGCACAGACTACAAAACAATACAGTACAATAAAATCCTGCTGGCGATTCCATTCTTCAATGTCAGGGGTAGGTTTTACAAACAAAGGCCAAAGAGCTTTCAGTATCTTTGCGTTTGTGTACACATTGAACACATTGAAATCCTTGATGTAAAAGACATCAAGGATTAAACAACATTAAGAAGCCGCACCAAATAAGTTCTGCATGTACACTGTAGAAACAAGCCCCCAATAAAAAACATCAACCAGCAAATACTTGCAAGTGATTTTACAGAATAAAATGAGCCAAATGTTGCTTATAAGAAGTAGACATGGCAACACTGCCCAGACGGAAGGTAAGCACATACACATGCAGCCCCAGTGCCTTGGCAGGGGAAAATGGTGGATAAATGGCTGCAAAGTTTTCCATTGAGTGATGCCCAAATAAACCTAAATCTATGGACCTCTCTATAGAGCTCCACAGTGACGTCAGAGCACCTGATTCTGGAAGCAAATTTACTTACTTTCTTACACCTACTATTCCTTCTGGGTCATATATAGGCCGCCAACAAGCCGTTCTCCAGGCATCGCTGTCCTGTGCTGTTCTCTCCAACAGGCTCCAGGTCATCTTCATGGTCTTAATGTCCACCTCCAGGCCAAACAGGTGTTTCTTGGGCGCCCCCTTTTGCGCTTGTCCTGTTCCTTTTACAGAAACGGAAGAGAATTACCCTTTGATTTTCCTCACAGACTTTTCTAAAAAATATATATATGAAGACAATTACACCGTGGACAAAAGCCAACTCGGATTGTGACAAGTCATGACATCAATATTAATATACACAATAAAGCAAACAAACAGTAGAATACCACACTTTTGTTTACTTTTTCCTTCTTGTTTTCTTCTTTGATCGGTCCCAAACATTGTGTTTAATGTCATGATTTGTCACGGACTGAGTTGGCATTGTCCATGACGTATTTGTCTTTATTTTAAAAGGTGGGGGGGCGGGGCTGTGGCGCTCTATAGAGCTGAGCAGTCCCGCCCATATAAGAAAGCTAGATGGCGACGTTGTTCACGGCGGTCATCTTGTGAGAGGACAGCATAACATTGTGTCTATGAGCATATACTTTTTAAATGACGATAACTTGCTTACTTTTCAAACGATTTTCAAACGGATTGGTTTGTTGTAAACGTCAGAGACGTTAGACGTTATTATATTTTTCAGAAAATAAATAAATAAATTTAAACAAAAACATAGCCACGTTGATAACGTTCATAATAATGCAATCCGTTTGTAAATCCGTCAAGTTTTGAGCGAGATATATGGCTGTTTTTGTTTGGGCTGCCATAGAGCATAGTGTATTTAGTCCTCTCACAAGATGGCCGCCGTGAACGACGTCAGAGGCTCCGCCTCAAGCCATCTAGCTTTCTTATATATATCTATGGTCCCGTCCCCTTGTGATGTCGCCCCGTGCTCCAAAAAAATGTTTTCTCCATTCATTTTCCTTTTCGAAAGTGATCTATATCAAGACCCGAGCCACAAAAAAATCATGACACATGACACACAATGTTTTGGGACAATCAAATCATTTCTAAGAAGAAAAACGAAACAAAAATCTTGTACCCTGACCGTGACTTTTTTTTTTCTTCTTGCTAATTAGATATTGCATGATAATATTGTGTGTGTTGTCATGATTTGTCAAGACCCGAGTTGTCTTTGTCTGTGGCGTAATCGTCTTTAGCTCATTTTCAAAAAGTCTATGATGACAATGAATGAGGGAATCCATTTCTGGAACAAGGGTGCGACGTACGCCTCCAACAGTTGAGCTTGAATAGGAACTGATTAGATTTGCCAGTGTTTGTTAATACAGCAGCACAGTAGGACAACATGGAGGGAGGCGTTCTCCCTGGGAGCCTAGACAGCATATGGCTCTGTCTCCCAGTGAACAACACCACCCCAGCAGACTGCCTTAGATGCGGGCAGGGGTGTAGTGGAGGGGGGACGCGGGGGGACGGCGTCCCCCCACTTCTCACATCTAAAATAATTTTTGGGTCTGGAAAAAAAACATGGTGAAATACATCTTGATGACATCATCAAGATGTGTTTCACCATGTTAATGAGTTTCCTTTTTTCTGAGAGTGTACAAATGGAACCAAATGGACCCGCTAGGGTCCATTTGGTTCACATTTGTACAATCTCAGGGGGAATTCCCTTTCAGAGGCGTCCCCCCACTTCTAAAAGTACCACTACAACACTGGTGTGTGTGTGTGTGTGTGTGTGTGTGTGTGTGTGTGTGTGTGTGTGTGTGTGTGTGTGTGTGTGTGTGTGTGTGTGTGTGTGTGTGTGTGTGTGTGTGTGTGTGTGTGTGTGTGTGTGTGCAGGCGTGCATCAGGGGTGTAGTGGAGGGGGGAGGCAGGAGGACTGCGTCCCCTCACTTCTCATACCTAAATATTTTTGGGGGCAAAAGTAGGCCTATGCTTTGTGTCTTGTCATTTACTTTTATGGATACAATTGAATTAGGCATTGTAAACAATCTTTCTCAATACTTGTTTTAATAGCATGTCTGTGTGTTGCGCAGGTGCACGCAAATGCATGTGCGCATGCACGTGTCTTAAAGGGGAATTCATTCACTCATTTTCAATATTTTACTACGTCATATAATATACCTAGTAGAAGTTTGTGTGGACATGGCAATAACCGTAGAATGTTGTGTGGACATGGTTCCCCCCATTCTGTGTTTCCTATACCACCATTAGCATGGTGAAACACATCTTGATGACATCATCAAGATGTGTTTCACCATCTTAATGAGTTTCCTTAACTTCCACTGGGTGGAATTCCCCTTTTACGAGGCGTCCCCCCACTTCTAAAAGTCCCACTACAACACTGGCGTGCATGTGTGTGTGTGGATGCGTTTCTGCGTGCGTGCATGATGCATGTGTATACTGTGCAGTTGCTCACATCAATGTGGACAATGAAGTTGCAAAGAGGGAGAATGAATGAATGAATCAATCAAATCAATCAATCAAAAGATACTGCAGTAGATGGATCGGATCTCAGGTCATTATCACAGATAGGCCATGAGGACACTAATAAGCATCTTCATCGCCCGTGGCGCCAAGCGGCGATGAAGTCGCACCCATACCATTTTCTCCTGCCCTCCCAATTGGGAAATGCTACATCCGCCCCTGGATATGGAGATGATGAGGTGTTTACAATATTCTGGATTGAACTGGATACTTGAAGCCCAGGGTTACCATGACAAAGGATGCCAGAGTTCCTACCACACATTCTGAAGACTTTTTCCCTCATTCATCTCAAGATGAATGAGGGAAAACAAACTGCAAACAAACAAACTGCATAGTACAAGAGACAATATACTAGGGGACAAGATAGTAGTAGATAGTAGTAACCAGTAGTGGCACGCTATGAGCTTGTAGCTCTGATATTTTTGAAAAATTGTGAAAATGTGATGCAAATCTTTGAATATATTATTCTTTCGGAAGCAAATATTTTGAACTAAAATTGTTGCTTCTGGGGGATCCCTACAACAACATGTTTTCAGATGGGGGTCCGCAGCCAAATATAGATAATTCTGGTGGTGCTTGTCATGAAATGTGTTGAGCATCACTGACACAGGAACATAGATTTTCCAGAGAAACTAGAATCTGTCAGAATTTAGCATCAGAAACTACAATCTAGTGCCAGAGACTACAATCAGGTGTCAAATAGAATATATTCTTAGATTTGCGCATCATTTTCACAATTAAAAAAATAATAAATCAGATCTATGAGCTCATATCGCGCCATATCGCGCTACTCGGTGGCACGATATGAGCTTGTAGATCTGATATTATTCAACTTCTAAAGTACATAATGCTTATGTAGCACCCAGCCATGAGCCAGCGACAACAACCCCGCCAATCGGGCTCAGCCTTATTGGCGCGACTTGTTGTGCGTTGGACTGGCGAGTGGGAGTCCCGGGTTCGATCCCCGCTTCCGCGTAATACTACAATCTGGCGTAGTCGGCAGGATTTGGAGTGCGGGTGTTATCCCCAATATACCCGTATACGTCCTTGCGGGTCCACATGAGGGACATCACGTACGGGGGTCCGTGGTGTGAAGTGTGAAGCGCGAGGACGCGCTCCAAAAGATCAAGGGGGTGAATGTAGCACCCAGCCATGAGCCAGCGACAACAACCCCGCCAATCGGGCTCAGCCTTATTGGCGCGACTTGTTGTGCGTTGGACTGGCGAGTGGGAGTCCCGGGTTCGATCCCCGCTTCCGCGTAATACTACACTTAGAACACCAAAACGCGCTCAGTACAGAAAGTGAAATCACTTACTATACCTTTAAACTCAAGCGTAACATCACGTGACATAAAGGATGCCATACAGTATGTAAAATCATTCACAATAAACTCAAAATTCCCCAAAAATTTCCATCAACTACAAATGTTCCATACGGTCGTGGCCTTGGTGATTTCACTCTTCAATGGCAGGGGGAGCATTTTCACTACATGCAACAACAAACAACTTTTCATGTGGTGTGGCTGCAAAGAACGGAATTCATTTGAGTGGTGTGTGGGGTGTAATGAATCTACACGCTTTCAGGACATGTGTTCTTGCATGACATGCAGCCATGTTTCCATTTTACACAGCTAAGCAGCACATTGCTGCGGTTGTCTTTATGTGAAAGCCACAGTTGCATTATCCAAAAGGACATACACCGCGTTCCAAATTATTATGCAAATCATGTTTTTGTTTGATTTTCCAACATATTTGATGCAAATGATGATCAGCATAATTTTCAAGTCATTAGCTGTCAATTTTTATTTCAAATGTTATTGAACAAACCTCCTAATGAAAACAGAATTTAGATAATAAATTAAAAACTTGGAACAGTGCGTTTCGCACTGTTCCAGATTATTATGCACATCATAGTTTCAAGACATTTTCTAGTTTGTAAAGAACTGAAAATAGTAATTTATTGAATTCATAGCAATAATGAGGTCATATGTACTGGGAAAAAAGCTATTTCAATCCATAACATCTTAACAGGTCAAGTTACATGCTAACATAGGACCCCTTGTTTGATAGCAGCTTGCGTCCATCAAACTTGTGAGTTTATGGAGAGTTTCTGCTTGAATGTCTTTGCAGGATGTCAGAACAGCCTCCCAGAGTTGCTGTTTGGATGTGAACTGCCTCCCACTCTCATACTGTACATTTTTCAGTACAGTCATGTTCAGTGATGAGTGCCGTGCAACCCTGGATGGTCCATATGGATGGAGTAGTGGATGGTTGGTGCATGGCCAGTTTGGCCACCAAGTCCCAACAAGGCTGCAACGTCAGCAAGGAGGTGGCGGAGTCATATTTTGGGCCGGAGTCCTAGGGAAAGACCTGGTCGGCCCCTTTAGATCTTTCGCTCGAGGATGCTTCAGACATTCTCAATAGGATTGAGGTTAGGGGAGGGGGGATGGGGGCCACACCATGATTTTTTTTCCCCTTTTATGCCCATAGCATGCCAATGAAGCTGAGGTATTCCTTGCAGCATGAGATGGTGCATTGTCGTGCTTGAAGATGATTTTGTTTCAGAAAGCATGATTCTTCGCTTTTGTACAGTGGAAGAAAGTGGTCAGTCAGAAACTCAACATACTCTGCAGAAGTCATTTTCACACCTTCAGGGACCCTAAAGGGGCCAACCAGATCTTTCCCTAGGATTCCGGCCCAGAACATGACTCCGCCACCTACTTGCTGACGTCGCAGCCTTATTGGACGGCACTCATCAGTGAACAAGACTGTTTGAAAATTGGTCTTCATGTACAGTATGAGGGTGGAAGGCAGTTCACATCCAAGCAGCAACTCTGGGAGGCTGTTCTGACATCCTGCAAAGACATTCAAGCAGAAACTCTCCATAAACTCACAAGTTTGATGGACGCAAGCTGCTATCAAACAAGGGGTCCCATGTTAACATGTAACTGGACCTGTTAACATGTTTTGGATTGAAATAGCTTTTTTTCCCAGTACATATGACCTCCTTATTGCTATGAATTCAACAAATTACTATTTTCAGTTATTTACAAACTAGAAAATGTCTTGAAACTATGATGTGCATAATAATTTGGAACAGAGCTTTTTAAGTGTTTAATTTATTTTCTAAATTCTGTTTTCATTAGGAGGTTTGTTCAATAACATTTGAAATAAGAATTGACAGCTAATGACTTGAAAATTATGCTGGTCATCATTTGCATCAAATATGTTGGAAAATCAAACAAAAACATGATTTGCATAATAATTTGGAACGCGACATAGTTAGATGAGTTAGGCTGTGAGAGGGGTTGGTGGTGGTGGTGGTGGGTGAGGCCTGATGATTGCCTCTCAAGCACAATAGTTTCCATATCCCTGTTGTAGAGATGAAAGGGAAGCGAAGAAGGGGGATCAATAAGTCATTAGTAGAAGAGCCTTCAGAAAGATTCCCGGATGATCTGACATCTATTATCGGCAGTATAGACCAGGAAGCTGCCGCTAAGAACTATTTAGAGGGAGTTACATTAAAGGCCACTGTTAAATCTACTTCTACCTGTCCATTAGACCTGTCTCTGCTTTCTGCTATTAAACAAGTTTACAAGCTTGGGTTTTTTTTTCTATGGTTTTAGAAAAGGTATAAACTGCAACTTTAGCACTATACACCTCCGTATTGGTTAAAGGTGGAATGAAACGGAAACGGTGGGACGTTTTTTTATTATGCATCCCACACGATTATCTAGCTGAAACGGTGGGTTTCTGGGACAGCAAAGAGCGAGGGACGGCTCTACTCTGAGCTGTACTACATGCGACGCATCAGGGGCGGATAACATTCCCCAATTGGGGGGGGGGGGGGGGGCAGGAGACCGAAATTTTCGGTTACAGGACTTATATTAGGCAAGTAAAGCATCAATAATATCAGTTGTTGTTGAAGTTGCAACAGACACGCAGCATGCATAAAGCGAAAGGTCTGACTCAGAGAGTTTTCTGTTTTCAATGATGAAATGCTGTTGGTTTAGTGGTGACACAGCTGTAGTTAGTTAGTAGCAGTAGTAGTGTTTCATATCATTTTAAATATAAGCACTTTAATTTGAAATATCTTGGGTTGTTTTGCATGTTTGGTGGGGCAGACTGGGCATTTAGATCTGCCCCTGCGACGCATGGACTTTTTGTTTACAAGGGCCTATAATGTTTCGGATATATATTCTAATGTGATGAATTAAGTTTAAACCCATAAACTATCTGGATGCCAGAGTGGGATTAAAAGTACAAGATTAATTCTGACTGTAATCAAAGCCACCTGTGTATGTGGAGGACGATTCAAACAAACAGGTCAGCTTTTATTTATGTGATAATGCATATGTCATCACAGAGCACGTTTTCGTTTACAGGAAGTAATTTAAGAAATCGTTTTTTGAATTAAAAATAAACAAAAGGCATTGTTGGGTATATGGCCATGCAATGACCACAGATGTGGTCTAAAAGTGTGAAAACCTTATTTTTCACTTCACCAGTATATTAGTGTGAGACATCATGTCAGTGGGTTCAATCTTATGCTTTCCAATTACCTTCACACATAGTGCCAACATAGCACATAGTACACCACCATACATACATCCATGCATAGCTCTCTGAGGCCATTCATTCATTTAAGCAGGCCAGCAGCAGCAGCCTGCGTGTCCATATGTCCCTCACACCCTGGCCGGTCCCCAGTGGGTCTTGGCTCAGTGCAGTTGACACCATCGCCTCTGCACACATCCCTCTGCCAACATGGAACCGTTTGGAAAGACCCCAAATGCCTCATCTGCTCGGCCTGTCTCTCGCCCGCCTCGCTTGCCCCTAGTGATGTCACAATCCCTGGGTTGCAGGGGCGGATCTAGGCATGGTCATGGGGGGGGGGGGGGGGGGGGGGGGGGTCATGGGGGGGAACAATGCCCCCCTAAATGCCCTCTCTGCCCCACCAAACACAATGGCATGCAAAACAACCCATTTCAAATTAAAGTGCGTATAATTAAAATGATTAGAAACAATAATACAATTGTGGCACCACTAAACCAACAGCATTTCATCATTGAAAACAGAAAACTCTCCGAGTCAAAGCTTTAGCTTTATGCATGCTGCATGCATGCATGCATGATGTTATTGTTGATGCTTTACTTGACTAATAACTCAAGTGAAGTCCTCTAACCGAAAATGGTATTGGTGCGGCTTCATCGCCCGTGGCGCAAAGCGACACGGGCGATGAAGCCGCCCCCATACCATTTTCTCCTGCCCCCCTCCCCCAATTGGGAAATGTTACATCCGTCCCTGCTGGATTGGATGAATACAGCGAGTGAAAAGCACATGCAGTGATCAGATGTGCCAAAGACTCAAGAGAGGTTAGATGAAAAGTGAAATAAACACAATGTATTGCCCAGACCAGTGTAATACATACTGTACATGCTGGAACATTTTGATTATATCCCCATATTTAATCTCTTCATTTATATTTCTTTCAACAGGTCACAGTCGGGATACTAGTAGTCACAATGTGCAAAACAACCAAAATATCATCACTGGGTTTTCATGATGCTGAATCCAGGCCATGCATTAGTTTTGTGTGATAAATAAATAAACAAATAAATAAGCTGAAAACCCAGTAAAATCTGGTCCAGAATATCATCTGATTTCAACCAACACAAATCCTGCCAACTAAAGATGGACGTCCCTGGATGAATCAGAGAGTTATTTAAATTGATGAAGACGCAGTGGAAATGACGTAAAGATCATCCCCATATGGAATGTCACTGGAGTCACTGCAGTACTACAAGACTAGGCCAGATGTGCATTTGTGTGGATTGCAACCCCAACAGATTATTTTCTCAACCTTTAATAAGTACTAAGAGTAATAAGAAAGTCACCTTTACAACAAGGTATGGCGTATAGAACTCGCACAATCCTGGAACGAGTAACACTGCGAAACATGTGGGTTGTACCTTCAAAAGGTGTGCCAAAAATTAAATGTTCTGCTGACAGTCATTGTTTTGAACGTAAAAGTGCTAGCAGGTGTGCGACACTCCGAGTCATAGGTGTGTACCACTGAGTCATAGCTACTGTATGTGCCAGGCACATAGGCATATGGGTCCTGTGACTTCATTGACTTTGTTTATGCAGTTTATGACCCTATATTAGGGTGTAAATCACACCGATCATGGTGATTCGATTCAGTATCGATTTCCTGACCCAACGATTCGATTTTTTTTCCGATACTCAAGAATTCGCCACGTCTGTTTTGCCTACCTCTTTTTCCTCTGCTATGTCAGCCATGACTGTTTCGCCTACTGTTTGAGTGTGTGTGTGTGTGTATGCGGAAAGAGGGTAAAGGAAGCGAGGTAGGAGGACAAAATAGGTTTAGCGCCACCCGCAGCACGGGAGTCTGAATTACGACCAGGAGCAAATGGATAAAATAGACCAGATATTTTTATTAATTTATTTTTAAACATGAATCGATACTCTTGCGGACGTGTCGATGCATCGTATTGTCGGCTGTTGGATCGATACAAAATCGTTTTTTTTTACATTTCTACCCTATATCATCAGAATGTGCTTCAAAGCAAGGTTGAATTTGCCATTTTGGGATGCAAACCTACACGTTTAGCAGTGTTACTCATTCCAGGAATGTCTGAGGTCCAGAGGCCATACATACCTTGTCGTAAACGACTAATCAATGATTAAAACGACATAAGATAGACTTGCGGTTTGTTAACTTTCCCTGGAAGTTGCCATTTTTTCCTTTTTTTTTTTTTTTTTTTACAAAAAGGCCAGTATATGGTAGGGCGGGGCAAAATAGTCGATACGCCAATATATCGCAATTCTTAATGCCATGATATCAATATCAATTCGTCAGGTTGCACTGATGTGTATGATTGAACTTTTTGTTATCTATATTGTTTAAAATTGCCAGTTGATTGAACTTGTCATGGTCCATATTGTTCAGAATTCCGCCCCTTTATCAACATTTTACTGTACTGCATTTTACTTGATGACAACATCAAGTTGTGTTTGTGTTGTGTTTGTTAATGATTTTTCTTAATCTTGACCTTTTTCTGAGGGTGTGCAAATGGAACCAAATGGACCCGTCAGGGTCCATTTGGTTCCATTTGTACGCTCTCTGAGAATCCTATACCGTTTATTGCGATATTGGAAGTCAATACCAAGTAATATCGTTGGGTCTATAAAGAATATATCGAATACTGAATATCGTCAAATACCGACATTATACTGTATTCTATTAAAATATGAGCAATGACACTTTTAAATGTAACTATACAAACAATTTTCATGTTACACATATGCCTAAAACAGCAGAACAGCAGAGCGCTCAGTTTCTAACCGCTCAATGTCACAATTCTGAGAACTAGGTGACTGGTGGAACGTGTCTCTGATTGGAACGTGTCTCTGATTGCACGCCATCTAGTGGTTAATACCGGTAATATCGAGCTAATTAACACGTTATGAATACCGATATTAGAAAAAAGATCAATAGTGCCCAAGACTACTAGATATCAATATTGTATCGTATCGTGAGGTATGGTAAGTGAATCGTCCCACACCTACTGTATGGTGACATATGCTACTGTATGGGAAGCAGACAGTCCAGTGTGTGTTTGCAGGTCCCGTGCAGTGATGATGGCTTATCCCCCTGCCACCGCACATATGTCTGGGACGTGAAACAGTTGGACGTGGCCGAGGGCTAAAATGGGTCAGACCAGCACAGATGGAGCAAAAAATAAATAAATAAATAAAGATAAATAAATATATATCCCACTGGGTCATTATTGTCAGGCGACAAACGCACGGTCAAGTCTACAGTGTTCGTGTGTTGGGCAGCTAGTAACGAATTTTAGATTACATATTACTGTAATATTATTACTTTTGCTCCAAAAAATAAAGTAACGAGATTACTCTGTCAAAATGGGGTAATAAGTAATGCATTACTTTGCAAGTAACGCCAAGTTACTTTTTAAAAATGAGCTTGTTGTTGCATGCAAAAATAGAACAATTTACAAGCTATCGACAAGTACTGTAACAACAGAGATGTGCAGTAGATTGTAGATCTAGTCCACACGCTGCATCCTGCGCACAGTTATGTACACTACAAATCCTTTGCTGCTTTATTTTGTATTTTATTTTTAAATACAAGACCTCAACTGTTTTTAAAAACAAGTCTGAAAAAGTTTAAAAAGTCAAAGAGACTCTGAAATCTGGTTTTGTTGGTTCCAGGTCTGTTTTGTGATTCAAGGTTAAAATGTTCCCATTGCTTCTCTCTGCTCCTTTTATTTATTTATTTTTTTATCTAAGAAAGACATTTACAATGTCAGATTTTGTAGGCTTTGTTTTCAGGTGCAGTTTGTGGGATTGGAGACTATTATTATTCCAATAAATTGGATTAATTTCTAAAAAGAGCTTGGTAAACAGATTATGCTGTACATCTCTATATTTTCAAAGGTGGGAGTTGAGAACTTGGGAAAGTAATAATGTAATATGTAATATATTACTCTTCGATTCCAGTAATAAGTAAAGTAATGATATTACTTTGTCTAAGGGGTAACGAGTAAAGTAAAGAAGTTACTTTCCGAAGTAATATTGACCAACACTGCATATAACTCTGAGTGTACAATTGTAACTAGGGGTGGGACGATTCACTTACCTCACGATACAATATTGATATTTAGGCTTATGAATCGATTTATATTGAGATTCTTAATTATGCTGTGATTCGATTTGATATATTGATATATCGCATCTTTTCTGAGGGCGTACAAATGGAACCAAATGGACCCGTTCATTTGTACTCCCTCAGAAAAAAGGTCAAATCATTAGCAAACACAACACAACTTCATGATGCCGTCAAGTTGTGTTTCACCACAGGTTCAATCAACTACAGCAATTTAAAGCAGTTTTAAACAATATAGACAGCAAAAAGTTCAATCATACACATCAAAGCACCCTGATTATTGAATAGGCCTACATATGTCTCAAATCGATTTTGGGCCTGGCAATTCGATATTAATATCATGGCATTAAGCATTGCAATATATACCCCTAATTGTAGCTAGATGTCTAATGATACATTTCAACAGTGATTCGATACGTATCATGAAATATTGAGAATACATGACGATATTGGTTCATTGCGTTACGATACGATTCAATTATCTAAAATCAATACAGTAACTACTTAGCAAATACACTAAATATGTGTGAAACATGTGGATACTGCAGGTTTTTAAGGGAGAATGTATTATGTATATAAATGAGTAAAAACAATGATCTGGCATATACTGTAGGTGGACATTATATCTGAACACAAGATGTGTTTTCCTTCTTAACATTGCTAAATACAATACCGATTCGACACAAATTCTTTACATTGCAAATCGATATGATAAAGTAAAATGATGCAATATGTTATCTGTTTACACACACACACACACACACACACACACGTTTTTGAGAATGCTGAATCTTTTAATAATCCCCCCCCCCCCCCCCCCCCCCCCCCCCCCCCCCCGAGAACAGATTCTATACAAAATGTCTTCTAAATCCTGAGTTTTCTGGAAAAAACCTCATTATAGGTCAGTTAGCAGTCAGTCGTCCCTAATATTTCATGTCAAGGACCCCCAAAATCATCTCCATATGGCTGCCCATGCCTGCTGAAAATATGCTTGTTGGAGGGACCACCCCAAAAGAAAAACATCTGAGTTAGTAAACACTGACTGTTACAGAATATTCAAAGATTTTTAACCACATTCACATTTTTTTTTTGCAAAAAATATCAGACCTACAAGCTCATAGCGCGCTACTCGGTGCCACGCTATGAGCTTGTAGGTCTGATATTTTTCCCCCCATTAACTAAAGTACAACATATTGCTAAGAACACCAAAACCACTTGGAGCCAAAGCAGACGTGTTTTGTTGCCCTAAATGAATTGCGTAACGAGATTCCACTCCATGCCAAAGCCCTCTCTCTATAAACACTGCATGTTATCAAAATTGAAGATGTTAACAGATGACATTTGCAATAAAAACAGGAAAGCTTAGGGAATTGCCCTAGTAAGGTACCATGTGGGAGCTTTCATAGAAGACATATCAATTAACAGTGCAGGATAAACCAACCATGTTTTTGGACAGATGGAGAGCAGTTGGCAAAAACCGAGGCCTTAAAGATTAAATAGAGCATTCGCCTCCACCTAATGTGGAGGTTATATGTTTTTGGGGGAATGAATAAGAGTGACACTCACTGCAGGAAACAATTGAGAGAAACCCACAAAAAGATGTTCTATTCTTTAAGTCATGCCTTGCATTCAAAGTCATGTCTTATAAATTCAAAGTCTTACATTTCTGAAACGTTATGCGGTGTGTATTTGAATATTGCATGGTAATTCACTGCAAATACGCCATTGTAAATTCTTTCACACGATAGCAAACTAAAGCAAAAAGCCCTGCACATAATTTCCAGACAAGGCCTTGTCGTGTTTGTGTTCCATAATCCATTTTTCCCCACACACACAGTTGAAACGTTATTCAGAAATCTTCAGGGATATGATGGCCTTCATGGCGTGTCAAAGCATCCATTAGAAATGTAACAACGTGAGGAAATAATTGAACAGTTGAAAGGTGATCCATTCATTTTTTTCCCTCCCCATTACGAAGGCAAATCCTTTTCAATGCAAAGCCTTGCTTGGCTTTTGAACTCAAATTGTCAGTGCAGTTGCCCATCATGATAGCAGGCAGCGCATAGCCAAGAAGCAGCACTATGGTTGTGTAGCCTTCCTCTTTTCACCCCCAAAAATTAAAAAAAGAACCGTTCCTTTTAACCAGAGGACAACTGCTTGCATTCCATTGTGTGTGTGTGTGTGTGTGTGTGTGTGTGTGTGTGTGTGTGTGTGTGTGTGTGTGTGTGTGTGTGTGTGTGTGTGTGTGTGTGTGTGTGTGTGTGTGTGTGTGTGCGTGGAGGGAGGGAGAGGGAGGGTAGGGGGTGGGCATGGTTGGCACGCTGAACAACAGCCCCATGTTGGTGACTGTGCATTAGCATGTGGGTGGCACGGCGCGCGGCTCTGCCAGGCGGTCATATGTTTACAGCCGACCGACTGTCTTGGATGGAAGTCAAGTTTGCAGCTGCAGCAGAAAGCCTTGGAATAATTCATGGCCCTCCTTCTCCTTGTCCTCCTCCTGCCCGGGAGGAGCCAACAGGTAGTTGATGAAGTGGCGGTGCCAAGAGTCCCAACTGGCGAAGATGAAGCGCAGCTGCCGAGAGTCAGCGCGGCCAGATGCCGCCGCTGACGTACCATGTGTTCCAAAGCAGGGCAACGAGTGTGTACTGTATCTGTGTGTGTGTGTGAGAGAGAGAGTGTTGGGCGGGGTGGGTGTGCGTGTGTGAGGTGCTTGCCAAGACATCCTCACATTGATGCCAACCTGACACATGTTCTGGCACTCCCCATGGTGTGTGTTCCCATACCCGATCTCTCCCTCTCTCAGATCCGTGGGGGGTCCTCTGCTCCAACTCCTCTCCCTCTCGTTCCCATGCACCACCCTCTCCTAGTCCTCAGATGGAGTCCTCTTTCTCTCTGCCAGGCAAAGATGGGAGTTGGCGCCTGCTTGCGGCCATCTTTGCCCCACCACCATCGGCGGTGGGGGTTTTCCTTTTAAAGCGGAGAATGCGTGTGTTGGCAAAAGGCCGTTAGAGGAGCAAGGAATTCCATGCCATACCGTGTCATCTCCTCCCCGATCCCTCCGGAAGAACCGTCCGATAGCCGCTGGGGCCCCCTCGCCGCGCATCTTTTCATGTCTACAGTATAGTTCCATCCGTATAAGTCTCTTGATGCCCCCCCTGCAAAATCCATGTTCATCTTATAGTCCCTGTTAATAAAAATATGGCTGGTCCCCAGGAAATTCAAGTAAATTAAAGAAATCTGCCAGAATGGGAAGTATGCGATCGATTTTTCCCCTCTTGTAGAAGACAGAATCCATGCGATGTTTTTTTTTTCTTTTTTGGGTTGTATCCTAAGACGAAGAGCGGTTCCATCTGCGTCGGGACAGAAAGAAAATACAAATAAAAGCCGTGCTGTCGTGAAGATTGCGTAGCTGTTGTTGGCGTAGCGTACATAGCATCCCCCCTTGAAGGGCGCTTTCCCCCACGAATGGAAGCGATCATCTCCCTCTCTGGCGATACTATACACTCCTGGAAGCGGAGGGGAGTTCCTCTCCCTCTCTGAGACAAAAGGCACCAGTTTAGTTAGGAACATGCCATCCTCATTTGCAGTGCAGGGGGTTTGTGTGGGGAGGGAAAGGAAGAGAAAACTTTTTGAACGAGTGCCATGTCTGGAACGTTCTCTTATCTGAGGCCCGCGAGTGCCAGCTGGCGGTTGAATGTGCCCACTTGCACTGTGTCGACAGAGTCAGCCAAGCTATAGTTGGCATGCTGGCTGCGTGGTGGAACTGGCAAGTGATCTGAAGCCAAAAAAAAAAAACCAACTCTGTGTGGGGTATGTATGGCTGCCGCACACATCCATCCATCGCATTCTGATGCTCCCTTGTGTCTGCCTCTCATGACCGACCAACCTCTCAATGAGATCTGGGGGGCAGTGTTGCCAACGTACTGCCAAAATCCAAAATGCACCAGTGGCACTTCCAAAATGCACTAGAATGCGCTAGAGCAGTGGTTTTTACAACCATTTTCATACCAGGGCCCCAGTATTTATTCTGCATTTTAGCCACGGAGGACCACCATTTGATGTTGAGTTTATAGTCTCTCGGACTAATTTAGGAGAGATAACTGGCAAAATGTTGGTCAAAATAGCAATTCTTCTACATTTCTTCTACAATTTCTCAATTTGTAGATTCTTGAAAATTAGGTCAGATGTTTAAATATAATTTGACTCTTGAGATCTTAAAATGAGACTTACAGGTACCATTTGGTATCATTTTACGCTCTCAAGAGTTACAGATCTATAAGGGACCATTTCGTTACCAAATACCCTTTCTAGCAAGGAAGGATGACTATCATAGGAGGAAAAATGGTGAAAAATGTGGGTTTTACCTTTTAAAACCAATTTCGTCCCAAACTCACCAGCAAAAAAGCACTAGATTTTCTGGGTTTTTCACTAATTTTGGCGCTAGGGGGGTCTGGAAAAAAGCTAAATATAGCAACAAATGTGCCAAGTTGGCAACACTGAATCTGTTGGCTCTCACATGTAGGGGATGAGTCTGAAGATGCAAACCCCTTCCTCCCCAGTTGCCATGTACTGTATGCCTACAGTAATGCACTTTCTGCTTCCATTCTGAAGATATTTACAGCCTGCAAAGAATAGCGACGATGAAACTCAAACGGCTGTATTGTCTGACAGCATTGTAATCCTCCATAACAAAAGTCATTAATTCACTGATCAAAGAAAAACAATAAACAGAAACCAATTAAGCTGCCCTAAAAGTACTATGCAGATCCATAGTCAAGTAAATTATTATCCATATTTATTGGACATTTTATTATATTATATGAGAACATTTACGATATTATCAATGAGTGCCATCAAAGTCTATTTCCTCCACGGGCATGGTGAGAAGGGGGGGGCAGCTGGTTAACCAGATGTAACTCTTTGAGAGCGTAAAAATGAAACCAAATGGACCCTTGCGGGTCCATTTGGTTTCATTTTTACACCCTCAAGAGTTAAAATATTCATCATGTGAATTAGCCCAACTTAGTCTACACAACTAGAGAATGTAGAAGATTAATGGTCATTTTGATCTGTATGTTCCAGGCGAGCATCTAGCACATTCTAGTGCATTTTGGAAGTGCCACTAGTGCATTTTGGATCTTGTCCAGGCCACTAGGTGGCGCAGGCCACCGGGAAAACTCCCTGTACTCCAGATGGCCAATCCGCCCCTGTAGAAGTGGCACTGGACGGGTGTCAATCCAGAGAACCTACCGTATAGTCCTTCCCCACATCTGCTATAGGCTACTCCCAGTCCTGGCAGTGCAGTTCTGAAGCGACCCATTGTATAGCCCTAGTGCTATAGTCTTCCCTTAAAAGGAAAATACGTTTTTCAGACTCTTAGAACACATCTGTGGTCATTATATGGCCCGCCATACCCAACAATACATGCCAAAAAATGTGATCATTTTCCACTCTTGTGTATTTTTTATATCAAACTCCATAAACAACTACTAATTACTTCCTGTAAACGTAAATGTGCTGCGTGGTGATATAGCGAGGCCCACATCAATAAAAGCCAATAGAAATTAACGTGACCTGTTTTTATCCCATTTCTGAATCGTACTCCACAAACACAGATGCCTCGATTACAGTCAGAAATACTGTTTTTAATCCCACCCTGGCACCCAGACAGACTGACAGTGTACTACCGGTACTTAATCACCACATTAGAATATACTGCCTGCAGAAGACAAACGGTCTCTCTCTCCACACACACACACACACACACACACACACACACACACACACACACACACACACACACACACACACACACACACACACACACACACACACACACACACACACACACACACACACACACACACACACACACACACACCCCTTCCCAGTAAGCAAAAGTGATAAGAAACTAATATCCTACAATGCAACTCTAGATTATTTTATAATTGGGCTGAATCTATAGTTGTAATGCAATGTTCTATTTCATTCAGTGTGAGCGCAATAATATATGCACTAAATGATCATTAAATCGATTGTGTAACTTCTGACTTGGACTAGAAAAACTAGTTTAATATTATTTATCCGTAAACCATTTGCTGTGAAAACATAATTTAATGTTACACATGTTTGTATTTATTTAAATGATAATTGAAATCGTATTGTGCCTGCCTGCCCCTCGGGTTGGGCTCGGTAAAAGGGTCAACGTACTGTATAGTGCATCATAAATAATAAATAGGCTCTTCCTTCCAGTTTGTTATAGGATTTCACCAAAGCCTGGCTTAGAGTATAGACAAAGTTCTGACAACTCCGTTCACTTCATGGGGCAAGTTCAATGGCGGCTCTTCTACCTGGATTTCTATTGCGAATGGAGACAACAGGGACAAGTCGTGGACCTGAAGTAGGCACAAATTAAATAGACTGCAGGCAACAACAGTCCAGCTTTAATTAAACCTTAATTCACTTTCTTTTAAATCATAAAAACAATAATTCCAACTCCAGTTCGTCCCTATTCAGGCTGCATGAACAGCAGCTCGAGCGCTCAGTGTCTGACCCCTCATTGTCGCAACTCTTATACCGGTGGCAGTTCGCCTGTTCCTCACTAACCAGCAGAACCACAAACCAAGCGTTTGTTTCTACACGGAACATTATCTCAGCCGCACTGTCATTCACAGGACACAGCACTGAGTTGTTTTGGTAAGAAATGTGAACATAATAATACACAACACCACTCATATTCTCGGTAGAATATATTTTCTACAAGTACGTGCATGTGGTCGCAAAGACACTATCGGACGGTTTATCGGTGTAGTAGTGCTTGTCATTTTATGACAGTTTAGCCTCTATACTTTACTGAAGCACTGTTGTCACCAGGCTGTAGTCCTAACTAGTGCAACCCAAAGTCCATCCATCCATACAACTAAACCAGGGGTTTTCAACCTTTTTCATGCCAGGGACCACCATTTTTGCAGAATTTGAGCCACGGCCCACCACTTGAGGAAATTTTAGCCCCACGGACCCCAAAACTAAAGATTTCTTTTGCTTTTGTCCATCTTCTAGTTGTGTAGACTTGGGCTAATTCAGATGATGAATATTTTAACTCTTGAGAGTGTAAAAATGAAACCAAATGGACCCGCAAGGGTCCATTTGGTTTCATTTTTACGTTCTCAAGAGTTACATCTGGTTAACCAACTTAGCTGGGGACCACCTGGAACCCTCCCAGGGACCACTGGTGGTCCCCGGACCACCTGTTGAAAACCCCTGAACTAAACGAAGAGTCAGATTAAATGACGTTAAACTCACCAACATTGCAGCTACACACAGAAAGCTTGGGTTCTCCTCTTCGTATCTGCCCAGTTTGCGTTTAAATGAACCTGCTCGTCTACTAGTAGCCGATAGATCATATCTCGTAACGAATGGACCTGCATGCCTACACGTGTGTGTACACTCACAATTCACAGCTGTTTCTAAATTGCACATGCAGCAGCAGGAGGCAGCATCGGGCGCATCCTATCACCTGCATGGGGTGACCAGATGTCCGCCTAAGCAGGGTTATAATAGTTAGAGTTAAGTTAACTGAAACAAATAAAAATCAATGCAAAAAAACGATAACTAAACTAAAACTGTAACGTGGGTTCAGAAAACTAGCTAAAACTAACTGAAATTATCCCCAATATACCCTTGGTTTTAGTTTTTATAAAGGTTTTAAATCCAAAATGTGACCAGCATGAGGAGGAGATGCTTCTAGATCTTCTATTCACTACTGACTGAGTTCCATAACACTGGGGGTAAACATTGTGTTCTTGGGAGAGTGCAATCATCCAATCTACTAAGAAACTCAAAGCGAGCGTTGAATGCCAACTAACAATACTACTTTGGCACATTTTTAATCCTATACCTGACAACCAAAGTACAGCAAAAAATAAAACAACTAAAAGTAAAACTATAACTAAACTAAAGCTAAATATTTTCACCCAAAAAAATAAAAATAATAACAAACAAACAAAGCTGTAAAAACGGAATTAGAAAATAAAATTTCACTAAAACTAAACTAAACTGAAAAATCCATAACTATAATAACGGCTGCGCCTAAGTTGCATGGAACAGTCATTTCAAATACTACTTTCTGCGTCCCATAATATTGAGACCCTGTCGTAGCTCTGGTTCATAGCTCCACTGCTTATATGATTCTGCCTTGCTCTGTGAAAGACAATGTAATCTTTCGGGTGGAATGTTTTACCTACTCATCAAAACAGACACTGCTTTTGTGATTAGAAAGCCTAAGTACTTTCCTTCGTGGAAACACTCTGAGCCCTTCAAAACTCGTTAAAATGTACTTTTTTGGCCAGAACGCAATTGTTTTTTGCCAGAAAAGAAAAAATCTCTAAGAAGATTTCTCTTGGCATTATTGGTAGTGGGCACAAATTTTGGTAAAGTCAGGAAGCATGCAAGTGAAGGAAGCACAATGTAATTATTTTGTATTGAAATATTTATCAACAAAAATACATAATTTCGAGCACAACTCAATACAAGACTGTTAAATGTGAATGAATTAATGTATTGATTAATTTAATTTGTATTAACAGAAAACTACAACAAAACTGCAAAACACACTAGTTAAGCTTTACACTTTACACTTCTTTGCAATAGTGTCCACCTTCTCCATTTCATTAAGACATTTAGAGACACAAAATATTTATTTATGTAAAGCCAGAAGCAGCAAATCATAGTGGAGGTAAAAGTGAAAAGCGAAATATATAAAGAGGGGAAAGGGGGTAGGTGGGGAAATTATATATTTGAGATTTCTTTTCTTTCTTTTTTTTTTTTTTTTTACAGGGGCCAATTTCGAATTGCAGTCATCCGTAGATGCCAGAGAGTGGTTTTGAAGGAGTCAAGGGATTCACATGTCTTAATGACTGACTTATTTACTTACTTATATATTGCTATAACATTAACCCTATGGAAAAAAGCTCTTGCAAGCTCTTCAAAGACAAGCCACTTACAAGAAAAATACTATGGATCTTTTATCTGTTTTGGCTGTCATGTATTATTCTTAAAAATTACAAAATTATATACTGTATGTATCACTTTACAAAGAAATACTATTGATCTTATATTAACATTATTCTCTTATATGAAAGGTGCCAAGAGTTTTCATATAAAACATTTTCCATATGCCAATGCTCAGAGGCTCAGCTCACATATCCTTTTCTCCCTTGTGTGAATGAACAGATGTCATTGCTCCGACATGAACTGATCAACGGCTACACGATGGGACCTTCATGAAGATCAAACCTCAACGCTGCTTTTAGATTAGAGACTCTGAAGCACCATCATTTATCCATCATGACGCTTCTTCATCTCAATATTAGCACCTTCAGCCACACTTTGAAGTATCGCCGGGCTGCTGCTCTGCTACGGCGGGTAACTGTTAGTCAGACTCACTGCCATCCACAAAGAGTTCTACTGCCATATCATTATCATTATTATTATAGCACCACCACTGGGAGATGGGACACCTCAGCAGCACCACAGAGGAAGAATCAGATCCAGCCAGTCTTTTCCAGAGCTCCAGCGTACGGAGACAAGCCGGCCGTCATAGACAGCAGCGGGACGCACACTTACAGGCAGCTGTACCGCCGCAGCTTGGGCCTGGCGGCTCGGATGGGCAGCGCCCTCGGCTGCCCACCCCTCGGAGGAGGAGGAGGAGGACTGGGAGGGCAGCGCGTCTCCTTCCTGTGCGCCAACGACGCGTCGTACACCGTGGCGCAGTGGGCGGCGTGGATGTGCGGCGGGACGGCCGTGCCGCTGTACCGGAAACACCCGCCGTCCGAGCTGGAGTACATCATCACGGACTCCCAGAGTTCCCTGCTGGTGGCGGGACATCCATACTCCGACACGCTGGAGCCGCTGGCGCGCAGGCTGGGGCTGCCCTGCCTGGTGCTGCCTCCCACCACCGACCTGGACGCTCTGGAGGGGGAGGGGGAAGGGGAGAGCCAGGAGGTTGCACCTGCTGCTGCTGTCACTGACTGGGCAGAGAGACCCGCCATGATCATCTACACCAGCGGCACTACAGGCAGACCCAAAGGAGTCCTTCATACCCACAGTAACATCCTGGCCATGGTAAGTGTTTATACAGGAGTTATACACGTATACAGGAGTTGACAGTAAGGTCTCCGAGGCACTTGCCCATCGGGCAAGTGCAAGTCAAGTTCTACTTGCCATCAGGTCATGGTCACTTGCCCCTCAAAAATATATTGTAAATTTTGCATTTAAGTTTACTTTCTACTTGGGTGCTTTAAACATCTCCTTTCGCAGTTGAAGACTGTTTTGTTTAAGTCACAATCAGCTACAGTAAATATTCAACTTGTAAATCAATGTAAATCAGTGGTTCCCACAATGGTTCCCATGGTGGGTCTGACGACGGCAAAATGATAGTTTGGAGCCAAATGGACCTGGGAGAGAGATAGCTAGAAAGCAGGGAACGACGCCCTGAGTACCTTCAAGACAAATATCTTGTCTTGGTATAGCGCCTAAGTCACACACTTGCCTGATCGGGTAACCAGGTAGCAGTCTTCACTTGCCTGACCATTTTTTTTACTTGCCCCTGGCAAGCGGGCAAGTGTTAGTGTCCAGCCCTGCGTATACTAGGGGTGGGACAATTCACTTACCTCATGATACGATACAATATTGATATTTAGGGTCCTGAATCGATGTATATTGCGATTCGATTTGATGTGTCGATATATCGCATTTTTTTCCCCATAAATGACTGCTTTAATTATACTAGAACAAGGAGGATTCCGTCCGTTTTCAAGATATTTTCTGAGAGTGTACAAATAGAACCAAATGGACGCTGACGGGTCCATTTGGTTCCATTTGTATACCGTCAGAAAAAAAAAGGTCATACAAGAAAAATATACAAACACAACTTGATGATTTCATCAAGTTGTGTTTCACCATGTCAATGATTTCTTTCAGACCTCCATTTTTCGGGAAACATAGGAAACATATCTTGCCAACATCTCTAAATGTACAGAAAATGCAGCCTGATGAGGTCAGTCTTTCTGACAGGAACATAAATATCAAAAACATCGATTTTGAACCTGGCGATTCGATGTTGATATCATGGCATTGCAATATATTGGCATATCGATTTTTTTGCCCAGCCCTAGTATATACTGTGTGTCTTTTGCAATTTACAATTTAGGCATTTAGCAGACACGCTCTTAATCCATGGCAACTTACTTATTTTACTGATTAATTCAATACATCATACAGATGTATGTTTACAATACTCTTAACAGTTTACAATGTAAATGTAAACATGGTAATACATTAGACATCCTATATAAGTCACTGCTATCTAAGTCAATGAGGTGCTATCTAAACTACCTAGGAGGGTACTGCAAGTACTATGGGTTGGTACAGTATGTCATACAAGTGCTATGGGCTGAGATGGAATCTGAAGAGGTGTGTTTTCAGACTGTGGCAGAAGATAGGGAGTGAATCTATGGTTCTGGTTGCATTGGGAAGTTTTGGAGCCAGGAGGGAGAAGAGCTTGGGGCTTGTGGAGCGTTGTCCAGGCGTTTTTAGCGGGGGTACTGCCAGCTTCCCTGTGTCGGCTGATCGGCTTGGTCGACATTATAGCAGTGTTAACCAAACGTTTTTAGCTCGAAACCCCAAATTTGATGTCTCCCTGGCCAGGGCGACAACAACACCACCACCCGCTACTAGAGGCGGGGTGGTGCTGCCAGTGCCTGCAAAATGTGCAATATTCCACAGTAGAAGATTTACAGGAAGTAAAAAGAGTGTGACATCATCACACACACACTCGGAGGGATCCATTTTTGTTGCAAGCGAAACCCCTTATGGATAAACTTCTTTGCCTTTTTTTTTTTTTTACTATTTTGATAGTTAAATGGTCAGTGTACAAGGTTATAATCTGTTGATGTAGATTATCTAGTTAAACTAACTAAAAAATGTTGTATGCAATTGTAAAAAATAAAAGCTTAGGGATAAGGGGTTTAGCGGTGACTGAGGTCTAGATTTTCGGCACCGCTAAGCCTCTTATCCTTCTATGCATTTTTAAACTATTTTAAAAACATTTTTCAATAGTTAAAGTGGCCTGTCTACAAGCACACAACATGTCAATAGATTGGCATGTTGAACTATTCGAAAATGTTTTCAAAATAGTAAAAAAAAAAAAAAGTCAAAGAAGTTAAGGTTAAGGGGTTTAGCATGCTACGAAAAATGGAGCCCTATAGAGCCCAGAGTCTCTACAAGTGGCTCACCTTCTGGCATGGACGTGGCAGGGAGCAATAAACAGGATCAAACTATTCTGGCCATTGGGTTCACATTTCATAAAATAGACACTACCGTATGTATTGTAATTTTGCTTAGACACTATGTTGTAATATTCATTCCAATCCATTCATTGTCAATGGGAATTTATTGTTTGTGTAGGTTTGCTTACACACACATGCACTGACTCAAAAACCAACTGAAAACCTGACTAATACTACTGTTATTGATTGTATACTGTGTATTGACAATCAAACTGGACTCACTGAAATGTTATGGCCACAGTTTATAGTAAATCTGCTAGTGTAAATAAAACTCTTTCACTCCATTCCATGTTTGTAAATTAAAAAGGAGTTACTCTTTCATAATATCATATTCAAGTACTTAGTGGTGGTTTCAGAAATCAGAAACGGGCGTTCTCCATTCTAGTCCACTGTTCGTAGTGTTAATTCTGAAATTGATTAATGTAGAGGAAAGTTCACGAAAGAACCACAGCAGCTCCCCTTGGCAATGATATGGCATATCAATCAATAAAGAGATCAGATGTTAAAAGAGGACTCGTAATGTCATTCTTTATTTTGCCACATCTAGTAAACTGATCATTTCAGTCAACAGAGTGTCAACCTCAGTGTTAAAAAGATTTAACACTGAGATGAAAAGTCGGATTAAAATTGAGCATGAAAGACAATAGTCACAGTACAAAATGCGCTGACATTATCACATTTGTCGTGATGTCTATAGTGTTTTTTAGTCCAAGGAGTGTTTTTTACACTACAAATGCACTACAATACATGTACAAGCTTGTAATGCTTGTCATGAGGGTGGGGAAGCCCGGTTACAGTATGTGTACTGGTTATAGACGATATTTTAATCAGAGAATGCACTTTGTTTCTGCCCTCACAAACAGGTCCGCTGTCTGGTGTCTGAGTGGGCTTGGTCCAGAGACGACGTCATCCTGCACACTCTGCCGCTCCACCACGTGCACGGCATCGTCAACAAGCTCCTGTGCCCGCTGTGGGTCGGTGCCACCTGCATCATGCTGCCTGACTTCCATCCGCAGAAGGTCTTTATCTCTCTCCCTGACTCTCCCTTTCTCACTCTGTCTGACACACACACACACACACACACACACACACACACACACACACACACACACACACACACACACACACACACACACACACACACACACACACACACACACACACACTGACTTTTGTTTTTTTGTTTGTGTGTATGTGTCTGTCTTCCTGCCTGGAGCCGGTATATGCTTTATTAACTGGTGTGTGGCGTGAACACAAAAGACGCAGCTGTTCAGCTCTAGCGGTCAGTTGGCAGCCTGTGAGAGCAGTGATGGTAGATGACCGTGACAGACAGCAGCGGCTCTGTCTGGGAATGCTTTGGGGCCTGTATGGGCAGGTGGTAGGTAGGTAGGTAGGTAGGTAGGTAGGTAGGTAGGTAGGTAGGTCGGTAGGTAGGTAGGTAGGTAGGTAGGTAGGTAGGTAGGTAGGTAGGTAGGTAGGTAGGTAGGTAGGTAGGTAGGTAGGTAGGTCGGTAGGTAGGTAGGTAGGTAGGTTGGTAGGTAGGTAGGTAGGTAGGTAGGTAGGTAGGTAGGTAGGTAGGTAGGTAGGTAGGTAGGTAGGTAGGTGGTTCATTTTTAGTGATTTTTGCCTGTCGACTAGTTGCCTATAGTTTACTAGTCGACTAGTCGTTAATGTACCAGGTGTTAAAAATAATTATATTAAAAAGAAAAAAGGTGGGGGCAGGCGAGGACTCGCGCGCTCATTCATGCAGCATTGAATAGGGACAAAGGGGGAAGCCTTGCCCCTGACCTCCTGGGCTCCCGGCACTCGCTCGTTTTAAGCCACGGTCAGACGCCACTCGAAGCAAAGCCCCTTTCTGGGGCAAAAACAATATTAATAATATAGCTGCAAGCAGCAATAAAACGGGATCAAGCAAGCAGCAATAAGGAGTAAGAACAATACGCACAAATAAGCCATAGAAACATGGGAGCCTGAACTTCAGAAATACATCAGGTAATTATGGGAGCAGGGCAGGGTTTTTGAGCCCTGCCCTGCCCTGACTGACTCACACATTGTAATCTGGTGTGACTGAGTGAATGATTGGTGAGCTGTGAGTGAGTGGTGAACTGAGCTATGAACTGTCATTAGTGACAACATGGCCGAATAGTGACAGTCAAACAGCCTTGCCCAGCCATGAGGCCCATAGGGCAGGTGCCTATCTCCTGTTTCTGTAGCATGAGGCAGCTTGATGTACAAGTACACCCTCTGGACATGACGCTAGTATGACACAGGGTCTTACCCCCAATCCAACCCTTGATGCTGAGTGCCAAGCAGGGAGGCATTGGATCCCGTTTTTAGAGCCTTTGGTATGACCCGGCCGGGAATCGAACCCCGGCCTCCCAGTCTCAGGGCGGACACTCTAACCACAAGGCCACTGAGTTGGTGAATGAGTAAATGATTGGTGAGCTGTGAGTGAGTGGTGAACTGAGCTGTGAACTGTCATTAGTGACAACATGGCCGAATAGTGACAAAACACAACATGGCCGAATGGTGACAACCACCATTACATTGAGTTTTACCCTGGGTTACACATAGAACCATGAACTTAGATGTAGAAGACCACATGAGATTGTGCATGATTGACTCATATTACTAGGTGTCCGTGCCGGGATTTGAACCCAGGAACTCTCATTTCCAAGTCATGCGCTCTACCAATGAGGCTACCCAACAGACACAAAATGTACTGGAAACAACACACACATTCAGTGGACTGCTTGGTAAATGGTGCATTTATATAGCGCCTTTATCCAAGGCGCTTTACATAGATTGTGCATCACATTCACCCATTCACACACACATTCATACACTGATGGCAGTGGGACAGGGACACATCGACACTAACTCTGCAGGAGCCCGGGATCGAACCGGCAACCTTGTGGTTACCATCCGGTTACTCTACCTCTGAGCCACTACCGCTCCTTAAATATGCACAAATAAGCCATAGAAACATGGAAGAAATACATCATGTGATTGTGGAAACAGCAGGGTTTTTGGAGACTCAGACTTTGTATTGTCAGCAGTGGGACTTGAACCCTCAATCTTGTGTTCCGAAGTCAAACACCCTACCGACTGAGCTATCCAGGCACAATGATTTGCTTAGTTGTTGTCATCAATGAAACAACCCAACAACACGCCACCAAGCAGTAAGCAATATGAACAATATGCACAATTCAGCAGTCCGAGGGTGGAGCTTAGTGGTCAAAGTGACAAATGGAAACAAGTTCCACATGCTTATTCCTCTCACACAATCTGGCACAATGTACTTGCTCCAGTGTTGCCAGAGAGAAACAAGCAGAAGAAGACTCTTCACAAACGAGCAACTTTCATTGGCTTATAAAAACGTCATTTTTTGATGAAAACAAATTTGCTTCTGAAGTTTTGTCCGGATGGGGCCAAAGTTCTCATGTAGCAGGTGTCATGCAAATTGATCAAAAATCCAGGCATAAAATCAGGCATGAGCATTTTTCAAACTGCTTAAAATGGCAGACACTCTGGGGGTGGAGCTTACCAGTCGAAATTACAGATGTGTTCCACATGAATCAAGGAACATGTAGAAACAAGTCCCATGATTTTAAGCCAAACGAAGCCTGAGTTATGCTTGTTCAAATGTTTCAGTTTCAAAGAATTGCTATAGTGCCCCCATTTGAGCGATTGGAGCGATTAGTGCTATTTGGCATCCCCCTATACCAAACTGTAAAATCTCATAAACAGATTACTTTGCATGTGTAGATTAGGGATAATAGAAGAATTTTCACAAACAAGCAATTTTCATTGGCTCGTAAAAACATCATTTTTTTTCACTGAAAACAAAATTCACACCCATTTCATGTTTGTATGGCTTCAAAGTTCATGTGTAGGTCATTGTTATGCATTTTGATCAAAGATTGTAGGAGAAGAGACATTTTAACTGTTTTACATATAATTCAAGATGGCGGTTCATCTAAAGGTCAGAGGTGAAAAGTCAGAATACAAAAGTTGTTTGACATAAGCAGACGCATAAGTGAATATAAGTTACATTTCTGAGAGTCGAGCAGTTCATGAGTTATGAGTGTTTAAAGTTTGCAATTTCAGTTGAGTGCTATAGCGCCACCATTTGACCAGTGGTCACAGGCTTCGCATCATCACCGTTTGGCATCACCCTCTACCAGATTACCAATTTTCGCGAAAACCGACTGCACGGTTCAGCCAGAACAGCTATTTTTGGCGGAAGAAGAAGAAGGAAAAAAGAGACAGAAACAAGAAGGGATCAAGTCCACTTCGTGGACTGCTTGATCCCTTAATAATATATATATATATTTTTTTTTTAAATAATTTCTTATCGACCAGTCAACTAGTACAAAACAAGGTTGACTAGTGGGTTTTACTTGTTGACAATCGACTAGTCGACTAGTTGGTTAATACCCTAGTATGTGGTATAAGACTTCAGTGTTTTGTATCTTACAACATCATGTATGAGAACAATCCAGAGAATGTTTGCATTGGCCATCTTTGTTGAAGAAGAGTCTATCTATAGCCACGTTTCCATAAGCCCTATTTTTGCGCAAAAACGGCTCTTGCGAAGAGAATGTTGAATGGAAACACTTCAAAATGCGAATAAGTTTCCATTTTGCGCAAAAATACTTTCTCGCTGAAAGGTGCCGTATTTTGGAGCGTATCGGAAGAGCCTAATGCGCAAATGAGGTATGGAAACAGCTTGCGAAAAGACTTTCTATTGGAAAGCACTGGACACGCATTATAGCGCATTTGAAGAGTTGTGTGGCCTGCCGATGAGAGCATTGTTATTTGTTAATTTAAGTTATATTTCTACAAAAAAAAAAACGCTCAGAACGGACGAGGGACGCATGGTTAATAACGTTCAGACTCCCATGGCGTTTGTTCATGAGTGTCGCAAGGCAACTACAGGTCCTATATTTACAGTATCTGATCTGTATCATCATGCATGATAGCTAAGATACGCAAGTGATATCAGACATAAACAGCTGTTTTATATGACCGGGCTCTGCCCTTATAGATATTATTCCGTTAATAAAGTTCAAACCCTTTTTCCTCGCACGTGCCGCGCTGCAGATGACATGGTGTAGGCCTAGTCTACAATATCGCATTTCATCAGTTAATGGAAACAGCGGACAATTCGCTCTTCTTTTTTCGACTTAAGTTCATACTCTTCCTATTTTCGCAAAGGTTTTATGGAAACGTGGCTTATGTCTGAGATAACTAATCTTACTTTCATGACATTCATAGTGGTTTAAGCCATGTGGAAATGTTGTATTAAGTTTTAAAATATATTGTTTTTCTGCAAACCTCTCTCCTTCTGTCCACGTTTGGTCACATTCTAGTCCACACACTTCCATTCCCTCGATTCCATGTCCCATAAAGTGCTGTACTATTAGCGACATCTTGGCATTTATGTTATATCTATGCTGGCTAAGTATGTCTGTCATTGTGTTTCTGGTTTCCCCTACATATTGTAAATTACATTTGTTACATGTGATTAGATAGACACAGTTTTTGTGGACGCTGTTATGTTTTGTTTTATTCCTATCATGATGTTCATTGATCTATTTTTCACTAGTAATTTGGGTTTAAAGTAATCCGGACTTTTAGGCAGGGTTCTGTTTGTTGTAGGTAGGTAGGTAGGTAGGTAGGTAGGTAGGTAGGTAGGTAGGTAGGTAGGTAGGTAGGTAGGTAGGTAGGTAGGTAGGTAGGTAGGTAGGTAGGTAGGTTTAGAAAGAGAGACCCTTTAGCTTGAGTTCTTTTCTCTCTCAATCGAGTCCAGCAAGTTCACCAACAAGCGCTCTATATCCATCCACAATACAACCCCTGCACCACTTTTATTCTCCCCTCCCTTCTTAATCTCCCTCTCCTCCTCCGCCTCTCCCTCCTCCTATCTTTACCTCCTCTCCTCTCCTCTCCTCTCCTCTCCTCTCCTCTCCTCTCCTCTCCTCTCCTCTCCTCTCCTCTCCTCTCCTCTCCTCTCCTCTCCTCTCCTCTCCTCTCCTCTCCTCTCCTCTCCTCTCCTCTCCTCTCCTCTCTGACTGTCAAACTAAGTGTTTGGGGCTCAGTGATGGATTGCCCTGTGTGGCTTTGTATCTGACCAACGCAGACTCACGGCAGGCGCTTAAGGAGCGGATCAATCGATGAGCTGACATTGAAGAATGATAGTGCTTGTTTGGCCCGAGCGGAGGGAGGGAGGCAAGGGAGGGAGAGGGGAGGCGGAAGGCTGTGTGTATGTGTGTGCGTGTGCGCCCTATTTCTACCCATACAGATGCCTTTGTACGAGTTTATATTTTAGCTTATGTACCGTAGGTGTGTACTGGTGTTTTATGTGTGGAGCATGACGAGTCTGTGTTTACTTTGCGTGTCAAGGCTGCCTGTTCTCTAAAACTTAATAATAGGCATCAGGTTTAGACTGAAAGGGAAGGTCCTTAGAGGACACATATAGCTGTCAACATGGGCTTTTTTTTGCTCTTAACCATCCATAGGTATCGCTATCAGTGTTCAACTGACCTTGACAAACAGCACAAAGCCTCTCTCTCTCTCTCGCCTCAGAGTATTGCCTTTATTCCCGTCTCTGACTGAAGTTACAGTATATTGATAAACTAATCAATAGTCTGTCTTGTATCCTCTTAAGATCTCTGAAGGGTAGCCCGTGTGGTTGGTAGAGAGATTGATTTTTGTTGATATCACCGGCAGATTCGCTGCAATGATTTTTTTTTTTTTCTTCAAGACCGACCATGTTGTTGTGACTGCAGCAGCATGGATGAATTCGCCGGGAAGTAAAGAAAGCGAAAGTCTGTTTGTAGTTATAGGGCAATCTATAAGATATTTGACCAATCTGGGAACTGAATGGTTATACCAAGAAATGTCCAATCACCACTATGTGTCTAATGGTGTCTGATAACATGCACTAAAATGATGAAATTCAACTCCTGTGGGAAACCTACAGAAGGCAAAACATGCATCATGGTTTGTGTCGCATGTGATACATCTAACCAGGGGGTCTTCATGATGCTGAACTCATTCCAAGCATTCGTTTTTCAAAACTCTCTCTCTCTCTCTCTCTCTCTCTCTCTCTCTCTCTCTCTCTCTCTCTCTCTCTCTCTCTCTCTCTCTCTCTCTCTCTCTCTCTCTCTCTCTCTCTCTCTCTCTCTCTCTCTCTCTCTCTCTCACTCACTCACTCACCCCCTAGTTAGACATACATGACATGCTACATGACATTTTGCATGTTTTTGCCTAGTAAGTTCTAATCAAGTTCCTTGATTTTTTTGCCCTAACTTTTGGGACGGAGAGAAATATTAGATTTATCTCTCTTTAGCAGCAGATAGCTCAATCTGTAGGCTTACTGCAGGCTGCTGCAAGTGGTAAGCTATAGGGCAAGTGTGTGTGTGTGTGTGTGTGTGTGTGTGTGTGTGTGTGTGTGTGTGTGTGTGTGTGTGTGTGTGTGTGTGTGTGTGTGTGTGTGTGTGTGTGTGTGTGTGTGTGTGTGCGTTACCACGGGGCTGTGGACAGGTACGGAGGGTCTGTTTAAGGATGCAGGGCGGTAGGTATAGGTATAGCTCTGGGGGTCTAACACCACTTCTCTTCCCCCCAGGTGGAGACCAGCCCCCTTTTGACAGACATAAATTGCCTTCCACGGCGCGCTCTGTGGAAGCAGTCCACTGCACTTGACAGACACCACCCATAATGCTCAGAAACACCCTCTGGAAAATAATATTTCCTCCTCCTGAGCTCGCTTCCTTCGTCTCATGCCGCTAGCGTTTTCCTGACGCATACGCTTGTACTCGTAGATGTAGGGCCCACACTTTTTTGACTTGAGAGCTACTTTCAGAATGAAAGGCTCAACAAGATCTACACATCAAAAAATGTGATTATCCCATTGTTTAAAATCCATTTCAAGCCTCCTAGAAAGTTTGAGCCTTGAAATAGCAGTGATGGTGTTACTTACTGTTATAGTGTTTAAGAATAATGCGCTTGAAATGAAAAATAGAGGGGGAGAATTGGAAGGTTTTCCTGTGTATGCTACTACTGACGTTTGAAAACAGTATTTGGGGTTTAAGTTGACAGTTTGTAATGTTGAGTTTAGTCTCTTGCACCCAAAACTAATAAGACTAAACCCCTTTCACAATTGGGAAAGAGAACTGGCAGTTATTCTCCATTTTCTAATTGTGTGGACACTTGAAATCACGTAATTCAGATGTTTAAATATAATTGTAAATATAATTGTAAATATAAGTGTAAAATGAAACCAAATGGGCCCTTACGGGTCCATTTGGTTTCATTTTACACTCTCAAGAGTTACAGATCTATATATTTTAGGGGATAGTCCTGTGATCTACCTGCATGGCCTATCTACCTTTTGGGCACCCCTGGTGTAGGCTGACCAGACCCAAACTGTTCATTTGAGGGACAGAAGTTATGGTATGTGTGGGACTGGTCGAGTGGTTGAAACGTCAACAAAACAGGGTTAGCAAATTATTAACATCCTGATATTCAAAAAAATAATTCAGTATGTCAATTCCAAAAAGGGGAATTCAGAGGGGCAGCAAATGAAGTACTGCGTCTGCATGTCCCCCAAACTTGCATGTCTTCACCAATTTCTTTCAGTTTCAGTTTCTAATGGTGTCTAATAACATGGTAAAATGTTGAAATTCAACTGCCGTGGGAAACGTCATAAAAAAAAAGTCAAAGACGGGGTACCAGTAACGGGGTACTGGGGTACCTTCTTTTTAGTCTTGGGTGGTATTGATTTTTTAATATTGGTATTGATAACGTGTTAATTAGCTCGATATTTGATATTACCGGTATTGATCACTAGATGGCAATGGCCTGCAATCAGATTCGGACACTTTCCACCAGTCACCTAGTTCTCAGAATTGCGACATTGAGGGGTCAGAAACTGAGCGCTCTGCTGTTCAAGCAGCCTAAATAGGAAAAAACTGGAGTTGGAAATACATTGTTTCCAAAAGGCCTAGCCCAAATAAGGGCTATTTTAGGCATGTGTGTAACATGAAAATTGTTTTTATAGTTACAATTAAAAGTGCTCATATTTTAATAGAATACAGCATAATGTCGCTATTTGACGATATTCGGTATTTGATATTTATAGATCCACCGGTATTACTCGGTATGTGTGTGTGTGTGTGTGTGTGAGAGAAGTTGATAAGAGCAGAGGCAACGAAGCAGGAAATTATGAAACAGAGAGAGAAAGATAAGCGTGTGTGTGTGTGTGTGTGTGTGTGTGTGTGTGTGTGTGTGTGTGTGTGTGTGTGTGTAGGGAGGTGATGGGGGGGGGGGGGGGGGGGGGGGGGGGGGGGGGGGGGGGGGGGGGGGGGTCCAGCGGCGGGACGATGACTAGACATGAGAGACAGATGGGGAGGAGCGTTTGTCTCCCAGGAGGACATCAGGACACTGAGACACTGTCATTCACCTTCACTTTGTTTCACGCTTTGTCCTCCCACTGGGAAACTACATTGTCAAAAAGTTTTCCTGTTCCGTACAGGAGAGGTGCGTGTGTGCTGGGTCCGGATCCACCGTCTTAAAGAGGAAAGGAAATTTTTCCCTTTTGTTGCTTCTCTGTTAGTAATAGAGCTATAGAGTAATATTGTCACACTACTTTTTGCTGGAAAAGTTAACAATATTACCAACACTGGTCTTAACACTATCTCTGCTTAACACGAGTTTTTTTGGGACTTTCTTTTTTTTTTTTTTTTTTTTTAGATTTTTTTTTAGGCGAGTGCCTAAAGCGGTGTTAATCCATTTTGACCTGGTAATTGATTTTATATAAATGTGCTCCAAATCTTGACAATTTTTCTAATTTTTTCTATCTTATGTCAGTACATAAGAAATACAGTCCGCAACACTGGTAACCAAACTCTGCTCCTCTGGTTCATTCAACGTTTCGATGACAAGGATGTTCTTCAGGAATGAAGATCATTTTACAACATATGTCAGTTGTTCATCATTATTTGGCAGCTGAACCCAATCTGAAAATATGTTGTTCCAGGGACCTCCCCCAAGGAGCAAAACATTCAGTTTAAAAACGTTCGCTGTGAAAGAATATTATTCAAGCACCACTTTAGTGGAACACTTTTACTTGTTGATCTGATATTTTTCAATAGCTAAAGTACAACATAATGCTTAGAACAACCAAAAGGTGTTTTTTGTGCCCCAAAAATGATTAACGTAGCCATCAATAGCAGCCTGTCCTTTCCTACTATACCAACTTCAACACATTTTTTACAAATGAAATAAAATGAATTAGATATGGAAGGATTTTATTTGAATAGCCTGCATTTCACTGTAGCTACAGTAGCGATACATCCTGCCGTATACACTAGTATACACACACTGTAGTGTTCCTCTCTCCAGGGGCGGATGTAACATGTCCCATTTGGGGGGGAAAGAGAACATGTTGGAGGGGCAAGAGAAAATGGTATGGGGGCGGCTTCATCGCCCGTGGCGCGAAGCGACACGGGCGATGAAGCCGCACCCATACAATTTTCAGTTACAGGACTTTTATTAGTCAAGTAAAGCATCAATAATAACATCAGTTGTTGTTGAAGTTGCAACAGACACGCAGCATGCATAAAGCTAAAGGTCTGACTCAGAGAGTTTTCTTTTTTCAAAGATGAAATGCTGTTGGTTTAGTGGTGGTGCCAAAATTGTAGTTGTAGTAGCAGTAGTAGTTTCAAATCATTTTTTTTTAAATATAAGCACTTTAATTAGAAATATCTTGGGTTGTTTTGCATGGCATCGTGTTTGGGAGGGGGCAGACTGGGTATTTAGGGGGGCATAGCCGCCCACCATGCCCATGCCTAGATCCGCCCCTCCCTCCCTCCTCCTTCACATCTGTTCCTTTGTTCTGTCTCTGTGCCTCCAGGTGTGGGAGATGCTGCTGAGTGGGAGGTCTCCTGTGGTTAACGTCTTCATGGCAGTACCAACCATCTACTCCAAGCTGATCCACCACTATGATGAGCACTTCACCCAGCCGCGCGTCAAGGACTTTGTCAAAGCCCTCTGCAAGGAGAGAGTCAGGTAGGAGGACGACGCGGGAGACGAGGGAAGATGAAATATAAATGCACTGTTTTAACTTTTTTTTGGGGGGGGGGGGTGCTTTTTTCCCCTAAATTGGCCCACACAAGTTCGGAAATGTAACATCGGGAATTATTTTTCTCCACCTTAACCCAAACCGCGCCGAACATGAGAGTGTCATGTTTTGTCTCTAGTGCCACGGCTCTGGCCACACGGCTTTCGGTCAAAACCCAGATCTACGAAACCGTCTGTATGATGGCGTGATGGTGTTTCTGGTGTCTTGACCATTTTACCCTCTAACTCTCTCTCTGCAAGAACATCTGGGTCACTTGTCCCGGAAGTTCTGTTCAGTCCCGTTGTATTTACCGCTGTAAGCGACATTCAGTGGTTGACTATGAGACAATGCCAATCGAATGCATGGAGCGGATGCGGCATTTTTTTTTTCCAAAATGGCCGTGCCCATTCTACCCCAAATGAAAAATATTAATTGCTAAATTAATTGCTAAATTAAATATTAAGTGCTAATTCATCATCTGAATTAGCACTATTTAATTGAAGAGTCTACACTGTTTTGTTTTTGAACAAAACCAAAAGAATTCTTTAGTTTTAGGTCTTTGAGGATAAAATGGTATCAAATGGTGCTCTGTGGCTCAAATGCTGAATAAATGGTGGTCCCTGGTGTCAAAAAGGTTGAAAACCACTGTTTTAATAGGAGCCGTGCACCAGTAAACACATACTTGTAACAGTCAGTAGTGTCACAAACAAACAGACGTCCTAAATGTGAGGTGCAGTGGTGCGACCATTGAACATTTGTAGTTCCACTGTGCAGACGTTTGGGTGTGTTCACTCTGTCTGGAGCCCTGGAGCGTTAAGAGCACTGCCCTCTGTGTACAGTCCTGGAACGATGCTTTTGTCAACCTGGATCTCTGTTTGTTCACTTCACCTTCCCATGTTCTTTGCTTTGGGACAGTTTGTCATTATAGTGCAAGGGTTTTCAACCTTTTTGACACCAGGTGACCACCATTTATTCAGCATTTGAGCCACGGACCACCATTTGATGACATTTTAGCCCCCAAAGACCTACAACTAAAGAATTCTTTTGGTTTTGTTCACAATTCCAGGCTGGATTTTGCAAACAAAACAGTGTAGACTTCTTAATTAAATAGTGCTAATTCAGATGAATGATCGAGCAAAATGTAACTGTCGGGGATTCGGTGGACAGTTTCCACCGAATTCCCGACACTTACATTTTGCTCGATCCCGCATCGTAGAGAAGACCTACCCACATATTCTATATAGCATCTGAGAGAGTGGCCTTTTCCCGTCACGCTGCATTTTGAAATGTAAAAAATGGTCCAGAATTGACCGAGAAATGAATGATCAAAAAGACGTCTTTTTTGCCGCAAATTCCCGACTTTTTTGCCATTTACTTTATAACATTTCGCAGACTTGGGATAAATGCACGCCACATACAGCAAAAAAACAAGGAACATTTTTTTCAACATAACATGTTGAATAGTAAGAAATGATTGAGAATTGACCGAGCTATAATTGTTTGAAAATGAGAGCTATAATCTTTGAGAATAGGCTACTCATGCATGTGTCTGTCCTAAGCCTGCAGCCAGGCTGCGTGCTTAGGAGGGTCAGGCTTAGCTGTAGGGATAAGGGAAATAGATATGGGATGAAGTAAAGGGAATGGCAAGACCAACACGGATTTGATGAAAGCTAAAAACACCCAAACCACACCTATGCATAATTTAACGGGTATAGGAGGTGTTTAAGGGAGATGGCATGGTTACGAAATTATCAACTTTAGTGTGGGAACGCCTCTTCCCCAATGCTAAGTGCGTTAATTGCGTATAAGGGCTAATGTAACCAAAATCGAGCCCACAGAGCACAATGACCTCTTTCAAGACAAATTTATCTTGCGTTGTGTTATAGTGCACTACGTTGCACACTTGCCCGATCGGGCAACCAGGTAGCAGTCTTCACTTGCCCCACCATTTTTTTTTTTGGTCAAGCCCCTGAGTTATCCTCTGTGGTCACCAGGTTGATGGTGTCGGGGTCTGCCGCTCTGCCCCAGCCCACCCTGCAGCGCTGGAAGGACATCACCGGACACACCCTGCTGGAACGCTACGGCATGACGGAGATCGGCATGGCCCTGTCCAACCCTCTGAAGGGCCCCCGCATCCCAGGTACAGTTAAAGCTCATTCAAAGCTTAGAACATACCTGGGCATTATGCGGCCCGGGGGCCAAATGCGGCCCCTTTGGCCGACTCTGACCGGCCCGGGGACCACCAGTGGTCCTTGAGAGAGTTCCCAAGTTAAATATGGAAAGTTGGTTAACCAGATGTAACTCTTTGAGAGTGCATAAATGAAACCAAATGGACCCGCAAGGGTCCATTTGGTTTCATTTATGCGCTCTCAAAGAGTTAAAATATTCATCATCTGAATTAGCCCGAAGTCTACACATTCAATCAGAGAATGTAAGAGAATGGTCATTTTTGTTATCCTGTTTTGTTTTCCAAATAGAGCCTGGAGTTATGGACAAAAACAAAAGAAATCTTGAAGAAAGTTTTGCGATCTGTGAGGCTAAAATGTCATCAAATGGTGGTCCGTGGCTCAAATACTGAATAAATAGAGGGCCCTGGTGTCAAAATGGTTGGTCTTACACTTACTTTTATCTTGAAATTAAATTAATATCACGCAGACTTTAGTTCAGCCTTTAGTCTTGGCCCTCCACAATATTTTATGTATCTCATTTGGCCCCTTGGGAAAAATAATTGCCCACATCTGGTTTAGAATCTCGGTGAGCACCGCGACCACCACTATTCATAGACCACTACCAGCACCTCAAACCCACCTCCTCCCCTCCCCTCTCCCGCTCTCCCGTCCTCCGTGCATCCATTGTTGTTTATTTTCCCCTCTCTACTTCCTTCCTTTGTTTTTTCCCCCTCTCTACTTCCTTCCTTTGTTTCTCTCTCTACTTCCTACCTGCCTCAGGTATAATAAATTCTGCTGCTTTTATGTTTATTTCGTATTCTATTTATGTCATTAGCCACGTTTCCATGAGCCCTATTTTTGCGCAAAAACGGCTCTTGCGAAGAGAATGTTGAATGGAAACACTTCAAAATGCGAATACGTTTCCATTTTGCGCAAAAGCAACAATAGCACATGTCGGTTTACCCCTTTCATTTATCCGTATGTTATCAAACAATATTTCTATCTTATGTGCTCTTTTTATTTAAGTCAGTTTCCTCAAGTGCAATGTCTGTTAGAGTAGCATCAAGGCAACGCCTCTCTTCTCTTCTCTTCTCTTCTCTTCTCTTCTCTTCTCTTCTCTTCTCTTCTCTTCTCTTCTCTTCTCTTCTCTTCTCTTCTCTTCTCTTCTCTTCTCTTCTCTTCTCTTCTCTTCTCTTCTCTTCTCTTCTCTTCTCTTCTCTTTGTGTCTCTTCTTGTCTTGTGTTCTCCTCTCTTCCCCCCCGTTGCATTCCCATTCCCCAGCCAGATTGTGTTGTGTCTGACAGGTAAGGCTAATTAGACTGCCAGTGGACTGGGTAATGCTCTGTCTGCTCGCTGCATTGCTGGGGATCTGTGGCTTGTTGTTGTTGCTGTTGTTTATTTGTCAGAGAAATGTTTGGCAGCATAAAGAAAGCAGAGGCTGGGTTTGATTCCTCTCAGGTGATTATTAAAGAACAGCTTCAAGCGTGTGTGTGTGTGTGTGTGTGTGTGTGTGTGTGTGTGTGTGTGTGTGTGTGTGTGTGTGTGTGTGTGTGTGTGTGTGTGTGTGTGCGTGCGTGCGTGCGTGCGTGCGTGCGTGCGTGCGTGCGTGCGTGCGTGCGTGCGCGTGCGCGTGCGCGTGTGTGTGTGTGTCATATTGACATCTCTACACTGCAGCAAGCCACTTGTGGAGTACGTGCATGTGTGTGCGTGTGTGCGCGTATGTGTATTGCATGCACACCGGGGGCGGATCTAGGCATGGGCATGGGGGGGCAATGCCCCCCTAAATACCCAGTCTGCCCCCCCCCCAAACACGATGCCATGCAAAACAACCCAAGATATTTCAAATTAAAGTGCTTGTATGTAAAATGATTTGAAACACTACTGCTGCTACTACAATTTTGGCACCACTAAACCAACAGCATTTCATCATTGGAAACAGAAAACTCTCTGAGTCAGACCTTTAGCTTTATGCATGCTGCGTGTCTGTTGCAACTTCAACAACAACTGATGTTATTATTGATGCTTATACTTGACTAATAAAAGTCCTACAACCGTAAATGGTATGGGTGCGACTTCAAAGCCGGGGACCGCCTTCTATTTTCTCTTGCCCCTCCAACATGTTCTCTTGCCCCCCCCCCCCCCCCCCCCAAATGGGACATGTTACATCCGCCCCTGATGCACACACGCATACAGTATGTGTGGGTAATCATTGCTCAGGGCTGTTTGAGTCGGAGTCTTTCTTTAAGTAGGTTAAAGTGGATCAATAACAACCGCAGGAAGCATTTGCACCAACATGAGCAGAGTGGAAGTGGCTCATCCTCCTCCCGCTGATCATCAGTCTGAATGAAACACACTGCCCTTAACACACACTTATAGTCCTTTTATTTATGGGATTATTCCACTGGTAGTTATAGGACTTGTACCAGAATAACCCCCGAGGGATCTATCTATCTATCTATCTAGTTTTGAGGGGTAACAATTGTAACCGTATCGAAATATCGTTTTTTAATTTAATAAATCGAAGTATATCGTTATGTAAGAATCAGTATCACTATACCAATACTATATCATTTCTGCAATGTATTTAGTGATGTTTGCAATGTGTTCAAATACAACGTCCATCTATATGCCAGATCACTGTTTTGACTTATTTATATCCATTCTAATACATTTTTTCCCTTTAAAAAATATTGGCCGGCATATGCCTGGAACAGAAAAAAAGAAAGACACAAAAACAGGGTGTGGAATTATTTCACACAAGTAAATGATGAGCTCATTACTTAGATGTTTTCAAAGTCGTATTCTATTGTTTACTTAAAAGAATAAGGTTGAAAATCGTTGGGCTGTAGCCGGTATGTGTTTGTGTGTACGCGCACATGTCTCTGCGGGTATGTGAAAGTCTACAGATGCACACTTTCAGAGGTTCAGACCCGCAAGAGTCCATTACCTCTTTCAAGGAAACCCCGAGGGTTTGAGATCCACTGAATTAGGCTTATATCGGCTACTCTTTAAATCTGCTCTCCTCCTTCCTCTCCTTCCACCCTGGCCTGGACCAGTCTGGTGATGAGGGTTTGATATGATGAGCAGGGGTTGACACTAAGGTCTCGGAGGCACTTGCCCATCGGGCAAGTGCAAGTCAGGTTCTACTTGCCCTCAGCTCATGGTCACTTGCCCCCCCAAAATATATTGTAAATTTTGCAGATGTAACTCTTGAGAACGTAAAAATGAAACCAAATGGACTCTTGCGGGTCCATTTGGACGGGCAAGTGTTAGTATCAAGCCCTGGAGAGGTTACGTTCAATCACAAGAGCAGTGCTGCCATTCCACCGAGTCATGAGTCTCTGAGTCATCATCATCCTCTGCTGCTTGGTGAGATATCTTTAGGTCAAAAATCCGCCAAGGCTGAAGATATCTGGGAGCACACACGCACACACACACACACACACACACACACACACACACACACACACACACACACACACACACACACACACACACACTTACACTTCTCTTTGTCATTCAGCTGGAGTCCTTACAACCTGCCTATACCCTTTGAAATGGCAATCAATCTCACTAAAGCGTGGGGACCGGAGCGCTAGTACATGCCTCCAAAATTTCCCAGGCTCTTTGGTATGAAAGAAAAGTGATAGAGAAAGAGAGAGGGTGGAACAAGGGGGAGAGATTGCCCCGACGCTGCTGCTGAGCCATAAATGGATTTTTTTTGGAGACTTTGAGATTGAGGGAGAGGAGCCTGTTTTTAACATCCAGAGGATGAAAGCTGGGCAGGGTGAAGAGAGGACCCATAGACCATTACCCAGAAGACACCTCCTCACCCCCCCTGTCAGAGGAAAACATCTGACAGATGGAACCGTTTTTTTATATTCTGCTTTTGTAACCTTTTATTTACCAGGCTCTGTATAAAGTATAGGCTTTAGTACCCCAAAAAGTAGGTTTTGAAAACCTGACTGGCAGCATTCCTTATCGGTAATCACAGAGAGTATTGTATACCAGTTTGCACGTGTACACACTATACCAGGGGTATAGTGAACCTATGGCTCGGGAGCCAGATGTGGCTGTTTTGATGGCTGCATCTGGCTCACAGACAATTTTTTAATCATATAAAAAAGCGTCGAAAGAAATATAAAAAAACGAAAGAAAGAAAGAAAGCCGGTTCGCAGTATTTTCAGTGGGAAAGTATCAATTGCTTCGGCAGCGCAGATGAGCCAGACTCAGACACTGTTTGACGTATTTTGCTCTGCTGTCAAAAATAGCGGCCGATGTGCCAGAAGTTCCGTACAGAAAGCTAATTGCACAAAAAAGGACAAGGAGTATTGTATTTTCAGCAGGAATGGACAGAGGAATTTGCTTTTGTGGAGAGAGCAGGCTCTGCAGTGTCTAATATGAAATGATAAAATACCAAAATCATAACAATGTTATTAAAAATAACTCTGACTTATTGTACTTTAATAGTGTTGAAATTACATAAAATGCACAAATTTACTGTTATTTTAGGTTTTATTTTAGGTTTTAAAAAATTATATAACTCTCACAGAAAAATGTGTGGTGTTCATGGCTCTCTCAGCCAAAAAG
>CM076966.1:56346727-56366727 GCA_039105355.1 Benthosema pterotum | reverse complement strand
GCCCCTGGGCCCTTGAGTTTGACATATGTGCTGTCGGCACTCCTAATAGTTAGGATGTGTTAAATGCAGAGAGCAGAATTCATAGGATCTGTGCAAATCGACTCTTCCAATAAACGAAACACACAACACAACACATGCTCACGAGGAGGGGGTCCCTCGGCGCGCGTCCTACAGGGATAAAGGTGGGAATGAATTCTAAGGGGCAGGCAGACTGCTTGTACTTCCTTTCTCACTCCCGTACAAACCTCTTCCATCCAGTGCACCTGCGCCCTCTTTTCTCTCATTCTCCCCCAGCACAGGGATCATCCCTGACTCCTGTAAAATTCTCCTCATGGGCTTTTCTGGTATCTCATGTTCAGCCACAGGAGAAGGAAAGTAGGTGTGTGAGACGAGAGCATAGACAAGTGTGCAAAGTAATGGAGAGAGAGTGAGATCCAACATCAACTAATACCTGGGCAGCAACCGCTTTCTTGATGATGATTATGAAATTCATTTATATGGCACCTTTCTAGACATCAGGTCACAAAATGCTTTACAGTGTTACATGTAATAACACAACATAGAACATAAAACAAACAAGACAACATCAGTTAACAGCATGACAACACATAATCAGAAACCAAAGACATTAAAATAAAGATCTAAGATCCCATAGTTCCATAGATCAGAAGTCCCATTAGTCAGTGTGCTGTAAATCCACAGGGCTTGACACTAACACTTGCCCGCTTGCCCGGGGCAAGTAAAAAAAATGGTGGGGCAAGTGAAGACTGCTACCTGGTTGCCCGATCGGGCAAGTGTGTGCCATAACACAACACAAGATGAATTTGTCTTGAAGGCAGTCATTGCACTCTGCCTCTGTGTCTTTCCCTGCTTTCTAGATATCCACAATTCCAGGCTGGATTTGGGGAAACAAAACAGGCAAATTAACACATCAAAATGACCATTAATCTTAGTAGACCTGGGCTAATTAAGATGATGAATTTTAACTCTTGAGAGTGTGAAAATGAAACCAAATGGACCCGCAAGGGTCCATTTGGTTTCATTTTTACGTTCTCAAGAGTTACATCTGGTTAACCAACTTAACTGGGGACCACCTGGAACCTGGGGGGCAAGTGACCATGACCTGAGGGCAAGTAGAACAGTACACAGTAGTAGTAGTACACAGTACGGTACATATATTCTTTATTTTCTGGCATTGTGCCTACAGAGATATACCTCAGAGGATGGAGTCTGAGCAGAGAGAGAACAGAGGATAACTGACAGACGGACAGTACTAAGTGTAGTCGGAGCACAAAAGGCTGACGGATCACACTGGGCGAGAGAGAGAGAGCATGGAGAGAGAGAGAGAGAGAGAGAGAGAGAGAGAGAGAGAGCATGGAGAGAAGGAGAGAGAGAGAGTGTGTGAGAGTTCAGATCAATACTCTGTGTGTTGTCCGGAGGTGTGAGTGCTGTGCAGCATGACTGTCAGCTCTATAGGCAGCCTGTCACCTTCTCCACAGTGCTCTGCTCTGCTCTCCACTCCTCTCCACAGACACCTCTCAGCACGTCCATTCATCACTTATTTCCTCCTTTATCCTCTTAAAATTATACTGTATGTATCGTCGCTGTCGAGTGGAAACCTGTTACTGTACAGTATGTCCAAACCTTAGGCATGGATTTTACTGAGGCTATTGTTTACGGTTAGGGTTAGGTTTAGTAGGGACAACGGCTAACCGTTCAAAATAAACCGTCTCGACTGTTATGCGAACGTTAGCAAGAGTTATAAAACCATCGCAACTTACATCACGGTCGAAAATGGGTTTTGCTCCCTCCTGTCTAAAATGTTGCAACCATTAAGGAAGCGGTCGCAATACTGTACTGTATCAGATCAGCCTTCTTTCTGTCATATTAAAATATTCATCATGTGAATTAGCCCAAGTCTACACAACTAGAGAATGTACAACGATAGAAGATTAATGGTCATTTTGAACTGTATGTTTGACTGTTTGGTTTCCACAAATTCAGCCTGGAATTGTGAACAAATACTGAATAAATTGAGGGCCCAGGTGTCAAAATGGTTGATCTTACACTTACTTTTATCTTGAAATTAAATTAATATTACTCAGACTTTAGTTCAGCCTTTAGTCTTGGCCCTCCACAATATATCTCATTTGGCCCCTTGGGGAAAAATAATTGCCCACCCCTGCATTAGTGGGTCTCTCTTTCTCTGCCGTACCCTCTCTTCTTCCTCTGACACCATGCCCTTGTTTTCTACTCTTTCGGGCTGCCTAAGACGCCGTGCCCTTGGTGTGTGCGTCGGCCCTCGCCTCGCACGCCGCGTGTCTGTCAGATTTGTGTGACGCGGCGGAGAGCAGCGGAATGCAAATGGCAGTCAAGCAGTCTCTCTCCGCTTGACAAAAAAACACGCAGGATCTGAGACCGACATCAATCCTCAACTTCAGGCTTGTTATCTGCAGGAGGAGACGCCAGCCAGCAAGGAATATAATCAGTAACATTAACATAAAGCAATTCAAGCTCCTTTAATTGCATTATATTAAACAAATTAGATCAGTCATCCAAGTGCGACGTGCTTTCTTGTACGGTATTAATTACAAAAAAAGGAGCTATGACAAAAGTTAAGGATGATAAATAATATCAGAGCTGAGATTTTGGTGGCGGGCTGTCTGTTATTTATCCTCATTAACACTTCCATCTAGACGTCGGGGCTTTAATGTGTGGCATTAATATTCATGTATGCTAAGTGTTTACAGTCACTCTGAAAGGAGGCATGACTCACTGTCAGGCCTTGTTCATCACTGGCTAGATAAAACCATCCACTCCAAGCCACATTGTTTGCTGCTTGTAATCTTGTCTTCAACTATCAGAGTCTTTGCTTTTTGGGGGGCAGCCATAGCCTCTGGTCCATAGCTCCACTGCTCTGTCTTTCTCTTTTTGGCAGTTGGCAACACTAGTAGTACACACACAGTAGAGCACGATGCTGCAGCAGCAGTGGTCTGGTGTGAAGCTCTAATGCAGTGGTTTTCAACCTCTTTCATCTCAGGGACCACCATTTATTCAGGATTTGAGCCACGGACCACCATTTGAGGATATTTTAGCCCCACAGACCCCAAATCTAAAGATTTATTTTGCTTTTGTCCACAATTCCAGGCTGGATTTGGGGAAACAAAACAAGCAAAACATACATTCCAAAATGGCTAATTCAGAGGATGAATATTTTAACTCTTGAGAGTGTAAAAATGAAACCAAATGGACCCGCAAGGGTCCATTCGGTTTCATTTTTACGTTCTCAAGAGTTACATCTGGTTAACCAACTTAGCTGAGGACCACCTGGAACCTTCTCAAGGACCACTGCTGGGCCCCAGACCACTGGTTGAAAACCCCCTGCTCTTACGGAACGGCCATGAAATATGAGTGACATTACTTCTGCGTCTTCTAAGAACTGTTTTGAGACTTTTTCTGGTTGACTCTCTTTTAGGTTCAACACCTTTGCCAGTGAGTAGCGACGCCCGTAGCTGTCATGTGATCGGGATGTTATAGCTGTGGTCCTTTTGTCAGGCGTCACACTCTGCCCTTCGCTGTCCGTCCTGCCTTCGCTTCACTAGACTTCAGCTCCCCTTACCCTTTGTGTGTGTGTGTGTGTGTGTGTGTGTGTGTGTGTGTGTGTGTGTGTGTGTGTGTGTGTGTGTGTGTGTGTGTGGGTGTGTGTGTGTGTGTGTGTGTGTGTGCGTGCGCGTGTCGTGCACACTGTTCTTGTGGGCCACTTACTATTTTTTATCTCCTATACTTACTTAAAATATTCTGAAATCCAAGAATTGACACGTTTATCTGTTTAGGACACTGTATATTTACTCAAGTCTTTATATTCACTTAACACACCCTGCACCAAACTAAATAATTACCTGTTCTCTGCACCAAATACGAGGCCTTGTAAACTAATTCATTACATTCTTTCATCCTGCCCGTCGCTGTTTTGTTGCATTTTATTTGCTACAAAAACGGGCGCGGCCATTTTGAGAAACAAAAATGCACCCATTCTATGCCATGCATTAAAATGCCATTATCTCACATTCTACGCCTCAGTGTACGCTTTTCCAGCAGAGCAGCTGTTTTTCAGTGGGAATAAGTGATATGTCCGCGGTTAGAGGGCAAGAATGATCAAGACACCAGAAACACAATCATGTCATTTTACATCCGGTTTTGGTGATCTGGCACTTCAAAATAAGGCTTTCGACCATGAAAGCCCTGTTCTATAGAAAGCACGTTCTAGTCCTGGTGTAGCAGGGGCCGATGTAACATTTCCCAATCGGGGGATAACATCAGTTGTTGAAGCTTCAAAGGCGTGCATCATGCATAAAGCTAAAGGTCTGACTCAGAGAGTTTTCTGTTTTCAATGAAGAAATGCTGTTGGTTTAGTGGTGACACAACTGTGGTTAGTTAGTAGCAGTAGTAGTGTTTCACATCATTTTAAATATAAGCACATTCATTTGAAATATCTTGGGTTGTTTTGTATGCCATCGTGTTTGGTGGGGCAGACTGGGCATTTAGGGGGGCATTGCCCCCCCATACCCATGCCTGGATCCGCCCCTGTGGTGTAGGCTGTTTTTAATTGAAATGCACATCTCTGGAACCCTTAAGTGAGGTCAAAACATAGCTGACATTTTTATTTGTTTCATTTCTTTGATTTTATTTTTTGTCCTATTCATGATTAAGATTAAAAGTAAGAAAATAACAGCATGACATTGACCAGTAATATATGCAATATGCATGGATTAAAACAATTCTCAAGTCAAAATTGGCAAATTGATATTGATTTCATACACTGATACGATACATGGACAATATTGGTTCATTAAGGTTATACGATTCAACGATTTTAATTCGATATAGTTAACTGTTTAAAATACATTGACATTTTAATGACGTTTTAATGAGTTTCATCTTTTTTCTTCTATAATTTGCTAAATTTGACACACAAAAATGTAATATTAAAGCAGTCTGTTATTTGCAGTACAAAAAAGATATGATAGGATACATAGTCACTGCTGCTGTTTTCATTTATACCCTGATTATTAAAATTAAAAATAGATGTTTCGATGCAGTTAACTTTATCATTACACCCCTAGTAAAACCATATATATTTTATCTTTCTGGAAAGGCAGCATTGTCCTTTTTTCACCTCCTTCCTCCAAGCCAGTGGTTTTCAACTGGTGGTCCGGGGACCACCAGTGGTCCTTGAGAGGGTTCCAGGTGGTCCCCAGCTAAGTTGTTTAACCAGATGTAACTCTTGAGAACGTAAAAATGAAACCAAATGGACCCTTGAGGGTCCATTTGGTTTCATTTTTACACTCTCAAGAGTTAAAATATTCATCATGTGAATTATCCCAAGTCTACACAACTAGAGGATTAATGGTCATGGCCAGAAGCAAAAGAAATCTTTAGTTTTGGGGTCCATGGGTCTAAAAATGTCATCAAATGGTGGAATCCGTGGCTCAAATGTTGAATAAATGGTGGTCCCTGGTATCAAAAAGGTTGAAAACCCCTGCTCCAAGCCGCTGTGGTGGAAATCGCTGTGCACTCTCGTCTATCCACAGTTCAAGTCTTTACTGGTCTGTTTTTATTTCTTTTTTTTTCTCTCTCCCTCCACACTAGTGTGCCTTCACTTTCTTTAATGCCTCAGAATGAGATGAAAGCCCAGCGCAATTAGGCTTCTTATCGTTTTAATTAAGAAAGCCATTCGTCCATATCTGCCTGCAACGCCATAACATATAATGGCAGAGAGGCTCTGATGCCTGAAGTGGTTGGTTGTGTGTGTGTGTGTGTGTGTGTGTGTGTGTGTGTGTGTGTGTGTGTGTGTGTGTGTGTGTGTGTGTGTGTGTGTGTGTGTGTGTGTGTGTGTGTGTGTGTGTGTGTGTGTGTGTGTGTGTGTGTGCGTGCATCCTGGTAGCACAATTCCCAACAATCTCCCTCCCTCCCTACTTTCCTCTCTTCTTTTATCAGTCCGTTATTCTCCAATCACAATTCCCACTCTTGGGAACATGCTCTTCCATCCCTGCTTATTTTCCCTCTCTCTCTCTCTTCAAAGACACAAGGTCAAACAGTTTGTTGGCAGAAGACAGTGTGGCACTTCAAACTTATTTGATGTATGCTGTCGGAAATGTCCCCTTTTAAAGCGTTCTAATCCAGTGGTTTTCAACCCTGTTGTTGTTGTTACCAGGGACCACTATTTATTCGGCATTTGAGGTACAGACTACCATGTGATGACATTTTTCATCCCACGCACCCAAAACTAAAGATTTATTTTGCTTTTTGTCCACAAAACAGGCAAATATAAAGAAAAAAATGACAATCTGCGACTTTCATTCAAAACCTACTGTATAGGTGAAACGTCAACAAAGTTCACTCCCAAAACACCATGAGTTCAACAAACCACGTGCAAACCAGATTCGGCACAAAAAAGGGACTTAATTGTTAATTAATTGTTGACTCCAATGCCACCAAAATGTGAAATGCCCTAACAGTCATTAATGTGAATCCTTTAACCCCTTCAAAAGCACTGTCAAAAAGAAACAAGAAACTATTTATAGTGCAGTCCATGATATTTACATTGGAATGAATGAGCCTGGGCTGGAAAGTGTCCTAGGGAGGACAAGAGGGCGGGGCTTACTTAAAGGTCTATTTAGAGGTCCTTGAAATGAAAAAAAAAAGAAAAAAAAAAGTTTGGGAACCACCGGTGTACAGTATGAGCAGGGACAAGGCCAGCAGCTCATTATCATTTACAAATACATTAGACATAACCAGTAACGGTGCTACTACTGTACATGCAGGGTCCATGACTGTGAAATCATTACTTCCTTCCTTTCCTCACTTGTCCCCTTCCTCCTTCCTCCGTTGATCTCCTCCGCGCCTAAAAAAGGAGAAAGAGGAACGACGACTGTAAACACATTGTTACTGGTTGTTAACACCCAGCTAGTTCCTTCACTCCCTCCTCCCTCCAACTCCCCACCTACCCCCTCTCCCCCCGGTCGCCCCAGCCTATCAGTGCGGAGCAGTGGTCTGTGAAGAAATTCCCCAATATCTAAATTTACACACTGTATCAATCTTGTTTAATAGACTGGAAAGCTTATAGCTGCCGCGGCGAGACCGGCAGAGAGAGAGAGAGAGAGAGAGAGAGAGAGAGAGAGGGGGCCAGCAGCGGTGATAAATTGTCGGCATGCAAGGCGACAGCCGCACCGTGATGTATAATGAAATATTTATGATTTATCCCGGCTAATAAACTGAAATGAAGTGCGTGATGTATGGGAACAGATGGGCTCCTCTATTGATGCTGAGGAGGAGGAGGAGGAGGAGGAGGAGGGGAGGCAGAGGAAGAGGAGAGAGAGAGAGGTGGAGGAGGAGGTGGTGAGAGCGGAGCAAAGAGGAGATGGAATGAGGTGGTGTGAAAAATAGGGAGGGCAGGGAGGAGAGGGAAAACAACCCCACTGTGAAACCCTCAGTGTTCGTTTAGCTCAGACTACCCTTACGGGGTCCATTTGGTGTTCAACATTCGTACGCACGAGAGTGACAAGCGCTGGGGATTTTCCAGTGTTAACATCTGGAGATAGAAGGTGCAATAGAGGAGTGAATCAGGGGGAAGGAGGAGCAGGATGATGGTAGTTCTGTAGAAAGGAGAGCGTCGGTGGTTTGGATGGAGCAATCGCTTCCATTGACATAGAGCCTCGTTGTGGAAGTATATACTTAAGTCAAAGGAACAAACAGAAAAGGAAAAACACCCAGAAGTAAGGCGCAGATCTCTGCAAAGGCAGCACAAATGCCGTTCCAAAAATCCCTTGATCATTTTCCTCTTATTGAAAGTTGTTGATTTGGTGGTGGTTGAAGACAACCTAGCTGTGTTTTGCATAACTTGTGATCATGAATAACTTGAATGAATATCTGTGGAGGAAATGTGCTACCTAGCTCACCAACCATAGATGCTTTTTATAGTACCACATGAAGTTTTTGAGTGGTGCTAAGCAATTCAAACATTGACTGTGTGCGTGTGTGTCTCTGTGTCCCTATGTCCAAACACGGTCAGGTCCAGGGCGAATTGGTGATGTATTGATATTGATTGTGGCTAGATGAAGGCAATCAGTGACTAGTCAGGTCTGGAGCAGAATATCACCTGATTTCATTTTCAAATCAAATATCAAAAACTTTAGTCGACTTAGTCTTTAGTGTTCGTCTTAGTCAGCAAAAACAATACTGCAGTGACTTTTATGGTTTTTTTTAATGGACCTGACTAGTTATGATTGACTTAAGTTAGTCTGGCATCAATCAGACGTTCTCTGATTCATCCAGTGATCGTCCGTCTTTAGTGGACTTTAGGATATGTGTTGGTTGAAATCAGGTGATATTCTGGTCCAGATCTGACCAGTCTTGGATTTCCTTGATCTGGAACACAATCAAGACATCATTAATTCGTCCCGGTCCAGACCGTGTTTGTTGGGAGGATGACCTATTGATCCCTGCAGCTGTTTTGAGCCCTTGGCTAATTGAGGTCACATTGGACACACGCACACACACACACACACACACACACACACACGCACACGCACACACACAGACACACACACACACACACACACACACACACACACACACACACACACACACACACACACACACACACACACACACCAGGAAGGTGTGCAGAAGTCACCAGTTGTGTCTGACTCCATGCACCGCTCACTTCACATTGCAGGTGAGATTTTCTAGTCACTAACATAAGCTTCAGAGACACTAACCCACACACACTTTGCATACCAAGGTGTACGCACAAACAACATGGACAGTGTGTACATTTACATTCCCCCTCTTCTAGTAGCTATAGTCCAAATGCGACTGAGCCAACCTGGTCGGTAGAGGATCGCAAGTGGAGCTAGTGCAGGGGTGCCCACATTTTTTTTGACGTGAGAGCTACTTTCAAAATGACCAGTTCAACAAGATCTACACATAAAAAAATCCATTTCAAGGCCGCCAAGAAAGTTTTTCCTGTTTATGCTATCACTGACGTTTGAAAACAGTATTTGAGGTTTGAGTTGACAGTTTGTGATGTTGAGTTTAGTTTCTTGCATCCAAAGCTAATAACTTTAACAATTTTTGTCCACAACTGGCAAAACATTGGTCAAAATAACAATTATTCTCCATTTTCTAATTGTGTGGACTCTTGAAATGACGTAATTCAGATGTTTAAATATAATTTAACTCTTGAGAGTGGTTAAATGAAAGAAAATGGACCCGTAAGGGTTCATTTGGTTTCATTTTAACGCTCTCAAGAGTTACAGATCTACCCGTATACATTTTAGGGGACTGTCATGTGATCTACCTGTGTGGCCTGTGTGATCTACTGGTAGATCACGATCTACCTTTTGGGCAGCCCTGAGATAGTGGATTTGCCAGGTAAGTAGGAATGTTGTCACTGAGTCAGGGTAGGATTCAACAGCAGTGGGCCAGTGGCTATAAATTTGAAGAAATAATTTAATAATTTTCATGATGATGAAGTTGGAGACTACTAGAAAAAGTGGTTAAAATGAATGGCTACTTGAACAAAAAAAAAAGATATAAGGCCTTTACAGATGTGTGATGCTGGGCGTTTGCGCTGCGTCCAGTGTTGTTCGTTGCATGTGTGCTCATTTTACGTACACACCCGCGATTTATTTTAGACCTCAATCCTGTGAGGTTTTTTATTTTCTCACTATGCAATTGTCGTCTGTCAGCACTGAGTGTCGCGGTGGAATCGCCACGATATTGCGGGCGTCTATCACTCCCCATCTGTAAAGCCCTATATTTAGTTCACAAACAGGCAGACAAATGGGTAAAAACAGCTTCCTTGTTGGTAGAGATAACGTAAAGAGTAAAGACATCAAATATTAAAGTCATCATGCTTCCATGTTGTCAGACTAGTATAGTATGTATCACTACTCCGTATAGTGATAATGTGTAATGTTCCATAGTGTGAACACGGCAGGGGTGCAATATCTACTTATGTGCAGTGTGATTCATCTGTTTTTCTGAACCAGACATTGAAAAAAACACTGGCTGTATGGTTTTAGATAGATCACAATGTGCCATACAGTAGTAGTAGGTCCTTCACTTGCTGTAGAGCGCAGTACCTTGTGGCTGATGCTGTCTGCTTTGTCCTCTACTTTGTCCTTAGCCAATTTCCATTTTAGATAATTAAGACTGATGATATATCGCTACAGACACGACTACGCACCCACTGCACACAAAATGTGGTAGAAACAGCTACACTTTCTAACCACCTGCCCACTATACCAAGACATCAGATACACAAATTAGTACACAACACTCAAAGTGAGTTTGAAACTACTTGGAACTACTCACTTGAAACTACTCTGGACCCGCAAGGGTCCATTTTGGTTTCATTTGTACGTTCTCGAGAGTTACATCTGGTTGACCAACTTAGCTGGGGACCACCAGTGGTCCTTGAGAGGGTGCCAGGTGGTCCCCAGGCTAAATGATGGAAAGTTGGTTAACCAGATGTAACTCTTGAGAACTCTCAAGAGTTAAAATATTCATCTGAATTAGCACTATTTAATTAAGAAGTCTACACTGTTTTGATTTGCAAAATCCAGCGTGGAATTGTGAACAAAAAACAAAAGAATTCTTTAGTTTTAGGTCGTCGGGGCTAAAATGCTGGTCCGTGGCTCAACTGCTGAATAAACGGTGATCCCTGGTGTCAAAAAGGTTGCTCTGAAGGACCACTGGTGGTCCTCGGACCACTGCTTGAAAAACCACCGTATCTAAATAAAAACCCTCAACCCTCTGCCGTCAGGTAAACAGACATCTAGACTAGTCATCTGGCAGGAGGATGCAGCAGCCAGCCTGCACCTGCTTCAGCTTGACCCTATCAACCACCTTGCACGCACGCATGCACACACTCACACACACACACACACACACACACACACACACACACACACACACACACACACACACCTCTTCCCCTACTCCTCCTGGGGGCCCCAGCTGTGGACTCTCACCCTGTAATAAGCCGCTGAGGACGATACCTTCCTACTTTCTTTTGTCTCCTCTTGGAGCACCGGCACCTCCGTTTCTTTTTCCCCTTCTGTCTCTCGCCACTCATCCATACGGAACCGTTTCCTACCGCACACCATCCTCCAGCCCAGCTGAGCCCCTCACACCACACCACACACTGTACCCTGTGTGTGTGTGTGTGTGTGTGTGTGTGTGTGTGTGTGTGTGTGTGTGTGTGTGTGTGTGTGTGTGTGTGTGTGTGTGTGTGTGTGTGTGTGTGCGCGTGTGCGTGCGTGCGTGCAAGAGAGAATATTACCACACATTACGCACTTACTCTATACGCTTACTCTACTACACTATTACACATATTACCCTACTACACTATTACACATATTACCCTACTACACTATTACACATATTACCCTACTACACTATTACACATATTACCCTACTACACTATTACACATGTTACCCTACTACACTAGTGCACACATTGCCCTACTACCGTACTTTCCGGGTTATAAAGCGCACCTGAATATAGGCCGCATCGGCCAAATTTAGCGAAAAAATCAATTGTGTACATATACAAGACGCACTGGCCTATTAGCCGCGGGTGTTTTAATGCCTAATTACCATATGTAAGGGTTCTTGCACAGATGAGATTGTCGGCAACGAAATGCTGTTTGAGAAGCATCCTTTTTATTATTTAAACGACTACAGAACTGCACGTGCTGTATGTAATTAACGCTAGAGTCATAGACCAAGGACGGATCTAGGCATAGACATGGGGGGGGGATGCCCTCTAGACGCCCTGACTGCCCCACCAAACATGACGGAATGCAAACAATGAAAACTTCAAAGATATTTCAAATCAAATGCTTATAGCGGTAGTTAAACATTGACTAACTACATTTGTGGCACCACTAAACCAACTGCCATTTTCGGCTGCACCCCCGATTGAGAAATATTACATCCAGGCCTGGCCATAGAGTGTAGCCGGAGATGCGCAACTCCCATCACTTCATGAAACCAAATGAGCGCTTGCGGGTTCATTTGGTTCATGAAAAAAGGTTGCCTACCGTACATCTGGTTAACCAACTGTCCACCATTTAGCTGGGGACCACCAGGAATCCTCTCAATGTTTAAGACGCTCGACGAGGCGTCTTTATTGCCGCCTCCACGGACCCCCTCCTATTCCTGATCGCACTGCTGCTGCTGCTGCTGCTGCTGCCGCCAGCCTTTCTAAACCCGTTCGTGGATGTTTTGACACTTTTCCACGCAGTCAGGATCCACTGGCAGACTTGAGAAAAAGTTGCTTTCAGCATGTTGCTCGCGCTGGTGCTCCGCGCGCTGGCGCCGCGGTCCGCGGAGCTCATGGCGTCTCCGCCGCGCTGGCGTTCCTCGCGTTGGTCCGCCGTCTAACCATTGATTCATTGATCCCAAGGCTACGTGCAGCAGATAGATTTCCTTATTTTTCAACCAGCTCGACTGACTTTAGCTGCGTTATATGTACTTCTTCGTTTGCTTTCCATGATGCATTTAGTAGTGTCTGTCTTAGCGAACTGCCTGTGCCCTGTCCCCCTACATTTCCTGCTCGGGCCGGCTTAAAGTTGTGGTGCATACCGTGCATTTAGACTTAGAACGCCCTATAGTGTTTGTTAGCCGTAAACATCCATACATTGACCGCACCGCTGAATAAGCCGCAGGGTCCAAAGCATGGGATAAAAGTCGCGGCTTATAGTCCGGAAATTACGGTATACTGTTACACTGATTATCTTATTAAACATGTGTGCAACTGTACATGTATGTATGTGTGGCCACATCTATACGCCCTTGCACATATTGTGTCTGTTTCCAACACCTAGCCATCCAAAGCTCTGTCACTGACCTTTCTGTTTCTCTCATACACCCACACATGCATGTACGCTTGCACACACACGCACACGCAGACACACACATACCTTCTATTGATTGGTCTAGTGGTGAGATGAGTGTGTGCGTGTGCGTGTGCGTGTGCGTGTGTGTGTGTGTGTGTGGTGTGTGTGTGTGTGTGTGTGTGTGTGTGTGTGTGTGTGTGTGTGTGTGTGTGTGTGTGTGTGTGTGTGTGTGTGTGTGTGTGTGTGTCAGACCGAGCTCTTGTGCAACATGCTGTGTACAGTGTTAAGTTAAAGTTGCCTGTCAGAAAAGGCAAGAGGGCTGTTTTTTGGCATGGTGTTTTACATGCATGGATGGATCTCCACATTGTACAGTAGATCTTCTCAAACGTACTACTTGCACAGGGCAAGCGAATACTGTTCACTTCCCACACACATTTCAGCCTGGCTTGCAATTAACAAAACTAACAATTTGTATTGTTGACCTACAGTATTTCTGAAATATGAGAGCAACGTTTGTTCCCTCTTTCACATGGAACTACTTTATGGACAGAGTGAGATGTGCACAATAAGCTCAGCTCCATCATGTAATAGACCTTTTTGACGCCAGGGACCACCGTTTACTCAGCATTTGAGCCACGGACCACCATTTGATTACATTTTCACACCAAAGTCCTAAAATTAAAGAATTCTTTTGATTTTTATCCACAATTCCAGGCTGCATTTTGCCAACAAAACAGCGTAAACTTGTTAATTAAGTGGTGCTAATTCAGATGATGAATATTTTAACTCTTGAGAGTGTGAAAATGAATTTGCGGGTCCATTTGGTTTCATTTTTACACTCTCAAGAGTTACATCTGGTTAACCAACTTTCCATCATTTAGCCTGGGGACCACCTGGAACCTTCTCAAGGACCACTGGTGGTCCCCGGACCACCTGTTGAAAACCTCTGTAATAGAGGGTCTGCAAGCCCCTCTCCATCCGCTGCCCCTCTGCTGGACTGGGACTCCTTATTTGTATTTTTGAGTGGTGCAGCCCACTACAAGGAACAGCAACGTCCTTTGTCCGTCCTTCAGAGAGGTCCAACAATTTAGTCTTGGACTCAGGTGTACTATGCTTTTGCTTTTAGCAGGACGTCTTGGCTTCCTGAAATGCTTTAACTTGCTTAAACTCCACTTTCTGTGTGGAGTTTGCATGTTCTCCCTGTGTCTTCTAGGGTAGATGCCCCCACAAAAACATGCAGTAATCCTGGGCTCTAAACTGCCTCCCCCTGGCCAGCCGAGGAGACAGGAACTGGTTGGAATAACGTGTTCCTTCCACGCGCTACCAAACCAGGGAAACTCCCCCCTGTCAGTTGAAAAGAAGGCAGCTTGGACTCCTCATGCGTTGAAGGAAGCATGAGGCCCGTCCGCTGCCTCCTCAGTGTGTAGAGCACAGGATCACATTAGGAATGGGCACTGGGTGGAAAAATGGGTTGCAAAATCGTGGGATAAAAAAAAAGGAATTTCCAAATATTGAGTGTGTGTGACGCACAGATATTTCGGTCTGGCTTACATAGTAATCTATATTTCTGTCTGTCTCTTTGTTGTTAGGTGACACAGCGGTGTTCAGGGACGGCGTGTACTCCATCATGGGTCGCACCAGCGTCGACATCATCAAAAGTGGCGGATTCAAGATCAGCGCCCTGGAGGTGGAGCGCCACCTCCTGGCCCATCCGGCCATCACAGGTCAGGATCCGCTCACTGTTACAGTCACATAGCAAAGGTCTGGAGAAGGTCACACAGTGTTGCCAATTGCCAAGATCCAAAATGCACTAGAACAGGGGTTTTCAACCTTTTTGATCCCAGGGCACACCATTTATTCAGCATTTCAGCCACCGACCACCATCTGAGGACATTTTAGCCCCACAGACCCGAAAACTAAAGATTATATTTTGCTTTGTCTACAATTCCAGGCTGGATTTGGGAAACAAAACAGGCAAATTAACATACAGATCCAAGTGACCATTAATCTTCTAGTTGTGTAGACTTGGGCTAATTCACATGATGAATATTCTAACTCTTGAGAGTGTAAAAATGAAACCAAATGGACCCGCCAGGGTCCATTTGGTTTAATTTTTACATTCTCAAGAGTTACATCTGGTTAACCAACTTAGCTGGGGACCACCTGGAACCCTCTCAGGGACCACTGGTGGTCCCCGGACCACCTGTTGAAAACCCCTGCACTAGAGCGGTGGTTTTCAACAATTTTCATGCCAGGGCCCATTATTTATTCTGCATTTTAGCCACCGAGGAGGACCACCATTTGATGTTGAGTTTAGTCTCTCGGACTAATATAAGATAACTGGCAAAATGTTGGTTGAAATAACAATTCTTCGACATTTTCTAAATGTGTAGATGCTTGAAAATTAGGTAATTCAATTGTTTAAATATAATATATAATTTCATTTTACAACTCAAGAGTTACAGATCTATAAGGGTCCATATGGTTACCAATAGTCCTTTCTAGGAGGGAAGGACGACTCTATCATAGGAGGAAAAAATGGTGAAAAACGAGGGTTTCATCTCTGGCACCTGTCAACCAATTTCGCCTACAACTCACCAGTAAAAAAGCACTAGATTTTCCGCCAGGAGTTTTCCACTAATTTTGGTGCTAGGGAGGGAGGGGTCTGAAAAAAAAAAACTTAATATAGCGACAAATGCGCCAAGTTGGCAACACTGGTCGGCGTTTCCTTTCAACTTTGACCTTTTTTTCCCAGACGTGGCTGTGATTGGCTCCCGGGACACCACCTGGGGTCAGAAGGTCACGGCGGTGGTGCAGCTGAAGAAAGGACAGAGTTTAACCCTGGCTGAGCTGAGGAGCTGGGCAAGGTACGCTCTGTTTTCTCTCTCTGCTGCCTATTCTATTTAGGGCTTGACACTAACACTTGCCCGCTTGCCCGGGGCAAGTAAAAAAAAATGGTAGGGCAAGTGAAGACTGCTACCTGGTTGCCCGATCGGGCAAGTGTGTGACTTAGTGCACTATAACACAACAGAAGATATATTTGTCTTGAAGGCAGTCATTGCACTCTGCCTCTGTGTCTTTCCCTGCTTTCTAGCTATCCACAATTCCAGGCTGGATTTGGGAAACAAAACAGGCAAATTAACATGCACGTCAAAATGACCTAATCTTATACATTCTCTAGTTGTGTAGACCTGGGCTAATTAAGATGATGAATTTTAACTCTTGAGAGTGTAATAATGAAACCAAATGGACCCGCAAGGGTCCATTTGGTTTCATGTTTACGTTCTCAAGAGTTACATCTGGTTAAACTTAAATGCAAAAATTACAATATATTTTTGGAGGGCAAGTGACCATGACCTGAGGGCAAGTAGAACCTGACTTGCACTTGCCCGATGGGCAAGTGCCTCAGAGACCTGCTATTCCTTTTCTGTTTGTGTGTTCTAGTTGAGTAGTAAGACTACTATGTACAGTAAGCCAGGCAGAAATGTCTGTGTGTCTGTCTGTATGTCTGTGCATGCATGGGTCACACACTTAATATTTGGGCATACCTGACCCAAATATGTGCACATATATGTCCTGCTTTTTTTTTGTATACCGCGATCGCGCGTTTGTTGTTTTCTGCTATATGCCACAACTCAAGCTAGTGCATTCGGTAAAAAAATATATATATATTTTGAATCGCCAGATCTTCTAAAGAGGATGTGCGATGACGTCATGCTGTTTCTGGTGTCTTGACTAACCGTTGCTGCTGTGCTTTCGCCCCAACTCACCAGAAAAAAAAACAACTAGATTTTCCACCAGGAGTTTTTCACTTCATTTTGGCGCTAAGAGGATCTGAAAAAAAAGCTAAATATAGTGACAAATGTGCCAAGTTGGCAACACTGCCGGGGATCAATAGGAAGGACAGTGAGAGAAAGAGAGGCCAGAGGTGCACTAATAAGACACACTGAGAGGAAATGAAAGAAAGCTAGAAAGAGGAAATGAGCTGATGATGGCTGTGCTGAAAGGTTTGGTCTAATGTTTCTTCCTGCTCCTAAATGCCGCTGCGGTTCTGTGTAGCTTCCATCACAGACGGACATTTATATGGAGACAGCGGGGAGGAAGTAAAGCTTCAGCAGTAACTAGTGATCAGTTTGCAGTATGGAGCCGTTTATTTTTGTCAGAATGAACAGATCGCAACGCAGATTTGCACACATTTTGTCCCAGCACCACCCAGGTTGAGTCTTTGAGGAAATTCTCATTTTTGTTTTATCATGTCATGTGAAAGCAGAGAGTCATAGCTACAATTTGACATATTGGTTGTGCAATTTGACCCACCAGTTTTTGAGATATGGTTTATAGAGTAATGTCTTGCAGAGAAACAGGAATTTGAGAATTTGGCTTTTAAAGATGTAGTTCTTGGTCTGGGCATTGAGGGGGGCGCTGTTTCCTCTTCTTTGCTGAACAGTTGAACAGTTTGGGCATGGGAACACCTCCTCAATACTGGGGGGGCATTGTTGAGTCAAGGTGTTTGAATAGTAGCCTAATAATAGTAGCTAAAATGAATATAGTAATACATTTCGCCTTTATACGGCTATTTTTACTTTAAAAGGATACTTATACATAGTAACCATTATACAAGTGTACATGGTGAAACACAACTCTATTGTCGTGAAGTTGTGTTTCACCATGCTAATGTTTTTTTTCCCCCCAGACCTCCATTTCTAGGAAAAAAGGTATATTGACAGTAACAGAAAATGGGTAGAATTCCCCTTTAACTAGTGTCCATTCATACAGTGGTTAATGCATATTAAATTAAGTATTTGCTTTTGTTGTATTGATCTAGTGGTTCACAATGTGTTAATGTACCACTTTCAAGAAGGTGACAATGGCCAGAGCCTATCCCAGATGTTCACAACAACAACAGCTTCTCTTGTTCCAAAATGTTTAAAACGTAATCTATTAAACAACATAACGTGGTTAATGTTCATAATGTACTGCACTTTGGTTCTTATTAAGTCTACAAATAACGCGACTCTTATTTTTATTATTTACCGCGGGTATGTTGTATAAACTTGTATTGAGAATGGGTCAACAAATAAAGACAAGTCCTGGACCGAAAGTAGGTCTATGCAGAAATGCATTGAACTCAGCAACGGTCCACCTAGATCTCTTTATTTTAGATCGTTTTGTAGTAATAATAAAAGATAAACATCCAGAGACTTTAGTTGTTTGTCTTATTTGCGCCGCCCTCGTTGTATAGAACGTATTTCCAACTCCAACTTGACTCTCTTCTCTCTCCGTCTGTTCTCTGTTGTTGCCAAGTATTTGGAGAGAAGTAAGCCAATAACGCCAAAAAGTCCAATAATATTGTATAGTTGAAAAATACTACTAGGCATCCGGGTTTTTATAGTTAACTAAAACTAACGAAAAAACGATAACTTTTTTCTTAAAGTAAAAACTAGTAGGAAAAAAAACAATTAAAACTAAAGTAGAATGAAAAAGCCATAACTATAATAACCCTGCTAGGCACATGTACTGTATGTCTATAATTAATAGTATGCTGTGCAGGAATGCCAACAGTAGCCTACTACAGTTTAATTGTTATGGACATTGAGTACATTGGCCAATTTGCAGGTACTTACTCCACGTTTTTTTTTTAGATAACCATCCCCACAGTCCATTGTTTGTATGCATGAATGGAACAACAATAATTGTGATGCATTATCATTATAAATACTATGTATCTAGGGTGATTTTTTGCCATTATTATACAATCACACATAGTAGTCACCAGAAACAGATGAGGATAATATCCAATAAAATGTTGGTTAACATGGACGGAAAACAAGCCAACAAGCCAACATGGCAACCCTTTGTCTGTTTCCTCTGAGAATAGTGACGTAGTTCCGGCTCTAAAAAAACGCCACGAAGAAGAATCCAATGTTTTGATATTTTATACATGGATTTACTAACAGAACGTCGCTACTAATAGGTTATGTGGAATGCCACCTGGCTGTTATTTGAGCTCAAAATCACGCGAAGTCCGCGTTCTGTTGATGACGGCGGGCATCGCATATTTACAGAACTAGAGGCACTTATCAGATTACAACCGTTAGCATTTTAAGCTAATTAAGCTAACGGCCCGATCGCGGCCCGGAGGAATGAGGTAATAATGGTCAGAACTGTCATTACAGTTCACATTAATTCAATTATAACATGTTTACACTGCGTTTTAAGGTCTAACATTCACCTCATGTATGCTTTAGTATGAAACAACTAATAAAGTTGCTTCAGGTCATTTTTCACAGAAAATAAAAAATAAGAGAAAATCAAGTTTAGACCCCTCTACTGACAACTTCATTTCCCCGAGATGACTCAACGTGGGTGGGGTTTAGTCACATTTTATCAACAGAGCACCTACCAAGAGTGTTGGGTGGTAACTAATTAAATTATACACATTACTGTAATATTATTACCATTTCCAGCAAAAGTAAAGTAACCAGTGATCAGACACAGGGGAAAGGGGTTGACACCATGGCAGTTGGGTCATGTGGAGTTTGCTTTGGAGTGAACATTTGAGAGAGGAGTATGTCATTCTCAGTTGCTGACTTCATATAAAGGTATTTTTTCTTTTGTATGTTATTATGTATATTCTTCTCTGGTATCGGTATTTGGTATCGGTATCGGCTAACACAAAAATTGTGGTATCGGGATCGGATCGGAAATTAAAAAATGCCATTGGGACATCCCTAGTAATAAGTAATATGTTACTCTGCCAAAACGAACCTCATTACTTCTTACTTTTGAGCTGTTGTTGCGTGATGTGAAAATAGAACAGATTTACAAGCTCTCAACAGAAAACGGCGTGTAGTGGACAGGTGAACAGGTGACAGCATAGAGTAGTAGCAGCAACCACCAGGCACTCTAAGCAAAGAGAAGTAGGAGGGGCGAAATGAATTTGCGATGGCTGGCCCAACGGCTGCGACGGGTGGCCAAACGGTCGTGACTAACGGGTGTCACAACGATCGGGGATTAAAGTATACAGTATAAGCAATAAATCTCAGAATAATAATTGCATTTTCCATTCTTTTTCTTCTTTATCTCAGA